>CM054122.1:93364661-94044661 GCA_028751855.1 Ambrosia trifida | reverse complement strand
CAAGTCCTATCGCTTCGTTAAGTTTTACACATTAAGACACGTATTGTTTACAATACGAGTCTAGGTAGTTGGATAAACTATCTTTAAAACTAAGAAACAAAATAGCTTCATTTGCATTAGAAATTAAGGCATCCTTTACTTGTAATAGGACACAAGAGATTCGGTTAATCCAACTTCAGACATTGTTTGCTATTCTTTCATAATGCACTCCAGGTGAGTTCATACTTGTCCCCTTTTTACTCTTTATCACTTTTGGGGTGTAAACATGTATCATATGCAAAACACACTAATGCTTTCATAAACACACATGCTCAATCTATCAAACATACTTATATGCTACTTGCCATGCTTATGATTCTTAGATACTTAGACATAAATCATTAACTATTATTAGCCCACTTAACATGTATAGCGCTATAGGACTAGCACACCGCCCCCTTTATGGGTCATTGTTAAGATTTAAATGGCCTAACATGAATATGTTAGGTATACGCTGTGGTACTCGCGGTTTTGAGTTATGTCTTTTGTATGATATGTATGTGCAATGCTATAGTGTGAGATTTGAGTAAACCATTCTAAAATACTATGTATATAAACCAAAACTAGTATGCTCACCAATACATTATGTGTTGACGAATATTTTATACATGTTGCAGGAAAAGCTTGATGAGACGATACAAGAAACATCACTTAGGATTCGGCCTTAGAAACAAATGGAACAATCTTTATTTTGCTTCATGTTTAAGTTAATGTATTTTTCTCATGAACAAATTGTATACTTGTTGAATCTTAGATACGAATGAAATCTATTTTAATCTATTATCACAATTTAGTGTTATGAAGTCTTTGAACAATCTATCACAAGTTTCACCTCGATGTTTCCGTCATCGGTTGGGGTGTGACAAAAAACTTCTAAAATCACATTATCAAAAAACAGAAGCAAAAATGTCCAAACGACTAAACCTAAGAAGAAAATAAGGATGCGAAAAGTTTTTAAATGGTGTCAAGCTTTATTTTTGTAGTAAGGGCCTGTTTGGTAGCCTCTTACTGAGGCTCTTAACCATTCAGCTCTGAATGGTTTAGCATTCAGACTGTTTGTTTCAACCTAAAAAAGGCTCTGAATGGAATTGTTAAGAGCTGAATCATTCAGACTTGGTGCATAGCTGAACCATTCAACACTTAATCATTCAGAGCCTCTTAACCATTCAGATCACTTAATGTTTCGCTAAAAAGTAACACTACATATCATCCAACAACCACCACTGATTAAATAGTGGTTTGTGGCTTTTTTTGTTATTCCTATTCCTTTTGAGGATATTGTGGTCATTTGTGATGATATTGTTGTAAGGATAAAAAGGATTGAAGAAACCACTTTTGCAAGCCTTAGTCTAATTCCTATTTCTGTAAATAAAGCCAAGTATAGAAACTGCTGAAGAAGAAGATTGAAAGTACTGAAGAAGAATACATCAAGTGCTGAAGGGTAAAGATCAGAAGTTCTGAAGTCAAACCAGACAAGTCAACTGAAGAACTACTGAAGACAAACTACTCATCAGTAGTTTGTCACTCATCAACTGTTTTGATAGAAGCTTCCCACAGTCCTTGTATTTTAGTAATTTAGTATTATATATTACTTTATGCTTTTGTTAAAGTCTTTGTATAAGTTCCAATACTACAGCCTGTTGTAGTATTGTTTAGTATTACTTTTGAATCAACTTGTATGTATTTACTGGTCTATAAATAGATGGGTTAATCCCACTATTTTAGACATCGATTTTTACTGAAATCCTTCAAAGGCTTTTTAATTGAAATACCATTTCACATATGAGAATCTTTCATCATACTTATTGTTATATGCATTCAATTGATTAGATTCTCATTAACTACTTTAGTTCATTAAATCCAGGGGGAGTAATAACTCCTGTTGAAAGTGCAACTTTAACTTGAACACTTTACTTATTCTGTTGTGCAAAATGCTTTGATAAACTTTGTTAGGATCTGAGTTTGATTGTTTTGATTTGTTTAGAGTAGAATGAGAATTGAATGAAGTGAATATATATGGAAAGTGCAGCGGAATGATAAACTATAATCAAAACAAAGGAATAAATGTTTTCTTAATCGAAAGCTTTCATTAAATTGAAAGATTACAATCAAATACAAGTACTCCCCCTCAGCCTGATCACACAGTGATTGTTTGTCTGAGAGAATGTTGTGTGTGACAAATAGAACATTACAAGAACTGTTCTATTTATAGACAAATCTAAACCACTGGTGACCTAGGCTGACATCACCCAAGATAGTGACCTCTAACAGAATAACAACATAAAACATCTGCCCTATACAAACTACTGTTATATTACAAAACACTGTAAGGTAAACTACTTTTGAGGGAAAACTCTGATGGTCTTGTATCATCTGTTGGAGCCTAAGTGCTGTTGGATCCAACAGACCTTTAGTCTTCAGTACTTGATCAGCAGTTGTTCTTCATCAGACCTTTGGTCAGCAGTTGTTCTATATCAGTTGTTATCCAGCAGTCCTTTGTAGCAGCAGTTGTCATAGCAGTTGTTTGGGTGGAACAATTGTGAGGGTCAACAGTCTTTTGGGAAGAGTATGTTGTAAAGACTGTTTATTTATGTGGATCAACTGTTAGTATATTTTGGCTTTTCAATCATCTGTTCTTCTTCAGGTCAGCAGACCCAACAATCTCCCCCTAGAACAGATGATGCCAAAACTAAACTTTATTCTTGATCTTTATTTCTCATCAGACTTTCTCTGATTTGACCTTTGAATTGTAGCTCAAAGTTCAAAGAGTAGAGGTCTTCTGCATCTCTTTCAAGCTCAAGGTTCAGCAGTGTTTGGAGGTCATCTGCACACAGGCTATATGCATCATCCATGCTTAGCTTTTGAGCTTCTCCATCTGACCTGAGCAAAGTCAATTCATGGGTGTCTTTGTTGACCTTCCATTTTAGAATTTTTGAGTCATAGGATTTGCTGAGATGCACTTTTATTCTAAATGAGTTTGGTGATGGAGGTCTCCCAATGAGTTCTCTGAGCTTTTCAGTAATGGGATCTGAGAAAAAGTGTACTTGATAGATGAGGCTCTCCTTTATATAAATATCAGCAAACTCTTCTAATCTTCTTCAGACATTTCTTTCCTTTTCTTGAATTGTCTTCTAGCAGCAGCTGATAGATCAGAAGTATCAAGTAGGCTGTCTAATGTAAAAGCCTGTTGAGGTCTCTTCATTAGTGGTTCATCAGAGTAGACAGGTTTTCTGGGCAGGTTAGGATCTTTCCTCCTGTTTTCTTCCAGTTTCTTGTATGTTTCAGCCAACCTCAGCTCAGACCACCTTGCAACTGACCTCATCTCCCAATAGTCAGCAGCCACAATTTCTTGTCTCATTCTTTTGAATTTCAAGGCTCTGGCTGGATCTCTGCCTTTACTAAAATCAGGGACAGAGACCTTAGTTGGGGGATTTTTGGCCATCTCTTTAATTCTTAAGAGTTCTTCTCTGAGAGCATGAGTTGTCCAGCCTGCAAACTGTTTCTTGTTTGGTTTATAAGGCATGGTTGCCAAGATCTGTTCAAGAAGTGATTCCCTAACCTCCCTTTCCATGTCACTGCTGAGAGGCATGGTAGACATGGAGTTGCTCAGGGTCTTAGCAAAATCTTCAATCCTTCTCAATTTGCTAAGCTCTGCTGAATGGATGCCCCGAGCAGTCCTGTCATCTTTCCCTTTGCATTTCTCTTTTATGATGGCATCTGCCTGTTCAGCCTTGTATTTTAGACATGTGTCTATGTTTAGGGGAACAGGAAAATGTGGAAGAGAAGGGAAAGATCTTTCAGATGGTTGTTCAGTATTATAGAAGGATTGCATTTCCCCCTTGAGTAGATCAAGTTCAAGGGGATACTGAACAGCCAATGGTGTGATGGTTGGTGGTGGTCTATGGGAAGTGAATTGTGATGTGTGTGGTGAGAATGATGAAAGTGGAATGGCTGATATGGGTGTAGATTGTGTGGTTGAAGTAGTAAGTGGTGATGTATGAATGTTTTCATCTTGTACAACAAAGGTAGATTTCCTCTTCCTTTTTGTACAAGATTTTTGGTGATGGTGGTGTAGAGGCAGTGGTGGTGTTAACATCTGTTGGCATTTTATTAGGACCAGCATATGTTTGGGATTTAGGTGGTGATGTGGTTGTAGGTTCAGATGTTGGTTTGGTGATAGTGGTGACAGGTTCAAATGTTGTGGTGGTATCAATGGTTTGGGTTGAAGCAGTGGTTTTGACAGCAGTGGTTTTAACAGCCAGTTTGGATGGTGGTTGTCTGATATGTTTAACAGGCATTTTCTTCCTCTTAGAGGAACCCACATCTTCAACTTCCTGTTGTTCCCTTTTCTTTTGTATCAATGCCTCTGCCTTGACTTCCAAAGTGTCAGCCCTCTTTTGCTTATCTTCAGTAGCTTTTTCAGCTTCTTCATTAGCAGAGTTGTCCACTTCTTTAGCTTTGCTGGTTTGTTGTTGTGGTGCTGTTTGGGTAGACCCTGGTTTGTTGGCAGACTTTGATTGACCTTTTTGTGAAGGTGGACAACCAAAGGGATCTAGCTTTGATAATCTATCTCTGCCATTCTCCCCCTTTTTGGCATCATCAGCTATGAATTCATCATCATCTTCATCTCTGAGAATGGTGGTAGGGGCAGAGCCAGTGGTCTTCAGCAGATGGTCTTTAATGGCCTGAATTTCTGCATGGGTATCTTTGTACCTAGCATCTACCATGTTTCTGATTTCTGCCATGTAAGTTTCATGAGTCTGATCTGCTAGTTTTCTGTGAGCTATGATGATGGGAGAAACAGATTTCCATAGCTCACTAGCAATATCAGCTGTGGATGGTTGACTCTTGGTATGAGTAGCCAAGGATTCCAATATTGACTTGACATCAGATTTTATATCAGCAACAGAGGTTTCAATGGATTGGACTCTGGCCGTCAATTCTTGGTATTTTAACTCATCACCTAAGTTAATAGGATCATCAGAATTCCTACCAGTGGTAGTTGTAACTGGATTTTTCAACTTAACAGTGGATAGAATGGATGAAACAGTGGTTGTTTTATCTTTAACAGATTTTTCAACCAAAGGGCTATTTTTAAGGATGGATTTTGATTTTATGAAACATTTTAATGCTTTTATTAAAAAAATTTGTGTTGTTTAATCCATGTTTAGCATACCAATTCTAGAAATCAGATTTGTAAAGGTAGATGTGTCTAAAGCCTTTGTCAACACATCTGCCAACTGATCCTCTGTTGGAACATGGTGTAGAGAAATCAAACCTTTTTATAGCTATCCCTGACAAAATGATGTCTGATGTCTATGTGTTTGGTGGTTGAGTGAGAGACTGGATTTTTGATGATATTTTCAGCAGCTTGACTATCCAACATGAGTGGAGTCTTTGGTGCAGTTATCCCAAAATCCAGCAATTGATTTTGGAGCCACATGAGTTGGGCTGTACAGCTTGCAGCAGCAATGTATTCAGCCTCAGCTGTTGAGGTGGAAACAGCTGCCTGCTTTTTGCTTTGCCAAGAGACTAAGGCATTCCCTAGAAACTGGCACCTTCCTGAAGTAGACTTCCTTGTGGTGTGACAGCCAGCAAAATCACTATCTGAATAACCTGAAAGCTCAATGTTTCCATTAGCAGGATACCAGATACCAAGTGTGGGAGCACCTTTTAGGTATCTGAATATCCTTTTTACAGCAATAAGGTTTGACTTTCTGGGTGAAGCCTGGGATCTTGCACAGACATAAGTGGCAAACATAATGTCTGGCCTAGATGCAGTTAAGTACAATAAAGATCCAATCATGCATCTGTAATGTGTTTGGTCAACCAGTTCATCCTTGTCATCAATAGTGAGTAGCTTGACTGTACTCATGGGTGTACTACATGGCTCACAGTCATTCATCTCAAATCTAGTTAACAAATTTTTCACATATTTATTTTGATGAATGAATGTGCCATTTTGCAGCTGTTTCACTTGGAGACCAAGGAAACACTGAAGTTCACCCATAACACTCATTTCAAACTCTGCTGTCATGAGTTCCCTAAACTCTTCACACATTTTGTTACATGTGGATCCAAAAATGATGTCATCCACATATATTTGAACAATCATTAAATCTTTCCCTCTCCATTTCAAAAATAAGGTTTTATCAATTTTACCTCTTGTGAAACCAATGGATAAGAGTGTCACACCCTCAAATTTCCACTGCGGGGTTTATACCGCGAGGCGCATGACAAACCAGGATCCCATAGCCATAAGTCACAGGAACGAACTCTAAATGCCCAAACCATTTAGTTCATTTTTGAAAACCAAGTTTAGTTAAGCTGCGGAAGCGTAAACCAAATTTAAACCTTTTTAAAAACTATGCGCAAAACAATGCGCCCAAATTAAAACCATAAGAAAGCATAATATATAATTTATGTGTATGCCCGAGAGCCCAAATTCAGTGAAGTGTACAGTGCTTTCTAATCCTGGCACCGGAAGCTAACTACCTGCAAAAGCATGTAAATCGTGTGTCAACATAAAGCTGGTGAGTTCACAAGGTAAAGTAATTTAATATGCAAATGCGCTGGTTTCCAAAACCACGTAAGTAAGTAAGTTGTGTTGGTGCCCCGCACCGTGTAACCACTAGTTCATCGCATGTCAAGGGTAGCTAACCCATTCATGATAACTAACCGAATATACCGAACTGCTATGTACGTGTAGCCACATAAGTGTGCCACATGCCTGACATCATTGTCTATCCACAATGATAAAGTTTCGTTAAGTTATAGTTCACACCCGCGCTCCCCGAGCCGGTGTGAGGTTTGTAAGACCTAATAGCGCTATCAACTAATAACCCGCTTGCCAACCCTGGCAACTCATTCGGTACGTGAGGACTTACAGATGATAGAGTTGGTTTAGTTTATCAAGGACACAATTGCGAACTAGCAAAGTAATCCGACCCTCACAAGGATCTATGGCATCCCAACCCGGGATGTGTAAGTAGTCCCAAACCGGACTAGAAAATAGTAGTCCCAAACCGGACTAGAAAAAGTTAAGTACGTTGTCTCAACCCGAGACGCATGCTTTTGAGAAAAGAGTAGTGAAACTCACCTTAGGTTGCACGTGAATGATCCAAATCCCTCAAACAGTAACGAGCTACCGACTCCCTATTACAAGTGTCACTAGGTGAGTATATGTGCATAACCAACACACCATATAACTCGTTTATCCGAGACCTTTAAATGTTCAAAACCGTGTAGTGACACCTAATGACTCTACATGCTCAAGTATGTCCTACGTATCCCGTTGGTGATCATAGTGATTATTATCAGTTTAATACATCAATTACATCTCATACAAGTTTTCACACAAGTACATGTCAATTACATACCACATAAAACTCCAAATAGTCACATAAAGACCCCGTACACAATCTGCGTTTTTAGGACAGATTGTGCGCTGTGAAAAACAATTTATTTAAAATACTTAACGAATGAATTAGAGTCCCAAATTTTTACTGAATTTTATTTGGGATTCACTTGACAATACCTATTTTTGTTTTGTCTTAATTCCAAACACAAAAATTATGAAAATTCGTACAACACAGCTATGTCAAGAAAATTTCCTCAACAGGTCAGTTTAGTAGAAAAAATCTCAAAAATTGTGTATTCATCCAAACGGGATGAATCCACTTGGAAAAGCTCTATTTTTCCAATATTGACCTTCTGTAAAAATTTCATAACCCAACTCCTTGTAAATCTCAAGTTATGACCATTTAAAGTTAACCCAATTTACAAATCCGAAAATCTGATATGACCTCTAATCAATTAAAATTCCAAAAACGATACAAACGATGTCCAAATCTGATGGTTTTGCCCATTATGAAAAGCTAAGACCTTGTACATTACAATCATGCAAAGAAATCATCAAAACAATCAATTTACCAACCCATTACAGCCCCTACAAAACGTTCAACCGAATCTGCCAGAATCTTAAACTTGCATCCCAAGTAATCTACAAACCCTAATTTTTCATGAACATCCCTAATACATGTATAACACCTATAGTACTGATTAAACACCATATTAATCATAGCAAAACACACATGTTATCATGTGAAAACCCTAATCATGGCTACTAATAACAATCATCATCAAATCATCAAGAACATCCAAGAACTCCTACACATACATACATGCGATTCTACATATATTATTTTTAGAGTTTTTTTTTTTAAGGTTTTTAAAGTATTATAATTCATCAAAAATCATAAGGATGTATACCTTGCAATGCTAAAACTCCCTAGAGCCTTGAGATTAAACCCGAACTAGCTTGATTAGGTGAAAGATTACTTGATTGCTTGAAAGCCAAGAGAGAAGGGGGGTGGGGGTTTCGCACGGCACAAACAAGAAGAAGAAGTAGGGTTTTATCTTTTTCTTGCCTCCTAATTATAAGAGGGCCTTGCTTGTTCCCCAAGTAATTGGGTTTTAGGGCCCTTCTAGTCTATTAACTTGACCTTTTAATCATGTTATAGCCCAATACCGGACCCAATAATATTAGTCACCCTAAATTGCATAGAAACCATTGTTTTCATTATTACATAATATATTAATCATGTTGCGCACGTAATTTACATAATCTACGTATTATCTTTCAGTTAGGCGATCATTCACAAAAACATGTAATTCACATAAGCACGTACTTCATGTTCACCATAATTCAATTGTACGTATTACTGCTATGTATGCCACATAATTCACCAACGTTTGGGATACAGGACTCATGTGTGTGTTTAACAAGGATTTTCCTACTTATAACATATGTTAGCATCTTCTAACACATGTTAACCTACTTAACTAACCCTAGTTAAGTATCTAGCCATGTATGAACATGTAAGTTTACTAGAGTTCAGTAAAAGTATCTAACCTGAAAATGCGGGGTGTCACAAAGAGAAAAGTGGAAAGAGTTTCATACCAGGCCCTTGGTGCTTGCTTGAGTCCATACAAAGCTTTATTAAGCTTGTAGACATGATCAGGATGGAATGTGTCTTCAAAACCAGGTGGTTGACATACATAGACCTCCTCCTGAATTTTGCCATATAGGAAGGCACATTTGATATCCATCTGATACACCTTGATGTTGTGGTTGACAGCAAAGGCTAGAAAGAGTCTGATAGCTTCTAACCTTGCTACAGGAGAAAAGGTTCCATCATAGTCTATTCCTTCTTCTTGTCTGAAGCCTTGAACCACAAGCCTGGCTTTATTCTTGACAACTATACCCCTTTCATCAGTTTTGTTTTTGAAGACCCACTTTGTACCTATTGGACAAACATCCTTAGGCAGTGGTACAAGTTCCCATACTTGTTGTCTTTTAAACTGAAGGAGCTCTTCTTGCATAGCTTCTACCCAACTGTTGTCTTTTAGTGCCTCTTGGTACTTGACAGGTTGTGTGAGAGATAGAAACCCTACAAAAAGACAGATATTGGAGGATTGGCTTCTTGTTAGCACACCCTCTCTGATGTTGCCAATGATTTGGTCTGGTGGATGAGCTCTTAGGTAGATTAGATCTCCCTAATATGGTATGATGGCATTTTGAGGTGAAGGACAAAGATTTGGTGACTCGGTTGTTGTAACATCTGTTTGCACTTCTGTAGTGCCATCAGATGTTTGAAATGGAAGTGGGGGAATGGGTCCAAGTGGTGTAAAACTGGACAGACTTTTGTCAACAGATGTTTGACTTTTGTCAACAGTGGTTTGAGGGTAAGACTGGCCAACAGTGGTTGACTCAGCTGTGACAGAGTTTTGACAGTTGTTTTGAACAGCTGCTTCCGCTGATGCAGAATAGATTTTATAGTGATTGGGGATCACAACATCCGTTCTGTAATCTTGTTGTGGAGATTGTGGAGTACCTGCATTGTTAGTTTTAACAGTAATATCTTCAAATTTGAATTTATCTAAATCAAACAACTCAGCAGGATTTGCTGGGATTTTTAGGGATGAAAGTTCATTGAACTTTACATTCAGAGTTTCTACTATTGTCTTGGTCCTTGTGTTAAACAATTTATAGGCCTTGGCAGTAGAAGAATATCCCAGAAAATAACCACAATCTACTTTGACTGCAAATTTTGAAATGGAATCTTTGAGATTTAAAATGAAACATGGGCAGCCAAAGATTTTGAAAAATGAGATTAATGGTTTGATTTTGAACAAAATTTCATAAGCAGTTTTTTGATGTTTTGGGTTGATCAAAACTCTATTTTGAACATAGCAAGCTGTGTTTACAGCTTCTGCCCAGAAGGACAGTGGCAAACCAGAATCTGCTAGCATGGTTCTCGCAGCTTCTATAAGAGTTCTATTTTTCCTCTCAACCACCCCATTTTGCTCTGGTGTTCTTGGGATGCTGTACTGCCTCACAATCCCTTTTGACACACAAAAGTCATCCAACTCCTTATTTTTAAACTCTGTTCCATTGTCACTTCTAAAGACTTTTACTGGTAAGTCATATTGTTTTTCAACTTTGGTGACAAAGTCCTTCAAAATACCTGCAGTCTCATCCTTAGAGTGTAAAAAGTAAGTCCATGTAAACCTAGAAAAATCATCAACTATGACAAGACAAAATCTTTTTCTTCTTAGACTCATGATTTTAACTGGGCCAAACAAGTCCATGTGCAACAATTGTAGACATTGACTTGTTTTGGACTCATCAATGGATTTGTAAGAGCTTTTATGTTGTTTTCCTTTTAAACAGGAAACACAATGCTCATCACATTTGAATTCTTTTGATGGTAAACCTCTGACAAGGCTTTGTTTGGAGAGTGAGTTGATAGTTTGAAGGTTGGTATGACCCAGTCTCCTATGCCACAATTCTGTTTCCTTTATGGAGGCAGCAGAAAACAAACATACATTTGCCATAGGATTGTCCTTCAACATATCAACTACATACACATTGCCACTTCTATGAGCAACAAGTTGTGCTTTGCTCTCAGCAATGATGGTATCAATCTTTTTCACCACTTCTGGCCCAATAATCTTACAAGTTTTCTTAGTGAAGAATGAGCCATAACCTTTGTCACTCATTTGTGAAACACTAAGGAGATTAAATTTAAGATTATCAATAAGATTGACATTTTCAAACTTGAGTTTCCCAGCCTGAACAGTCCCTGAACCCAACACCTTACCTTTTGAATCATTACCAAAGGATATATCACCCCCTCCATGAGCTAAGAAGTCCAGAAGAAGGGCTCTACATCCTGTCATGTGCCTGGAGCCTCCACTATCTACATACCAAAGACTATCTAAACAAGCAGAAGCTCCCTGCACAGCAGTAATGAATTAGTTTTGGTGAGTGTCCAAAGCCAAGTTGGCTTTGGATGGGTTCTCAGATTTTTCAGACTCAAGCTTTGGAAGATGATCAGTGGTTTGAACTAGTTTTTGAATCAAGTTCAACAACTGTTGCTGACCATTTGCAAGTGCTTGAATGTCAACACTTGGGGAAACAGTTGTTTGATCACTTCCAGACAGATGATAATACCCATAGGGATTTCTGTTCACTCTTGGTTTAGAAGGTCTTTTTGGTTCCTCATAAACATGTGACAGATTATGACATGGTGGTTGTCCATATCCTCTTGGGTACTTGCTTGTGGGTGGAGCATCTGTTACTTGGACATCCCTGGGAGTAGATGTTTCAAGACTTTTGGTAACAGATGTTTGGACTGGTGTGAAGGTCTGTTTGGGCTTTCCTTTTGAAGTACTCACCACCTGACTTGCAAGAGTTTTAGCCTTGTACTCTTGTATTTTGACATCAAAATTTTTGAGATACAGACACTCTTTGGCTTTGTGATTCTTTTTCCCACATATTGAACATGTGGCTTTGGAATCACATGCACTTGTTCCTTTGTTAATATCATATGCTTTTAGAAGAAAACAGTTTTTAGTAACATGATTCTTCTTTTCACAGAAATCACAGAACAAGTGGACAGACTTTTCTTTCTTTTTCCCTTTTTCAACCTTCTTTTCAGCAGATGTTTGAGCATCTGCTGGAAGGTTTTTCAAGGGAATGATCTTTGCTTGAGGTGCTGTCTTTCCCTCAGGAGTTTTGAAATCAACAGGATTAAAGTTCTCAAGAGTACCACACTCATCAGACCAAGTAGGTTTAAATTCATAATTTTCAAGTTCAGTGAATGATGAGGAACCTTCTAGTTTTTCTAGAACAATTTTCTTACCATTGGGTTCAGTGATTTTAATCTCTTGACCCTTCAAATTTGTTGGTACTATCTCAACTAACTTTTGATCCCTTTTGTCAGTGTTTTCAAAAGCTGGAGCAGTGGTTTCAAAACCAAAACCAAACTTCACATGACTTTTAATTGGTTTGTTTGTTGAGTAGCATTTCAAAACCTCTACATGATTCCACCCATTTCTGACATTCAACTTGGGTGGACTCAAGCTCACTTTTACAACTCTGATATTTTGTTATCATAGTTTGGAGCTGGTCTTTGGTTATGGTTGCTTCATGTTTTAAGCTGCTTATTTCAGATTCTTTTTCAGTTAAATTTGTTTTTAATTCTTTTAAAAGTTTCTCAAATTTAACTTCATCATCTAAAATTTTCTTTCTAAGGTTTTCATTCACCTCTTTGATGTTAGCAAATGCTATTACACATTTGTCAAAACATAAATCTTTAAGAATTTGAGGAGATACCTTAGCAGCAGCCATCAATGCACAATCACACTTGCACTCACAATCATCAGATGCACCCCAGGGATCTGAGAGATTCACAACCTCTTCTTCAGGTTTTTCACCCGCAACTACTTCATCAACAACATCATCAGTCACAACTTTAGATTCAGTCACCACCTCCTCAGATTCAACTTCTTCTACCATAGCCATGAAACAAAAATTTTCTGGTTCATTTTCAGCTTTGGCAACTAGTGCAAAATTTTCATCTGTTAACTCATCTGGTAGACTGCTCCAATCAACAAAGTCTTGATTGAAGAAACTCTGTTGACTGGTCTCTACAGGAGCAGAGGATGAAGCAACAGTCATTGGCACAGGTGCCTGAGCAACAGGTGTTTGAACATAGTGGATCTGAGGAACAGTGGTTTGGACAAACTGGACAGGAACAATGTTTGAGGACTGTGCAAAATGAGCAGTGTTTTGCACATTTGGTCCAGGGGTATTATAGGAATTTTGATAAGTGTTGGTCTGAGGTCTTTGATTTGGGTAGGTAATTATTGGTGTACCATGTTGACTCCTACATTCCCTAGCAAAATGACCAAGTCTATGACATTTATAACCCTTTATCTTTGATTTATCCAACCCAACCTTTGATCTGCCAGTTAACCTTGGAAACCTTCTCCTAGTTTTCTTGTAAAAATTGTTAGTTCTTACACTGAGAAGGGCCAATTGGTGCATAATGTCCATTTCTTCCAAATCATCAGGGTCAAAATATTTTAGGTCATCATACTCAAAGGATATGTTATCAGATGCCTGGATATCACCACCACTTGCTGTAAAATCATAGTTTGGTGAATAAGAATCAGAGTTAAAACCTGAGTTAAAACCTGAAGTTATGTCAATGAAGTGATCATAACTCTGATCCTTAGTATTTCCAGGCACCTCATCATGACCCAAAAGTGCTGTATTACCAAATACATAATCATCAGACACTTTTCCAGAGTCCTGGAGCTTCTTTTTCTGGTTAAGCTCTCTCTCATAGGTCAAGATCTTACCATGAAGCTGGGTCAGTGATAGGTCCTTGAATCCAATTGAGTTTCTCATAACTATAGCAATAGTGTCCCATTTATCTGGTAATGATCTTAAAAACCTATGGTTCAAAGTTGAATGAGGGTAAGTTAGACCAACTAGTTTTAGTTCACTAATGAGACAGTTAAACCTCTCAAATTGTTGAGTTAATGACTCTCCCTTAACATGACTGAATGTTTCATATTGTTGGTTAAGTATTTCACGATTGTTTTCAATAACCTCTTCAGTCCCACCAAATTGTTCTTTCAGTGCATCCCACAACTCCTTTGCACTGTTACAGTGTAACAACCCAGCATATATATCATTGGGTAGAGCCATGGCCACAATACTGAAGGCCTTAGCATCTAACTCAATTTTCTGAAAATCCTGGTCGGAGTAGTTTTCAAGTTTCTTAGGCTCCTGAATCTTGGGATCTTCGGTACTCGGCACCATCGGAACATGTGGTCTGAAGATAACCGACTTCCAACACCCAGTGTTCTGTTGAGCTAGAACATGGCTCATCCGACGTTGCCAGATATTGTATTCAGATCTGACAAGCATCGGTCGCTTGTTGTTCGTGCCAGTGTTGTGTGGATCGTGATTGATTGAAGCCATTCTCTGATTTTTCAAAAACAAAGTCTGTTTATAACCGGTTTAATCGAAAATAAACTATTACTCTGTTTTCAATCCGACAAACAAACGATATCAATAATTGTGAGCTGATCTGTTTATATTAAATTGGTTGATTAGATCGAATTTAATTGACCAAGCTCTGATACCAATTGTTAGGATCTGAGTTTGATTGTTTTGATTTGTTTAGAGTAGAATGAGAATTGAATGAAGTGAATATATATGGAAAGTGCAGCGGAATGATAAACTATAATCAAAACAAAGGAATAAATGTTTTCTTAATCGAAAGCTTTCATTAAATTGAAAGATTACAATCAAATACAAGTACTCCCCCTCAGCCTGATCACACAGTGATTGTTTGTCTAAGAGAATGTTGTGTGTGACAAATAGAACATTACAAGCACTGTTCTATTTATAGACAAATCTAAACCACTGGTGACCTAGGCTGACATCACCCAAGATAGTGACCTCTAACAGAATAACAACATAAAACATCTGCCCTATACAAACTACTGTTATATTACAAAACACTGTAAGGTAAACTACTGTTGAGGGAAAACTCTGATGGTCTTGTATCATCTGTTGGAGCCTAAGTGCTGTTGGCTCCAACAGACCTTTAGTCTTCAGTACTTGATCAGTTGTTGTTCTTCATCAGACCTTTGGTCAGCAGTTGTTCCATATCAGTTGTTATCCAGCAGTCCTTTGTAGCAGCAGTTGTCATAGCAGTTGTTTGGGTGGAACAGTTGTTAGGGTCAACAGTCTTTTGGGAAGAGTATGTTGTAAAGACTGTTTATTTATGTGGATCAACTGTTAGTATATTTTGGCTTTTCAATCATCTGTTCTTCTTCAGGTCAGCAGACCCAACAAACTTACAACACATAAGTGTTCATGAATATGATTCGTTTAAGAACATACTGATCCAACAATTGGTATCAGGGCATCTGGTTTATCTGGTCAAATATCAATCAAACAAATTGAGGATCAGATACAGGCTCTTATTGATATTCAATAAAGGATAAAAGTTCACTTTTAAAAACATCCATCACTTTGAGAAAAACTTAACAAACCAATACTCTAACAAATGGACCCTCATAATACTGGATCTGCCAATAAGCCTCCTATGCTTGTTCGTTCTAAATATAATATATAGCAATAGAGGATGGCACATACTCGTTCACAGCAAAATACGTACTGTTGGAGGTCTGTCATGTATGGATCCCATAAACCAGTAAATATTAATTTAGAAACTAAAGTTGAAATACCAAAGGAACCAAAAGACTTCACTGATGAAGATTTCCTTAAACTTGAGCTTGATGCTAAGGCTTTTTCTATGTTGGCAATGGCACTCCAAAATGAAATCTACTCTGGACTTTTACATTGTGAAAATGCCAAAGAGCTTTGGGACTGCCTAAAAGAACAGTTTGGAGGAACTGAAGAGGTGATTGCCAACACCAGAGAAATTCTTGCTCAATAGTATTAAACATTTACTCACATTAATAGGGAAACTTTGACACAACAATTTGAAAGATTCTCCTCATTAATCTCTGAGTTAAAGTTAAATGGTCAGACCTATACAAATGTATCTATGCTTCATAGATTCTTAAGGTCTTTACCAGAAAAATGGGAAACTTATTCAATAGTTCTCAAATCTGAACCAGATTTTAACTCCCTCACTCTTACAAATTACATGGGAGATTGTTAACTTTTGAAAGAGAAATAAATCAAAAGAAAAAGTTACAAAATTCTAGCAAAACAGCTGATGCCTATGTTCCAGGTAGTACAACACTTTTAGGACAAGATTCACCTTCTTGTTCAAATGATTTTGGATCCTTTGATCACACTGACATAATTGTTGGGATCTCATTAGAAAGATCATATCCAGCTTGTGACAATGATGAAAATAGTCAAACTGCTGATAACATGTGTTTTATAATGGATGCCTTAAAAAATTTCAGTAGTGATGACTTGGAAGAAATGGACATTTTACACCAACTGGCCATGTTAAGCATAAAAACTAACAGATTTTATAAAAGGCTAGGAAGGAAATTTCTAGGACTAAACAACTCAACAAAAGTTGGTTTCGACTAATCTAAACTTAGATGTCACAAGTGTCAAAAGTTGGGACACTTTGCTAGAGAGTGTAGAAGCTCTGGCTTTAACCAACCACAGTGTGGAAATCAGTTTAACTCCAATTATAATAGGAATAATGGAACACAGGGAAGTGCACATTTTGTACAGGCACAAGCTCCACAAATCCAATATGTGCCCCAGATACACTATGTTTAAATGCCTGCCCAACAACAACAGGGCCAACAACATATGCCTTCCATTCCAGCTGCTCAACAACCTTCACAAACTCAACAACCCTTCTCAACAAAGTCTTTTTACTTCAGGGTATGTTGACTGGATCAGTCTTCCTTTTGACACATTTGAATGCAGTCCTGATGCAGACAACAAAATGTTTGACATCAACTGGGGAGAACCTGATAATGGCAGAAAGAATTTTGCCATAATGGCCTTTGAGGGTTGCACCTCTAAATCTGCCCTATCTCAGGTATCAAAAGAATCTTTGACAAAACTTTGTTCAACATCATGCAAAGAATCTTTTGCTCTCATAAGAGAGACCAATGTGCATCTACAAGGCAAAGCCAATGACTCTGAAAGAAAATATACTCAAATAAAATGTGATTTAGAAAGAAAACTTGCTGCAAAATCAAAGGAAAACTCTAAATTATCAAATAATTTTATTGAAACCTAAGCACAGATTAAAATCATCATAGAAGAACTAGGAAATGTCAGAAAAGAGCTTGCTGACACCAAGGTTGATTATGAAAAATGGGTTGAGTCATGTAGAGGTTACCAAATGCTGCTTAACAAACAAACTGCATCAAATGTTAAGTTTGGCATAGGGTACAATCATACAAAAACTCCAACTGATTTCACTCCCAAAACTGCTGATGATGGGAATAGAATAGTTCAAAATAAAACTTCTGATATGAAAGACTGCACATCTTTTCATCAGAACTTTCTCAAAATTGAAAAAAGAAAGTTCCACAGAAGTACTGAACAAAACTGACATTAAGCCATCAGTAGTTTCATCTACATCAGGAGTTGAGAACCTGAAAACTACTGATGACCTAAATCAAACCAAAACTGTCAGTAATTTGCCTTCCACATCTCATAATGAAAAGAAGGAGAAGACAAAAGAATGTGAAATTTGTGGTTTGTTTAACCACAAAATAGAATTTTGTAGATACAAAAAAGGAAATCAGTATAACAAGAAGATTTCACAACTGGTTGTGGGAAAACAAATCAAACAAGATTTTGAAGAAACTTTTTATCCCAACAAACAACTACCAAGCAACACCTTTTCTCAGAAAAAGACTAAATCTCAACCAAAGCCTTTTTCTCAAAATTCTTCCTCAGTAGTTAGACCTACATCATCAGCAGTTTCACAAACTGCTGAGATTAAAGATCTCATGAATATGGTAAAACTGTTGATGACCAAAGTTGATGGTGGTCCTCAAAAGGATACCACCATTGCTCTTAAAGATAAATCCATTGCCAAAAAGACATGGATTTGTCAAATTGGTCAAGAACAAACTGTTCCTGTTCTCAAGAGCAAACCCAAAGCCAAATTGGCTTGGGTTCCTAAATCTAACTAATTTGCTATTTTGTGCAGAGGGTCTCCAGAGGCTTAAATAGCATTTGGTATGTTGATAGTGGAGGCTCAATGCACATGACAGGATGCAGATACCTGAAAAACAATTTTATTAGTCAAAGAGAATGATCTGTATCCTTTGGGAACAATGCCAAGGGATATGTGCTAGGACATGGCAATGTCTCCTCTGGCAAAATACAGTTTGATACACTTTTCTTTGCACATACATATATTACTATTATTAATTTAAAATTGTTTAAAAAGAATTAAGTGTGAGGTATTTAAAATTTTTATAAAAATTTAAAATACCTCAAAGCAGTCGGCCAACCATAACAAAAAGGCAATGTTTTTAAAAGAAGTTTTTGGCAACAAAAACATTTTCAAACCCTTTGAGTCGGACCAGCGATTTTGCGGGAGATTAGGGAGGTTTTTGGTAGATGAAAAGAGCAGCTTAGGGTGTTCCCAATTCCTTAAATAACCCTTACCCTTTTCCATGTGAGCATTATTGAGCCTTATCGAGCACACCATTTCACATATATATACGCTACATATGCTCGTTCGTTTGTTTTGAGAGATATTCCCCGATTGGTATGACCCGATTAGAACTTGTGTGACTTATGCGCTGCGAGACTGCATCAGAGGAGAGTGTGTGAAAGTGATTTAGGCACCTAGGACTTACGCATTCCGTTATCATTAGCCTTTCATATATTTTCCCCACCCATTTTTGAGCCTAGCCTTTTTATTTCCTTACGTTCATTTAGCCCCTGCCATGACGAAATTAGGGAGGTGTTTAGGTGTTGAGGAAGCTCTTTGGCAATTTTGGGACTTTGAAGCAAAAGCCGCACATCAAGAATCAAGAATCAAGAATCGAGATCGTGAAGAGGCTACAAAAGAAAGCCATTAGAAGAGCATACCATGTGTTAGCCATCACCCAGCAAGCACCATGAGAAATTTGTGTTTTATTTTAAAAAAAAAATGTGTGTGTGAATAAGAGAATCAAGGGAACTTCAAAAAGAAAAGTTTTGCAATATTTGTCTGAAGAGACCAAGTAATCGACTCAACCTAGTGGAGGTTATTAGGCGGCCCTCACACCGAACGATTCACGAGAGAAGGCCATAGTCGAGCTGCTAAGTCCAAGGAGAAGATTAGCAAAGCCAACTTGAGAAGATCACCGAGATTCCAAGAAACACGTTAAGCACCGAACCCGAAATCAGTCATGGTGGTAGACTCCACTCCTACCCTGTTTTCCATCCCACTAAATAACCCCCAAAAAGTCCTATTGATTTACACACTCCACCTCAATAAAAAGCGGTAGAGTTGCGATTCGCACCCAAGCCTATGATTCGCGTCGTCCATCGGGTAGAATTTGAGTGATCACCCCAAAAATGAAACTCGAGTGAATGAGAGAAGTGAGGAAAAAAAGGGGCCACCTTAGGAATTGTTGTAATAAAGTCTCACCGAAAGCCATGCCCGAAATCCCAAAAGTTTATTAAGTTAGGCTCTTAGGAGGTAAGTTAAGCTCGGCACATCAAGTTAAACATACAATTTTTATCCCACCAAAATTGCCTAAGGTTCGGTTTGCTTGAGGACAAGCAAACGCTTAAGTGTGAGGTATTATGATGTGCCGAAAAATTGATATGTTTTCACCCACAATTACAAACTGTCTTATGACCTAAATCATGCTTTTATCTTTGTTTTATCACGGTTTATCTTTCTTTGTTGATAAATGCAAATTTGGAGGGCCAGTGACGAAAAGAAGTGAAAACCCGCACAAAACGGCACAAAAAGATGAAGATTTAAAGACTTTGAAGATCTGCCAGACATGGCACGGCCGTGCTCACGGCTGTGCAACCTTCCCGGGTCAACAAGTCAACATTTCCAAGTTAAAGGAGGTCAATTTCAGAGCTTCAGGATGTGCACGGGCGTGCACAATGATGAAGCACGACCGTGCTTTACTCCAGCGTGTTCTCCAAGGCAAAAACCGACCAATACTGACAAGACGGTTGGCCTCCAGGACAAGCACGGGCGTGCCACAACATGTGGCACGGGCGTGCTCAGTAACAAACCAGCATCTTCTGCACAAAGGACTCTGCAACAGTACCCGTTGTCGAGCATGGGCGTGCCAGAACGTTGTCGAGGGCGTGCAAGAGCTGAAATGCCTATAAATAGAGGCCTCCACCCCACATTTTGAAGCATCCCTTTCCACTCGCAATCCAACACTTCTCCACGAAGTTTCTGCCCCCTGAGAGGTTTAGAGGTGTCCCTTGGAGCCTGGGATCACTCCACAAACACCTTGAGAGAGAGAGAGAGAAAGAGAGAGAGAGAGAGAGAGAGAGAGAGAGAAACACCCCAAAATCATCCAAAACCCTTAGAAATCTCCATATCACCCTCCAACATGTCTTGTACACAAACCCAACCTTGTGAGCTTGTTGTGACAACCATGCTAGGCTAGATCTCTGTTGGTGTTGTTAGGGTGAGGATGGATACTTGGTATGAATTAATATAGTTTATCTTTTATTTTAAAGTGGTGTTTTGTGTTCTTAATAATTCTTACTACTCTAACTTTGTTTAATGGTCTAATCAACAAATCACTTAGTCTTTGGTCTTGTGAGTGTCTTGATAAGAAATGGGAAGGACTCATGAGTGTACCCATGGTGTGTAACAACCCATGCACTTGTGAACTTAAAACCCATGAGTAGTGATTAGTCCATTTGTGGGTAGAAATACACACACTTTGAGACTTAATCCTCTATTATCAAGATCTCATTTAGGGTCGGTGCGGTCTTTATACTCAGTCCTAATGATAAGTTAATCCTTAATCTTACATCTTGGTTTCATGGTCTATGTGAAGTCTTGATGTGGGTTATGGATTGATGAACTCGTGTTGGAATAAAACGGTCTTTACTTTATTCCATCATTATACTGCCGCACAGTTAATGATAGACAGTCACTTTTTGATAAATTAATTAAACCAAGTAGGGGATGCACGTGTGCTGGTAAGTCAAGACTCCTCTATGATATTAAGTGGTAACTTGCTCAGTCATGCTCCGGCCACCGACAAGTTATTCATAAAAGTCTAGAGTAGTTTGATGTCTATATCGCAACACCGGGAGGCGGGTAATTTGGGGTTGAGTCGACACAGTCTCGGGTCACTTTACTTTCAGTGTTGAGAGGTAAGCTCACATGGTCGGGAGACCCTCATAATAGCATTAAGAACACAGTTGTTTGTACAGCTTTGCGAGAACAGTCACCTCTAGAAAACGCATTTGCAGTTCTAAGGGGCTGTTTGGTTGATTAAGTGCTGAATCATTAAGAGGTCTGAATGGTTAAGAGGTCTGAATGGTTAAGCACTGAATCATTAAGTTGGACCTCTTAATGGTTAGTTTTCTTGTCCCACGTTGGTAGGGGAGCCTCATTAAGGTTCAGCCTAGTTCAGTGCTTAATGGTTCAGCAACATCCCAAATCTTAATGATTCAGACTTAACCATTCCATTCAGAAGCTGAAACAAACACACTGAATGCTGAATCATTAAGCGCTAAATTGTTAAGAGCCTCATTAAGAGGCTACCAAACAGCCCCTAAGTTAAGCATAAGGGCGCGCTCAAACACACCACTATAAAAAAAGATAGCTATTTCATACCAAAGTTCCATCCGATCCCGAAGCAACACCATTGTTTTGCTGTTGATTTTCCTTAAAAGATTTCATCTCTCATTTTACTTTTCTTCTTGCAATTTTAAAAAGTCTTTTTAAGTAATTTTAGGAAGCTGAGTAGTAAAAATCGTGTCCACGAATTCGATACTCGGTACTTGCACATTTCTATACTATATACGATAGGTGCGCTTTCCTATTGTGTCGTGTTTAGAACGTTGAGCAATTATAAATTTAAAACTTGTAAGTGTCTTTTTGTTTTCTAACTTGCTCATCTTTTCATCAAAGCTTTTGGCATCTCCCCTGCAACTTTGCCCTTTTTGAAAAAAAAGTCTAGTTTTCTTAAACACTCACACGACATCATCCCACTTGCTTTTTCATCCTCTAATTAATTTGTTTACAACACGTAATCCATTTTCTTTTTTATTTATTTCATGTAAATGTTATAATTTTCATCTCAATCATTATTCAGGTTGGATCGAGTGGACAAACATAATAAAATATATATTTCATCTACAGAAAAAAAAATTCATCTACACTTTAAATAAAAAACCAACATAAACTAATTAATATCAAGCAACTTATTCTTCTTCACCATTGTGCCTACTTGTAACCTTTACTATTAATAACCATGGAATATACACACACACACACATATATATATATATATATATATATGATTGGAGGGTCAATATCGTGTACAAAGTGTTTTTCTTGTTAGAAGTGTGAGAAGGATTAAAAATTGATACTTAGGCATCATTTTTTGAACTTAGTCGGGATGTTTTGGATTGTTTTGCCTAAAAAACACCAAACATAACAATTAAAAACCGAAAAACAATGTATTTTAGGCTTAAAACTTAAAACACCATGCTAAGAACATTCGTAGTGTGTTTTAAGCGTTAAGTAGTGTGTTTTAGCTGTTTTTTAAATTTAATGACTATAATACATTGTATTGTGTTTTAGATTGTTGTGTTTGGTGTTTTTCAAGTTAAAACAACCTAAAACATCATTCCTAAATCCAAAACATGATGTCTACATGTCAATTCTTAGTCCTTCTCACACTTCTCACGAAAAATGTACTTTGTACAGGATCCTAAACCTATGATTGGAATCATATATATATATATATATATATATATATATATGTATATATATAGGATTCGGTTCAGTTTAGAACTCACTTTAGTTGTGAGAACTCCGATGTAAAATGCGAATTTATAATTTTTTTTACCCAATGATTTAAAAAATAGCCAACTAAGAAATATACAAAAAATGAAAAAAAGATTACATCGTGCTTACAAACACAATTAATATTTTATTCAATATTTTATTATGCTTTAATTACAACCACAGATCCATTACACAATTAATTAAATGTGTCGTTATAAAGTGAGTTCCTATGGTTTTCACAAATTAACCTAATTCTCATTATATATATATATATATATACATATATAGATATAGATAGGGGGTATAATGAAAACCCTATTGAGTTAAGAAAACCTTGACTCATGTAAAAAAAACATTTTTTTTCTTTTGAAAAAAATACCCAATGTAACATACATGTTTTTAAGCATTTTGGGCAAAGAAAAAAAACACCAACGGGATATTTTTTTAAAAATAAACAAAGTTGCGCTGTTTACATATGTTTTCTACTTTTATTTGTTGTAACAACATTGTTACATATGTAACAACCCAACTTTGTTTATTTTTTTTAAATATCCCATTGGCGCTTTTTTTAATTATTTTTTTTTGGCCCAAAACGTTTATGAACATGTATGTTAAATCATGTATTTTTTCAAAGAAACATGTTTTTTACTTGGTTTTGTTAACTTAAAGGGGTTTTTATTTTATACTTGACCTACCTATAATATATATATATATATATATATATATATATTAATTCTACAAATTTTAATAGGCTCAACTAAATATTCTTTTTTCAATTATTGATCATTGATTTCTAATTTATCGATGCATAACACCAAGCGAGCATCTTTCGTGTAATGGCTCAAATTCCATAAAACACGTATTGCAAAAGAGTGTTGAAAAAACCTTCATTAACCTCGTTGGCTATTTGAACATTACATGAATTGCATAAGACTAACATGGTTAGTAAGATTAATGATATACCTTAAAATATACATATTTAAATCACCGATTGAACTCCCAAATTGTGCGTTTTTGACTTTAATTTCATAGATTTGGTAATTAACCTCATTCTATTGATATTGCAGGTGTTAAACGACACCTAAAGACAAAGTTGAAGAAAACAAGCAAAAAATGAACAAAACGAACATTTCCTGCACATTCTGAACCTTCTGATCTAAGTACGCGGTCGTGCAACAAAAGTGCACGGCCGTGCTGATTTGCCTAGCTCGACAGCACTGCTAGTGCACTAGCATGTGCACTCATGTTCTCAGTAATTCCTGTCTGCACGGTCGTGGGACCTTATGCATGACCGTGCGGGTCAAAAATGCTTAGAAGCACAGGTAGTGCAACCAAAATGCAACATGAGTTCTCGCTAACAACTGATCAGCACGGTCGTAGGGTACGTTGTTTCCACTATCCTGCTTAAGGTCCCAAAATTCCGCTTCTAGCTTCTTCAAATCATTTTGCGGACAGAATTCAGCAGTCATAAGTGTCTTGAAGTCATCCTATTATATAGCCAGTGTCGCTTCAATTCCACGATTACGCTTCTCACCGTTCCACCAGGTGAGTGCCCGTTTTTGCAGGACACTTGTGGCATGGCGAGCGCGCAACTCGTTGGGGTAGTCTTTATTGACGAAAGTATTCTCCATACTCTCAAACCATTCAAGGAGTCCAGATGCTCCTTCCGTGCCCAAGAATTTGCTCGAGTTACATGAGTTGAAGTGCATGAAAGTACACTTGCTCCCATTAATCCCACCGGTAGTGCCTTCATTTCCGTTTGAGTTACCGTTCGAGTTACTGTTCTAGCTAACGACGTTAATGATGGTCGGTGTCACACCCCAACCGATGGCGGAATACATCGAGACGCAACTTGTGATAGATTGTTCAAAGGCATCGTGACACTAAATTGTGGCAATATGATTTTTAAATAAGTTGATTTCATAACATAATCAAAAGGGGTACATCTTGTTCATAGAAAAAGAAATTTCAACAACATAACAACAAAATTAAAATAGTGCGTTTCTAATTCCAATCCTATTTAAGTTCTTGGATCATCATATCAAGCATTTCCTGCAACATGTATAAGATATTCATCAACACATAAAGCATTGGTGAGCATACTAGTTTTCCTTTACATACATAGTATAAAGAATGTTTAACTCGAATCCTCATGCTATAGTTTGCTAGTCTAGATGCGCATACAACATACAAAAGACATACTCAAGCCATAGATTACCACAAGTATATCCTATCACCGAAGTGAAAGGCTGATTAGATTACTTAACAATGACCCACAAAATGGGCGGTGTGCTACTCATATAGCGCTATACATAACATATAAACATGATTGATAGATTGAGTTGATGTGCTTTAAAAATTTATAAAGTGATTTTTGTGTGATTTTTGATAGAATACATGTTGAGTCCCAAATAGTGATAAACAAAAAAAGGGATAAGTATGAACTCACCTTTGTGTGCGTTTGATAAGTATGCGAACCAGAGTCTTGGGATGGTTTAATAGAGCTCCGATTATCCTATTAGGAATAATGGAGTTTTTAGTTTCGGAGGGAAGAGTTCTAGTGTCATGCATCAGCAATGGCAGACCAAAGCAAAACCCACCAAAGAGGTGATTCAGATAGTCAAGGTTGTTAGTAGGTTAAAACCAAAGCACAAACCACCAAAGAGGTGATTCAGATGGTTAAAGTTTAGATTAGGTATGTGAATCCGATTTTGAGTATTTCATGCCTTAACTACTTTGCTTATAAGTTTAAGGATGAGTCTTGGACATGGGATTTTCCCATTCTTGTGTAGAAGTAATTCCGAGTCACAATGTGGGTCAAGAGGGGAAAGGTAGGGATGTATCCACAAGCCTTTGATATATGGTTATTAGGATGAAAAGGAAACAAGTATATATGTTATACTTATATTTAGCCAAGTATCAAAGTAAGGTATGGTGCAATCTTCTTTAGTGAAAGAACCTTGGTCCTTTATGACACCATTTACCTTAACACAAGTCCTTCCAACATAGATTTGTTAGAGAACTTGGTTTTGTTTCATTCACTTGTAAGATTACTTAGTTCATAAAAGATGGAAGAAAGTTTAAGCAAAAACAACCAATCTTGGGACTTCAAAATGGTGATTTACCCTTTGTGTATACCTTGGTAAACAATAAGTAAGTCCAAGAAGTTCATCCAAGTGGTTGGAAGAAGAAGGAAAAGGTAGAAAGTAAGAAAAAATGTAAGAATGTATTAGAAATGAAGAGAGAATTACCAAAAGTTGAAGGTTTTTTAGAGGATTTGAGGACTTGGAGAATCCTTGAGAGAATTTGGAGATTTGGAGGTGATTTGAGAGTGGTGTAAAAGATTAGAGGTGGTGGAGGTTGGTATTTATAAGTAGGATGAGGGTTGGGGTAATAAAGAAGGTGGTTGAGAGTTAGAAGTGGGTGAAAAATAGTTAATGAAGGTAGTTAGTAGTTGGTAAATGTCTATAAAAAATAATAAATAAAACCTTTATAAATTATAAATGTTGATATTAATGTATATATGAATTTATTTTAGATATAGGTACATATACGTGAAAAAAACCGGAGAAAACGAAAGTATATAAAAATTCTAACGATTTTATATACCACTGAATCTTAATTATAACAAGTGAAAAAATGCATATATTTCAGTCTCCCCTACTTTTGAAAATTTCGTCCCGAAATTTAATCTGAAAAGACTGTTAGGTATGGTTGCGAATATTAGGAGGAATAGATGTGTAAGGGTTATAATTTCCCGTCGTTGAGTTTGGTTTAGTAATAAAATTTTATGTAATATAGAGAGTGTTTTAGTTGTGCTCTAAATGATACATGACTTATTACACTTAGACTTAGGTCAGGGCTTATTGTAATTATCAGGTTGATTAAAGTTGGTCTGACTCTCAGTTGCATCTTTGATGCACCATTTAGTGTTTATATATAGGGTGTACCACAGCTAACCCACCACACCATTGGTATTTCGAATCCGTACTGAGCATCTACCAACAACTCTAAATAGAATTTCATCTCACCTTAACGTACCTATAAATTAATGATTACGTTCCGGACCACAATCATCAATTTACCTTACGTTAAGGTGTTATGTCTTTCTATGACACTAACTTGAAATAAAACGATGGATATGACGTAAAGGTGTCCTAACTCCACGATCTAGTCACTGTATTTGTGAAAACGAACATGTTAGGATGCAACGACTTACTGACACAATGATGATGTATGCATGCATGCAGAAAGAAAGTATAAATGAATCAAGGAATGTATATGAATATATGCACGAATGAATTAAAGTATGCGCTGCAACCAAAACTAGTTGGCTTAAGGCTACATCCCAACGGGATGACCTAATTTTTTGTATGTGTAATCTACAAAGTAATGTTTATGCTTTTATTTAGATAACAAAGGATTGTTTACTTTCCTTGGGATTAAAAGAATACTTCGACATGAGCATTACGTTGGTTACGTTTGAGTTTTAAGGATAATTGAGTACAAATTTATGGATAACATGTTTCTATAACAAATTTATAAGAATTCAGGGAGATTAAGTTCATAGAATATCATAAGTATTATAGAATATCCAATTTCAATATCATGGGAAAATCTATTCTTACACCTAATCAAGGCTTAGACTATCCGTTGTGGGTAGAGGTGAGTGGAGGATTTATTGAATAATATTTTGCTGTGTAGGCGTCGATGTGGCACTGGCTCGCGACCGTGGGCTGATAGCTTGATCCCGTTGTGGCTAGAGGTGAGCGGGTATTTTTTTTACCAAATTAATAAATATAAATATTACTTTTTATAATATTTTGGTAAAACATAAACAAAGTCTTTCATTGTTTTACTTTATAATATTTTGGTATTATAATATTTTGGTATTTTAAGAAGAAAAAAAAAAACAAAAACAAACAAACAAAGTCTTTCTTTGTTTTACTTCATCTTCTTCATTTCTATACCTACAACATATCTTCAGTTAGAAACCTGCAAGTGCGACAACATAAATCTTCTTCACTTACAAACCTGCAACAACATAAATTAAACATATCCATGGCCTCTGTTTTCTTCTTCACTTACTTTGCTCACCGGAAAGAATAGAAAAATTAGAAAGACACAAATAATTCCCCGCTACCACACGCGAATGTGGTAGCTTGGGCTTGCTCGCGGGACCTTTTGACTGAGGGTGTTGTGTTACCGGCGATCCATGTGGCTGGCGAGCTCGTTCGCGCAGATCCGGTCGCGCACCACACCGGATAGTCTTAGGTTTCTTGGATAAACAAGTTTCATGTATGATCACGTTTGCAAGTAGCATAGAATATGCATCGAATTTCAAGTATTAGGTTTTATAGTTTATTAAAAAATGTATGTGTATCAAAACATATCAAGTAATGTATTATAAGTATAATTGTATCTTTGAAGGTGTATCTAGAAAGGTACCCAACTGTCAAGCAGACATATAGATCTCTACCAGTTATTGGGTAGATAAATGTATTAAAATTGAAAATGTATCTGTAAAAGTGTTAAGATGCAATTGTAAACGTATATGTAGAGGTAGTTTTGATTGTATCGTACATAGATAAACATATACCTACAACCAGGATGGAAAATCATGTTTGATTTTATTGAAAAATTAAACAGTCATCACCTTAACAAGAGTAATTAAGTAGTAACTATGCTTTGTAGGAGATGGAGGTGTCGAATGTGCTAAAGAATATTAACAATATATAGATTTTGATTGTAGAAATGAAGGAAGATATAATTAAGTGGATGATGATAGGGAATCTTGTACTAGAAAATGAAGTTTTTGGTCGATAAATATTCAAATTTCATGGGGAATGATGTATATCGAATATAGTGAAAATTTATATCCTGGTTGTGAAAAATGAAGATATTGTTAGTAAATAGTTTAGCTCATTAAAATTTATAAATTTGTAGATGTGTGAGTATAGACTAGTTGACATGAAATCAAGTTTATGGAAATGATTGGTTTTACAAAATAAATAAATGAATAAATTATAGATATCTGATTGCGAAAAAAACATATGATTCTTATTATTACCCATATATGAGAAGATCGAGTTTCATATGTTGTCAAAAAAAAAAATTCATTTGTAAACTAGGTATAAACTTGGTAAATAAAAGGACTTCATGTTTCATGAAAGAAAGTTCATATTCGTAATTTTTTTTATTTTAAGCATTACGAAACCATACATAATGAAAATAATTGTGTATCGATTTCAAACAAGATTATTTTTTCTTTTAGAAAATACAGGGGAGAGTTAGAATGGTAATAAGAAAATACGAATGATAATAAAATCTTAAAGTATAGGTAAATATTTGTTAAAAATTTTGAGTATGTTGTGAGGAGAATCATATGGTTTGGATCAAATGTGGCATATGTAGAATTATGTAACACAATAATTGGTATTACGCATTTCTGTAAATTCAATACTAACAAATGCTTAAGGTTTAGACAAATAATTTGATTATTAAATCCTTTTGAAATTAATTTGGAATAATGTAACTTAAATAAGAATAAAATTTGAAATACGATAATATGAATGAAAAATATATAAAGTTAAGGTTTTTAATGCAAAAATATTCTAGAGTATTTATAGTAATTTTACAATACTCTAAAATATATATATATATATATATATATATATATATATATATTGAATTTAAATGCCATAAATGTGACAATTTTGATTTAATTAAGAATAACACATATAAAAATATAATTTCTTTTATAGGAATTAATTACTACTAATGTATAAAGTAGGAACATAATTTTGTAGGGTATTTTTTCATAATAAATCAGATTTATTTTCCATAACAATAAACAACTTGATTAATAATGTTTAAAAATACTAATATACAATATTTTCTGGAATAGTAAAAAAAATTCAATAAGGGCGTAGTATTATGTTGTATATGCATGCAGTTTCAAGTTGTCCACATAAACACATAAGTTCAGGTTATTCACATAAACATAACATCTAATCATGTTAGAAATGAACATGTAAAAATGAAAGAGTTTTAAATTTTTTTGGTTTGCGAATATTATTATTATTTCGAGGTTGCAAGAGTAGCATGAAGCGTGAGTCGTCACATCGAATACGAGAAGGTTTTGATACAAACTCAAACAAAATAAAGAAAATGTTACATAAATGCATAACAAAAATTTAATATAGCATAAGAAGAGAGGCTTGATTTTCGGAACGAAACTAAGACTAACCCAAAGTGATTCAAATTTACCATTGAGTTTGGGAACATGCTTTGGCCTAATAGATGTAATTACTCTCGCTGAACTTTCGGTTAACGATATTCACTAAGGCTGGAAATTTTAAACACGAACACGATAACATGACATGAACCTACATGACATTAACATGTTTCGTGTTTGACCTTAATAGGTTTCGTGTCTTAAACAGGTTGACACGATAAGGCCTTAACAGGTTTCATGTCTAAACAAGTTAAATACCTGTTAACATGTTAAGCACCCGTTAAGACACATTAATAATTTTATTTTAAAAAGTTATATATGGGGTGAGGGTATACTTTATACTCATGCAGATTAAAGATTAAGGAAACATAATTTTCAATTTTCAAATCACAGAGTACGGACATATACTTCGCTCAGTCATCCTTCCTCTTCCTTCTCAACTCCACCATCCTCGTTACCCGTCCACCATATCCGTCCGTTGTCACCCATCACCTGTCCTCCTTCTCAACCCCGACGTTACTCAGTCATTCATTCATTGGTTTGTGGATACGTTTTTAGGGTTAATGTTTATAAACAAGTTCTTGTCTTATCATGTTACCATGTTATAAAAAATTTCGTGTTCGTGTTTGGAAAAAATTGACACGATAAGTTATCGTGTCGTGTTTGTGTTTACCTGTTTTGTGTTCGTGTCTTATCGTTTTCGTGTCTTAACAGGTCGTGTCTGACACGATATGCCAACCCTAGTATTCACTCTTCTAGTTACTACATGTCCTTTGTCACTAGTAAATTTGTGACTTTTGAGAGATAAAAAAAATCAAGAAGGGGATTAGTTGCCAAGTTGTGGATTTCACCCCTATCTTAGCGTTGTCATTTCTTGAGTGTGGTTTTTGCACATAACCAACGAGGTAGGAAAATTAATTCCAACACTCAATTGGTAAGATTCCACTAGAATGAAAATTTGTTAAATTTTCACCATGGTAAAGAAAACACGCCTATCTTGCTGTAGTTTCAAAAACACAAAAGAAATAACGCGGATTGAAAGTTATCACCAAAGTAAGGGCTTCACTCCTATTTTGGTGAGTTTCTTTTGTCTGTGGTATATGAGTGTCTTCGTGTGTAGCATAATCCACCAAAAAGAAGGTAAATTTTTATAGACCAAAGAATACGAGAAGAAGCAAATTAGGAAGAATCAAGTAGTTTTAAGGATAATAAGGAAAAGTATAATAGGGGATTCCTAACTATAGTCTAGGTCAAATAATGGCTATTTTTCCTAATTCTCTATAGTCATGGCTCTGATATCAATCTGTCACACCCAACCGATGGTAGAATACATGGAGGCGCGACTTGTGATAGATTGTTCAAAGACATCATGACACTAAATTATGGCAGTATGATTTTTAAATAAGTTGATTTCATAACATAATAAAAAAGGGTACATCTTGTTCATAGAAAAGAATTTCAACAACATAACAACAAAATTAAAATAGTGTGTTTCTAAGTCGAATCCTAATTACGTTCTTGGATCATCATATCAAGCATTTCCTTCAACATGCATAAAATATCCATCAACACATAAAGCAGTGGTGAGCATACTAGTTTTAGTTTAAATACATAGTATAAAGAATGTTTAACTCGAATCCTCATGCTATAGTTTGCTAGTCTAGATGTGCATACAACATACAAAAGGCATACTCATACCATAGATTACCACTAGCATATCCTATCATCGAAGTGAAAGGCAGATTAGATTACTTAACAATGACCCACAAAATAGGCGGCGTGCTACTCCTATAGCGCTATACATGTTAAGGTAGGCTTGCAAAGTTAATGAATTATGCTTAAGGCATTTGTATCTGGTAATTGACATATAGCATGGCATAACATATATATGCATGATTGATAGATTGAGTTGATGTGCTTAAAAGATTCATAGAGTGATTTTAGTGTGATTTTTGATAGAATACATGTTGAGTCCCAAATAGTGATAAAACGGAAAAAGGGATAAGTATGAACTCACCTTTGGGTGCGTTTGATAAGTTTCCAAACGAGAGTGTTGGGAGGATTTGGTAGAGGTCCGATTATCCTATTAGGAATAACGAAGTGTTTAGTTTCGGAGGAAAGAGTTATAGTGTCAAATATGTCATGCATCGCCAATAGCAAACCAAAGCACAAACCACCAAAGAGGTGATTCGGATAGTCAAGGTTGTTAGTAGGTTAAAACCAAAGCACAAATCACCAAAGAGGTGATTCGGATGGTTAAAATTTAGATTAGAAATGTGAATCCGATTTTGAGTATGTAATGTCTTGACTACTTTGCTTATAAGTTTAAGCATGAGTCTTGGACATGGGATTTTCCCATTCTTGTGTAGAAGTAATTTCGAGTCACAATGTGGGTTAAGAGGGGAAAGGTAGGGATGTATCCACAAACCTTTGATATATGGTTATTAGGATGAAAATGAAACAAGTATATATGTTATACTTATATTTAGCCAAGTATCAAAGTGAGGTATGGTGCAATCTTCTTTAATGAAAGAACCTTGTTCCTTTATGACACCATTTACCTTGTCACAAGTCCTTCCAACATAGATTTGTTAGAGAACTTGGTTTGGTTTCATTCACTTGTAAGATTACATAGTTCATAAAAGATGGGCGAACGTTTAAGCAAAAACAACCAATCTTGGGACTTCAAAATGGTGATTTACCCTTTATGTATACCTTGGTAAACAATAGGCAAGTTCAAGAAGTTCATCCAAGTGGTTGGAAGAATAAGGAAAAGGTAGAAAGTAAGAAAAAAAATGTATTAGAAATGAAAAGAGAATTACCAAAAGTTGAAGGTTTTTTTAGAGGATTTGAGGACTTGGAGAATCCTTGAGAGAATTTGGAGATTTGGATGTGATTTGAGAGTGGTGTAAGAGATTAGAGGTATACTTTATACTCATGCAGATTAAAGATTAAGGAACCATAATTTTCAATTTTCAAATCACAGAGTACGGACATATACTTCGCTCAGTCATCCTTCCTCTTCCTTCTCAACTCCACCATCCTCGTTACCCGTCCACCATATCCGTCCGTTGTCACCCATCACCCGTCCTCCTTCTCAACCCCGACGTTACTTAGTCATTCATTCATTGGTTTGTGGATACGTTTTTAGGGTTAATGTTTATAAACAAGTTCTTGTCTTATCGTGTTACCATGTTATAAAAAATTTCGTGTTCGTGTTTGGAAAAAAATGACACGATAAGTTATCGTGTCGTGTTTGTGTTTACCTGTAATGTGTTCGTGTCTTAACGTGTTCGTGTCTTAACAGGTCGTGTCTGACACGATATGCCAACCCTAGTATTCACTCTTCTAGTTACTACATGTCCTTTGTCACTAGTAAATTTGTGACTTTTGAGAGATAAAAAAAATCAAGAATAGGATTAGTTGCCAAGTTGTGGATTTCACCCCTATCTTAGCGTTGTCGTTTCTTGAGTGTGGTTTTTGCACATAACCAACGAGGTAGGAAAATTAATTCCAACACTCAATTGGTAAGATTCCACTAGAATGAAAATTTGTTAAATTTTCACCATGGTAAAGAAAACACGCCTATCTTGCTGTAGTTTCAAAAACACAAAAGAAATAACGCGGATTGAAAGTTATCACCAAAGTAAGGGCTTCACTCCTATTTTGGTGAGTTTCTTTTGTCTGTGGTATATGAGTGTCTTCGTGTGTAGCATAATCCACCAAAAAGAAGGTAAATTTTTATAGACCAAAGAATAAGAGAAGAAGCAAATTAGGAAGAATCAAGTAGTTTTAAGGATAATAAGGAAAAGTATAATAGGGGATTCCTAACTATAGTCTAGGTCAAATAATGGCTATTTTTCCTAATTCTCTATAGTCATGGCTCTGATATCAATCTGTCACACCCCAACAGATGGTAGAATACATGGAGGCGCGACTTGTGATAGATTGTTCAAAGACATCATGACACTAAATTATGGCAGTATGATTTTTAAATAAGTTGATTTCATAACATAATAAAAAAGGGTACATCTTGTTCATAGAAAAGAATTTCAACAACATAACAACAAAATTAAAATAGTGTGTTTCTAAGTCGAATCCTAATTACGTTCTTGGATCATCATATCAAGCATTTCCTTCAACATGCATAAAATATCCATCAACACATAAAGCAGTGGTGAGCATACTAGTTTTAGTTTATATACATAGTATAAAGAATGTTTAACTCGAATCCTCATGCTATAGTTTGCTAGTCTAGATGTGCATACAACATACAAAAGGCATACTCATACCATAGATTACCACTAGCATATCCTATCATCGAAGTGAAAGGCAGATTAGATTACTTAACAATGACCCACAAAATAGGCGGCGTGCTACTCCTATAGCGCTATACATGTTAAGGTAGGCTTGCAAAGTTAATGAATTATGCTTAAGGCATTTGTATCTGGTAATTGACATATAGCATGGCATAACATATATATGCATGATTGATAGATTGAGTTTATGTGCTTAAAAGATTCATAGAGTGATTTTAGTGTGATTTTTGATAGAATACATGTTGAGTCCCAAATAGTGATAAAACGGAAAAAGGGATAAGTATGAACTCACCTTTGGGTGCGTTTGATAAGTTTCCAAACGAGAGTCTTGGGAGGATTTGGTAGAGGTCTGATTATCCTATTAGGAATGACGAAGTGTTTAGTTTCGGAGGAAAGAGTTATAGTGTCAAATATGTCATGCATCGCCAATAGCAAACCAAAGCACAAACCACCAAAGAGGTGATTCGGATAGTCAAGGTTGTTAGTAGGTTAAAACTAAAGCACAAATCACCAAAGAGGTGATTCGGATGGTTAAAATTTAGATTAGAAATGTGAATCCGATTTTGAGTATGTAATGTCTTGACTACTTTGCTTATAAGTTTAAGCATGAGTCTTGGACATGGGATTTTCCCATTCTTGTGTAGAAGTAATTTCGAGTCACAATGTGGGTTAAGAGGGGAAAGGTAGGGATGTATCCACAAACCTTTGATATATGGTTATTAGGATGAAAATGAAACAAGTATATATGTTATACTTATATTTAGCCAAGTATCAAAGTGAGGTATGGTGCAATCTTCTTTAATGAAAGAACCTTGTTCCTTTATGACACCATTTACCTTGTCACAAGTCCTTCCAACATAGATTTGTTAGAGAACTTGGTTTGGTTTCATTCACTTGTAAGATTACATAGTTCATAAAAGATGGGCGAACGTTTAAGCAAAAACAACCAATCTTGGGACTTCAAAATGGTGATTTACCCTTTATGTATACCTTGGTAAACAATAGGCAAGTTCAAGAAGTTCATCCAAGTGGTTGGAAGAATAAGGAAAAGGTAGAAAGTAAGAAAAAAAATGTATTAGAAATGAAAAGAGAATTACCAAAAGTTGAAGGTTTTTTTAGAGGATTTGAGGACTTGGAGAATCCTTGAGAGAATTTGGAGATTTGGATGTGATTTGAGAGTGGTGTAAGAGATTTGAGGTGGTGGAGGTTGGTATTTATAAGTAGGATGAGGGTTGGGGTAATAAAGAAGGTGGTTGAAAGATAGAAGTGAGTGAAAAATAGTTAATGAAGGTGGTTAGTAGTTGGTAAATGTTTATAAAAAAACTTTTAAATAAAACCTTTATAAATTATAACAATATTAATAAAAGGTATATATGCATGTATTTTATATATAGGTATGTATACGTGAAAAAATGAAGAAAACCAAATTATATAAAAATTCTAACGATTTTATTTACCACTGAATCTTAATGAGAACAATTGAAAAAATGCGGATATTACAGTCAGGATAAGGGAAGCTAAGTGATCATTGAGTAGGGTTGCGACACGGCGATCAGAACGCCGGTTACAACTACGCTTGGAGGTGTTTGCACGAAGTTGACCACCAGACATCTACAAAATGAAGACAAGGAATGTGAGGTTCGAAGCAAAGTCTTGAAATAAAACAGGTAACGCAAGTTACAATACAAATTATAATGGAAATTGCTATAATAATGTTGATGATAACTCAAAGGTGAAATATAAATAAGAGAATAACATAAGAATAATCAATGATATAATTCAACATGCGATGGAATTGTGAATTTAAATTAAACATGAGATATAAATAATAATTCAATAAAATGAGATGTTGAGATTGTTTTCGTTAAGAAACTTTTGACTACCCAAAGTATTTATAATTTATAGTGACTTGTGGGAGCATGCTTTAGCCTATAAGTGAATGCTCATCCCAAGAGTTCACATGTAGGCATACGAGTCACTCGTCTAATTGAGATTTATACAAAATGTCAGGCCTTAGACAGAAAACTCAGGATACAGGCGCTCACCCTTCCAGATTGCACGTGTCCCATCATACTAGTGACCCCAAAACTTTGGTGAGATTTAAATAAAACGACGTATCGAAATAAATCTTTGAGGTGTGGATATTACTCTTAACTAAAAAAATATTTCATTAACTCAAAGATATATTTCAAAAACACAAAACATAGGGTGGAGTGAAACTAATCACTAAGGTATGGATATCACCCCTAACTTGGTGATTTCGTTTAGTTTGTGAAATACGAGCGTCTTCTTCTCGGAGTATGATGCCAAAAATGATGAGCTAAAGAATAAAATCGAAAACAAATATAGAGATGAAGGGGAGGTATACATGAGAGGACTCGTGTGTTAGCTTATATAGACTAGGTCAAAAGCATTTCTAATAACATAATTCCCTATAACCACAGTTCTGACCAATCTGTAACACCCCAACCGATGGCGGAAACATCGGGGTGCACGTAGTGACGATTGTTCATGTAACATCTGTACTTTTCGTATTTTCAATTCTGGTCCTTGTACTCTTGTATCTTTCATTTTGTACCCTTGTACTCCCGAGCTTATGATCAATGGAAGAATATTTTGTCAATTGCATCTAACTTTTAATCTATTTCAATCATTCTATGTATTCTATTTTACGCAAACTTTACACGTTACGCTTAAAAACGAGACTCTAATACGAAACCGAAGCATAAATGAACCCGTACGAGTTAGGAATCAAGCCCAATCCAACATGTAAAAAATGGGCTTAAACCTTAAGTTTTAACCCAAAAACACGTCCAAAACCAAGTCTGTTGGGCCAAGCCCAACAAAAAAAAACATTTTTTGGGCCTAAACACCTGGTCGCGTCGCGTGACCGGATTCTGATTTCCCGTCACGTAGCGCGACGAGACCTTTCTGGCAGCATTTGAACCAACTCGTAATTACACCCATTTATCTCACCTAAACACCTCCCAACCACCCTAATTACTGCATTAAACACCCAACCAACCAACCCCACTTATAAATACCACTCCTCTCCACTCCTTAATCTCTTGTTCATCTCATTTCTCCCTAAAACTCTCTCTAATCCTCAAGGTTTTTGATCAAACTTCCTGAAAACACAGCAGTAAGTTTCTAAGCTCAAACCTTCAATTCTTTTCTGTTTTTCCTTCTCTTTTTCATCTAAAAATCCTTGGAGAAACCTCTAGGATCTTCCCCATATTTATCCACAGAAGTGTGATAAGGGTAGAGCACCTACAAGAGGTTCCAAAGGTGGTTGTTTTCTGAATTATACTATATAATAATATAAACATATACTTTCAAGTTTCTATCTTACTAGCTTATTATTAATCCTTGGAAGGTTTGTGGCTACACCTTACCTTACCAACTCTCTTGACCCTTCTTGTGCTACGGATTTATCCACACTAGAAAGGGGGAAATCCCGTGTCCAAAACCCACGTTTATTCCATAAGCGAAATGGTTATGACATGAACCTATCAAATGGATTCACATTCCTAACTTTATACCATCCGAATCATCTATGATGGTTTTGTGCTTGGTCTAACTTAATCTCATGACCATCCGGATTGCCCTAAAGGCAATTTGTGCTTGGTTTGCCTAAAAGGCTTGCATGACTCTCGAGAATCTATAATCTAAACTCGAACCTAAGACCCTTTATTCTCTAATTCTAGTTAACCAAGGCTAAGGAACTAACCTCCCAAGACTCGTCTTTGGAGCCTTACTAAACGCACCCAAAGGTGAGTTCATACTTGTCCACTTTTACTCTTTATCACTTTTGGGGTGTAAACATGTATCATATGCAAAACACACTAATGCTTTTATAAACACACATGCTCAATCTATTAAACATACTTATATGCTACTTGCCATGCTTATGATTCTTAGATACTTAGACATAAATCATTAACTATTATTAGCCCACTTAACATGTATAGCGCTATATGACTAGCACACCGCCCCCTTTATGGGTCATTGTTAAGATTTAAACGACCTAGCATGAATATGTTAGGTATACACTGTGGTACTCACGGGTTTGAGTTATGTCTTTTGTATGATAGGTATGTGCAATGCTATAGTATGAGATTTGAGTAAACCATTTTAAAATACTATGTATGTAAACTAAAACTAGTATGCTCACCAATGCTTTATGTGTTGACGGATATTTTATACATGTTGCTGAGAATCCGGTTAAAAACCGAATTCAAGGATCGATTAAGCGAAAACAACTCGGTTTCAGACGGGAGATTCAAGACGAGACAGAAACATACGATAACAAAGTCATCACAGATTCGTATTAATTCAGAAACGGTTACAGACACTGTCATCAGTAGGATAAACATCTATCTCGGGGCCGGGGGAGGTCGGGCATGACCTCCCCCTTGAGAGCATTCAAAGCACAAACTCAAATCTACAAATGAAAACCAACACATGAGATTGCTATTTATAGTCCAACACACAAGTTCCACCTTCGCCCCTATGAGGAGGTCGAATATGGAGATTTTCCACATTCGCCCATTCTATAAGGTCGAACCTGAACTTTGTTTGTTGTCCTATATTTACAAAAGCATCAGATCCATAAAATGCCCTTATGGATCACCACAATCTCATGTAACAACATACAAAGACTCAACCCTAGTCTATTCGACAGTGACGTCCACAGAAAGTGCATCAACAGTTGCAGGAAATGTTTAATGCAGGTTTATTCAATAAATCTACTTAGGATTGGACTAGAAACACACGCTAGTTTAAATTCTATATTTTGATGTTGTACTTTCCATTTTATGAAACAATTTGTATTTCGGTTATCTTTTAGACAATGTTTATGCTAGTGTCATGAAGTCTTTGAACAATCTACCACAAGTCTCGCCCCGATGTATTCCGCCATCGGTTGGGGTGTGACAGATTGGTATCAGAGCCATGACTATAGGGATCTAGGAAAAATTGCCATGTTTGACCTAGACTATAGTTAAGAACCCTTTTGACCATTCCTTTTATCATGCTTAAAATACTTGTTCTCCCTATCTTGCTTCTACTCCATTCTTTTGGTCCTTAAAATTTACCTTCCTATTTGTGGATTACTCTACACTCGAAGACATTTGTATAACACAAACGAAAGGAAATCACCGAAATAGGCGTGAAACCCTCACTTTGGTGATAACTTTCAATCCGCGTAAATTCTTTGTGTTTTTGAAACTACACCAAGATAGGAGTGATATCCTCACCTTGGTGGAAATTTCACAATTCTCGTTCTAGTGGACACTTACCAATTTAAGGCTAGAATTAATTTACCTACCACGTTGGACAAAGTGTACAAACCACACTCAAAGAAACGACCTCGCTAAGATAGGAGTGAAATCCGCAACTTAGCGACTAGCTTCAATCCTTGATATTTTTTTTTCAATCTCACCAAGGTCTCAAATTTACTAATGACAAGAAACATGTACTAACTGGAAGGGTGAATACCGTTAACCGAAAGTTTCGGCGAGAGTATTTCCACCTATTAGGCCAAAGCATGTTTTCAAACTCAAAGGTAAATTCGAATCACTTTAGTTAGTCTTAGTTCCGTTCCGGAACACTCCAATTGCTTGTTTAAAACAAGCCCCTCATTTTATGTTAATATTATTTTCAATGTTGTTTTCATGCGATGTTTTCACTACATATATTCGATTTATTTTTTTTACCACTAGCAAAGGCTCTCAAGACTCGCATCTCAAGTACTCTAGCAACCTCCAAACAATACTAATAATCGCAAACCAACACTAATCAAAGCTCCTTTATATTGTCTAAATGCACTATACTTGCTTATACTTATGTGTTATGCTTTGTAAAACAATGTGAAACTACATGCTACTTGAACTATTTGACACTATGCGCTTGTTATGCTTAATTTATTTCTAAAAACAAAGACAAAATGCAAACTTTATACAAATAAACCATTGATCGAAGCTCATAATCCTTTTTTCTATCCTTTAGATGTCTTCCATGTCCAACCGAAGAAGCTCAAAACAAAGCACCAACAAGAAAATGCTCTCTTTCATGGCCAAGCAAATGGCCAAGGTCATACCCGAAGTGGTTAGCAAAATCCAAGCGTCCGCAAGCCCACATGGTTCTGTTGACTCAAAAGCCGAATCCTCCAAAACTACCTCCTTCACCTTTGAGCTAGTTTTCATAAATAGCGAATGCCCCGAGGATCTACGCACTCGTCACGCCACTAGTGTCTTCAAATCAAGGGCACTCGAGTGGTGGAAAAGCGAGAGAGTCACCCATGGAAACGAAGCCGCTCTAGCTCTACCGTGGGAGGAACTCAAGCAACTCATGATTGAGGAGTTCTGCCCCGCTCAAGAGATTGAGCGACTTGAAGAGGAGTTTTGAAACTCAAGCAAAACATTGGTGATAACCTCTCCTATACTAATCGTTTCAAGAAACTCCTTGTCCTTGTACCTCACCAATACAACACCACTGAGAGAATCATAGCTAAGTATCTCAAAGGCCTCCCAACGAGTGTTCGTGATATCGTTGAAGGAGCCGAACCCACCACCCTAGAAAAAGCCATTCGTTTAGCTTCCAAAATCTTGGATAACCAAGTGAAAGATGGAACCTTAACTATCCCAAACACCACCAAAACTGTCAACCAAACCACCACCATTCCCACCGACAAACCAAAGGAAGCCAAAACCCCATCAACCCATAGCAATAACTGCAAACGCAAATCCCGAAACCAAAACTATGCCGTTACCATTCCATCCACCGAAGCTCAAGCTCCAACTCCTCTTAACCAAGTGCCTGCCAAGAAACCCTACACCGGCTCTTTCCCAAAATGTAACACGTGCCATTTTCATCACCCACCAACCTCTACTTGCCGTTTCTGTACCAATTGTAACCGCTATGGGCACCTTGTCCAAACTTGCAAAACCGGCCCTAGAACCCAAAATAACCAACCTCAAGTTTTCAACTAACCTCGAGCTGCTAACCAACCTCCTCTAGCCATCGGCAATGGGCGTGCATGTTTCAAGTGTGGTGATCCTAATCATTTTGCTCCTCAATGTACCCGCAACAACCCAGCTCAAGCTCAAGCTCCGGCTCAAAATCAACCACCAAGGGGTCGCGCTTTCAACCTCAATGCGGCCCAAGCTCAAACTGGAAATGATGTTGTGAACGGTACGTTCCTTGTTAATGGATCTTATGCTTCTATACTCTTTGATACTGGTGCGGATAAGAGTTTTGTCTCTTTAGAATTTGAACCTTTACTTGCTTGTGCACGATCTAAGTTATCGGAACCTTTCACTGTTGAAGTCGCAAATGGTGAACCCATCTCTGCTGATTTCATTATAAAAAACTGCACCTTGAATCTTAATGACCATGATTTCTCCATAGATCTAAATCCTATGCAATTGGGAAGTTTTACATCATAGTAGGCATGGATTGGCTTGCAAAACATCGTGCCGAAGTTGTTTGTTTCGAAAAATTCATCCGCATACCGCTTCCTAGCGGTGACACTTTACAAATCTATGGTGAAAAAGCCTCCAAAGGACTCAAACTCATGTCTTGTACCCAAGCTCAATAATATCTTCATAAGGAATATGTTGCATTTTTGGCTCATGTGGTAACAACCAAAGACAAGGGAAAAGGCATAGAAGACATACTCGTCGTTTGTGACTTTCCCGAAGTCTTTCCCGAAGATCTACCCGGTCTTCCTCCTATTCGTTCTGTTGAATTTCGCATTGACCTCATACCTGGTGCTAAACCTATTGCAAAAGCTCCATATCGTCTTGCACCCTCCGAGATGCAAGAACTTGCTAGTCAACTCCAAGAATTACTCGAAAAAGGCTTCATACGCCCGAGTACTTCTCCATGGGGTGCTCCTGTTTTGTTTGTTAAAAAAAAGACGGATCTTTCCGTATGTGCATCGATTATCGTGAGCTTAACAAGCTTACTGTCAAGAACCGATATCCTCTTCCATGCATTGATGATCTCTTTGACCAGCTCCAAGGAGCTACTTGTTTCTCAAAAAACGATCTTCGTTCGGGATACCATCAATTTTAAATCCACGAAGAAGATATTCCAAAAACCGCCTTTCGCACAAGATATGGTCACTACGAGTTCATGGTGATGCCTTTCGTTTTAACCAATGCACCCGCAGTATTGATGGACCTAATGAATCGAGTGTGTAAACCTTATTTGGATCGTTTTGTGATTGTCTTCATTGATGACATTTTAATCTATTCCAAATCCGAAGACGACCATAAACGACATCTTCGTTTGATTCTAGAACTCTTACGTGCCGAACGACTTTATGCCAAGTTCTCTGAATGTGAATTTTGGTTAAAAGAAGTTCAATTCCTTGGGCACATCGTAAACGATAAGGGTATTCATGTGGATCCTGCCAAAATCGAAGCTGTCAAGAATTGGAGTGCACCAAAATCTCCTACCGAAGTTTGTTCTTTTCTAGGATTGGTGGGTTACTACCGTCGGTTCATCTCCAACTTTTCCAAAATTGCTACACCTCTCACCGCTTTGACTCAAAAATCCCAACCTTTCATTTGGGGTCCTAAACAAGAAGAAGCCTTTCAAACCCTCAAGGACATGCTTTGTGATGCTCCTATTCTAGCCCTTTGTGACATCCGTCACTTTTCTTTTCATTATATTTTATTTTTATATATATATATATAATAATAAGGAAGATACATGTTGTTTTGTCAAAATTGTCCATAACCCATACACCTTATTGGCCAAACCATCCAGCCCACCTGAAACCAAGAAGCAGGCCCAAGCTGCTGTTCGAACAAGCAGAGCCCAACAAGAGGGTCTGACCCAAATGACCTTGTCTTCCCCACCCATCTCGCCTGCAAATCCCGACCGGCCAAGAGAAATTTCCGGCGGTTTCCAAAAACGCCGTCAATCACAATTAATGGCCGCCGCGTGTTCCCAGTCTTTGACCAACGCTATTGGACTCATTTTAAATTCGTCAAACCAGTGTTTAACGTGATTCCGTAAATTCCGGCGACATCAAAACTTACCAAAAGATTCAACACGTCGCGTTGAGTATAAATAGTACCCTCTCCAACTCGGAAGCTTCACACCAAACCAACCCCCACTCTCCTTTTCGTTTAAAAAACCCTTTGATCGTGCCTTTCTGAATCGCCGGCGTCGTGGAATTCCGGCCACCTCCGTTACCCTTCAAATCTCCATTTCTTTCAGTAAATTTCTATACCATTCAGATCGTATTATGCTATTGTACATTAGCCCTCTAATTAATTGGGTTCTAACTGTAGTTATCGAGCCCAATTAGCCGGAGATAGATCTAGGGTTAAATTGGGGAAGAAGGTTCAAATCTGTTAATGTATAAAATATTTTCTGTATGCTTTGAACTCGTTCTCAGGGTGTGGCTTGGTGGTGGCCACACTTGTGATTAAGTCCAACCCGGTCATAGACCCGGGTTCGAACCTCATAACCACCACATTATTTTTTGATAAAGTTAAACATATATTCTTTTATTCTAAACTTTTATTATACATTTTAAATACCAAAACAACTTTATAAATCCTATAAAATTTATTTTATGCAATTCAAATGGTAATGTTTATTATCCAATTTTTAGATTTTCAAAAATCATTTATTTAATATATATTATAAATATTACAAGTTTATTCATTTATAATTGTAAAATTCTATAAAAATATCAAAACGACTTTGTAAAATTCCACAAAAATTATTCTAAGTTTATAAATCAATAAACATTTCTGAAATAATTTTTATTTCAGAAAAATCGTTTATTTAATATTTTTAATCAATTTTTGTTAGTTTTAATCATAAATAAATCATAATAAATTCATTTTACAATATTTTTGCACCAAAATTTTATATAAATTATTTTTATCCATTTAGAACAGAAATACAATTTTTAATTTAAAAATTCTTTATGCACAAGTATACAAAACTTTCATATTCATTTATACATACATTTTTATTCATTTACAATTCATATACGTGTCTTGTTTATCTTTGTGCTTATGCTTGAACATGAACGTAGCTTACATACAAAATCATACATCTAGACATAACTTATGTTATGGTGCTCTTTACATATAGACGTAACTTATGTTACGGTGCTCATTTAGACATAACTTATGTTATGGTGCTCTTTTAGACTTGACACGTGTTAGGGTGCTCATTATCAATTTCATCTTACAAACTTTACATTTGATCTTTGTCTTGTTTGGTTACTTGCGTGTTTACATAATGCCCTGGTGATGCTAGACACATGAATTGTACTACTTTTCAAACTTATACTATATGTACAAAACTAAGTAGTACTCACCAACATCATATGTTGACAAAATTATTTTCGTGCATGTTTCAGGATAAGCTGCTTGACCCTTCACATAGGACTTTGGACCTAGATTAAATCAGTCAATTATCTTTATTTTTGTTGTCTTGTATTTAATTTTACATGTTGTAAAACAATATTCAATAATCAAATATTTACATTTTAGTACCATGAGCTTTTGAACAATCGTCACTACGTGGCACCTCGATGATTCCGCCATCGGTTGGGGTGTTACAGATTGGAATCAGAGCCATGGTTATAGGGAACTAGGTTATTAGATAAAATGGCCTAGACTATAACCGAACTTCAACTTTCATGCATAATATTCCATTGATTTCCATTTCCCTCTACTTTCCTTCCTCTATCTTTTCCTTCTTCTCTATTTCTCCTCATCTTTCATCATGGTGCATAGAGATGGTGTCCTACAAGGAGTGGAAAGTCTACATCATCATGGAACAGGAGCAGTACCTTTCATGAAGACACTCTTAGGCATAATGCCTACCCTTATTTTGCTCCTTCAAAGTTGTTGAGCTTTAATGAGTGTGATAGAACACGTGCAATCTGGAAGGGTGGATGCCTGTACACTGGGTTTTCTGGCATAGGCAAGCATAGCGCATAAATCCAATAACGGACCTGTTATGCTTACCTGGGGATTCCTGGAGTGAGTGTCCACTTATAGGCTAAAGCATGTCTTCTTTGATCACCATTGGGTTCAATTCCTTTGAAAAGTCAACGTTCTTGTTGGGCTTTACAGCTAGACAAGGGCACTCCAAGCATTTTATGCAAGCTTTTCAATAATACTCTCTCATTTCATATACAATATTTTGTATTTCATGATTTTCATATATTGCTTACAAGTTCATACCTTCATAATCATCTGTACGGTTATACACTTACATTTTCTAATCTCATGATTATTCATTGACTGCCTCATAGATGTCTGCTCGCCGCATGCTCCGTGATGCCAGCCAACACACTGTTCGTGCTCTTGGACAACGTTCTGATCGTCGCCTCGCATCTTTAGTCGCCGAGCAAATTGCTGCAGTGATCCTAAACCTTGTTAGTGAGATAACCCAGAATAGTAACAGTGCCAACACAGGGGGTGCGACTCAATTTCGGTGAACTTTCAAACACTTTAACTCCTGCAACCCCACAAAATTCACTGGTGAGGAAGGTGCTACTGGTCTCCTCCAATGGTTTGAAAGTATGGAGAGCACTTTTGTGAACAGCGAGTGTCCTGATGAACTCCGCGTTCGCTATGCTACTAGTGTCCTTCAAAAGGGGGCGCTAACCTGGTGGAATGGCGAAAAGCGCAATCGGGGCGTTGATGTTGCTTTATCTTTGTCTTGGGCTGAAGTTAAGGAACTCATGATCGCCAAATTCTGCCCTAGGAACGAAATCAGGAAACTAGAGGAAGAGTTCCATGGGTTGAAACAAGACAGTGGTGAGAATCTTGGGTATAATACTCGATATCACGAACTTAGCATACTGGTTCCACACATGGTCACCCCGGTCTCTCGAGCAATCGAGAAATATATCGAGGGATTACCTGACCTGATTCAAGACGTCGTCACTGGAGGCAAATCCACTACGGTGGAAGAAGCCATCCAGCTTGCAGCCACTTTGACAGACAAACACGTAAGGAAAGGAAACTTGGTTAGGAAGGGCACCAAGACGACTACTGAGAAAACCACCAATGTTGTTGAACGATCTAAGACTGTTTTAGCAAAAGCCGCCACTACTTCTTCGAACCCTAAAAAGCGAATGGGCGATAATCAGAACCATGCTGTTGTGGATCCTGTGACTCAACCCCCTATCAAGAAAGCCTACACGGGAATCTATCCTCAATACAACACTTGCAAGTATCATCACCCTGCAAATCTTCCATGTCGTCAATGCACTAGATGTGGAAGGTTTGGACACTTTGCCAATACTTGTCGTGCAATGGTTAGGACACAGGATAATCATCAAACAGCTGCCCAGGAACCACTATCGATTACTAACGGTCGGGCATGTTATCATATTGGAGACCCTAACCACATGCGACCTCGATGCCCTAAATTGAATAATGTAAACCTGGTAGCACATGGACGAGCTTTCAATATCAATATCAACGAAGCAAACGGCCAGGATGACGTTAATCCCACTGGTTAAGCCATGGATGGAATCTTCCTAAGACTCGAGAATCCAATACTTGTGTTTTCATTTTCTTGATCCTATTATCATTTTGTACCCAATTTTGTCGCACTCAGTAGCATATAACATCTGGAAATTTCCTTGCATACTATTGTGTACGAACACAGATTGGAAATTTATCATATTTGGTTATGTTTATTTTAATCGTTGAAGTTTAAAGACTCTACCTTACATTTATTTGAAACATTTGGACTTGATTTCCATAAAAATCAAACTTCAAAAAAAAAAAAAAAAAAAAAAAAAAAAAAAAAAAAAAAAAAAACCTTGATACTTGATCCTACAGAGCTTTTCTAAAAACATCATTGTTTGTTATATGAAACTTGATTTTTCCCCTTTAATGTGACTATCCATTGAACATTTAATTATTCATGATACTCGTAAACTATTTCTATAGGCCACTAAGATAACACTTACACTTAATGGTTGTAGTACTTACAAACTTGCCTGCATGTGTGTATTATTCACGCAACTTAGATAAACATTTCATTTAAAGGGCTTCTCGAACGAGTGGTAGCCCATACTTAATTACTGTTATGCTTACAAGTCGTTGCAAACCAATGCAATTGACCTCATTATTACATAGCCTCATTTCCTTGATAACGTCTCATTGTAACTCAACGTGTGTTGTGTCATCTTCTTGTGAAACTTATTTGCTTTAATGTGTGTTAGATTAGAATCATAGAAGGACATAAAACCCTAATGTAAGGTAAATTGATGATTCCGGTCCGGAACGTAATCATGAATTTACAGGTACGTTAGGGTAGTGTGAAATTCTATTAGAGTTTTTGGTAGGCGTCCAGTACGTTTTCAAGGTATCAAAGGTGTGGTGGGTTAGCTGTGGTACACCCTATATATAAACACTAATGATGCATTGAAAGTGAGACCTGAAGTCGGACCAGGAACAAACTCTAGTTACTTGGTAGTTCATTTAGTCTTTCTATAGTCAACCAACTCATGCGTTTACTTTAGGATCCCTAAAACTTGAAGTTTAGTGATTTACTAAATTCTTATTCTCCTTATTATTCGAGACAAACCTAATCCAATCTTTAACTCACACCTATCAAACCTCTTATCCCAATTCATTCGAAAACAGTTTACTCTGTTACCTATAAATTCACGTCGTGCCTTAACTCAAATTTTCCAAACCACGGTTACCTTAATTTTTACCCAAACATCCATAACCCTATGTTTCTAATAACTTCGGGACGAAGTTTCTAAAAGTAGGGGATGCTGTGACATCCGCCACTTTTTTTTTCATTATATTTTATTTTTATATATATAATAATAATAATAATAATAATAATAATAATAATAATAATAATAATAATAATAAGGAAGATACATGTTGTTTTGTCAAAATTGTCCATAACCCATACACCTTATTGGCCAAACCATCCAGCCCACCTGAAACCAAGAAGCAGGCCCAAGCTGCTGTTCGAACAAGCAGAGCCCAACAAGAGGGTCCGGTCCAAATGACCTTGTCTTCCCCACCCATCTCGCCTGCAAATCCCGACCGGCCAAGAGAAATTTCCGGCGGTTTCCAAAAACACCGTCAATCATAATTAATGGCCGCCGCGTGTTCCCAGTCTTTGACCAACGCTATTGGACTCATTTTAAATTCGTCAAACCAGTGTTTAACGTGATTCCGTAAATTCCGGCGACATCAAAACTTACCAAAAGATTCAACACGTCGCGTTGAGTATAAATAGTACCCTCTCCAACTCAGAAGCTTCACACCAAACCAACCCCCACTCTCCTTTTCGTTTAAAAAACCCTTTGATCGTGCCTTTCTGAATCGCCGGCGTCGTGGAATTCCGGCCACCTCCGTTACCCTTCAAATCTCCATTTCTTTCAGTAAATTTCTATACCATTCAGATCGTATTATGCTATTGTACATTAGCCCTCTAATTAATTGGGTTCTAACTGTAGTTATCGAGCCCAATTAGCCGGAGATAGATCTAGGGTTAAATTGGGGAAGAAGGTTCAAATTTTTTAATGTATAAAATATTTTCTGTATGCTTTAAACTCGTTCTCAGGGTGTGGCTTAGTGGTGGCCACACTTGTGATTAAGTCCAACCCGGTCATAGACCCGGGTTCGAACCTCATAACCACCACATTATTTTTTGATAAAGTTAAACATATATTCTTTTATTCTAAACTTTTATTATACATTTTAAATACCAAAACAACTTTATAAATCCTATAAAATTTATTTTATGCAATTCAAATGGTAATGTTTATTATCCAATTTTTTGATTTCCAAAAATCATTTATTTAATATATATTATAAATATTACAAGTTTATTCATTTATAATTGTAAAATTCTATAAAAATATCAAAACGACTTTGTAAAATTCCACAAAAATTATTCTAAGTTTATAAATTAATAAACATTTCTGAAATAATTTTTATTTCAGAAAAATCGTTTATTTAATATTTTTAATCAATTTTTGTTAGTTTTAATCATAAATAAATCATAATAAATTCATTTTACAATATTTTTGCACCAAAATTTTATATAAATTATTTTTATCCATTTAGAACAGAAATACAATTTTTAATTTAAAAATTCTTTATGCACAAGTATACAAAACTTTCATATTCATTTATACATACATTTTTATTCATTTACAATTCATATACGTGTCTTGTTTATCTTTGTGCTTATGCTTGAACATGAACGTAGCTTACATACAAAATCATACATCTAGACATAACTTATGTTATGGTGCTCTTTACATATAGACGTAACTTATGTTACGCTGCTCATTTAGACATAACTTATGTTATGGTGCTCTTTTAGACTTGACACGTGTTAGGGTGCTCATTATCAATTTCATCTTACAAACTTTACATTTGATCTTTGTCTTGTTTGGTTACTTGCGTGTTTACATAATGCCCTGGTGATGCTAGACACATGAATTGTACTACTTTTCAAACTTATACTATATGTACAAAACTAAGTAGTACTCACCAACATCATATGTTGACAAAATTATTTTCGTGCATGTTTCAGGATAAGCTGCTTGACGCTTCACATAGGACTTTGGACCTAGATTAAATCAGTCAATTATCTTTATTTTTGTTGTCTTGTATTTAATTTCACATGTTGTAAAACAATATTCAATAATCAAATATTTACATTTTAGTACCATGAGCTTTTAAACAATCGTCACTACGTGGCACCTCGATGATTCTGCCATCGGTTGGGGTGTTACACCCTTCCCGAGGGGAATGATGATTTCGTGGTTTATTGTGATGCATCGAATCAAGGTCTTGATTGTGTTCTTATGCAACGAGGCAAATTCATCGCCTATGCATCAAGGCAACTCAAAATCCACGAGAAGAACTACACCACTCACGATCTAGAACTTGGTGCCGTGGTTTTTGCCTTAAAAATCTGGAGACATTACCTCTATGGTACGAAATGTGTTGTTTTTACCGACCACAAAAGCCTCCAACACATTTTCGATCAAAAAGATCTTAACATGCAACAACGACGATGGATCGAATTGTTAAACGACTACGACTGCGAAATTCGCTATCATCCTGGTAAAGCGAATGTAGTAGCCGATGCTCTTAGTCGAAAAGGTCATGCAGTTCTATGCAATATTCGAGAAACCGACCGTCTTCGTAGCTCTCAATTTCAAAATGATCTCTTCAATCGCATTCGAGACGCTCAGCACACATCGGTTAATGAAAATACTCTATATGAAGAAATGGCTTGTGGTGCCGAGTTACACTTGGAATCCAAGGCAGATGGGATTCTTTATTATCTTGATCGTATTTGGGTTCCAAACCGTAATGACCTTCGTACTCTTATAATGAATGAAGCGCATAAATCCCGATACTCTATTCATCCCGGTGCGGATAAAATGTATTAAGATCTCCGTCGCAATTATTGGTGGCCCGGTATGAAATAGGACATTGCTCTCTTTGTGTCCAAGTGTCTCACTTGCTCCAAAGTAAAAGCCGGGCACCAAGCTCGAGTTACCCCAAGAACTCAACAATGTCCATCCTACCTTTCATGTTTCAAATTTGAAAAAGTGCTTAGCCGAGGGGAACATACACATTCCTCTTGATGATGTACGAATTGACGAGACTATGCATTTCATCGAAAAACCAGTGGAAATAACGGATCGTGAAGTCAAACAACTCAAACGAAAACGTATTCCGCTAGTTAAAGTTCGTTGGGAATCGAAGAATGGACCCGAATTCACTTGGGAACATGAAGAACAAATGAAGAAAAAGTACCCACATCTTTTCAGTCAAACCACTTAAATAAATTTCGAGACGAAATTTCCTAAAGTAAGGGAGACTGTAACATCTGTACTTTTCGTATTTTCAATTCTAATCCTTGTACTCTTGTATCTTTCATTTTGTACCCTTGTACTCCCGAGCTTATGATCAATGGAAGAATATTTTGTCAATTGCATTTAACTTTTAATCAATTTCAATCATTCTATGTATTCTATTTTATGCAAACTTTACACGTTATGCTTAAAAACGAGACTCTAATACGAAACCGAAGCATAAATGAACCCGTATGAGTTAGGAATCAAGCCCAATCCAAAAACAAGTAAAAATGGGCTTAAACCTTAAGTTTTAACCCAAAAACACGTCCAAAACCAAGTCTGTTGGGCCAAGCCCAACCAAAAAAAAACATTTTTTGGGCCTAAACACCTGGTCGCGTCGCGTGACCGGATTCTGATTTCCCGTCACGTAGCGCGACGAGACCTTTCTGGCAGCATTTGAACCAACTCGTAATTACACCCATTTATCTCACCTAAACACCTCCCAACCACCCTAATTACTGCATTAAACACCCAACCAACCAACCCCACTTATAAATACCACTCCTCTCCACTCCTTAATCTCTTGTTCATCTCATTTCTCCCTAAAACTCTCTAATCCTCAAGGTTTTTGATCAAACTTCCTGAAAACACAGCAGTAAGTTTCTAAGCTCAAACCTTCAATTCTTTTCTGTTTTTCCTTCTCTTTTTCATCTAAAATTCCTTGGAGAAACCTCTAGGATCTTCCCCATATTTATCCACAGAAGTGTGATAAGGGTAGAGCACCTAAAAGAGGTTCCAAAGGTGGTTGTTTTCTGAATTATACTATATAATAATATAAACATATACTTTCAAGTTTCTATCTTACTAGCTTATTATTAATCCTTGGAAGGTTTGTGGCTACACCCTACCTTACCAACTCTCTTGACCCTTCTTGTGCTACGGATTTATCCACACTAGAAAGGGGGAAATCCCGTGTCCAAAACCCACGTTTATTCCATAAGCGAAATGGTTATGACATGAACCTATCAAATGGATTCACATTCCTAACTTTATACCATCCGAATCATCTATGATGGTTTTGTGCTTGGTCTAACTTAATCTCATGACCATCCGGATTGCCCTAAAGGCAATTTGTGCTTGGTTTGCCTAAAAGGCTTGCATGACTCTCGAGAATCTATAATCTAAACTCGAACCTAAGACCCTTTTTTCTCTAATTCTAGTTAACCAAGGCTAAGGAACTAACCTCCCAAGACTCGTCTTTGGAGCCTTACTAAACACACCCAAAGGTGAGTTCATACTTGTCCCCTTTTACTCTTTATCACTTTTGGGGTGTAAACATGTATCATATGCAAAACACACTAATGCTTTTATAAACACACATGCTCAATCTATTAAACATACTTATATGCTACTTGCCATGCTTTTGATTCTTAGATACTTAGACATAAATCATTAACTATTATTAGCCCACTTAACATGTATAGCGCTATAGGACTAGCACACCGCCCCCTTTATGGGTCATTGTTAAGATTTAAACGACCTAGCATGAATATGTTAGGTATACGCTGTGGTACTCACGGGTTTGAGTTATGTCTTTTGTATGATAGGTGTGACACCCGGCAAACTCCGGTTAATAACTTTCGTTAAACTAGTAAGCCTACCTTAGCGAATCATGCGTATTACGTACTTAACGGGGTCAGTCGAGTCAGTATGATGATTCTGGGAATCATCGGGAGTCGTTACGATGATCCGCGGGATCATCGGGAGTCGGTCCATAACCATGTGTACAAGGGTTGGTGATTCCTGGAATCGCCGGGTTTAATGCACACACGAGTCTCGAGTCCCGGGAATTGGTGAACGGATGTAAACGTGTTAGTTATCGTGCATTATATGTTTGGAATCATTATGTGACTTGTCGGGATGTGAATACGTGTTTATATATGTTAAAATAGTGTTTAACGCGCCAAAAACCCGTTCCAGCATCATAGGGGCGATTAGGAGCTGGGAGAACCCCTAATCGCCTATGTCTTCATGCGAGTAGGCTGAGTTGGGGCGAGTAGGGGCCCTACTCGCCTGAATATAGGCGAGTAGGAGCCCCAATCGCCTGATGAAGTCTGCTACTCGCCTATACTGCAGGGTCCGGGTCAAAACACCTATAAATAGAACCCTTAACTCCCCAAACACCTCTAGAACAACCCTAGCTGCTCCCAAACCACCCACACACCTTGAAACACCTCTGGAACTCTTTTTGCTACAAAAATCATCATCCCCAAGCTTACACACCTTTCTTTAGCAAAATCCAAGGTGTGTTCTTCATCCCTAACCTTTGTAAAGTTGTTATTTTGAGTTCCCCAAAGTTCCAGACCTTGTTTTACCAAAATGTGTCTTTAAAAACCTTTCAAAAGAGTCCTAAACTAAGTCTACACCTTAATGCTTGTTATATGTGAAGTTTACATGCATATGTTGGTCTTCTTGGTGATTTTAACATGAATGTTTTCAAGATATGATTGTACTTCTGCTATGTAGAGGTTATTAGGAGGGTTGTCTTAGAATCTTAGCCATTATTATGGTGTATTGAAGAAAATGCATATTTTGACCCATTTGTATGTTCTTGAAGATTTAGGATGGTTATGCTATGATTGTTGATGCAATGTTGTTAGAATTGATGCTAGGAAGATGTTAGAACAGAGGTTTGATGATCTACATGTTGGTAGAGGTTGAAATCTGATTGTTTCCATTTAAGGAAAGATAAGGTTGGTAGGTGAAACCTAGTACTTTGCCATTTTAGGAAACAATTGCATAGAACATGCTAGATCAGTAATATGTCGGGGGGTTTTTGCTTGAAATGGGTTGGTAAATGATTTAGGTTTGATATTGGGTGTCGTTGCGTGTTTCGGATCTGATTTGGAGGGTTAAACGCGCGAAAACCCGTTGCACAGCTGCAACAGGCGATTAGGAATCCTAATCGCCTGAAGCAGGGGGCGATTAGGAATGTTAGGGGGCGATTAGGCCCTGATCGCCTGAAGTGTCAGGCGATTAGGCCCCTAATCGCCTGTTGACCAGGCCTACTCACCAGTTGACTTTTCCTAATCGCATGAAGGTTTCCTAATCGCGCGTACTGCTGTCGTAAACGCGTTTTGACATCCCGGAACATGATTTGACACCTAGGAACATGATAGGAACCCCAGGATACACCCAATGACTTAGTGAGACGTGTTCGGACCTGTTTATGCGTTAATCGGACATTATGCTAGACTAGGTGAACTATTGCGCGTATTAAGTGTTTAATTGCATATGTTGCATGATGTCTTGTATTTATCTAACACGTGGGATGTCGGGTCACCAATGGGATGTCGGGTCTTGTCTGGTACGGTCGGTTTAACAGTCAAAGGTGTTTTCAAACGTTTATGGTCACGGTCTGGACATTCGGGGACTAGTTAACCTACGGGTTATTAGTCCAGGTACTTACATACATCTTATGATAGGTCGCCGCTATTTGGGGCTATCATAGCACACTGATTTAACTGTTTTCAAGTAACGCGATCTAAGGTGAGTTCACGGCCCCACACTTTATTGGTTTTGTTTTCGGGGTGAGAAACATGCGCATACATTTGGATCACACCTTTACATATTATAAGTTATAAACACATGTTTTCATGTTATACTATGGCTCACATCTTATTACTATACGGTTCATCTAAGTCCCTTAGAAACCACTAATACGGGTATGTAGCGGGGAAATATGGATAGCGCTATTGGGCCTGACAAACCCCACTCGACGGCTGGAGGCCGGGCGGGTGCATGTTGTCTCAATCACACTAGGCTTACCGAAGATGAGGTAGTCTGTAAACAGGGGTATCACACAGTCAGCAATGGTTTCGCCCGTATGAGTAACACACTTGACGCCTAGCTAGCGTACGAACAAGCATAGTATGAACAGTAACAATAACGGTAACGGTAACAGTTTTCAAAGGATTAATAAAACGATTATTGAAAAAGAAAAACCTGTGAACTCACCAGCATTATATGTTGACATTTTTGGCATGTTTTCTCAGGTCGCTAAGGTAGCGGTTATGGCTAGGCGCGCACGGAGTCTTGCACGGAGTCTAGAAGTCTTGTTGCATATTAAACTATGATTTGAAAAACTGTAATATGTCTTTTGGTTGTAAACAAGAAATGCTTCTGCTGCTGGTTTATGGCTCAAAGCGTAATGTTTTGGTTGTTTCATGGAATGTCATGCGTATTTTCCTACATTTAGTTGTCGTTTGTTGTGACCGTTGACTTGGATCCTGGTGTGTCACGCGCCTCGCGGTAAAACCCCGCAGGTGGAAATTTGAGGGTGTGACAGATTGGTATCAGAGCCAATGGTTATAGTGAACTAGGACTGCATGTAGAGTCTAGTCTATAGCCGAGTCTTGCACACACTAGACGGTCACATACGTACGAGTCGCGTCTTTGGGTAAACATATTAACTTTGTCGGGGTGTCGGTATCCTTAACACACAGTGGCATATTATATCCCTTGTCCTTGTTGTTTCTATCTCTACTCTATCCTTCCTTTCGGGTTAAAGTCAGAGGGACTTGTTTGTTGAAATCTGCACGGCGATGGTGTACATTGGGGCAGCTTCGACTCATTCTCGAGATCTGTCTAGGATTCGGACATCTCCCTTCTATGCTCCAATGGACACACCTGCTTACACACACTAACTTGCACATGCGCTCGTTGAAATTTACCTCTAAGTGATTAGTCACTTGGAAATTCCTTGGGTTGGTCGTTTCTTCTAAGTTGAGGGTATAGAGTGGCTTGAGGTTCAAGCTCGGGGCACGCCTAGAGGACCATGTAGAGCAATTTATCATTTCGGGTGCACACGAAATCATAAGTTGAAATGCATGGAAGACCTGGTGGACCTCGCGTTGGGATCAATGGTCACGTTTGGACCCAATTCTTTATTCCTTTTTGATTCCTGTTGGTTTAGCGTTGGTGATGGACTGAGTGTTTTGTTCTTGTTCTGGCAGAAGATGTCGGGAGCTCGTGGCGGTCGTAGGGGTGGCCGTGCTGGCGGCCGCGGTGGTGGCGGTCGTGGCAACATTAACATGACCCAGGAGGAGCTGAACAATCTGATGCAACAGCATGTGAATGTGGCTTTAGCTGCGTTCCAAGCTGCCCACAACGCTATGGGTGGTAAGTCGATTGCTACCTACTCTACCTTGTTTCTGGGTATCTTATTTCCTTCCTTGATTGTTTACCTGAGTGTACTGTCCCAGGTGGCGCTGTCAATCCCCCTCCACCTCAGTGCTCTTACAAAAAGTTCATGGATTGCAAACCCCACAACTTTAATGGGACTGAAGGGGCAGTGGGACTGCTCCGGTGGTTGGAAAAAGTTGAGTCCGTGTTCTCTATGTGCAGTTGCCCGGCGGGCGACCGCGTGAAGTATGCTTCGGCGACCCTTGAGGGTCAAGCTCTGACTTGGTGGAACTCCACCACCCAGGCTTTGGGTATTGGGGAAGCCCACGCTATGCCCTGGACAGAATTTGTCCGACTTCTGAAAAGTGAGTACTGTCCGAGGGACGAGGTTCAAAAGCTCGAGCACGAGGTCTGGAATCACAAAATGGTGGGGTCCGAGATTGAGGTGTATACGGCTAGGCATAATGAGCTGGCGGTGTTGTGCCCGGATCTGCACACGCCGGAGTACAGGAGGATCGACCATTATGTTGCGGGGCTGGTACCGGAGGTTAGGGGGTTAGTAGCTGCGGGAAATCTTGCGGTGTATTCTGAGGTTGTTCGGTCGGCTCACAGGCTGACGAATATGAAGGTTGCTGAGGGTGTTTTACCTCCTAGGGGCACCACTGTGAAAGCACCGGTGGACCACAAGAGGAAGTGGGATGGTTCTGGTAAGAACTCGGGTTTGGGTCAACCGCAGCAGCAGGTGAAGAGGGTTGAAGTTTTGGGATCGTCGTCCGATCAGAAACAGGGTTGGTATACCGGGAAGAAACCGAGGTGCGATCTGTGTGGGTTTCATCACTATGGGAATTGTGACAGGTTTCGTTGCGAGCGCTGTAATAAGACGGGCCATTTTGCTAAGGATTGTCGGGCCAGTCTTCCAACTAAGCCAGCTCAGGCTACAGGTGCTACTCCCGCTTCGTGGGGAAATCAGGGCTGCTACAACTGCGGGGAAACGGGGCATTTCAAGCGCGATTGTCCTATGATGAAACAGGACAATGATGGAGGCAAAGGGGAACCTGATACTACTACCGGTACGTCCTTTATTTGTCGTGTTGCTTCACTTTTACTTTGGCTTTCGTACTGTCAAGCGTTTCATATCCGTTAAACTTTATCTGTTACTATCCTCTGTGTCTACACCTTGGGAGGGTAAGTCCTTGGTTATCGTGTGTCGTGTTGCATTTTGTTCGGGTCTCGAGTGTGTAAATTCGATGTGAGGAGGTAGTCTGGAGGCACTGCTTGGACGGTACCTGATACTTCGTTTATACCGATCTCAAGGGTCTTCAGCATACCTCCGGTCGGGTCGGGTTGGTTATGTGACAGTTAACTACAGCCGTTCCATATTCGTGTCGAGGAGTTAGCTTCTCGAGTCGGAGTACTCATTCTTAACATCTCTAGTCGCGACCCTTATATCTTCCTGTACTTTCGGGGAACGTTGCCTTGGGCGCTGGATGCTCAGTTGCGTGCTTGGTAGGTCATCTCTTGTGTTATCTAGATTCATTACGGTTCACGTGGTGGGCCGAGACTCTGATGGGTCAGGGGTTCCCGTGTGCTTGGGTTGACACTCATTACTGTCGGAGAGCGAATCTCGGGGCGAGATTCCTTTCAACAGGGGGATGATGTGACGACCGGGAAAATTTTTTCTTTTTATCGCTTCGTTCTAATTTGCTTCGGGAAATTTTCGGGACGAAAATTCTTTGAACTGGGGGATGATGTGACACCCGGCAAACTCCGGTTAATAACTTTCGTTAAACTAGTAAGCCTACCTTAGCGAATCATGCGTATTACGTACTTAACGGGGTCAGTCGAGTCAGTATGATGATTCTGGGAATCATCGGGAGTCGTTACGATGATCCGCGGGATCATCGGGAGTCGGTCCATAACCATGTGTACAAGGGTTGGTGATTCCTGGAATCGCCGGGTTTAATGCACACACGAGTCTCGAGTCCCGGGAATTGGTGAACGGATGTAAACGTGTTAGTTATCATGCATTATATGTTTGGAATCATTATGTGACTTGTCGGGATGTGAATACGTGTTTATATATGTTAAAATAGTGTTTAACGCGCCAAAAACCCGTTCCAGCATCATAGGGGCGATTAGGAGCTGGGAGAACCCCTAATCGCCTATGTCTTCATGCGAGTAGGCTGAGTTGGGGCGAGTAGGGGCCCTACTCGCCTGAATATAGGCGAGTAGGAGCCCCAATCGCCTGATGAAGTCTGCTACTCGCCTATACTGCAGGGTCCGGGTCAAAACACCTATAAATAGAACCCTTAACTCCCCAAACACCTCTAGAACAACCCTAGCTGCTCCCAAACCACCCACACACCTTGAAACACCTCTGGAACTCTTTTTGCTACAAAAATCATCATCCCCAAGCTTACACACCTTTCTTTAGCAAAATCCAAGGTGTGTTCTTCATCCCTAACCTTTGTAAAGTTGTTATTTTGAGTTCCCCAAAGTTCCAGACCTTGTTTTACCAAAATGTGTCTTTAAAAACCTTTCAAAAGAGTCCTAAACTAAGTCTACACCTTAATGCTTGTTATATGTGAAGTTTACATGCATATGTTGGTCTTCTTGGTGATTTTAACATGAATGTTTTCAAGATATGATTGTACTTCTGCTATGTAGAGGTTATTAGGAGGGTTGTCTTAGAATCTTAGCCATTATTATGGTGTATTGAAGAAAATGCATATTTTGACCCATTTGTATGTTCTTGAAGATTTAGGATGGTTATGCTATGATTGTTGATGCAATGTTGTTAGAATTGATGCTAGGAAGATGTTAGAACAGAGGTTTGATGATCTACATGTTGGTAGAGGTTGAAATCTGATTGTTTCCATTTAAGGAAAGATAAGGTTGGTAGGTGAAACCTAGTACTTTGCCATTTTAGGAAACAATTGCATAGAACATGCTAAATCAGTAATATGTCAGGGGTTTTTGCTTGAAATGGGTTGGTAAATGATTTAGGTTTGATATTGGGTGTCGTTGCGTGTTTCGGATCTGATTTGGAGGGTTAAACGCGCGAAAACCCGTTGCACAGCTGCAACAGGCGATTAGGAATCTTAATCGCCTGAAGCAGGGGGCGATTAGGAATGTTAGGGGGCGATTAGGCCCTGATCGCCTGAAGTGTCAGGCGATTAGGCTCCTAATCGCCTGTTGACCAGGCCTACTCACCAGTTGACTTTTCCTAATCGCATGAAGGTTTCCTAATCGCGCGTACTGCTGTCGTAAACGCGTTTTGACATCCCGGAACATGATTTGACACCTAGGAACATGATAGGAACCCCGGGATACACCCAATGACTTAGTGAGACGTGTTCGGACCTGTTTATGCGTTAATCGGACATTATGCTAGACTAGGTGAACTATTGCGCGTATTAAGTGTTTAATTGCATATGTTGCATGATGTCTTGTATTTATCTAACACGTGGGATGTCGGGTCACCAATGGGATGTCGGGTCTTGTCTGGTACGGTCGGTTTAACAGTCAAAGGTGTTTTCAAACGTTTATGGTCACGGTCTGGACATTCGGGGACTAGTTAACCTACGGGTTATTAGTCCAGGTACTTACATACATCTTATGATAGGTCGCCGCTATTTGGGGCTATCATAGCACACTGATTTAACTGTTTTCAAGTAACGCGATCTAAGGTGAGTTCACGGCCCCACACTTTATTGGTTTTGTTTTCGGGGTGAGAAACATGCGCATACATTTGGATCACACCTTTACATATTATAAGTTATAAACACATGTTTTCATGTTATACTATGGCTCACATCTTATTACTATACGGTTCATCTAAGTCCCTTAGAAACCACTAATACGGGTATGTAGCGGGGAAATATGGATAGCGCTATTGGGCCTGACAAACCCCACTCGACGGCTGGAGGCCGGGCGGGTGCATGTTGTCTCAATCACACTAGGCTTACCGAAGATGAGGTAGTCTGTAAACAGGGGTATCACACAGTCAGCAATGGTTTCGCCCGTATGAGTAACACACTTGACGCCTAGCTAGCGTACGAACAAGCATAGTATGAACAGTAACAATAACGGTAACGGTAACAGTTTTCAAAGGATTAATAAAACGATTATTGAAAAAGAAAAACCTGTGAACTCACCAGCATTATATGTTGACATTTTTGGCATGTTTTCTCAGGTCGCTAAGGTAGCGGTTATGGCTAGGCGCGCACGGAGTCTTGCACGGAGTCTAGAAGTCTTGTTGCATATTAAACTATGATTTGAAAAACTGTAATATGTCTTTTGGTTGTAAACAAGAAATGCTTCTGCTGCTGGTTTATGGCTCAAAGCGTAATGTTTTGGTTGTTTCATGGAATGTCATGCGTATTTTCCTACATTTAGTTGTCGTTTGTTGTGACCGTTGACTTGGATCCTGGTGTGTCACGCGCCTCGCGGTAAAACCCCGCAGGTGGAAATTTGAGGGTGTGACAATAGGTATGTGCAATGCTATAGTATGAGATTTGAGTAAACCATTTTAAAATACTATGTATGTAAACTAAAACTAGTATGCTCACCAATGCTTTATGTGCTGACGGATATTTTATACATGTTGCAGGAAATGTTTAATGCAGGTTTATTCAATAAATCTACTTAGGATTGGACTAGAAACACACGCTAGTTTAAATTCTATATTTTGATGTTGTACTTTCCATTTTATGAAACAATTTGTATTTCGGTTATCTTTTAGACAATGTTTATGCTATGAATGAAATTTTATCTTTAAATTATATTGTCACGAATTCTAGTGTCATGAAGTCTTTGAACAATCTACCACAAGTCTCGCCCCGATGTATTCCGCCATCGGTTGGGGTGTGACAGTTCAAAAGCTCATGGTACTAAAATATAAATATTCGATTATTGAATATTGTTTTACAAGATGTGAAAATAAATAAACCACAACAAAAATAAAGATAGTTGATTTATTTGATCTAAGTCCAATTTCCTATATGAAGCGTCAAGCAAGCTTATCCTGAAACATGAACGGAAATAATTTTATCAACACATAATGTTGTGAGCATTACTTAACTTTGTACATATAATATAAGTTTAAAAAGAGGTACAATTCATGTGTAGAGTAAATCAAAGCGTTATGTAAACATGCAAGTAACAAACAAATAAGATTCAAGTATCTAGTTCATAGATGTAATATGAGCACCCTAACACATGTCAAGTCTAATAGGGCACCATAACATATGTTATGTCTAATAGAGCCCCGCAACACAAGTTATGTCTGAAAGAGCACCATAACCGAAGTTATGTCTGATGTTTAAGATAAAACATGTAAGCTACGTTCACGTTCAAACACAAAGCATGATGATAAACTAAACACATATATTAATTGTAATTGTTCAAAATTCATATGTATGTGAATGTGCAAGTTTAAATAAGTGTGCATGAATCACCCCGAAAGTGTGAAAACGAAAAAGAGTATAAGTAATACTCACAGTTTATGTAGAAGCTTGATTCCACCGAACAGTGAGAGTTAAATCATAGTGATCCCAAAGAATTAACCTAAAGGGATACAAGTTTAGAAGGGAATAAATATTAAAGTCTAAGATATCGAGGATTAGGCACTTAGGGTTTTATAGAAAAGAATTGGGGATTCTAGGGTTTTTGGATTAAACCCTAATTGGTTTTAAACAAATTTTAATATTCAAATAAAATTGCATGACTCAAATATCTTTTAATAATTACTTCGAATTATGAAGTCGTGTGGAATAATAAAATTTGTAACTTACAAAGTGACTTGTATTTGAAATATTTGATTTTTTTATTTGCAAATAAAATATAAATTAAGAGTGTATATAAATAATAAAAGTCTGAAATATTTTTTTATTTCAGAATAAACTTTACTTAAAATTTTTATATTTATTTGATTTATTATTTATTTACACTCTTAATTCATATTTTATTTGCATATTCTAGTACTTTAAATTATTTTCTTATTATTAATAATGAAATAATAAGGAAATAAATACAAATAAAGAGCAAAAATATTATTTTCATTTTTTAATAGTAGTTTATCTCTTATGAATGGGAAATAATTTTATAAATTATTTTTCATTTTATTTTTATTTAAAATATAACTTAATTGAGTTTAATCAATTAATTATAATTAAATTGTAAAAACTGGTAAAAATAATATTTTTACAGAAAATAAAATTAGTAAAATGTGTTACATGGTTAGGAATAACTACGCAAAAATATTTGGTATTAAAATGATTAAAAATGTTTTTTTTTCTGAATTAATTATGATTTAAACAAAATAAATATATTAAAAATAATAAATAAATATTTTTCAAAAAAAATAAAATTACAAACATAAACTTTAGAGTTTTGTGGAGCTAGGATAATTTTTATAAAAAACTTGGATTAGGTTTGCTATTTTTAACAAGTAAAAGGATTTATATAAGTTTTTTAAGATAAAAGGGGAAAATGCAAATAAAACCAATACAAAATCGCCCCCACTGGGCTCGAAACCGAGACCTGATGGATGCAAGGTCACGCCCAGACCAACTGGTATGGGTGTGTGTGTGTGTTGTTTCTTATGGATTTAAAAAGTTTTTATATAATACCCTACAATCAATATAAATCCCCAATTATCTATCATGAACCCTAAATTCCTAATCTTATCAATTGACCAAGAATTCAAAACAGTTAATAAACGAATGTATAGGTCTTTTAATCCCCATCAAAAACCGATTCAAATGAACATAACAATTGGGATTAAAGTGTACCGAAGGATGATGAAGTTCGAGCACCAAAGTTGCGAACAAATGACTTCAAATTCGATAGATTTTAGATATTGTAAGGTGGTTTTGATATAGGGCTTTTGTTTTTCGGTCCTTTCTGATCCCATTGGTGGGTTCAATTTATAGTATAATTTTCGAATTGGAAAGTCTTGATTGTTGACTAACCTTGGTCAAAACGCGTCAAATGTAAACAGATTTGGAATGTTTCGAGCTGAAATCATGCAATCATAGAGCTAGTTGAACACGGGATTCAGTTTTGGTCACTAAATGCAGAAAATAGTTGCCAAAATTTGTGTTTAGGCGTGTCAATTTGTTGAATGTTTGTCGGTGGGTCATAGGAATGGGTCAGGTCTTCTGATCTGATATCAGGGGTGAAGATGGGGCTGTTTGGGCCGGGTAGTTGGTGGGTTTCGGCTGTTTCTGATTGGGCTTATGTGTGGGTTGATGGGGTGTTGGTTTGGGTTAAGTTTTTGATGTTGAATAGGATAGTTACAAGTTTTAATTTTTTTTAAAAAAAAACTATATATACTCGTTACTATAAAATCTGAAAATATAAATTTATATATGCAAAAATAACATGAATAAATTCCTTATTTGTTTAAAGCACATCAAGTATATGTTATACATATGTAACTAATTTGATAAATAGGCACAACGATATAAATAGATTCGAATATAAGGGCTATAAATGTAAATATATGAAACAAGACAGGTTAACGTTGTTCAAAAAAATAGTGAAAGGTGACACATGTCACATGTAAAATGGAATAGTTTTTGATATGATCTACTTTATGCTGGTGTCGGTGGTCGTATTGTGTATTCGGTATTGCTTTCCTTGATTAGTGAGGTTAGAAAACTCTTAAAGGATGACTAACTTATCTTTAGAAGATTTGCTTGAGATTATATCAATAGCTCGATAATGAACAATTTTAGGTGAATAATGTGTGTTTATCGTGTTAGATTTCCGAACAGTTGTCATGTTAGGATTCACGAAAGGGATACTAATTGTCTGAAAATGGGAATGTTGATCTCGCGCCTTTGTTTCATATGTTATGTAGTTAAGATGCTAGGGTTGTTAATATAGTATATTTACTTATATATTTTGTATTTGCAGTCTTACATATGTTAATTTAGTATTTTAGATTAATTTAGTTTAAACTTATTCCAACTTTCTCTTACTGGTAAATCGAGGACAACGTTTTAGTACTATTGCATCTGCCTGCATCCATGGATCGATATCTTGTTCTTATCTATATTTTACTACATACTAGTGACAGCTATACCACTATGCTACACGACAACATTGCAAAAGGAAATTACTTATTTATGGTTTTCAAGTAACATATGTAGGAACTATTACACAGCTGCGCCTGGACAACAACCTGGAGGGATATCTACTTTACAATCATTAAAGAGATTATCTACACATTTAAGATTATGTTTGGTGTAGGTATAATAACAATCCTTGCGGTCTCTTAAAACATCACAACATGCCGGGGATGGGATTATGCAGCTAATAAGAGGGCAAGCCCATATATCAGAAATATCACAAACCAACAGTGGATGTACTTTGCTCGTTACGAATGGTAGCATCACCATGGTGATAATTAGAAAACCAACAAACTTCATTATACTGCAAAAGGAGATCAATATCACAAAACCAAAATTAGAATATAAGTGTTTGTATAATATATAATAGTATTTATAGACATTACATAAATAAATTAATGAAATATATTTAACTTAAGATGAGTAATACCTAATAAATAAATATGTCACCAATTATATCATGACATGTGTTCACTTACGTTTTTGTTTCAGAGTAAATCTTCAATGAGCATTAACACAATCAACAAATTAGTCTTGGTATACCTCCTTGTAACATTTATTGTATATCATACTACTTTATTTTCAATTCGTATTGTTTAAATCATGTAAGATGCAAACATAAAAGTATTTAAAATTAGGTTAGTTAAATCATGTGTTATATTATAATGTTATGTTTGTTACATCATCATGTTATATTTTGTTGTGCATGTTTTGTTGTTGTGTTATATAATTTTATCTAATTAGCTTACAACACATATTAATTATATATATATATATATATATATATATATATATATATAATTTCTTATCTAGAGAGAATTTTTTATATATGTTGGAGAGAATTTGTAAAATGTGATTAAATAGGATTTAAAGAAAACTGTTTTCTTTTTAAATGAGCCAGCAACTCTTTAAAAGATCGGAAAGGACCTAGTGGCCATCGTGGAAGTCTCCAAGTGCGTCAAGATCACTAAAGCCTGGGATGGTGTGCAAATCGTGATGACGACGTCACATCACTCCATGATGCACCGTCACGAGTCCACCATGTGGTCTTAAACGAAGGTCTTAAACGAAGAGAGATATAGAGAAAAATAGGGGTGTAAATGTGTATAGTATAATTTAATTTTTATTACAATACTGGGTTGGCTCGTGCGATACAATGAGTGTCACTTAAGCTCTTTTGGGAGCGCAATTTAACCCGGTCTGCCTTAAACACTTATTGTATTTCGATATTATTATTACCATTATTGTTGATGTTGTTATTGTTATTGTTGTTTTAACTATGTAAATACTAATGTAAATAATATTTAGTCATAAAAATATAAATAATAAATGTAGCCGTTTTGGAGGGCTTAGTTTAACTCAACCTACCTTAAACACTTATTTTATTTAGGTATTATTATAATTAATATTATCACAATTATTATTATAACTATGTAAATATGTAGTAGTTATATACTTATGTATTTTACTAAGATAATACTTAATTTAAATGTTATAAGTTATATTATATAAGTATAATTAGTAAATGTAAATTTAAATCTTAATTTAAACTATTATAAATAAGATATAATTTAAATAGTATTTATTTATAAAAATATAAGTAGTAAAAGGAGTTTTTTGGAAAACGCAATCTAACCCATCCTTGCCTTAAACAAATGTAGGACTCGGAACTGCTTTGACCCAAGCCAAAATAACCTTTCTTATGTGACCTATTTTGACGTGACACGTTGCTTATCCCAACCAATACATGTTATTAAATACCGAGCATATTATTAATTTAACTAATTAGTAAATACTATGTATCATATATTATATTATCACATCATACAATAAGATGTTGGTATTCCATCTTTGTGAGTGAATCTTAGTGGTGAAGGTGAGAGAAAAATTAAAAATGATAATTGTGTATGATAATTAAAGAAGGGAGAGATAGTGATAAGAAAGGGTGTAAATGTGTAATCAAAGATTTGATGTTGTAGGTGGGTGCATTTAAGTTTACCTCGTATTATATTATATCGTATCGTATCACATCGCATCGTATCGTATCACATCGCATCATATCATATCGCACCACACTATTAATATATAGAGTTGTGATGGATTACAACAATATGCGATTATTAGAAAGAATTATCATGATTTTATTCAATGGTGATACAAAACAAAAATTCTCGATAATTTATAGGAGAAATACAAGGAATAATAAACAAAAAATATGACCAAGTGAACATAATTTGAATTTGAATAGATATAATATAAAATGTGTTGACGGGTTGTCTTTTAGTATGGCCCCGTAAGATGAACGATGGTGAGAGGAGATCAATCTTGGATATTAACTAATGAAACTGTGGTCTGAGTAAAGGTTTAGTGGGTGCATCTGCTAATTGATCACTACCTGTAATATATAAAATTATTTTCATAATTAAAGTTTAAATAGTGAATATTTACATATTAAACTAAATATGTCAATAATATTCTAAAATAATAAATTTCATATTTTATAGAAAATAAAATTAGATTTCTGTTCTAAGTTGTCCCAAATAATTTATGTGAAATTTTAGTGGAGAAGTGATGAAGATTGAATTTATTATGAAAAAACAGATAATCCGGTAAATTATCGAGGCATTCATATGAGTAATTGACCCCGAACGTTACTAAAATAACGAAACTAATAATTGTGGAATAAGTCGGTTGATATTAATTGCAATTATGTGCTTTCGTGTGTTTAAATGTGTATTTATGTGTAAGTCCGTGTATTTAAGCGAAAAGTGTTACAGAGTTGTAACCGACACCCGATGAAGCGAGAAGGTAATTCGACTCTTGAAATATCGGGTTGGTATTTTTTGTGTTGGATATAATATACTTGGCCCGATTATTAATCAAAACTATAAAAAAAATATAAATAAGCTTGGCCCAAGCCCAAAGGCCAAGGCCTAATTCTGCGCCAGGCAGCCCCCGTGAGGCGCGGGGAGAAGGGCCAAACCCCCCGCGGGTGCAGGGGGGGTATCAGATTAGCCCAACTCGTAAATTTCATTATAAAGTCGATTTTAACCCACTTTTTCACATAACACAGCCCTAATTCGTCATTAGTAGCCCCCATACGAAAAATATCATCCCTAACCTCTGCCATAGCCATAATCAATCAATTCTTGGAGCCTAAGACGTGTATTAATCTCCCGAACAAAGAGCTTAATGTCCATTATCAATCCTTTTTTTGTTACTATAAACCTGGGTACTAAAAAATGCACCACATGAAAAAATTCTTGACTCCGCCACTAAGGTTCCGTACATTTAATTTGTATCTTTTATACATTTTTATGTAGCTTTGTAATATGTATAATACTATTATATTTCTTACGAATAATGAGAGTATTTTTATTATCTTTGTTTTATTATTTTTAATAAAAGGTGAACCCAATTCCCACGTATAATCCAATTATTACAATATATTGAAGTAGAACTGAATAGACTACAATATAATAAAACTACATATAGCCCAATACGATACAATATAGTAAATTCAATAACATATAATACATTATAGTATAATATGGTATGATATATGGCATTATAATATAATACCATATATTATGATATGATATTATACAAATGTTAGTGTTCATAACTCTATAAATAGTAGACAATTATATATTGTACGTCCTCATTCATATTCTGTTTTTGAATATAGTTCCCTTTCTACTGTGTAATGAAGTTTTTATATGCTTTAGTTATTACTATGTCAATGTTGACATTGATAACGAGTAAGGTACATTCACAACAGGTGGAATGCAATTTTGGTGCTGCTAGCATATGTTGTGATTCAGATCCACCGTCTAAAGAATGTTGTCAAACTTTACGGAAAGATTGTATAGATCATGGCGGTTGTCGCTGTTTCCAATATTACGAGGAATTTTGTCCTTATATTGGAGGAGCTGTTCTGGCTTGTAATATAAAATGTAACAGTTCTTGCCAATAACGGTGATTTTTACAGACTAGTAGCGTGCCCGCGCGATAACTACTTTTATGGGTATGCATTATTCGGTTCAATTCAGTTATTAGCCTCAACCAAAACCAAAGTCAACGGTTAAATTATCTTATTAGGCGATTGGGTTATTGGTTCGGTTTATTTGATTAGATTGTTGTTTTTCAGTCCGGTTAAGTTAATTTTGTTAATAACCAAAACTAAACTTTTGTCAAAGTATAAGTCTACTAAAGCATGAGCTTAATGCCCCATCTTTTTTGAGCCCCATTCTATGATGTTAAAAAAAATTAATGTATGAAAAAATTATGGCCGTTTAAACATCGTGGGGGTAATTTCCTTAAAATAAGGAAAACATGTAAGTATTATTTTTCGTCTAATTCGGTTTGTTTTCATTTCAGTTATTACTTAAACCTATCATATCATTTTTTATATAAAAAACTATACCAATACTATTCTAAAATTAAAAAGAATAAAATGATCGTTTATATGGTGTAATAATATTAAGAAAATATTTACGCACAAAAAAGTTATGGACGTTTAAAAATCATGAGGAGTTGGTTAAATTAAGGGTGTAAAAGTGTAATTACTATTTAACAAACCAAAATTGAGTAAACATAGAGAGAAATATGTATAAGTATATTTTTAAAAGACATGTTTGTCTTAAAAAAGTAGTTAGTATCTGCATTGTGTTTTGTACTACAATCAATATACTTGTAAAACTTGAATTTTAAGAGATCACTGGTAAATGTATTATAATAAAGTTTAGATGATTTAAGTTCGTTTTCGTTTTTTTTTCCTTTGTTTTCGTTTCGGTTATTGTTTAACCCTAGCATATAATATTTTAACAATTAAAAAACTATAGGAATATTATACTCATATTAAAGAGAATAAAATTCTCTTTTATACGGTGTAATAATATTAAGAAAACATTATCGTCTGAAAAAGTTATGAACATTTAAAAATTGTGGGAGTAGTTGGTTAAAATAAAGGTGCAAAAGTGTAATTACTATTTAAATAAACAGAAAATGAGTAAAGTGGAGGGGACAAATATGTAAGTATTGTATAAAACTATAGTATTATATAGATAGATAAGGGGGGAAACTGTAACTAATAAGGGGTATATGTGCAAGTTATGTTTGAAAAGAAATAAATACCCTTAAAAAGTAGTTACTACATGCATTTTGTGTTGTATTTAGGCATTTATAATTGTATTACTTAAAAATTAAGAGGTCCTTATGAAATGCTTTATAAGTTAGTATAGATATGATATGGTACACTTGTCCTTTTGTGTGTGTTTTAATGTTAAGGTCTAAACCAATTTTATAAATATTAAAACCAATCATGTGTTAAATTCATTGAAAAATTAACATCAATCAACTAAGATTCATGGTTAAAGGAGAGACCAAACTTGCCAATATGTCATAATTACATATTTTTAATAAAAAAAAAATAGGACATCATCTCCATTTACTCCTAGAGAGCATTCCCAACAAAAAAAACACCCACCCACACAAACAGACACACACACTAAGGTAGCGTTTGGTACGATGAAATAGAAAGGGGAATGGAATTGACCATTACGAGGTAATGAAAAATAATGTGTTTGGTTGGCTAAAACAATGGAATCACACATTCCACATGGCATTTCATTCCTTCAAAACTATTCCTTCCACCCCCCATATTTTTTTTCATTCCATCCCTCATTCACCCTTTATTAACAACATCTTAACCCCCCACCACCACCTACCACCGTTGTCGCCACCACCCACCACCGTTGCCCATCACCGTCGCCCACCATCACCATCACCACCCACCACTGTCCCACCGCCACCCATTACCTTCATCCACCCACCACCGCTTCCACCCACCACCGTCACCCACCCACCACCACCGCCGCCATCCAACACCACCCACCACCGTCCACCACCATCACCCACCCACCGCCGCCTCTACCACCTGCCACCGTCACTCACCACAATTTTCTTGACCCACCACTACAGCCACCACCCACCACCACCCACCACCACCACCACCACCCACCACCGCCGCCACCTCCACGCACCACCGGCAATACTCAACCTCGTTACCCACCCACCATCACCGCCATCCACCTCCACCTCCACCCATTGCCATCGTTGCCGCCACCGACCAACGTCGTCGCCACCCACCACCACCTACCATCACCAACCACCACCCACCACTGCCACTACTCACCATTTTCGCCCACCCACCATCACGGCCATCCACATCCACCTTCCACCGTCGCCACCACCGCCGCAACCGCCACATATCTGTGACACCCGGCATATTCAAATTAACATTTTATAAACTTATAAGTCTACCTTAGCGAGAAACATTTCATTAGTGTACTTAACTGGGTCAGTTGAATCGGGTTACCTTGCATATTGTCCAGGGTTCAATGATCTGGAGGATCATTGGTGTTATTTTGTGTACAAACGAGTCTCGAATCACGTTGTTGGTGAATTACATGAATTATGCATAGATTGATTCGTATATGTTATATATATATATATATATATATATATATATATATATATATATATATATATATATTGTTGGGTCTGCTGACCTGGAGAAGAACGGATGATTGGAAAGCCAAAATATTCTACATATTGATCCTTTATAAAACAACAGTTACATGATACTTCTCCCAAAAGACTGTTGACTCCAACATCTGTTGTACCCTAACAACTGCTGGAACAACTGCTGCTTGCAAAGGTCTAATAGAGAACAACTACTTATCAAAGGCCTGATGAAGAACAACTGCTGATCAAAGTACTGAAAACTAAAGGTCTGTTGGAGCCAACAACACTTAGGCTCCAACAGATGATTCAAGACCATCAGAGGTTACCTATCAGCTGTTTACCTATCAGAGGTTTCTAATGTAACAGTGTTTGTCTCATCAGACGTTTTATGTTGTTATTCTTTTAGAGGTTACTGTCTTAGGTGACGCCAGCCTAGGTCATCAGTAGTTTAGATTGTCTATAAATAGAACAGTGCATGTACTATTCTATTCATCACTCAAAACATTCTCTTAAGACAAACTTACACGAGTGATCAGGCTGAGGGGGAGTAATTATAATCGTTTGTAATCATTCAATCATATATGAAAGCTTTCAATTCTAAAACAATTATTCTCTTGTTTTGATTTATAGTTTATCATTCCGCTGCACTTTCCATTTATAGTTTACTTCTTTCATCTTTCATTTACTTAAACAATCAAAACAATCAAACAAAGATCCTAACATATATATATATATATATGAAAATAAATGTTTTAACAGTGTTTGTATGATTAAACATGATTCTATATGATTAACATATGTTAGGATTGCATGGTCATATGTTAGGATGTGTTTAAATCCGTTAAAACGACAAAACTGAAAAATCTGGAAAAGCCAAGACTTGGTTCGACCTTAAGGGGGGTCAAACCAAGATATGAGTTTGTTGAAAACTCCATTCGACCACATGCATGTCCCATTCGACCCCTGTAAGGGTCGAACCAGGCAACACTATAAATACCATACTTTGTCATTTTTCATCATTTCACAAACCTTAAACGCCTCTAAACACTCTCTCTCGACTTTAATCACTAGGGAAGGAGTTTTTGAGCTTGTTTTTCACAATCTAACCTTCTATATCATAAACAAGTGAAGATCTAAGGTGTGTTCTTCATCCAATATCATTTTTGAGCAATTTTAATTCGTTTTCATAAAACCCCAAAGGTCCAGATCTGATTTAAGATAGTTTTTATGATTGAAAACCTTTCTAACACCTTTCTAAACAAAACCTTATCATAAAACATGAGTTTTCATATAAATTAACATATGTTAATGATCCTTTATGTGGTGTTATGTGTTGTTTGATGTTTGAATGTGGTTTAGATGATATAGAGATGTTCTAGGACTGATATTGATGGTGAGTTTTGATTATCTTAGGCCACAAGTTGTTGGATGATTTGTTCAGTGCATGGTGAGAAAAGCGGTGCTCCTTTGAGTATCATTTCTTGTATGAAAGCCCACAAGTATCTTCGGAAGGGTTGTTCCGTATTCGGCCATTCTGGCTCTTATTTCAGTTTCATCTGATGGTGAGAAGAAGATCGAGGATATCCCCATGGTTCTTGATTTTCCTGACATATTTCCTGACGACTTACCTGGTCTTCCTTCTCATCGTCAGGTTAAGTTTGGTATTGATCTTGCACCTGGTGCAGCCCCTTTTGCTCGAGCCCCATACCGTCTTGCATCTCCCAAGATGTTGGAGCTGTCTAACCAGTTACAGGAACTCTTGGAAAAGGGTTTTGTTCGATCGAGTTCTTCCTCGTGGGGAGCCCCTATTCTGTTTGCGAAGAAGAAAGATGGAAGCCTTTGTATGTGTATCGATTATCGTGAGCTGAACAAGATAATTATCAAGAATCGTTATCCTCTTCCTCGTATTGATGATCTCTTTGACCAGTTCCAGGGTTCTGGCTATTACTCAAAGATTGACTTGAGGTCCGGTTATCACCAGTTGCGTGTGTAGGAAGCCGATGTTCCGAAGACTGCTTTTCATACTCGTTATGGCCACTTTGAGTTCTAGGTCATGCCCTTTGGTCTCACCAACACACCAGCAGTTTTCATGGACTTGATGAACCTTGTTTGTAAGCCTTACCTTGATAAGTTCGTCATTGTGTTTATTGACGACATCCTGATCTATTCCAAGAGCAAGGTGGACCCTGAGGAACACTTGCGACTAGTCTTGGAACTCTTAAGGCGAGAAAAACGTACGCTAAGTTCTCGAAGTGTGACATTTGGTTACGCGAAGTCCAATTCCTAGGTCATGTGGTTAATGAACTAGGAATCCATGTCGATCCGACTAAGATCGAAGCCATTAAAGACCGGGAAGCACCAAAGACGCCATCCGAGGTGCGGCAATTCGTAGATTTTGCAGGTTATTATCGTCGTTTCATTGAAGGATTTCCGAAGATCGCTCAACCCCTCATCTCTCTCACCCAGAAAGACTGAAAGTTTAACTGGGGCGATTCGTAGGAATCAGCATTTCAGTTGCTGAAACTTAAACTCTGTTCTGCGCCTATCTTATCCTTACCTGATGGCACGAATGATTTCGTTGTGTATTACGATGCTTCTATTCATGGTCTTGGTTGCGTGTTGATACAACACGAAAAGGTTATTGCTTATGCTTCTCGTCAGCTTAAGGTTCACGAGAAGAACTATACTACCTATGACATGGAATTGAGTGCGGTGGTTTTCGCTCTAAAAATTTGGAGACATTACTTGTACAGTACCAAGTGCACCATTTATACCGATCACAAGATTCTCCAGCATATTTTTGATCAGAAGGATTTGAACATGCGGCAGTGTCGCTGGGTCGAACTCCTTAACGATTATGACTGTGCTATTAAATACCATCCTGGCAAGGCAAATGTTGTGGCGGACGCTTTGAGTAGGAAGATATCAGCGAAACCACGTCGTGTTCGAGCTTTATAGCTCACCAACCATTCTTCTTTACCTGATCAAATTCGTTATGCGCAACTTGAAGCTTTGAAGGAGGAAAACCTTAAGGCTGAAACTATGCATAGTGCCGATAAGCACCTTGAACTTAGGTCTGATGGCCTACACTACTTCGCAGAACGAGTTTGGGTTCCTTTGTTTGGGGGATTACGGGAGCTTCTCTTGGATAAAGCTCACAAATCCCGGTATTCTGTTCACCCTTGCTTCGACAAGATGTATCGGGATTTAAAGATACTCTACTGGTGGCCAAACAAGAAGGTGGATATAGCCTCCTACGTGAGCAAATGCTTGACTTGTGCTAAAGTCAAAGTGGACTACTAGAAGCCGTCTGGTCTCCTGCAGCAACTTGAGATTCCCGAATGGAAGTGGGAACGGATCACGATAGATTTTGTCACCAAGTTACCAAAATCACCAAGTGGTTGTGATATGATTTGGGTGATTATCGACAGGTTGACAAAATCGGCACAATTCCTACCTATTAAGGAAACTGACGGAATCGAGCGCTTGGCTCGCATTTATCTTAAGGAAGTGGTTTCTCGGCACGGGGTTCCTGTTTCTATCATTTCTGATCGTGATTCTCGTTTCGCTTCGCGTTTTTGGAAGGCTCTGCATAAAGCCTTAGGTACTCAATTAGATATGAGTACAGCCTATCATCCGCAAACTGACAGTCAGAGTGAGCAGACGATTCAAACTTTGGAGGATATGCTTCGGGCATGTATTATCGATTTTGGCAAGGGTTGGGAGAGTCACCTACCGTTGGTGGAGTTCTCTTACAACAACAACTACCACTCTAGCATTAAGGCAGCTCCGTTTGAGGCTCTTTACGGACGGAAATGTCGGTCTCCTCTTTGTTGGGTCGAGGTGTGCGAGAGTCAGTTCACTGGTCCGGAACTTGTGTACGAAACTTCATATAAAATCGTACAAATTCGTAACCGTTTAGCGGCTGCGCCGGATCGTCAGAAGAGTTATGCTGATCGCCATCGCAAACCTTTGGAGTTCCAGGTTGGGGGCAGGGTACTTCTGAAAGTTTCTCCATGGAAGGGTGTCATACGCTTTGGAAAGCGTAGTAAACTTAACCCTCGTTATGTCGAACCGTTTGCAATCCTGGAACGGATTGGACCGGTGGCATACAGACTTGACTTACCGGTGGAGCTAGGTAGTGTCCACGTCTTCCATGTGTTTAACTTAAAGAAGTGTTTGGCGGATAAATATCTTATTGTTCCTCTGGAAGAGATCAAGGTTGATGATCGTCTTCGCATTGTGGAGGAACCGGTTGAAATTCTTGATTATAAGATTCGTAGCCTTCGTCAGAGTAAGATCCGCATCGTTAAAGTTCGTTGGAATTCAAATCGTGGACCGGAGTTCACGTAGGAACGGGAGGATCAGATGAAATCTAAATATCCTCATCTTTTTCCTAAGCGTGAGTTTGAATCTAGACATATTACCACTGAAGCTAAGTGAATTTTCTTTTCAATGGGGGATGATGTGACAACCGGTAAATTTTCTTTTCGTTTCTTTCTTTTTGTCTCCTTCCTCTTTGGCTTCGTGCAATTTTTGACACGAAATTCTTTCAACAAGGGGATGATGTGACACTCGGCATATTCAACTTAACATTTTATAAACTTATAAGTCTACCTGCGAGAAACATTTCATTAACGTACTTAACTGGGTCAGTTGAGTCGGGTTACCTTGCGTATTGTCCAGGGTTAAGTGATCTGGAGGATCATTGGTGTTATGTTGTGTACGCACGAGTCTCGAGTCCCATTGTTGGTGAATAACATGAATTAGATTAAGTGTTATGCATAGATTGATTCGTATATGTTATATATATGCAAAGACGTGTTTTAACGGTGTTTGTATGATTAAACATGATTCTATATGATTAACATATGTTAGGATTGCATGATTATATGTTAGGATGTGTTTAAATGCATTAAAACGACAAAACTGGAAAATTTGGAAACGCCAAGACTTGGTTCGACCTTAACGGGGGTCGAACCAAGATATGAGTTTGTTGAAAACTCCATTCGACCACATGCATGTCCTATTTGACCCCTGCAAGGGTCGAACCAGGCAACAATATAAATACCATACTTTGTCATTTTTCATCATTTCACAAACCCTAAACGCCTCTAAACACTCTCTCTCGACTGTAATCACAGGGGAAGGAGTTCTTGAGCTTGTTTTTCACAATCTAACATTCTATATCATAAACAAGTGTGGATCTAAGGTGTGTTCTTCATCCAAGATCCTTTTTGAGCAATTTTAATTCGTTTTCATAAAACCCCAAAGGTCCAGATCTGATTTAAGATAGTTTTTATGATTGAAAACCTTTCTAACACCTTTCTAAACAAAACCTTATCATAAAACATGAGTTTTCATATAAATTAACATATGTTAATGATCCTTTATGTGGTTTTATGTGTTGTTTGATGTTTGAATGTGGTTTAGATGATATAGAGATGTTCTAGGACTGATATTCATGGTGAGTTTTGATTATCTTAGGTCACAAGTTGTTGAATGATGATGTTTTGTCTAATTTGGGGATTTTTGACAGATCTAGGGTTTGATTCTTGGTGTTAATGATAATGAAATGATTGGGGGTTTCCATGTCAATCATAATATGAGCAATTTAAGTTAATTACGAAATGATTTCATAAAAGTTACCAAATTGGGTAAAGTTTTCATGCATGATGTGACATTTCCATAATTTTGCCATTTTAGGTAAACATTAAAACAGACTGATTTTGGAGTAAAGTTGATAGGTTTTGTAGGGATATGTTATTCAAACTTGATTGCTGTGATTCGTTATGTTTTCGGGCTGTTTTGATGCGATTAGATGCGTTTTAGAACACTTGCTGCAGACTGGGTCGAACCAGGTCTCATTCGACCTATCGTGGGGTCGGATAAGAGTCCCGGAGGTCGAACCAAATGTTAAACTGGTCGAATGAACCTTGTTTGGTTGAACGAACTTGATTTAGGTCGAATTAACATGTTAAAGTCGAATTAACATGTGTTAAGGTTGAATGAACTTGTATTAGATTGCATGAACTTATGAAAGGGTCGAATGAACATAATTTGGGTCGAACCAAGACTATTGGGGTCGAACCAAACCCACTTTTATTCTGATTCGACCCAACTACCTCATATGTGCGATTTTTTATGCAAACTAAGTATTATATGCTTAAACCTCACATGTAATCTACGTGTACTTGATTAGTTTGTGTAATGGGTCACCAACGGGATGTCGAGTCGGTCCGGTGTGTCGGTTTAATAGTTAAACACGTTTTCAAAACATACTTAGTCATGATCTGGACAATCGGGGACTAGTTAACCTTAGGGTTATTAGTCAAAACACTTATGCAAATTTTTATGATAGATCTCCAGTATTTGGGATTATCAAGGCTTGTCTTTTATTCTTTATTTCAAGAAAGAAATCTAAGGTGAGTGTCATAGCCCCATCCTTTACTGTTTTCATTACTTTTGGGAGAGAAACATGCAGTACAAACTTTCTTACTGTAGACCAACATATTACATTATATCACATGGATACTTAGTGACTCTTATTTCATCAGTAAAGTCCTCTCAAACTTAGCGAACCATTAATATGTGGATACATAGCAGGGAAAGTGTGAATAGATCTATTGGGCCTGGCAAGCCCTACTCAGGCCGACTGGAGGTTGGTGGCGGGCGCATATTTGTCCTATATCTTACGGCACCGGCTGATGAACCGGTGACGGGTATTGAGGCATTCTAAACGTTCAGCAGTGGTCCACGACACTATAGTATCATGTAACGATGTCTAGCTAGCATCAGGTATAGATGTAAGAATTGTTGGGTCTGGATTAGTCTTGTTACAAACTTTTGCAAACTCTATCTCTGTGACTCATCGGCACTGTATGTGCCGACTAACTTGCATGTTTTCTCAGGTCGCTAAGATAGTAGGGAGTCTTAGGCGCACTGGAGTCGCACTGCGTCTAGTCTTGCATACTTAAGTAAACCATGTTTGGTTTGCATTCATACTTTTGAACTATGGTTTTGTAAACATTATTGCTTCCGCTGTCGTTGTCTGTTTTACTTTGAAACTTATAAACTGCGTGGTTGGTATTTCTACGTTATTTTTTTCATAGAATATAGTTGTCATGTATTGTGACCGTTAACTTGGATCCTAGTATGTCGCGCGCCTCGCGGTAAAACCCTGCAAGTGGAATTTGAGGGTGTGACAATATCACCACTCACCACCGTCACTAACCACCGATTTTATTTCTTCGTCTTTTCCTGCCAATCCAACAACACAAAGTAATGTTTTGTTTCATTCTCACATGGCAACCAAACAAGACATGGAATAATAATGATCCATTCCATTACCTTGTCCATTCCATTACCCCATACTAAACAGACCCTAAACCCATAACTCAAGAACAAGTTCAATTCAAGGCGAAATCAAAGGGGTTTTACTTGCAATAGCCTTAAAGTGAATCACCAAGTCATAACAAAACACCTAAGTAACTTTTATTTCATTTGATTTGGTGTATTTTTGGCCATGTGATGATGGTGAAATCTTAGAGTTTATGATTTTGATAAATTGATGGTTAGGAAAGGTGTCTCTAGTACAAGAGAGCTTTAAAATGAAATAATCTCAAAGGAAATCATGATAACATAAACCTAGAAGATGAAATCTTTGAAGTTCATAGTATGAATTTGGTGGGTTTTATAGGTTGTAAGTGAAACCTAGGATTCTTGGTAATATTGTGTGTGCTTGAAAGCTTAAATTGTGAAAGTTGATGAATTAGGTGTTAATTGTATGATAGAAACCTTAAAATTAAAATGGGAATAAATCCTTGTGGTCTAGATGGCCAATAAATGATGTTTGTAAAATCTCGCCCACCAAGTGCTTGATAAAACGCCTCAATAAAACCCGATTTCACTTAAACATAGATATGGTATAGGCATACTTAGAAAACTTGGATGATTGTTTGAAACAGTGTCTAATAATAAATACCTAAATGTCTATGTGGACTACATAATCTAGGTATTAAGCAAGAGGCACCGGGAAGCCACTCGGACAAGGACTTGAAGCTTAAGGGCCACGACTAAGGTAAGTCATAACCATGACTTTTAAATCTTATTGATGTTATGTTGAGTTTGTAACGAGCAAAAAAAAACTTCTATGATTCCCATGATTGCTTGGAATTAAAAAACATACAATATCTTGAGTCATATGGGTCAAGCGAGTAAAACTTAGTAAAATGGCTCATGGGGCCATACACATGAGAGTATCGCCACAACGGTAGTATGAATAAGTTGGATACGTATCCTACAAAAACCTTAGGTACGGGTAGCCATTTGTAAATCACAAGTCTAAGTAGGGAATCATAGATGTTTAATCAATATAGATAAGTCATTTATGACTCGAATATATATATATATATATATATATATATATATATATATATATATATATGGAGTATATAAAATGCTCATCCGAGAGTGTAAGAATTGCCCATCCGAGGGTGTAAGAAATGATCATCCGAGAGTGTAAGAAATGCTTACCCATTAGTATATCAAATGCTCACCGGAGAGTATATGAAAATCTCATCCAAGAGAATATGAAATGTTGAAATTTTTTATTTTTTTCCGTTTTCAATTCTAATCGATTCCATTAACGTTTATTGGGTTATTTGACCTTGTTTAACCCCAGGTATGAAGGTTTTGATGCCGGAAGATGACCACGCTATATTCCGCTAACCGAGCGCTTATGTCTTTAACGCTTCCTCTACTTTTGAATATAAACTTGTGGTTTTCATTTGGGGCCGTTCTATGAAACAACTTTTGTAACTCTTGATTTCATGCATACTAGTTAGATATTGTGTTTACTACGGTGTGAGAATTAACCTAAGAAAAGTTTAATAACAGTTTCCCTATGAAATGAGTGAATGGCTGGTGCAAAGTAATTCTAAATCTTGATTTCATGGCACATTATCTAATACTCGTATGATATAAGTTATTCTTTTATAACTAACTAGGTTAGAATCTCATGCTTTATAACTAACTTGGTTTCGTTATTGATAGTTTTGGTAAATAATTGTCTTGCCTCTTCTTTATTCAATATTCACAATATATAACATATTATAACATGATTTTATCCTCGATCAAAGCTAACGAATATTGCCTAACAGAAGGCGAATAATATGCACAAGATATTGGCTTTCAAAATATACTAATACTCCCCCACAGTCGAAACGGGAGGTTCTCGAAAGTAAAGACTGGACCTGAAATCATCGAATAGGACCTTTGGCAAGCCTTTTGTGAATATGTCAGCTATTTGACATCAAGACGGGCCATGGAGAACACGAACTTGGCCTTTAGCGATCTTTTCACGAACAAAATGGATGTCCATTTTATGTGTTTCATCCTTTGGTGTGGTACGGGATTACCCGCAAGGTATATAGCACTTACATTGTCACAAAAAAACTAAGGTTGCTTGTTTCAGTGAATGATGGAGTTCAAGCAGCAAGTTACGTAACCAACAAACTTTGGAGACCACATTTGCAACACCGCGGTATTCTGCTTCGGCATTAGAACGAGGAAGTGTTGGTTGTCGTTTTGAAGACTATGAAAGGAGATTGCCTCCCATATAGACACAATAACACGAGGTTGAACGCCGCGTATCGGAGCAGCCTCCGCAATCGGCGTCTGTGTATGAGACAAGAGAAGATTGTTGCGCCGGTTGAAGATATAACCTGTAATGAATCATGCCGCGTATATATCAAAGAATAAGTTTCAAAGCATGCATATGGGAAGCTGTTGGGCAGTGCATGTGAAGACATATTTGTAGAACAGCATATGACATATCGGGCCAGATGAAAGTCAAATATTGAAGTGCACCTGTGAGGCCGCGGTATTCCGTGAAATTGTCCAGCGGTGTGCCAGTGTTAGCGCTCAATTTTTGTTGGGTATCCATAGGTGTGGCGGCTGGGTTACAATCCGCAAGACCCGCTCGTTCAAGTATTTCTTTGGCGTATTTTTCTTGAGATAAAAACATGGTATTTTTGTTGTGGGTGACGGAGATACCAAGGAAATAAGTGAGCGGGTCGAGATTTGTCATTGCAAATTCCTGTGAAAGTTGAGACATAAATCTGTCATGGGGAGCATTAGAGGAAGTGATTAACAAAATGTTAACCACATAAAGTAATATAAAAGCCATGTGATATTGTTCCTTGAAGATGAAGAGTGAGTGATCACATTGGCTGTGCTTGAACCCCCATTTTAAAAACGTAGTCTGTGAAGTGTTGGTACCATGCTCTCGGTGCTTGCTTGAGCCCGTATAAAGACTTTTTAAGTAGACAAACATGATTTGGGTAATGTGGATCACGAAAACTCACATGTTGATGCATAAAATTGGTTTCATTGAGGTTGCTATGTAGAAACGCGATTTTCACATCTAGTTGGTGAACCGGCCATGAATATGAAAGTGCCAAGGATAAAATTGTTCGGATTGTTACCAGTTTTACTACAAGACTAAAAGTTTCGCTACAGTTCACACCGATTTATTGGGAACGACCGTCATACACTAGGCGTGCTATATACTGTTCAAGTGTCTCGACCGCTTTCTTTTTATGCCTGAAAATCCACATACTTCGAACAATATTCATACCGCGTGGCACTCGGAAAACTTAGGGTAACATTTTTCAAACATATAAGTCTACCTTAGCAAAAATATTTATTTAACATACTTAACCGGGTCAATTAAGTCAGAATACAATACGTATTGTCCAGGGTTCAATGATTCGGAGGATCATTGGGGTCATCTTATGCACACACGAGTCTTGAGTCCCGTTGTTGGTGAACTTACATAATTGGATTAACCGATAAACTTGAATCGCTTCATATACGATGTGTAATGTGTTAATACGTGTTTATACGATGTTTATATGATTATAAATGTTAAACATATGTTAAGATTACATGTTCAAGTGTTAAAATGTGTTAACATGTGCTAAAACGTGTTTAAACGACAAAACCATAGAAACTGAGAAGCATGGAAATCGGTTCGACCTCATGGGGTTCGAACTAGTTTACTGAAACACATTCGACCTCATTATCAAATACATTCGACCCTTGCAGGGTGCGAACGAACATGGAGTATAAATACCATACTTTGCAACTTTTCATCATTTCACAAACCCTAAACGCCTCTAAGTGCTCTTTCTCAACCCCAAACCTGTAGAAAGGAGATTTTGATCTTGTTTTTCAAATTCTAACACTAAACATATCCTCTATATCACAAACAAGAGAAGATTCAAGGTGTGTTCTTAATCTAAAACTATGTTCATCAGTTTTAATTCGTTTTTATCAAACCCTAAGTGTCCAGATCTTATTCAAACATGTTTTCATGGATAAAAACCTTTCTAACATATTCCTAAACAAAACCTTTTCATTAACAATGAGTTTTCATGCAAAATACATGTGTTAATGATGTTAAATGATGTGTTATGAACTTGTTTGAGATTAATTGATGATTGAATGTCGTGTAGATGTTATAAAAATGATCTAGGGCTGTTATTGATGATGATTCATAATTGATATGGGTTACAATTGGTTATTGATGATGTTTTGCTCATTTTGGGGATTTTGTGTTGTTCATGATGTTATTGTTGATGAAATGATTAGGGGTTTTCATACACATGATAATCTGAGCATGTTGAGCTAATTGATAGATTATTTTGATAAGTTTCCATTTCGGGTAGAGATTGCATGCGTATGATGTGACATTTCCATAATTTGCTGTTTTGGGTAACTTGTAAAACGGACTGATTTCAAGGTAAAATTGGTAAAGGTTTTGTGGGGATAGATTAATGGTAGTGGACTGCTATGATTTGTTGTGTTTCGTGACGTTTTCAGACTGTTTAGATGTGATTTGGTGCGTTTTGTGACATTGTAGTAGCTTGGGGTCGAACCAGAACCGCCTTCGACCTACGTGGGGTCGAATGGAGTTCCCTGAGGGTCGAACTAACTACAGATAGGTCGAATGAACTTTAGAATGGTCGAACAAACATGATTTAGGTCGAATTATCACGTGTTTGGGTTGAATTAACATGTGTTAGGTCGAATGAACTTGTGATTTGGTTGAATGAACATGTTGTAGGGTCGAACCAACTTATATATGGGTCGAATGGACTTATAAAAGGGTCGAACCAGTCTGGTAACCTACTGATTCGAACTTACGACTTCATACGTGCGATTTTTTATGCAAACTAAGTGTTTATGTATGATTCTTGTGTGTTGACTATATATACTTGATCAATTGATGTAACGGGTCACCAACAGGGTGTCAGGTCTGTCTGGTGTGTCGAGTTAACGGTTAAGCACATTTTTAAACATATGTGGTCATGATCTGGACAATCGAGGACTAGTTAACCTATGGGTTATTAGTCGAAACACTTATGCAAACATTATGATATGTTGCGGATAGTTGGGACTATCGGTTCGGTTGGATAACTTATTGAGTTGAAGACGTAACCTAACGTGAGTTTCACGGCCCCTCTTTCAGTGTTTATGTTTTCGGGGGAGAAACATGCTACGTATTCATATTTATACTGATCATGTTATGCTAATGTTGCTTTGTATTCTTACTATACGATAGTTCAGTTTTACCATTGGATGGTAGTTCAGTTAGCTGTGGTTCGGTAGTTTTGTTGGCTGGGCTTGGCCGTTCAGTTCACTGTGGACCGGTAGTTCAGTTATGCTTGGGTTGGCAGTTCGGTTACACACGGGTGGTTCACACCTGGTATCGTATTAGCTGTTTCATATGCCTGGGTTGGCATCCTTATAGCATAGCAGTAACATGATGGAACATTCAAACTTTTGGAAACGTTTTACTTAAAAACCTGTGAACTCACCAGCATTTTGTGCTGACATTTTTAGCATGTTTTTCTCAGGTCGCTAAGGTAGTAGCGGTTGATAGGCACACGGTGTTGCACGACGTCTAGGATTCACTTGCATAGTTTTCAAACGTTGTCAAACTTATATTGTTTACATTTTGGGTTGTAAAGACGTTTAATGCTTTCTCTGACGTTAGTTACATTTTGAAAACTTAATGAATGGTCTACGTTTCTTTTACATATAGTTGTCGTTTGTTATGACTGTTGACTTGGATCCTGGTATGTCATGCGCCTCGCGGTAAAGCCCCGCACGTGGAATTTGAGGGTGTGACATACCGGGCTGTTTTGGTACTGGTTCCCAAGTCCTATTATTAATAAGGGCCCAAAACTCGTTAGTCGGAGCATTTTTCCAGTGCATATAGGATTAGACTTTGGTTGGGGTTTTGGGAAGAGGAGAAATGGTGCGAGTGGTGGTGTTGAGGTTAAAAAGTGTCTTTAGCTTTGAGATGACGGACATGGAACGAGTACAGATTGTTCAGCTGGTTGTGGATGGTTCAATAGCCATGGGTTGGGAAGGGACAGGCTAGGGTTTGGTTGATGGTCCTGTTGCAGAGGGTGGCGAGCTGCTGTTGCTGGTAGACAGCTGGGAGTGGTGTTGATGCGTGTTTGTGTGAAAAACGCTTATCTAGATTAGTGTCGTTTTGTTTTTGTTGATAGGTATATTGTAACATACTTGTTAGTGTTATAAAACAAGTAAGATAGTCTTTCGATAATACCCTAGCAAACATAGTTAATAAACGAAGAAGGTTATGGGCGAAGATAGTATGTAAGCGAAGATGCCATAGGCATCTTCGCCTGATGGATCTTTGTGGACATCTTCGCAGGCTCATGCAAATATAAATACCTTGCATGGGATGTAAGCTAGGGTTGTTTGTCTATTGGTTTTGTGAAGTATTGGTGATTGTAATCCTTGTGATAGTTAATCAAATATACCACTCGTTTTACCGTTACATCTTGTTTTCATACGATTCTATATTGCATAAATGTCTATCAAGGGATTCCACACCTTGATAAATCTGACCAATCTTGTTATCGATCCATTCTACGGACCTACAATTGGTATCAGAACGTTTACGCTTGATTGTACAGTTCAAGATTGGTTATTGCAAAGACTTGAATCGTTTCGTTTCATTTCCATTCGATTTCGGTTATTTCACATTCGTTTCTTCTGTTTTTGGGTGTGTTTAATCTTATTTGGTCATTCCTCATTGATATCAGATCGTTTTTGGTGTTTCCCCATCGTTTTTATTCAGTTTCGAAATTAGGGTTTCGTTCAAAACAGGTAAACGAAGATAGGGAATAAAACGAAGATAGGGGTATCTTCGTTTCAAAGCATCTTTGTTTTTGGTCAAATTCGTTTTCAAGCATCTCCATTTCTGGTCAAGTTCATTTTCAAGCATCTTCGTTGATCAACATCTTCATTCGTGGGGTATCTTCGTGAAACAGTATCTTCGTCTAGAAAGCATCTTCGTGAACTGAGCATCTTCTCCTTTTACAACAGACGAATAGTGGACTTACGAATTGAATATTGAACCTTGACTTGGACTTTGGACTTTAACATTGGACTTAGAACTTATACTTGGACATTAAAACAAACTTAACTTTTATTAAACCTTAATAAAATGTCTAAAATAAATAAGTTAATAGAAATGGACCATGAAGTTGGCAAGTCTAACTCACCACCTAAAATGGGCTAGGTTTCAGTTAACAATTACTATTAGTGGAAAGACAGGTTCGAAGAATGGGCTAGGTTTTACAAAATGAGAGCATGGATTTGTATTAGAGATGGATACTCAAAACCTACTAGAACCATTGATGGTAGGACAGTTACTGTGGCATTCAAGAGCATCGACGAGGAGGAAAAGTTGATGTATGATTCGGAGAACAAGGCACACGCTGCCATTTCCATGAGTCTACCACAAGAGATTTTGCACACATTTAGGAAATACAAAGATGCAAAAAGAACTGTGGGAAGCTCTAGAAAAGCGGTTTGAAGGGAACTAGCACATAAAAAAGAACAGAGTTGATTTGCTAAAGAAACAATTCGTTGTCTTCAGAGCGTTTACCGGAGAAACCCTTGAGGAAATCATCACAAGATTTTACCATCTTGTAACTGAGTTAGGAAACCACAATATCGAGTACAAAGAAGTTGAGCTTAGCACTAAAGTTCTGGATGCTTTGCATGCTAAATGGGAGGTTTACACTCTATTGATTAAGGAAAACGCAGAGTTTGAATCGTATACACTCGATGAAGTGGTGGGAAATCTGAGAGCATATGACTTAGCTATGCAGAGAAAGGATGCTCGTTATGATCAGGTTCAAGATCCAGGAGTTTACTGTGGGAAACCGTCATCTAAGGGCTCGTCTAGTAGCAAAGGGAATGCAACTGCATTTTTTTCAGGCGATAACTCAGGAAACATCGTTTTAGATGTTGATGGTGAAGTTTGTTTTGTTTCTGTTTCAGGTGAATCGACAAAGGTGAAGGATATCCCATCAGGAAGGGATAAGGGAAAAGGCGTTGCTGACTCCAGCAAGTCAAACTTCGGGTGTGATCAGAAGTCCTGGAAGTCACTGCCAATGAATGTTCTACTAGTACAGGTGTACATTGATGACATCATCTTCAGATCACCCAATGAAGACTTATGCAAGGAATTCGAGCAGGTCATGAAGAAGAAGTTTGAAATGAGCGCGATTAGGGAGTTGAAGTTCTTTCTAGGTCTACAGGTGGATCAGAAGGATGATGGAATGTTTATCCATCAAACTAAGTATGCGCATGACATCCTGGCTCATTTCAAGATGAATGATTGCTCTGCTTATGCTACTCCTCTGCCTATGAATCATGGACTCAGACCGGATACTAAAAGTGACAAGCATGTTGACCCAACAGAGTACAAGGCGATAATCGGTTCACTTATGTATTTAATTGTTTCTAGACCTGACATTATGTTTCCAGTTTGTCTTTGTGCCAGGTTTCAGGCTGACACAAAGGAGTCGCACATGATTGCAGTGAAAAGGATAATGAGATACCTAAATGGGGAACCCAAGTTAGGTCTCTGGTATCCATCAGATGGTGGATTAGATCTCATATCTTACACCGACTCAGACTATGGAGGATGCAACCAGAACAGAAAGTCAACTACTGGTGGATGTCACCTAATTAGGGGGGGGGGGAGATTGGTGTCCTGGCAGTGCAAGTAGCAAACTTCTGTAGCAGTGTCTTCTTGCGAGATAGAATACGTTGCAGCGAGTAGTTGCTGTTCACAGGTTTTGTGGATACAACAACAGACGCGGGACTATGGCTTGAATTTTCTAATAACCCCTATTATGATTGACAATAAAGCCGCCATATCAGTAACTGAAAATCCCACAAACTTTTCTAAAACAAAATATATTCATGTCAGACATCACTTTATAAGAGATTGTTTTGAAAAGAAAATGATTCATTTAGAAAAAGTTGACACTAAATAGAATTTGGCTGACCTTTACACCAAGGCATTTGACAAGGTTCGTTCTGAACTGTTGGTGCAACTGAACGATATGAGAAATCCTGAATGATTTTATGTTTCCTATAAGTAACTGAAGTTTTTAGGTAAATATTTTCCTTTTACCCCAAAAAAAACAAACGAGTCGCCACTATGTAAAAGAGAGGATATGATAGTACATCAGTTGCTTGCCTGTCGCACTTAAAATGCTAAGTGCGACTACAGCTCCATCATGTGATATACCAGTAGGCAGACTTACAACGCGTACTCAGCCCATAATATAACATAATATATAGGACTGTGGTACATGTAGGTAACATAACATCGGCGTACGCTTTTATGGTCTTAATTCCTGCGTTGATAGATTGCCAAAATCAGAGGTTTCGGGTCTTTATCTTGTTGCACTATCCGGGGATAACCTGGCTGTCATTCTGCTGCATCTAGGAATATGTTGACCTAGGCACAACCAGGATATCTTAAAATAGCAAAAACATTGGAAAATGCCAAATCCCTCTATGCTGAGAGGCTAACTCAAAAAAAGCCTCAAGCTAAAATTCATACCAAATGGTATTTTTCCTAACCCTGGTTGAGATCACACTGGTCACTTTGCTGCATCCAAAAATATGTTGACCTGTTCACCGGTGTGTCTCATACCTTGTAAAGTATACCGATAACAACAAAATACTCACCTACTACGATGAAGATTTGTGCATACCTTGATCGCGGGGGTATGTCATGTTGTGGGACACGCGGTACCCACAGTATAATGGTCTTAAACGTAAAAGTAATGTGAGGCTTTGAAGACAATCGTGTAAGTTTGTTTAAGTGGATCAACATACTGGTAATCGCCTTGGACTGTGATTGTGCTTTATTAATTTATCCTTCAAAATACAAACATGTGTGTTCAGTCTTGTTCTAGCTAATATGATCCTTTCACCGGTGACCTTTCAACAAAAAAAAATAGAGTGTTTGCATTTTGAATTTATTTTATTTTATTTTTCATTTTTTATGTGTTTTTCAAAATTTTATTTATTTATAAAATTCAAAAATGACAAAAAGGTGTTATATTTTTAACTTCAGGTCTTAACGCACGGGAAATGGTCATTCAATGAGAGTACTAGATAGATACATACTTATATAGCTATAGAAAATTTCAAATAAAAACTCGAAGACTCTGGTTCGAATAGGAGGACATACTGTTCGGGAAAAAGTCTCGTTTTCAAACCGGCAAAAATTTTTCTGAAAAATCCAAGTCTTTGTTTTTCAAAAATCCACTAAGGCAAAATTTGGGTTCATGTGTTTTTGCCTAGCCCAAAATTGAAGAAAACAACTTCACTTTATCACCCCAACTCCTTTTGAAACAAACTGGGCTGGGCCCGAGGTTGAAAAACAAAAATGGCAGAAAACGAAGATGCCCTTTTCAGTTGGCATCTTCACGGAAGGCATTTTCGCCTTTCTCAGGGTATATAATGGTCAAATAGTCAAATGGACTTTTCAAAACCCCAAAAACCCACGCACTTACAGGCGAAGATACCCGAGAACCCAAACCTTCGTTTTTCCTTTGATTTCAACTTCAAAACTAGTATGGATCGAAACTTTGTTGATAGCTTATTGTTCCAAACATGAATCCGGTCATAATGAACCAACGAACACCGATTTTAATCCATAAAAGAGGGTTTTTTTAATGAGTGTAAGGTTCGGGTTGAAAACTTGAATAATAAACTATCAAACGACGTTCAACTTAAAATTTGTGCCAATTATGGCTTAGTCGGACCCCTTAGGTTGTGTTATGATGATTGGATCATGTTAAATCGTCGAAAAATTTTCATGTTGGAATTCATAGTTCGTCAGGCAAAGTTGATAATCAAATGAAGTTATAGATTTCACGAAGATGCTCTCATCTTCGTGGTGTAGCATCTTCGTCCATTGGCATCTTCGCCTATGGGCTAACTTCGTTTATTAGTCTATGTGAGGAACTTAATTGTTTTTCGAAACGGACATTCGCCTACGACTAATAATGGACATATCTAATGTTGAAATGTTGAGTGCAGGACATGGCTCAAGAACCATGTGAATTTTACAGTCAGCAGAACAGAACTTTCGGTTTGGCTCCTGGTGGCGGACAACCCGAGTACTATAACCAAATTCTTCAGTTCTTCGAACCATGCCGCATCCACTATGCCTTGACACAGTCTCCCCAAATCAGTTTGCCATACATTCAACAATTTTGGGACAATGCGGAGTATGACTACAGAGAAGAACCACCGGTTATTCGTGCTACAGTCAACAATAAGGTAATACTGTTTTCAACTGATACTACTTGTTGGGCTCTTAGACTTGGCACAGTAGCTCAGGAAGATGGTCCTACTGAATTTCCACCTGAATTCAGGATGGGTGCTTTTCTTCGTATGGGGTACTCGGGGGATATACAAAAGGACCAGCTGACGAATAGTTATCACTAAAAATAATTGTGTTTTTGGAAAAAAAATATTTTTTTTAGATTCTGATGCCAAGAAATAATTTCTCAAAATTTTTGGGATAAAAACCATTTAAAACAAATTTTTAATCTTTTTATTATTAAAACAAATTAAATTAATAAAAATAGGAAATTAATATATTTTCCAGAAAATTAAAGTGTGGAAATTTAGTTTATGATGTCAAGCTACTACTCCTAAATTTTTATAATTTTTGGAGCAAAAACGAATTTATTATGAATATTTCAAGATTTATGTATTATAAATGATTGTAATATGAAGTATATAAAAGAAAATAAAAATCCGGAAAAATAATAGGCAACGCTTGGGTTCGAACCCGAGTTTCCTTGTTTTCAAACCACTTACTCAACCCCTAGTTTAAATCACTTGGTTGTTGTTTGTTTGTAAAGAAATTATTTTTATATAATATAAAATAACTCATCTTCTTCCCCAAACCCACCTTTAAACCCTAACCCTAACACCATTTTTAATAAGCCCAATTCGCTATGATTATGTTCTAGAATCATAAGGCTATTAACAAGGGATGAAAAAGGAACGAAATGGCATGATAAAATGGGACTTACAATTTTGTTTCGAGACCGAAAAACCGAAAAAAGAAGGAGAAACGTTGAGGACCATGGAGCTGATTACCAGGGATTCTGATCACGATAAGGGACGTTTTGGTATGGGTTTGGAATGTGAAAAGGTTGCAGGAAGATATCAAATGGTGATTTTATAGTGTTCTTCGATGAATATTAATATTTGTATCGATTATAATATTTCCGACGGTTACATACAGAAAACCCATAAATCGATGATTAAATGTGATAAACGTTCGCTTTTCTTGCTGTTATAAACCGTTTCTGACATGATAATTGATTCCCATGATTAATTACCTTGCAAAGACACGAATGAAATACCAAAACAGTTGGCCGGAACTTCGGCACCGGTGACCAATTCTGGTCACCGGAGTTACGTGAGAGAGGGAAAAGAGAGACTGATTTTCAAGTTTTAAAATTTACACAAATAGTCTCTTAACTTGTAACCTGGTTAGTTTTATAAGTTACTTGGTTAATTTTTCCTTTTTTAAAACTTAACCAACTTAACAAGGTTTTTAAACTTCAAACTTTCCCCCTTTTTTAAACTAAAATAAAATAAACAGAACTTTTATAAGAACACATGATTATACGATTATGGCATGTTTTTTATGTTAACACATACGTATACAAAACGTATACATACACCCTTTTAAAAAAATTTAAAATAAAATAAAATAATAATCAATGAGGACTAAAATTAACAACTTGCTACAAGATGAGGGTGACGGATGTCACAAAGAGGAAACCACGCCCATGTTTGGGGGAAGGGGAAGTGGGAGTGTGACGTGGCGCTAGGGTGGATAAGTGGGAGAAGGGGGAACCACACCCCTTAGCCTTATAATGTATTAATTGTTATTTCACACACACTTAACTAGATAAACTAATGACCATCCACTCTAGGGACTAGGCGAGTAACAACCAAGGAACCCACAGAGAGCAAGAATGTAATTTCAAAATATTGTGGATTAAAGGTGTTTGAAATTTGATCTGGAATATAGAGATTATTCGAGATTTTTTTCTAAATCTAAATGTGATCTTTAGGGGTCTTTTTGAAAAGTCTCACACGTGTAATTTCTTGCATGTATTAGGGAGGGAAGGGGCACTCCAGGGTACTTACACTAGCCTCGGTCAAACCCGCCCCGTCACGTCAAAATGGACCCAAAGTACGCTAGAACTACCAAAACATTGACGACACTCTAGGGTACTCTGCTTAGAACCTTTTTTTCATTTTTCATTTAAATAAACAAATAAAGTTTAATAAAAATACATTTATATTAATAAAACACAAACATTATATCAAAATAAAAGAAAAACAATATTGAACTAGAAAAAAAAACACACTTGAACTACAAATAAACAAGAAAAAACACAATACAACTAAAAAAAATATAAACTAATTTAAGCGCAATCTTATCATTTGCCATGCCAAAATTTGGAAAATCCCCCGTCATACCGACTTTGGTGCTCAATTTGGGTGACCGCAATGGCCACGTCCTCGGGCGTATCAACACTCTCCTTCTGCAAGGTTCTTCGATAGTGAGTCTAGAATTGCGCACATTTCTTATGGAGTTCGCCCCACTTCCTATGTAGTGAATCAACCATGCGGTTGGATCCACCTACTAGCTCTTTGAATTGAGCTAGTACACAAGGCTATAAGGATGGTCGTGGGGTGTCGATGAGTCTTTGACTTTGATATAAGCGGTGACCAAGGCGATCTCCTCCTCCTCGGTCCAACGTACTATGATTAAATCGGATGAATCGATAGGTTTAGAGGTGAAAATGAAATGCGAATGGTGGGTTTTATAGGTGAAATGGTAATAATAAATTGACCGTTGCAACTCGGTTAAATGGTCACAATGGCCAACTTTCAAAGTTTGGAACCGCTGCAGCTCGGTTACTTCATGCCGAGCTGAAAAGTACTTTACTGTTGCGAAGGGAGGTGGCGGCGATGTTGTTGCACAAACATAGTAGCCAAAAAGCCTTACCCGTAGAGTGCCCCGCCCCTTAAAGATTGAAAATCAAAGACTTCACGACATAATCAACATGTTTTTATGTGCTGCACATGAAGACTATCAACGGTTGATTGGAACACGTGTACATAAAATGTATTTATTTTTAAGACTTTACACACGTTTCTCAACTATAGCAATATATTAAATTAATATATTTTAAAGATGAAAATAAGTCGTTATCGACTCTTAGGCAGTGTTTGTTTCATATAATGTAAATGAGTTGGAATTCATTAAATGAGTTGGAATTCATGCGGAACTGGGATTTGATTTGGAATGTAGTTGTTTTTATTTCACATAATGGAATGCAATGGAGTCCGGATGGATTTGAAATGCAGGTTTCCATATGTCGTTAAACACAAATTCCTTCTTTTGTTGAAATGAATAATAAATATAAATTCTAATTCCATCTAGATTATATTACATTCTGTAAAACAAACACTACCTACGATATAATATAAGACCATATGTAATGGTCAGTTAATGGGGCGTTAAATGGTGAATTTGGCGCCTAATTCACTTAGGAACACCCCCCCCCCCCCCCTTTAAGTCAAAGGGGCGCTAAAAGGGGCCAAGCGAAAATTTTCGCGGGGCAAGGGGCACCCCACCCTCCAACCGCCTTCTTCCACGTCACTTTTCAATAGTTTTTTATTATTTTCTTTATTTTTAATTAAATTTTAATACATTAAAATATTCGGAATCTGTACCTTTGCCCTTTTTAACCCCCAATTCACTTAGGGAGGGGGCGGTGTTCTTGTGTCAAAGGGGCGCCAAATTCTCCCCTTTAACGCCATTTTCACCCATCCATTATGAATGGTCTAAGGAAGATGAATATTATGGATATTGTTTGTTCATCCAATACGACATAAATTCTCTATAAATACAAAGCTCTTTGTAGAGTTTCACATTGATCACATAGTAGATAAAAATACATGCAGAGATGACATTAAGTTTATTCCTATGGGTTACACTGTTTTCCCATTATTCATTGTTCATCGACGTTCAATGTTCATAAACAATCTATAACTTCAACCGTAAATTATATTTCGTCAAGCTAGTAAATTTATATTCTACAATTTAACTTTGAAAATTGTCTCTACTATTTTCAATTTCATCAACTGCATTTTCTCCCTCTCCTGTTACTAACTCTTATATGTAATTCGAAACATATATATTTATGAATAATGACTATTTAACTTTTTAGTGTATTTTGTCATGATGTTTTTTTAAAGCATGGTAGAATTTAAGATTTTCCATTTTTGCAACAAAAGTTTGATTTTTTTATAATTTTACACATCGACTTCGCCTACGTTTACGCCCCCGCCCCAACTGGGGATATCAATTATAGTTCAAACTTAGTTGTTACATCTTGTTTTAATATGTTGTTTGTTCGATATTTAGTTGTGTTACCAGTTTGTAACTAAAGAAGGGCCAACAAATTCATTATCAACAACCATAAGAACCCACATATTTAGAACTTTTGGTTACTTTCTTGAAAATAACTCTCGGTAAAAAACTTAATAATATAGGAAAATCAAAGAAACAAACCCTAAACTAGAAAAGAAACTAGCACTAGGGAAATCATATACGTTAATTATAACATAAAAAGTTATAATTAACTTTTAACAACTGAACAAATACTAACAAGTATATATTGTGTTACTTTAATTAATATATTTTGTGAAAAAAAAAAAAAAATCATGACTTTTAGACTAAACTGAAGCCAAGAACTGAAGCCCAGGTGTTAGTCCAAGCCAATTAACCCAAGTCCATGAACAAAGCCCATTGTCATGCACTCATGCAATCCACTAATCCAGTGTGTTTAGTACTTTAGTCTTTTTAACTGATAACCGAAACCCAAACCCAACCCGAGGTGACACAGCTTAACCAATTAACCCGATGAATGGTTAAACCCGAACTTGATATAGTTAATTGGTTCTGTTTTTGGATAGGAAATTTGTGTTTATGAGATTTAGGATTCCTACACCACCCGACATCAGCATGACATCATCTCATGATTCATACACCCATTAAGACCCACCATAATTTTTTAATAAATTATTTTGTGGGTCATCTTTTTTTTTTGAACGGCAAATTTTTTCTCCTTGTGAGACTTGAACCCATGACCTCCCCTTTAGGTGTTCCTAGAAGCTTTGCTTCTACCATTGGGCCACCAACCCCAATTTTTTTTTGTGGGTCATCTAGGACAATTTATTTACATTGATTTTGACTTTATTTATTGAGGCCCCACCATATCTTACCTTTTTTTTTTATCGGTGAACAACTGTGTGGCAACCACCCTTGCGGGGCGCTGTGCCCAAGAATCGACTACTCGACCTCTAGCAGCCCTCGCCTTCTTCCGATGCGCGGAAACCCGAGCCCTACCCGCCCGAAGGCACGACAGTGTTATAGAACTCGGTAGAAAATAAATAAATAAATAAGCATTAGTTAATTTTAAAGTTTTAATATAACAAGTTTTTTTAGTTCTATTTAATAATTATAGAGATTATTTGTTACAATTTATCAACGTTTCCTTTAACTCAATAAATTTTCAAATCAATGCAACATTAGTAATATAACGAAAAATGCTTTAAATTTCTATAACTAATGCTTATTTATTTATTTATTTTCTAAAGTTTCAAATATGACATGTATTTCAATTAATTCAAAGCCATTATGTATACGTGAAGTGCTTAATATTATTTCTAGTATTATATATGTATATTATATATATTTTATTATTTAATGTTTTGAAAATTTGGGTGTTACAATAAGTAAATCAAACACATGTTTTTATGAGATTATACGTAGTCATTTATGGATTCGGTCCACATTATAAAAATAACTAGTTTTATCCCCCGCGCTCTGCGACGGGAATCTAGTCGGATTTTTCCAAACAACGTTTTAACGCTTTAGGATTGTAGTCAGGGTTTTTTCTAAGCAACGCGACAGGCATCTAGTCGGTTTTTTTCCCAAGCAATGCTTCAACATTGTAGTTGGTTTTTATTTTCAAGCAACGCGACGGGAGTTTGTTATAACAATCTTGAGGAAAATGCATATGATTATTACATTATCTAATTTGTAAATTTTATTTCTTGTCCAAAGATATAAAATCATCTAAGGATCTTGTACTAATGTTCAATTCTTAGAATGTTAAGATCCATAAAACCCAATCCTACACGTGCTCTAAATATGATATATTTCAATACAAAAGATTTAACAAATGACTATTTTAAGTTTGCGCCTTCAAAATTAACTCACTTAAGTACAAAGTAACTTTGTAAGAACAATATAATATATATATACACACACACTTAACAAAAAAATATATAAAATTAATTCTAAAAACAATATGAAACTTAAAAGATAAGAAATAGAAACCATTATGATTTGGGATTTTAGGCAACAAAATATTCTAAGTAAAATAAATACGATGTTCACCACACTCACTTGCTATTGAAATATATCACAAAAAGATTCTTTATACATTTGTATTCCCTCACTGTTAAAGAATAGTTGCGAGTGTGTGACATCACACAACACATAAATATCTTTTATTTAATTTGATTTTGGTAGTAAATGTGAATGCATCTCTGAAGTCCCAATCCTTTTGTTACCCTTCTATCCACATTCGAATGACTAACCACTACCATCAGATGACTAACCACAATCATCAACTGTGGTAAGCCATCTCCGAGACTCTCCAGCGTGTTCACGTCATCTCCTTTTAGAAACAATGGTTTTCATGTGGTGGTTCTAGCGATTTTCACGATCGTGGTTATACCTTTATCTCTTTCTCTCCCGATTTCCTCTCTTTCTCTCTCTCTCTGTCATTTGCTTTGTCGGATCTCTTTTTCGGCGCCTGATATAGTGTTAGTCGCCACTATAGGTCACCGTCGTCATTGAGTCTTCAAAAGATCCTCCAGAGCTTATATCCAGGTATTGTTGTTGTAGCCATCTCCGGCCGGAAGGGAGCCGAGTAGCCGACCACTATCTCTCTCCCTCTCTCTATCTCTCGCAAACCTATCTCCCATGAATGATAACCGAGAAGATGTTTGTTGAGAATGGTGATTTTAGACTGGGTTTTTTGTGGAGCTGTAGAATGGATGGTTATATAAGGGAAGAAACTATCGACACGTAGCTGAAAACAAAGGAGTGGCAACACACAATATTGCCACGTTTCAAAGATGCTTTTTGGGAAACGTGGTGTCAAAAACAAAACCACAGCTGGAAGCAAGTATGACACGTGTCTTGAATCATTAAAGCTATGGAGTGATGTTGCTTTTACTTTTGTCCTACATATTTACTTTTACTATTGTTTTACTGTTTTACAGTTTGTACTATTCAACTTAAGTTTCTAATAATATATATATAATGTAAATGATATATTTTAAAATTTAAAATGGAAAGTTGTAATTTTCCAAGGTTGTAGGGAATTTTATAACTTTTTTTAACTTCCATAAAAAAAATTATGTTTATAAACGTTTTTTTCTACACTTTTGTAAAAAGTTATCCAAGCCCGAAAGTCTTATCAGGCATATGAACCTAAACATAACACAAATATTCGCGGGTTGGCACAAACACGACTTGTTTTAACCCGATTATACATTTTTACAAAAACATATTTGTAAGTGTTGATTCTGTTTTTAAGAAAGTGCTTGTAAATGTTACTCGTTTTAACACAAATAACTATATAGGAGAAAAAAACATCTATACTATATTAATAAGCATATAGGAAGGGTAGGAATGGTCATTTGCCACGGTACAACACTTGAAAGCTTCATGTACAATAATTCAATGCATACAAACTCTTAATACTTTTAAGGGTGCAAGTTGTGTTGCATAATTTACAAACCTATTATGCCAAAGAAAAAACAGACGGATACACATTAGGGTTTTCAGATTTATCATACCTCACATTTCAAAAATCTAATCCGCCGCATTCTCTCTCTCTCTCTCTCTCTCTCTCTCTCTCTCTAGAGATTCAAGAACATCAAACCACGAATTCACCAGATCTATGATGATTCTGACCTCATGGTTCCGATTCAGGTTTTTTTTTGCGTTATTGCTACATCTATCTCTCTTATTTCTCCCTCTGCAAACACAACACCAGCGGCAAGCTCCATCACCACCGCAACATTGACGTTTTAAGCGGTCACTGGGTAGATCTGGTCAGATCTTTAAACTTTAAGACCAGCCCGACGATTAGGTATGTTTGAGTTATTCTGATGCTTGGGTTTTTTGTTGCGTGTCTAAGATCCAGTTTATTTAGGAAGGATTCGGATGCGAACGAGGATCTAACTGTTTGGTGATAATTGCAGATGTAGATTCCTTCCCAGGAAGTAACTCAGTGGCTCAAAAGATCTTTATATCATTAAATTTGAAGAAGCTTTGTGGTTTGGAGTTTGTATTATTTTAGCTCATACTCTTGTTTATTTTTATAAATTTATTTTTTTCTTCTACTAAAATTTAGTTTTATCGAGTGTTAATTTGTGAAATTTGATGAATCCTTGTTATTATTTTTATTATTGGTGGTGAGTACCGAAAAATGAGCTTGAATATAAATGTAGTGATTATACTTTTTGTTTGGGCTGAAAAAAGGTATTTAATGTTTATATTATAAAGTTTTGAGTGATTCTATTAATATAATTTGTTGATGATTTTGATGTATGTGTAGGTACCGATTGAGTTTGAAAAAGCTTATAAGAGTAAAGAAGATGATAAAAGAAGCGACATATATCTGTCGAAAACATATCCCCCAAATCCGGCTAATGATTGAGGCAAAGCTATCACCATGACCGTCCTTGTGCGGTATTTTGTAGACATGGAGAGAACTGACAGTGGAATTCAGTGATAGTGTTGCGAGTGGTAATTTCTTGCGGTCAATGTAATCTTCTTTACGCTTCTTTTGAAAATTTGCAATAAACAAAGCAAATTTTGTTGCTCAAGCTATTAACTTTTTGACAGAAAGAGGAGTTGTTGACGACATTAACTACAAAGCAATGGGTGAAGTAAAGAAAGTGGATGTTCATCGCATATGTGAGTGGCTAGATAATGATTCTATTGTGATCTTTAGCAACCTCAGATATTCTAGCTCCTGAGATGTACTGAATTCCATGTGTGCTATGTAGTTACTAATAGGTATTTTCTGTAACTATTTGCCATGATCTAAACGAATGTAAAATATTAAAATTATAGTCGTGTCCTCCTATGTTTTTTTTACCAAAATAATCAATTTTTTGACCAAAATAATCAAAATAAGTTTTGAGTGACCCATGATTATGCTGGAGACATAGTTTGACTCATGTACACAATCCACACTTAACCACCATGGCTTTTAATAAGAAAATAACTGATTACTTGTAACTTATTGCAAATGCTTTAGTTAATTTTTTTCATGTGATACATAATGTAGCACGGTGCACGTATGAAGTTGCTACTGTTGTGCTTTGGCTCTTGGAGTAGAGAAGCTTATTTGCATTATAGAAGGGCCAATTTTGGATGAATGGGGCCGTTTAGATTTTTGACTTTTGAAGATGACATGTTAATACGTAGACGAGCTAAGCAAATGTGCCATTTCTAACCAGATCTGCAAAATTGTTGGGTGCACATCCCCATTTTCGGCGCCTAGCTAAGGTACGATATAACTATTTTATTGTCACTCCAACAAGATTATCTATGCAAACTGTTTATTTGTCTCTGCTTATATGAACAATAATTTCAGTGGCTTTGTGCCTTCCGTAGTTACATTTTGTTTGAAGCTAATTGTTTTCAATTTTGTATTGCTTGAATGAGTTACAGTTGATGTTCAACCTTTTGGTAGTTCTTTGAGTTAGTTTTATGCAAGCTTTTGATGATTAGAATTAGTTGTTTGAGGATTGGATGGAATGTGATCATTGATATAGATATGTACTATGGACTGGATTGTTTTATAGGAGTTGAAGAAAATTAAGTCAAGGAATTATTGATATAAAACATGCTCAAATTTAATTTAACATGTCAGTAGCAAATAAATAACATTGGAATTATCTCTTTGATGCATGTTTTATTGGAATGTTAGCATGATAGAATAGACATGATATGGATCTGCTTGTGAACTAGATATATAATATTTTAGATATGATTCGCTTTCTATGAGTCTAGGATGCAGAATATATTAACGGCTGCCTTTAATTAATCTGAATTTTAGTTGATTTATTTTTGTTTTTGGAGCCTCGGTTTGATGGACACACATATTCACCATTGACCGGTACACACATTCACTAATTTACTGCTAAATTTTTTTCTATTTTGTTGCCGTCTATCAATGTCTAAATGAAATTACGTATGTTCTTGATTACGGCTTACATGCATACTTATAGGCGGTGTGTGTGTGTGTGTGTGTTTGTGTTTTATAAGAGTAAAGTATGGTGATCAAATTACAAATAATCATCAAATTAATGTAGGGAAGAGTTTTGTAACTTCAAGTCTTAAAAATTCATGATATAATAAGCACAATTACATGTTTGTGAAATGATTTCATCTTTTGAGAATACATCAACCTGAAAAATTGAATTGTTGCTCTTAATGAAGGTTTTTCATATATGTGCAAGTTGAAAATGATGCCTTTGTCAAGCAAAACCCATTTATCGTTTCTGGTATGTAATAATAATGTCATGCATAACCCATTTCTTTTCTATAGGACTTGGTCATTGTCGTCAAATATTTATGTTCTTGTGATGTCATAAATATTAACCTGTAACACACACTTCACGCCACAAGGTAATGTATATTAAGTCAATTTGACAAGTTAATATTATCCTAAAATGCTGACTAGATGTGGTGAAATTCAGTTAGAAGATTAGGATGATGAGGAAGATGGTGACCTGATAGTCCAACTATTCCAAACACCGAGTACAAGGGTCCATTGGATGCAAAGGTTTGTGGGTTTTTTAATATTTCACTCATTTTACCCATTTGGAATAAACCAAAACCTAAATTGACACATTCTTATTTTAAGTCAAGATTCCTTTTCAGATGGTAGAAAATGGTGGAAAAGTGTAGAGGGTACAAAATCAAAATGGTGAAGGAGTGAAGGCTGCAGTGTCTGGCTCACACTGATTTTCTAAAATTGTAAAAGACTGCACACTGCCAAATGGTCTGCTTATAGACTTGCAGGCTATTTCTGATTTTCACATATTTTTCTACCCCACAATGCAGATCATAGACTTGTGAAGAAGGGTCAAACAAGAGAAAACATCAATAAAGCTTTATCCACAGGGTCAAACAACCATCTCTCTTGTAGAGTCGCCATCTTATTATCCTACTACTTTAGGTCTATAGTTATGACTTTTAATTTCCACATTAGTCTTTTTACATTTTATCAATAAATAGATTGTGGTACTCATTTTTATGTATGTGATACTCATTTAAATATTCTTGATCTTGAACTTGACCATCATTATCTATCTATTCTAGAGAGCTAATGAGGTGGAACTTATTTGTTTTTGTCGTGTGCTTGTGTGGATTTTACTAAACTTTTTAATGTTGCTTATCATCATGCATAAAATAGTAAAATATTTTTTTTAAACATATACTGATTGGACCACTGAACCCCAGGATCACTATGAACCGGCTTACTTTTTCAAGGCCTAATGTTCCACAATGAACCAAGCCGCTGCTTAGGTTGATTCCTGGTTAGACTGGCCTATTCGATCATGTACTCAAGGGCCCACAAAAGAACCACCAAAATAATTGGTAGCAAGTCTTATACTAATAAATTTTAAACATGTATTTTTATTTGCAAACATTTTATTTATAATTATACCAATTTAGAGACTGACAGTATAATGAGAAACTAGAGAGAAAGGTTTGACTTCGTTAACTCTTTGGATGCGCTGTCCTATTATACATCAAAACATAAGTTGTGGGAGGGTTACATCGATGATGCATTTTGCTTAAATTACAGTTATTTAAACAAGTTGTTGAATCTATTTTTTTATGTATAACACTTTTATGGAACATATATGGTACACATATTAGAACCACACATAACATTGAGTGTGAGAATTTTGACAAACTATGAGTCTCAGTCATAGTTTTACTAACCAAAGTCCATGAAATTTAATGTAGCATATAAAGAGCTAATGAGTATCATAAGGGTATAAATGTTATTTATATTTTTTATTTTTAACTTGTGAGATATCTTACAATTGATCAACTACCACATAAAACACACAAAATAAAAGTATAATCATTTTCTTACATTTGTCATTACTGTTCTTCTATGATGTTTTTGAAATTTGATTCGCTATGATAACTCTATTTTATTTAATTTACAATGCATATTTATGGATTTACAATGACTAATGGACAACCAAAACATCGTAATGATGTTCTACCTCAAGTGCATTCGCGTCGTCTGAAAAATGAAAAGAGTATCACATACAATACAATATTATACTGCATGGAAAAAGGATAACAAAGTATCAACGTTGGTACCGACGACGTCGCCCAAAGTCATTTACTAATAAAACTTGACATCTTTTACAACTTTTGTTACTTAATAAAACAAATTTCCCAGGTATACAAATTCAACCGCGTACACTATTACCTTAATATTGTGGCGTTATTGATCAACTATCCATTCCAGATGAGAACATAGAAGAATATCCACATGGTTTTGTTAATTATGGTATAGTCAGAGAACATCGTGTCATAAAGGAGTAGAGTCCATTTTATCATTGTGGACTGGCTTCATGTTTTTTTGGATCTTTGATTCTATACTTTTGCACTTTGTGTTTGTTGTTTCTTATGTATTTCTTGCTCTTCATATCTCTTATAGGTAGATTTTATGGAGCCGGTAATGGAAAACAATAACATTGTTGAGGATTTTTTTTGGGTCTCGCGTAGCATAGAGTTTGGTATACTATGCTAATTTGTTTTGGTAAATTTCATATGGTCTGTCGTCGGTGAAAGATGACTGTTAGTTATATTGCTTGATAAAAATGTACGTCTATTCACTTGTGTATTTTGGATTTACATAAGAATAACTACGCACCGCAGATGTAGCAAGTAAGGATTGATAAGTTAACTTCACGAATAAGTAAAAACTAACTTAAGTACTATACAATATATCACGAGACGATTAATAACCTAACAGAAAATGAGTATTGCGTCGTAAATTGTCGTCGCCGCCGCATCGCGCGGGTTGCCTACTAGTATATGTAAGTGTTGATCGTGTTTTTAATAAAGTGCCTTTGTTTTCTTATTACAACTTTTAGATTATAACAAAACATATTTAAATATTTAAGAAAAAAAAAAACAAAGACTGTGCTAAGGAAATTAACAGAGTATACGTGAAAGAATAAAAAGGTTTATGAAAAAAAAATATTTTAGCTTTAAAGAAAAAAAACGTCTATAATAGAATTTAAAAAATATTAAATGCTCCTCTTATAAATTTTCATGATACAAACAAAATATATTTTAATTTTATTAGAATTTTTTCCTAACTCTTGTAAAATAATATATTTCCACATTCCTTTTAAAAATCGACTTTTTTATTCCTTAGTTCCCTCATACTTTCTAGTTCCTTTCTTGTTTTACTGACCAACTTTTCCAATTCCCAAGAAAGTCACAGCATAGGTTAGAGCATTCACATTCGGTCCACCAAATGTATGTGAGTGTGTCCACCAAATTATATAGGGTGAGTGTAAGTGATGGTGAGTAAAGGGGAGAGAAAATATTTGGTGAAAGTACTGTTCCACCCTAAATATGAAAAGCCAGGGGTGAGCAAAAACGGTCCGGACCGAAAAAACCCGAGACCCGAACCGAAAAAACAACAAAACCGACCCGGGTCTGAAATGTAGGGTCTGTTTTTAGTTCTGGATTTTAGATGTTGTCGGGTTTCGGGTCGGGTCGGTCCACGACCCGAAAAAAACCTTGTGAAAACCGAGAACCAAGTTCCATTTCTTATATAACTAACTCCAATTATTTAGGCACCAATTCTTGGGCTTTTATTCATTGTACAGCAAACATGGTATAATATAAACCAATTAAAACCTAATAATATACAATTATACAAACCCGCGAATTAAAAAGCTGCAATCAAGAACCTGCGAACATCTTCTCCAATTCTCCAAACCTGCAATCATTCAAGCTGGTATTATTAGACAAAGTTCCATATATTTATTTTCGAATTTGGATGTTTGTTTACTGCTTGTGCCGTTTATGTTTGCTGATTACCCAAACTCAATTCTCCAAACCTGCGAATTATTTGTTTTTTTTTAATCTAAGTATTGTTATGTTGTTTTGCCATATCTAAGTATTGTTATGTTGTTTTGACATATCTAAGTATTGTAACATGGTTTAAGGAAGCATACGCCAATAATAAACCAAGATTGCATACTACTGCGAGTTTCTTATAGGGCTTGATGCTAGTTTTCCCTTAAGTTCCGTGTTTTAAATATTATTAGATAGCTTTTATTTTCGATCATGTATATTGTTATGTTGTTTTGCCATAGATTTTGTACATGTAAGATAATATGCATATTCATATCAGACATATTTATTTGTTTTTTTTTAAACAAACTTAGATGGATCAAAGAAGAATTACCAAGACTGAAGTTTGGGCGGTGTTCGAAAGGTTTATTGATGCGGATGGTAATAAAATGGCAAGATGCAAGAATTGCGAGACAATGTACTTTGCTGACCCGACTAAATGCGGAATAGCGACATTGCAAAAACATCTTATTAAAAGTCCGAAATGCCTTGGTAATTGAATTATTGAAAGCGATTCACAATATAAAATTGGTTTTATCATAATACTTATATATATATATATATATATACTGCAGAAAATAACGTTAACTAGCGAGCGGTTGAGAATAAAGATGGAAAAGATGAAGATGAAGACCTTTTGTTTTTGGTTTTTAATTTAGACTACTTGATTTAATATTATGTCTTGGCGTCTTGCTATTTGTATCAACATTATGTTTTTTATTGCGGATTTATGTTTATGAATTTCAGTTTATGCATTGGTAATTGAAATATTGCAAATTTGAGTTTATGAATTCGAATTACAAAAAAGATGATGAAATCGGACATTCGGACTTGTCATGATCAATAACCAAATCTTTTTTCCAACGAGTTTTCTAGTTCTAATATAATTCCTTAACTAATGAACATTAATATTATTTAAATATTTAAACTTATCTAATAATGAATATTATCTTATATAGAACTAGAATTTTCGAAAATATTGTAGTTAAACTTTAAATATAAACAAGATTAAAAAATAAACAAGATTAAAAATAAACAGATTATAAATTTTCGAAAAATATAAACAAGATATAAAAATTTTGGCTGTAAATTATCTTATATATATTAAAATTTTCGAAAATATTTTATTTAAAGATATGCAAAATGTTTTCCTGATATATTTAAATTTAGGGTAAATCTTTTCCTAATATCTTCTGTTTTTCCTATATAAGTTTTCATAAACTACAAACAATAAACACAGTAAAAAAGGTTACTGCTGAATACCTTGAGATTGGGCTGCTGCTAGCCTGCTGCTGTGCTGATACGGTTGTGCTTTCCTGCTCCCTACGACCCTACCTGGTATGAATCATGTTAATTTAATATTTAGAACTTGGCATAAAAAACTGTTAAAGAGTTTCAATATGCTGCAGCCGTAAAACTGCATTATAGATGGGTCAAAACTGCCATAAAAAACTGTTAAAAGAGTTTCAATCATGATGGGTCAACACTGCTTAAGACGCAGCAGAGTAGCAGGCCTGCAGACCTGCTGCTGCCGTAAAACAGCAAGCCCTGGCTGGGTCAAAACTGCTGCAGACGCAGCTGACCTGCAGACGACCTGTTGAGTGTTGACCCAAAGAATGAAAGAAACGCAGCCGTAAAACTGCAGACCTGCAGACGCAGCTGACCTGCAGACGACCTGCTGAGTTTTATGTGTTATATGTGTTAAATTTTCTGTTTTGACCCATCTATAATGCAATTTTACGGTCCTGTGATGGAAGACGGCAACATAAATCATGTATTATTTTTGATACACATATGAACAGATTGCAAACAAATCTGTTTATCTTTTTTTAAATCATGTATTATTTTTGATACACACTTATGAACAGATTGCAAACAAATCTGTTTATCTTTTTTTTAATCATGTATTATTTTTGATACACACTTATGAACAGATTGCAAACAAATCTGTTTATCTCATGATTATATGTATTAAAGTTTCAGATACACACACAAACTCATGTATTATTTAAAAAAACGCCTAAACTATATTAGTTTAGGCGATCCAAAAAAACGCCTAAACTATATTAGTTTAGGCGATCAAAAAAAACGCCTAAACTATATTAGTTTAGGCGATCCAAAAAAAAGCCTAAACTATATTAGTTTAGGCGTTTCTTTTGAATCGCCAAAATTCATTTGTTTAGTGAAATCAAGAATGTTATATATTTATTACTAACAATCGTTTTTTTGCATTGGTTATACATAGATGGATTCAACTAATATCGAGAATTTATCAAGCGACGAATCTCATGGAAGCCAAAAGAGGAAGTCACAACATGTTGAAAAAGATAATGCAAAAAAGAAAACTAAAACCGTTGGTGCCAAGAAAACGGGAGGCTCTACTTCTAAAAAAACGGCAAAGACAAAGTCTAATGTTTGGGATGATTTTGAGAAGTTTAAAGACGAGGATGGCAACCAAAGGGCAAGATGCAAGCACTGTTCCAAAGAATTTGCGGCTGACCCGGTAAAAAACGGCACCTCTTTATTAGGTAAACATAGTAAGAGATGTGAAAAACACCCTGATTACTTGAAAAACCAAAGTAATATATTTCTCAAAAAGAGCAATGATGGTGAGGACGGCACTTGTGAGGTAAAATCTTGGAAATATTGTGAGAAAGCAAGTAGAAGAGCCATAGCTGAGATGTGCATTATAGATGAGCAACCGTTTTCATTTGTTGAACATGAGGGATTTAGAAGGGTTATACAAAGCTTTAATCCTAACTTTAAGATGCCTAGTAGGTTTACCATTGCTAGGGATATTGGTGAAATATATTTAGAGGAAAAAGCTAAGCTTAAATCTTTCTTTGCAAAGACTAGCAAACGAGCGTGTCTAACCACAGATACCTGGACATCGAACCAGCAGATTAACTATATGTGTGTAACTTGTCATTTTATTGATGACAATTGGGTTTTACATAAAAGAGTCATTAACTTTAAGCAAATTTTCAGCCACAAAGGAGATGAGATTGGTAGAGCCCTGCTTAAGTGTCTAAAAGAATGGGATATTGAAAATGTGTTGACCATTACAGCATATAATGCTTCTGCGAATGATGTCGCTTTAGAGTTTGTGAAAAGTAGGTTAAACGGCCTCTTGTTAGACGGGAGATATTTACACATCCGGTGTATGGCCCACATTATCAACTTAATTGTGAAAGACGGATTAAAAGAATGGTCCAGTAGCATAGATCATATCAGGGACGCAATTCGCTATATTAGATTATCTCCTCAGAGGTTGGACACGTTTAAAAAGTGTGTCAAGGCAGAAAAGATCGAGAGCAAGGCATTACTTAGTGTAGATATGCCTACTAGATGGAACTCCACATGGGAGATGTTGGACAAGGCTGAAAAGTTAGAGAAGGCGTTTTACAAGTATGATTTGATGGACAAGAGTTATAGAAATGATTTGGGTGAAAATTATCCAAAAATTTCATATTTTCATTACGCGAGACAATTAGCTGGTGTCTTAGAATTGTTTCAGCGTAAAACCACCAACGCCTCTGCTTCAAAATCTGTGACTGTTAACGTATTCTTTAATGATATTATGGGGATAGACAAGCATCTAAGGAAATTGAAAGCTGCGGATGACACGAGTAGTAAAGTTATGGGTAGTACGATGCTTGAAAAGTTTGACAGGTACTGGAGGAATTTTCCGAATGGTAAAAGTTTTAATTACATCCTGTATTTTGCGGCAATTTTAGATCCTAGATTGAAGATGCGTGTGATTAAATTTGGTTTTACAAGAATATTAAAGGCTGAACAGAAAGAAGGGGAGACAGAAAATGATATTCAGAAAAAGGTTAAAATTATCGTTGACAGTATAATGGGTGAACTGAAGTTGGTGTTTAAAGACTATGAATCAAAAAGTGAAAGCCAAAGTTCAGATAAAGTTTCACAAAGCCAAGGGAACTTTGAACAAGATGCACAAGACGATGATGACTTTTTAACAGAATTTAAAGCGGGTGGTGGTTCTTCCTCATATACCACTAAATCAGAATTAGATAGGTACCTTAAGGACGCTGAGGAGAACAGTTATCAGGGATTCAATATTCTAAATTGGTGGAAAGCTGCATCTTCAAAATATCCAATTTTAGCACAAATGGTGAAAGGTATGTTTAATAGTTTACGTATATTAATTATAAATATGATACCTTCTAGCCAATTAACTTGTTATCCATTATTATTATCGTAGATATTTTGGCTATCCCAGTCTCAAGTGTTGCTTCAGAGGAAGCTTTTAGTACAGGCGGAAGAGTTGTCGAAACTTATCGAACTTCTTTGTCACCCCGATTGTAGAGGCACTAATATGTTCAGAGGATTGAATTCGTGCCTCCGCTAAGAAGATAAACTATAACGAAGACCCAACAGAATTTGATGACATTGGAAAAGGTATTTTTACATACACATCTTTAAGTCGTGTTATATGTGTTTTATCTATTGTTGTAATTTTTTTTTTTTGTAGAAATATCTGATAAGGTTGATCCGGATACTGAATGTGGAGCTTGATTAAGCGGTGCTTGCGGATGAATGTTGAAAAGTTGAAGTCAACCAAGTTTTTTGGTCGTTTTGTTTATTTGTTTCGATTCTTGTTTCGATTCTTGGTTTATTACTTTGTTTCGTACTTTCTTTTTTATTTCTTACTTTCTTTATACGTATGAACTAGAACAACTATGAACGATCTTTTTTGTTTTCTAATTTATTTCTTACAAATATTTTAGTTTTTCACTTAGGCATTCTATCGAGCACTAGGTGTGCAAACATATTGAACATACCAACTAATCAAACATACCAATCAAACACAATCAAACCAATTAATTAGCAAACTAAATCCTGATTTAAAGTAACAACATTTGAAAATCGATGAACTACAGAATCCTGATTTAAAGTAACAACATTTGCCAAATAAATTACAAAAAAATACCATTTCTTACACCCCCACATTTCAAAAACAAACATGCAATTAATCGATGAACTATATTTATAAACACAGGATACTCACCTCTGAAAATTGGCCGGAAGAAAGTGAAGTTCACAGAATTAGGAAAGAAGAAGGTCGGGTCGGGTCTTGTACGATGGACCGATTGGAACCGGGCTATAAGGAACCGAAGACCGAACCTATGATTAGGGTCTCATATCGGTTCTGATTTTATGTAGGGTTCGGGTTCGGGTCGGGTCGGGTTTGGGTCGGGTTTGGACCTATGCTCACCCCTATGAAAAGCTACTGTTCACCCCTATATATATTTTAATATTTTTGTAAGTAATTGTGAGTGAGGAGAGAGAAAATATAATGATAAAAGTATTATTATTTTAATTAGGAGAGAGAAGATTTAGAGGTGAAGTAGTGATTTTTAGTGTAATTTGATGGATAGGATTTGTTAGAGGGGATGAGAATGCTCTTAGTGCTTGAAATATCATGAAGTATTATCGTGTTTCAGTAATGTTTGTATACATTATAAGTTAAGATAGTTTAGGAGATTTATTTGTTTCAGGTTTAAGATTTCTTTGTACACAAGCCTTACATATTCATCCTACAATCATTTAAGATCAAAAGTATGTTAGAGAAGATGGTGTAAATCTGTGCATAAGCAAATATCATAGGATTAGGAATCAAAAACCAAGATTATATCCCATTAAGGGCATGTTTGGATAAACTTATTTGAGGTAAAAAGGACTTTTTGTTAAAAAGACTTATTAACTTATGACTTTTTAAAAAGGAGTTTTTAAAAAAAGTGTTTGGATTAGCTTATATGTGGTGGGGAAAAACAATAAGTTGATAAGTTAGTTTGTAAAAAAAGTGTTTGGTTTAACTTATTTAGGTAAAATGACCAAAAAGGGTATAAGGGGGAAAGGTGTAAGGATATAATAAGGGCATGTAGGTAAATAACCATCAATAAGTTATAAGGAGGTTCAAAAAGTCACTCCTCCCTTACTTTTTCAAAACAACTTATCATAAGCTTATAAAAAGTTAAAACAAAAAGTCATTTTCCTTTTACCAAAAACTTTTTATAACTTATTAACTTTTTGGAAAAGTTATAAGTTATAAGGAGGTGGAAATAAGGAGAGCCAAACATGCTCTAAGTTCTAGCCTTTGTTTTACTTGTGTGGCTGGATCATGCAACTCAAACACCCAAACTATTTAACTCGACCTTATAAACGTGAACCCAGTTAGGGATTAATCCCAAATCCGATATAGGTAATTGGGTCAGTTATCAGGTAATATTTTCACTACTGAAAATCCAAATAACTAACTAGATAAACACCCTTACTTCAGTCAGACTCAGCAATGAACCTGTGTCTAGTAGTACTCCCACCATTGGGAACCGGTATTCTAGTGAAAGTGTAGAATTAGTATTGTTTTTTTTTTTATCTACAATTATTACACTAAAACCAATTAAGGAAAAAAAAAACATTCGGACACATAAAGTAAAACACAACTTGGGTATTCCTAGTTGATACGGGCACAACTCGTTATCCCAAGAATTTTTAAATTGTTTTGCATAGTGCTAGTATATAATAACAAATTTACACTTCAAAACACAAATCTATGTAAAACGACCATACTTTTATTACAAAAGTAGATACTAATTTCTCTTTTAACCTTAACATGAGATACTCGACCTAATTTGGTGTTTTTTAGTTTTGACATAAAATACCCCTTCAACTTTTTATAAAAATAAAGTGGTAAACTTGTTAACCCATTAGATTGAACAAGACTAACTAGTTTAGCTAATTGTATTTGGAGGTGCAAGTCAAAACTCAGCTTTGGGTTTCGGTTATTCATTCGATACATAAAAATAATAACTCCAACCTGATTATTCCTCTCAAGAAATCAATACCAGGTATATGGAAAGATATTGGAAGCATGGGGGCTGCCTTTGAGAAACGGGGGGTTAATATTAATGAAAAAAATGAAAGTTATGATGGGTGATGGGGCGAAGACCAGCGTGGATCCTTGAAGTACCACTGCAGCTGGCCGTTCCTGAAGTTTATAAATTGGCACGGCATAAAAACGGTCTCGTCTTACAAATGTGGATTTCAAATAATGTGTGGAACTTGAAATGGGTTAGAGATCCTGATACTACTTGTGAGTGGAGTCAAATGGCCATTTTGCTGGATATGCTGAATCAATGCAGCCTTCAAGGAGGTTCGGATCACTGGAAGTGGATTAACAGCTCCAAGGTAGACTTCTCTGTCAAAGATATTAGAGTGCAACTCATGGAATCGCAACAGGGGCATTCTAATGAACCAAAATTTTTGTGGAACTCGTGGGCCCCTCTCAAAGTCAATAACCTGCTGTGGAGGGCAGTTCGGGGCAGAATAGCAGTCAAGACGGAGCTTATGAAAAGAGGCGTTGCAATCCGAAACCCAATGTGTGATAGATGTGGCCTGCAAGAGGAAAACGCGGATCATGCTTCTGTTAAATGTTTATGGGCTCGTGCTACATGGTGGAATGTGTTAAGATGGTTGAGAATTCCGTGGAAAGATGATTGCAGTTCGCTTTCAGATCTGATCGAGTACGTTATGTCCAGTCCGGGGTCGAAGAAATGGAGGAAAATGGTACATATGGTCTTGGAGGCTGCTGTATGGAGCCTTTGGTTCGCGCATAATGCTATGCTGTTCGAAGATAAATTCATCACGATTCGCATAACGGCTGATCAAATTAAGGAAGACTCGTTTTTATGGTTGTGTCATAGGTCCAATATCCCAAACCCGTCCTGGGATGATTGGGTCAATTTTGATGTTCCGAGTCTTTTGTAATTGTTCTTTGTTTGTTTGTTTGTTGTTCCCAGCTTCTTGCTGGCTCTTTATATATATATATATATATATATATATATATATATATATATATAGGTTAGGAGTTGGCTAGAAAGTGGTTTTTGTCTAAGAAGTGTAAGAAGCCATGTATGTGTGACAAGTGGTATATCCTTTATTTATAGAAAAGGGTACATTAGTAATTAACACAATGGACAATTAATTTTATAATAACTAAAAAATTAGATAATTATAGAATCTGGTATGTAGTTCATAATTAGGCAATTTTCATGGAAACCACAATTATAAATGTAAAACAAACTTATGATATAAAACACTACATCATTAACTAAAAGACATTAAAAACACACCAACATAAAACGTATGAAGATAAAACACAATATCTTCAACTATCAGTCATTTCATAATACACTAACATATATCTTATGATATATAATAATACACCATCAGCTAACCATTCAAACACACAACATACAACTTATGAATATAAAACACCAAATCATTAACTAACAACCATTATAAAAATGATAAAACACTAACAGTTGTGATAAAACACTATGCGAAAAATAAACACTGGTAAAACACTATGTGAAGAATAAACAATGGTAAAACACTCTACGAAGAAATAAACACTGATAAAACACCATGCGAAGAAATAAACACTAGTACATAAACCTTACAAACCAAATACAAGATAAAACACCATATTGTTGTTATAAATTCATAAAAAAAAAATATTACACAATCGAATTGATCTATGATTTGAGTTGATTATTGTTTCGAACTTGAAGAGGAGATGAATAAACAATCCAGTGTTTTATACTTCATCCATTTACCTATAACATCGAGATTAAAAACCTCGTTTTGACGACGCTGTTACTGGATTGTTTTTTTTCCCAGTCAACACATCTTCAATCGGAGTCTTACTTGTTTTACACTTCATCTTCTTACCTGCAAATGAGGGAAAAAAACACCACAAACTTTTTATCAAAATAGAGGCTAGATGAAGAAAAAGAAGGGTTTTAATCTTAGTTTCTATTTTGCACCGTAGCTTTTATCTACATCCAAGATTTAGTTGATTATAGTTTGCTTTAGCAAAGGGATTGGAAGGAGGAATGAGCGTAAATTATGGAATGAATTCAATGCTTTGTTTTGGTGCCTTATTAAAACACAAGTAGAATTACTAGAATACCCATACATGTTATAATTAACCACTAATTATAAAACAACAATTACAACAATGCTACTCATTTAATTTCCACCACTAAAAATCTAATCCAAGGGCTTAGAACACTTCCTACACTTCTTAGGAAAACACTACTTTCTACACGAACCTCACCCTATATATATCTATTATTAATATATATAAAAGAATTGAACATTGCTGACGTGGCGTGCAATGGTGCCTTCAACCTCTCCATGAAACTGCCACGTGGCATCATAATTGAAAGCTTTAGTGTTTTTGAATTATTTCTTTTTTTAATTAAAAAAAAAGATAAACATAAAACCCTAAATTTATCTCTCTATCTCTCAATTCTCAATTACTAAACTTAAATTGAGTTATTTTAGGAAAAAACAACTTAAAAACAAATTTAAATTTTTCTCTCTTATGTTCCTCCCATAATTTTTAAACGTTAATATCTTTTATATTCGAGATTTTTTAAATAAAAAAAAATTACACCAAATTAACGAACGTTTTATTATCTTTCCAACGAGTACCATAGTGCTATATAAAAAACGGAGAAAAAAACGACTATTTTTTGTGGGGTTATGTTCATACAGAAAAAAAAAACACAAAGTGTTCATGTTATTCATTAATCATGTTTTTTTTTCTTTTAAACCAGGTTCTTATCTACGATGTTGAAATTCAGCTCAATCGCCATGCTATCATTGAAATTTTACTCTTCTAAAGATGGATAGATATACTTCATCAAGAGAAGCTATAAAAAACAGAGAAAAAAACGACTATTTTTTGTGGGGTTATGTTCATACAGAAAAAAAAAAAAACACAAAGTGTTCATGTTATTCATTAATCATGTTTTTTTTTCTTTTAAACCAGGTTCTTATCTACGATGTTGAAATTCAGCTCAATCGCCATGCTATCATTGAAATTTTACTCTTCTAAAGATGGATAGATATACTTCATCAAGAGAAGCTATGAGAAAGAATCGCGCAACACTGCAACACATGGTGTCACCTTATAGCAAGGTTATTTTTTTATTTATTTAATGACAAGAGTAATAATTATTACTATTAGTATTAGTATTATTAGAATGTATATATTTTTCAACCCCTATCATGAATTCTACATCTATATAAGTCAAAGTCAAATTGTAACATATTTTAAATTACGTGAAGATGATATGTTGAAAGTTATCCTTTTAATACTGTATTATGTTTAATATGGTTTATGCTTTTTATTTTATTTTTTAACTTTTTTTTTAAAAAAAAAAAAACTTTTTAAATAAATGTTTTTTTAACTAAGATTGATTATGTTTAAGTTATTTACTCTTTTCGTGATTTGAATTTTCTTCTTTTATCATTTTTTATTAAATCATATTAAATTTTTCAACCCCGGGACCTTCCCGGGGTAATTAGCTAGTATATATATATATTAAGTGATCGCCGATAAAAAAAAATCATTTCATTTTAAAATCTGTAATTTGCAAATTTAACCCAACTAGTGTTTTAACTCGGCGCCGCTTTGCGGAACTTCAAATCGCATCTAAAATTTATCCTCCTAAATGCTTGACTAAACCATAACCAAAGCAATCTTTTCAATACTAACCAATCTAACATACACATTTGCCTGGAAATCCCAGAAACTTACCCCACCATATTTACCATTCTCCAACCATGAAACAACAGTATAATCAAGAAATAAAAACCAAATAGAATGAGAATCATGTAATCAACAAAAGACACATCAACCTGAGGACACAAATCTGAACGAATTTCCTTATCCATAACTCGGTATTTCAATCATATTTACCTTAGACCTCTCTATCACTACAGGGTGTAAATCATTGGTCTGCCACCCACCAGTAAAAGGAGCTAACATACCCTGCCCCTTGGACCTGCAGTTGGAATCAAAAGTTAGATAAGAGCCAATCTTAAAACCTTGACATTCACATTTGTCTACATATACATTATGTCACCAAGTTCAAACTACCTACTAAAAAAACATTCATCAACTTTAATATGTTAGTTGGTCCATATGACCTCAACCAAACTCTGTCACGAAGCCCGTCCTTGTTTGTTCGGTTACCCAACCCGACCCACTCGCTTTTCCCAGCTTACTTTTTCATGATCAAGGCTATGTATATAACTTTACTTACATAAGACGATATGGGAACAACCGTCTACCTTAGATAAAGCAAGCAACACATGAATAAACAAACAATGCTCACAAATAAAAAAAATAGACATGAGCACCAAACAACATGTAAACGTTGGCTACAATAATAAATAAAGAGTCGCTAAGCAGTAACGTGTGTTCGGGGTTGTATGTTCTGAATGAATGGCTCAAGTTGAATGGGAAATACGTCGACAATTTGAACCATTTAATTTTTTTAGAAAACATATATAGATAAACAAATAAAAGATTTAACCACCCCTAACTAAATTAGGAAGTAACCCAACTTTGCACACCAACGTTCTGTAAATGTTGAACTTAACAATTTAGCTCCAACAAACTGAAAACTACTTTTAAATCGATTATGAATATTAATTGCTGTAGAAAAAGTTCTTTTAAACAAACCCAAAATGATTGAAATATTGAATATTTGTGACACTTTTAAGTATGTGAAACTCAAGATTAAACACAGCATCCAAGAATAATACGGGCTAAACATGATAGTGTAATGTTGTCGTTTGGCATCGTGTAATAACCCATTATTTTGATACTGGTCCACTTTTCTGTTTATGCATATAAATTAGTAGGACTCCCCTCCCCTCACCACGCGACTTTTGGTCAGTGTTGGTTTGGTTCATCATAATACCGGTACAATAGTGGCACTCGATCTAGCAACCAAAAGATATATATGCCTAATAGGATATTCCACATAGTTGAATTTAGCATTATTTGATAATCATTATTGGTGTAAATAAGCGGAAAGGTTTGCAGAATAAATTGAAATTTTTTTTTTTTTAATCTATAAATAGAAAGATTGAATTATAGATAAATAAATAATTCTTACAAGTGGGAGGCGGGTAAACGGGCTACAAGTTGCGCCGCTACCCCCTTTTAAATAGCAAAACCTACTCTATTAAAAATAAAACTTGTTTTTGTTGAAAATTAGAACAACAAAAACAACATACATTGCAATGACTTGATAAACATCAGGGTAGGAGCAGTTACACTCAAAAGTGTTCTTATAGAGAGCCCTCTCGGTATCGTTTGTCGTGGTGCCCAATTGGAATTATCATCACATGGGTACAGCCTAAAATCTCAGTCCCTTTTTTTTAACGGCCAACAAATTGGAATCACTCACGGAACACTGGAGTATCATCGTGCCACCAATGTTTCCTCGCGATCATATTCCACCACCAAGTCACCAATTCAGGAGGAAACTCATAATTATGAGAAAACCCCCTTCGTGAGATTCGAACCCAGGACCTTATGGCCCCTAAGGGGGTGTTTGTTTTTTTGAAAAAGCTCTTCCTGGCCTCTTTTGTCTGCGCGGCGCAGACCACACGCAGACGTTTGGGTCTACAGCTTGTTTGATTTTTGAAAGACCTTTTATTAAAAAAGCTCTTCCTGACCTTTTATTTCATCTTCTTGGTGCAAACATGGTTCAAAGTCTTCTCACCTCTTCTCCCCCTTCTTCTTCTTCATCCTCCTACTCCTCCTCTCCTCTCCTCCTCCTCCTCCTTCCTCCACCCTCCCCTCCTCCTCCGCCTCTCCCCTCCCCTCCTCCCCTCCGCCGCCTCTCTCCCTTCCCCCACGTATATAAGAAAAATTGTAACTTTATACAGATTGAGCTATCACAGCTCCATCCATGAACAAGAGATAAAAGAATTTAAAACCATGAACTTGAAATCGACATGTGGGCAAGCTGAGAAGGCAGCAAGATTCAAGAGTAGGATTGAAATTGTTCTAAAATCACATAATAATTGATCTACTGATTGAATAATGAATAGAAAAAAAAATTAAAAAAATAGAAATAAGTTCACCGGAAATTATGATGCAATAACAATAATATAATATAATAATAATGTAAACTCATTTTGGATAACAGTGTGTTTCATTGTTGGCTGCAGTTAGACTATCAATAAAAGAATATGGTGCCTGAACATCATTTTAGGTTTTAATATTTATTATGTTTATCCACCCTGAATGTAGAATTATTGTTGGTGGGTTATGGTGGGTTGTGGTGGATTATGGTTTCGGACGATAACAGAGGGTGTTGGTTTCCGATGGAGGGTCTCGGTTATGGTGGGTTATGATTTTGGGTTATGCTGCAGACGTTAACAAACAAACAGTCTTTTTCTTACAGACTGCAGACGTTTGGTCCATCTCTTCTTCTGCAGATGTGGTCCGCAGACTGCAGACATTTTACCTCTAAAAAAACAAACAGCACCTAAGTCTTATCTCACCACCAAGATGCCACTAGGCTACTTCTTCTATATTACGAAGAGCACTCACTGCAAAAACAACTTGAAATTGAAACAAAAACGACCATATCAATCTGTGCCTCTTTGAATAAGTTGCTTTATTGAAAATCCCTTCAAAAATCATGAAAATGAAATCCAAATTAGAAAAGAAAAATAAAACTCGCCTTCATCTTGAGGAAGATTTCCAGGTGGTGCCCAACATTTATTAACCTTTGCTGCAAGAAATCGAAATCGTGAGTAAAAGAAGTAACCTTGAATGTTGCTACAATTTTTAAGAACGAAACACTAATTATAAATTACAAGAACAAAACAATATAATGTGCAATTTAGAAGAAACAAATCAAAATAGGTGAAATATCCTAATTCTAGAGAGGGAAAGTTTAGGGTTCGCTCGCCATGGAATATCGGAAAGGATAGTGACGCTCATCGGTTTGTTTATGAGAGTAAGAGATGAAGATGAGATGTTGTTGCGGTTGTGGGACACGTAGATGTGGAAAAGGTTGGTCGCTGGAAGACAAGACACGTGTAGCAGTGTTATGCAAGCCAACCAAAAAAAAATTCGGTAGGTTTAACACTGCCAAAAAAAACTCGAACCGGGATAGTATGGGAAGCAACAAAACTACTCAAGCACCAGACCACTCACAAATAACTGAAGTTTAACCAAAAACTATATTTAATAACAGAACATAAGTAGAGTTAAAAAAAAAAACAATGTTCAAATCATTTGAACTATATAATCAAAAGTTTGGGTTATTGGCCAATAATAATCTAAACTTTAACGTTGGATCAGGATAATCTCAGGTGAACATGTGGGTGTCAAAAATGGACCTCTGTTAAGTCTGGACTAATTGGGTTAGTGAAAGCTGACGTGTCAGCTGAGGTGGCATGCTGTCGTGTAGCAACTGATGACATGCCAACTGACTTGTTTGATGACTTGGATTTAAAAAAAAATCCAATTATGCTCAAACAAATTTCCATCTTCATAGCACTTTTAAACAAAACAACAACAGCAGCATGAACAACATCATCACCATCTTCATCTGTTCATCATAATCATCTTCATCATCTTCATCTCCACTGCCCCCTCCCTCTCCTCACCTGCAACACCATCACCATCACCACCACCACCATCTCCACCGCCACCTTCCCTCTCCTCACCATCTCATCTCTCCTGCACCACAGGAAACAATAACTCATCCTCCTCATGTTCTTCATAATCCTCTTCATCTTCTTCATCATGTTCGTCTTCGTCTAGATCTTCGAATTGTGCTACGATTTCGATTTACAGGTCTTCGTCTTATTATTATTAACATATCTAAGTAGTTGTTATTATTATTATTATTAACTGATATGATTCGGGTACCCTCTATGAGTTAAACTTTCGTTTTTGTCCAATGAGCAACACTCCTCCCAATTTAAATATTCAGGTTATGTTTCGTTTTTGTCCATAGATTAAAGGCCCTATCATTAATCAGGTTCTTTATATTGTTTTCATGGTGATTGGATCAATTCAAGAAACTAGGGCTTAAAATGAACTGGAGATTTTCAGGTATGGATTTAAAGACTGTTGTTGTTGAAAGAAGTTGATATGATGATATGATGAAGATGAAAGATGATGATGATATGATGAAGATGAAAGAAGATGCTAATGATATTAAAAAATAAATAAATAAAAAATCCAAGTCATCAAACAAGTCAGGTGCCACGTCAGCATCAGCTACACGTCAACATGTCACCTCAGCTGACACGTCAGCTCTCACTAACCCAATTAGTCCAGACTAAACGGAGGTCCATTTTTTGACACCCACATGTTCACCTGGGATTATCCTGGTCCAACGTTAGTTTGGATTATTATTTGCCAATGGCCCAAACTTTGGATTATTTAAATCTAATACCCCATTATACATTGAATTTTTTCTTAACTCTCCAAACATTAATACGCCAAATATTTAAGTCTTTTGGCTAGCTTAGACGTCCCTCAAGAAACAAAGAGAAATGGGTATGAGAAAATGATATCAAATATTGAAACCAAATCGAAATAAAAAATTTCATACCGAATTATTTTCAGGACCCACTTTTAACGTTTTCAAGAACGACACTTTCAATTCGGTACATGTATTTTACCGATGTTTTATCTTCAAATAACGTACCCATCATGTTTGGTGCCAGTATCGAATTTTGACAATTTTCATTTATCAGACATCCAATTTCTACCAATCTTCCACTTGGATGATACCCTGATTGAGTGCATCAACGAAGACAGTGTTGGACACCTAGCTGCATCTCACTGCCCCTAGTAAGACATAACGTATCACATTCGTTAACTATTCTTCGTGCTCAACTCGTTGCTTAACAAAGTACTATAGCCTTTGGTAGCCTTTATCTTTTTATCCTTTCTGTAAAGAACATTCATTAAATATGAGACATGGATCCAATACATTCTCATATGCCGTTCAGTTATTCTTCTCGTCTCAGATTTAAAGTGGTTTAACTAGTTCAAGGGTGTCCACTTGTTTTACACTAGTTCGAATCAGCGAGGCGCCAGAATGTCAAACTCATTTCTTAAAAGAGAACATAATTTCTTTGATTGTATACAACTCCCACTTGAATTCAGATTCATTCCCAATCAAATACTTTTATTATTGCCAATTTTCAGATCTAGCGTTGTGTAAGATTAAACAACAAACTTTGATTAAAGTTAGTTCATATATGCATCTCATGTCATAGAATAAGAAGATCGCACCATTGTCAAAACTTCTTATGACTGCCAATTAGATCTCCCTCAATTGTAATTAAATACAAACACCATGCTCTATATTTATCTTATAAATATATGTGCGTTATGGGGATGGTTCATTTCAGAAGAGGTTTTAATGCAAGAAGTGCGAGAAGAAGATTAATAATTTATTTTTATCATTTAAAAAAAATAAGAATATAAGAAAAATGTAGAAATGTGTTGTTTATTCATCTAACCTACACATGTACAATTTTTTTAGGAACATAACCTACGCATAATATAACACATGTGTAGGAAAGAGTTTAAACCTTAAAAAAAAATATTTTATTTCATTAATTTAATGAGTTTTTGTATATATAACATAAACAATGATATATAAAAAGTAAAAACTTCAAAAATATACGAACCATTACTAATAAAAAGTAAAATTTAAGTTTCTTCTCACACTTCTCACACTAAAACACTCTTCTGAAAATAACCTAACCATGTGCGTTATTATCCATCTTTAAACAAGTTACACTACTAGAAAAAGGGCTTTCATTGACACTTTTTTATAACATACCTCATTTAATGACATGCAAAAGTGCATGTCATAAAAAAATGTCATCTTTAATAAAAAAATGATAATTTCTTGACGTTTTTTATGCGTGCCAATAGTTTTCCGTCATAAATAAAAAAAAACATGACGGTTTTGAAATTAGTGTGTCATGATTTTGTGTTACCAAAATTTAAATTCCCTCCACACTTGTGTGCCTCTTCATAAACCCTTCCTCTCATAACAACTTCCAAATTCTCAGCTAGCTCTCTCTCTCTCTCTCTCTCTCTCTCTCTCTCTCTCTCTCTCACCATCTGACCATCTCACCACCACCACCACTGAGATGATATTTCCATGATTGAAAGTTTACTAACCTAACTATAACATATTTTGTTGTTGGATTCTTGCAATAAATATATTGTTGAATACATAAGTTAGAGAGGGACACCTATGGAGTTATGAGACCTCCCACCGTCCAGCATCAAGGAGGTGACCTATTGGTTTTGGTAACCATGGTTCAATTAGCAGCACGGTTGCGTTTGGTGGCCCGACGGAGTGAGTTTGAGATAGCTCACGTGGCTGAAATGGTCACAACAGTTGGAGGTCACGTGGTTTCCGACAAATCAACGACGACAAGAATGGTTAGACTGTTGGAGGTCACGGTGGAAAGTTACCATCTGGAAAGGAACGATGACGGTGATAGGGGTGGATTTTGGGTTTTAACCGACGGTGGTCTTGTAATGGTTGTGGTTCAAAGCTGAAGGGGATTATGAAATCGAACTTTAAAGGTTAAAACTTTGCCTGATTTTTATTTTATATCAGCGTTTATCTGTCTAAATTGTGCATTTTATGTTCTTCCGTAAATCTAAGGTAAAATTTTCGTTGTCGGGTCAAGATGCTACTGCTCGCATTCGGGTATGGTTGTTGTTGATGTGTTTCAATTTGTGTGATACTTGTTTTTTAGGTAGTTGAGTTTTGATAACGGTTATAGTGTGATGATTTGTGATGTGAAATTTGTTGCTAGGGTTTGGATAGATTGATGTTGATTTCTCTGATTTCTCTGCTACTTACAGGACGTTAAAAGTTTATTTGATTATGGAATTTTGATGATTGTTTTTGTTTAGTCATTAAACTGAACATATTATATATACTGCAAAGAACATATTCTTGAGCTAATTCACTGGTTGTTCACAAAGCTCACGGCTCGCTCGAAAAAAAAAAACTAGCTAAAAAACATGATTGAAACGACTTGACCGAGCCTACTCATTTTGTAACCGAGTCGAGCTCGAGCCTAGATTGGCTTGGCTCTTGGCTCGTTTAACTCCGAGCTTGTGCTCGAGCTGAGCTGACATACCTTGTTTAATTTCGAGCTTGAGCTCGAGCTCACTTTGGCTTGACTCGTTTAACATAACAGTATTGAGTTTTATAATTACATCAAAATACTGATTTAAGAGGTTGGTTAACAGATGTGCTTTGTGTTTTTGAATCTTTTAAAATTGTAGACTGCTGGTGTTCTGCTAAATGCTGCCTTGATGAATTATTTGGTTTTTAGTCGATCGACATTCCTCTCATCCTCTGAAGACAATTAGGCTTGAAAGCTGTATCATTGTGATCATTACATGTGACTAATCCAGATTTAACCAGTCAAAACAGTTTCTGTTGTTTTATATCGACTTGGCTCTTCTCGCCCCTTTTTTGGCATTTCCTTCTCGCATCTGAATCATCTCAGCTCTAGTGATGTGCAACCAACACTTTCACATGCTGCAATTGTTAAATCACCCTCTGAGTTATAACCTAAGCAATTTTTTAATGTATTTCCAAAATCATATAAGTTATAATTATAACTAGGCTTTACATGATCCTTACTGGAACACAACAATGGAATAAAAATCTAAAATACTTGAGTTCTTATGCCATATCCTTCCTGTATGAATATAAAAGAGGGTGTCGTCGCCTTTTTTTCTTCATAAACACGAGAGGTATGGGCTACGGGGAACTTGAACATTACATGCTCACCTTATTGCTCAAGGTTTCCCTCAGTTACAAGTTGGGTTTTTAAACCTATCATCATTCACATTGTCCGCTGCATTGTCCATGTGTTATCAATATACAATTTCGTTTCTTATTAGCACCTTTTATAGTTGTCTCCCTTTCCTTGTTCATTCGCCAAATGGATGTCGAAAATGCTTTCTTGAATGGAGATTGGTATGAACAGGTGTACATGAAGGTACCTCCTAGCTTTGTTCATCCTCCCTTTCCTCATCAAGTTTTGTCACCTCGCAAAGGCTTTATATGGCCTTATGCGTGCGTGACATTAAGGCTTTGCTACCTACGTCTCTCTTGGATTTGTTAGCAACAAAGGTGACAACTCAATGTTCATCTATGTTATAATTCTGACATCATTTATTTGCTTATTCAAAGATATGGTTTGCCACATCTAAAATAAGATTAAATCTGTTAGTTTGTTCGCCTTTTAATTTACTATGTTTGAAATAAGATTCATGACTGATGGTTTAACTGCAGCTTGCGTCTGGTGAAGTTTTTGGCCCAGATCAACCTATTGCCCTTAAACTTTTGGGATCTGAACGATCATTTGGAGCTCTTGAAGGTAACAACACTATTGTTTAATGGGATTTTAAAAATGAAAGGATATCTTAAGCACTCAAAAGCTTCTAAAAGTTGTGTGTCAAACAGACCATTAGTTTTAGATGCCTACTGAGCTTATATATCGCAATGGTCATCATGTAGGTGTGGCCATGGAACTCGAGGACTCTTTGTATCCTTTACTAAGAAAAGTAAGCATCGGCATAGATCCATACGAGGTATTCCAAGATGCAGAATGGGCCCTTTTGTATGGTAGGTGAAGACATCCCACCAATGCAGTTAAAAGAAGGTGTGTTTAGGTGCATCATGCAATTATATGTGTAATTGTGTTCAATTTTTCTCTTCAAAAACAATCGGGTCGGGTTCATAGTCATCCTAAGTGTATTCAAGTGGATACATCTTCCAAAATTGTTTCGCTAATAAAGTTTGCTTATTGTTGCAACAAGATTGTTCATGTAATAATTTTTCAATGTCTTCAGGTGTGTACTAACGTTATAAAGTTATGTTTCTCTAATGTTCAATATTGCCATGTCATTCTGCTGACAGTACATAATATGTTGTGTAGGATCAACTTTCTTCACTCATTCTGGCCATCTTTGCTAAAAGTTCCAGAATTTGTGTTAGAGTTCATTACGCCAATCGTGAAGGCTGCTAATAAGAAGACAAAGAATGTTATATCTACACGATGCCTGATTACGAGGTGTGGAAGAAAAACCTTGGGCTCCAAGCAAGAGAGTACAAAATAAAGTACTATAAGTTTTGTTTATGAAAGTTATATCAAATTAATTAATTAACTTTTCAAATTGTTTGGCATTTTTAATTATAGAACTTTCATTATGTTGTAAGGGTTGGGAACAAGTAACGGTAAAGAAGGTGCATAATATTTTGCTGATCTTGAAAGGCATAAGAAAGATTTCATTTGGGCTGATGATGAAGATGGTGACGCAATAGAGCTCGCCTTTAGTAAAAAGAAGATTGAGGCCAGAAAGAACTAGCTTCGAGCACTTCAGGTTTGGAGATTCCATGATTAATAACTATATTGTTTCTATGACAAATTAATAATATTAATACCTATTTTTTTTCAGAATGAAGCAACCCTTGCATCATATGCAGCCATGGGATTCTTCTCCACAACTTGTCAAAAAGCTTTTTAAGGTACATGTGACATCCGTCACTTTTCTTAAATAATAATAATAATAATAATAATAATAATAATAATAATAATAATAATAAAAAAATTCAGATTTTATATTTTATACATTTTTTACCATCTTCAAACCATAAACCATTAACTTAACCCAACAACATACCCAAACAAACCAAGCCAAACCCACCTTGTTTCTATTATTTTCGGAGCCCACTACCAGCCCACAAGACATTCAGCCCAGCAGTCACCATGGTCCAGCCCATCACTCCCTTCCCTTCACTTAAAAAAAAAAAAAAAGGATCTACTGCTGCTTACGGGACTCGAACCCGAGCAGCCCAGCACAACACCCTCACTGTGACACCCGGCAAAATTCTGGTTAACAACGTTGTCTAGATGAAAGTCTACCTTAGCGAGTCACGCGTATATTGTACTTAACTGGGTTAGTTAAGTCGGGTTATGGTTCGGGAACTATTGGTTAGTCTAGAAGATCATTGGATGTTGGTCTAGAGGTTCGTTAGATGTCAGTCCTTAACCAAGTGTACAAACGGTGACGATTTGTAGGATCGTCAGGGCATACGGAACGTACGAGTCTCGAGTCCCGGGAATTGGTGAACGAGTGTGAATATGTGTATTTACTTGTGTTATGTGTTTACAATCATTATGTGACTTGTCGGTACATTAATATGTGTTAACATATGTTAAAACGGGGTTTAACGCGCAAAACACACGAGATTAACCCCTACAGGCGATTAGGAAGCCTAATCGCCCATAGGGGAGGCGAGTAGGAAACATCAGGGGCGATTGGTGGCTAATCGTGTGAAGGTATAGGCGATTAGGCCTAATCGCGTGAACCTTCATGCGATTAGCATTCCTAATCGCGTATAGGAGCTGCACAATCGCTAGTTACGGGCTGGACGACTAGAAACGCCTATAAATACAATGCTTAACCTCCTAAACTTCCTAATATCAACCCTAGTCGTCCCATAACCGCCCTAAACACATAAACAACCTCTGGAAGGCGATTTTGATCAAAAACACAAGGTTTCAAGGTCTAACCATCATTCTTTCATAATCCTAAGGTTTGATTCTCATCCATAACACTTTGTAAACGTTTTAATCAATCCCTAATGGTCCAGACCTGTTGTTAAACGAAAAAGCTTTCTGAAAATCGTCAATAAGGGTTGTTAATCGGATTATAACTAATATGCATGCATTATGAGTGTGTATGATTAGAAAGCTAGGGTTTTTATGATTCATGATGATGATTTGATATAATATTATGATAGATCAGTGTTAATATTGATATTATGATGATAGGACTCTCAGTAATTGATTATTAGGGTTATTATTATGCATGTTAGTATGATGATTGCATGCTATGTGTATATGTTTGGATTACTTGATTTCATGCAGGACTGATTATACGAGGTTAAACGAAGGATTTTGGTTTAAACATGTTTAGAATAGTTATTGGGATGATATTGGGTAGTTACACACGTTCTGGATCTGACTTGGAGCGTTAAACGCGCGAAAAACCGGAACAGCAAGGTTACAGGCGAGTAGCCTTGCTAATCGCCTGTATTAGGGGCGAGTAGCCCCCACTCGCATGACATTAGGGGCGAGTAGCCCCACTCGCATGACATTAGGGGCGATTAGCCCACTCGCGTGACATAAGGGGCGATTAATTCTAGTCGTGTGATCATTCATGCGATTAGCCTCCCTAATCGCGTGTACTGCTGCTGTAAGTGTATATTAGCATACCGAGACCTGATTTGACATGTAGTAACATGTTAGGAACCCCGTAACATGTCTAATAACTTGGTAACATATATTTGGATGTATTTCGGTGATACGTGAACTATGTGCTATAACTTGTTGTGCGTTAACGTATGTTAAGTGTAATTGCGTTATTGTACGTTATGGAGCGTAAACATAACACGGGGAGTCTCGGGTCACCAATGGGATGTTGAGTCTTGTACTTTGGGTCGGTTAAACAGTCACGGTGTTTTCAAACGAACTTGGTTATGGTCTGGACATCTAGGGACTAATTAACCTGCGGGTTATTAGTCTAAGTACTTGTAACTGTCGTATGTTAGGTCGCCGCTTACGGGACTAGCATAGCAGCTGGGTTTACTCGGGTTAAGGAGTAACGCAACTTAAGGTGAGTTTACGGCCCCTCTTTTAAACTGGTTTTATACTTTCGGGGGAGAAAACATGTGTTAAAACGATTATTTGGTAACTACTGTCATACTATGGGTTTCTATTGTGTACTACACGATCTTTGGAAGTCCCGGGGGGAACCATGAATGTGCGGGTTTGCACAACGGGGAAATGTGAATAGCGCTATTGGGAGTGACCAACCCCGCTCGTCGACTTGGAGGGTCGGCGGGTGCATATTGTCTCAAAACAGGAACAACAGGAACAACAGGAACATACATCGGGCATACTTTTGGTATTCGCGTTAGTAATGGTTTTCCAATCGTGGTAGTAACAAAACATACGCCTAGCTAGCGTATACTGGTTTTCTATTTGTTATAGTATGGACAGGTGGACTTGGTACTTGGATACAAAACCTGTAAACTCACCAGCATTTTTGTGCTGACGTAAACTTTTACATGTTTTCTCAGGTCGCTAAGGTAGCACGACTGGACTAGGGCGCACGCGTCTGCACGGCGTCTTAATAGGGTTGCATGGTCTTTTGAACGTTGAACTATTGTTTCATTATTGAGATATTGTTTTTAAATAAGCTTCCGCTGTAAACGGGGATTTTAAACTATGTTTTGAAATTGCATTTATGTTCATTTAGACTTGTTTATTGTGATCGTTGGTTTGGATCCTGGTTTGTCGTGCGCCTCGCGGTAAAACTCCGCAAGTGGATTTTGAGGGTGTGACAGATTGGTATCAGAGCCAGGTTATAGTGAACTAGGACTGCATGTAGAGTCTAGTCTATAGCCGAGTCGCACACACTAGACGATCACATGGTACTAAACGTTATAGTGGTTTACGTATGGTCCTGTCGGGGTGTCTCTAAATCATTGGTCTTTCTACGTTACATCATCCGTTCTATCTTAGGTTGGGTTACTTGTTATCTAGGCAGTGTAGTCTATTGGAGTAACTCGTGTGCTCTTGAGATTTGTCCAAGGCTCGGACATCTCCCTTTCGCACTCCAATAGAAACACTTGTCATGAACTACCGTAGTATTACGGTGTGTAGCTAAGAGTCTATGTTCGGTGATTTGAACTTTGAACTAGGAGAACACTGGGAGGACCATGTAGAGCGGTTTATCATTTTGGGTGCACACAAAATCATAAAACGAAATGCATGGAAGCACTAGTGAGCTCTGGGTTTGAGGGGATAGTCCTGGATTGGATCTAGCTTTGACCTTGTGAACATTAGTGGTTATCTTTAACTGCGAAACTAAATTTTCTCGTTCTTTCTGCCAGAATCATGTCTGGAGTGCGTGGAGGACGTGGAGGTGGTCGCAATGGTGGACGTGGTGGTGGTCGCGGTGGTGCTGGTGGTCGTGGTGGAGGTATTAACCTATCACAGGCTGATCTGAACAACTTGCTCCAGGCTGCCTTTCAGTTAGGGCACAACGGTGGTGGTAAGTTGATTTACCCGTTTTCTTTGCCTCATTGGTGAACCTTGTTTACGTTATTCGTGGTTTCTCATACGTTTCATTTCAGGTGGTCCTGTTGACCCACCCCCACCCATGTGCACCTACAAGATGTTCCGGGACTGCAAGCCCCAGGAATTCTCTGGCACTGAGGGTGTGGTCAGTTTGCTTAGGTGGTTGGAGAAAGTGGAGTCGGTATTTCTGATGTGTAACTGTCTCCCAGAAGATCGGGTGAAGTATTCTGCTGCGTTGTTTCAGGACGTGGCATTGACTTGGTGGAATGGCATCACCCAGAACATGGGTATTGGGGAGGCATATGCTATGCCATGGGAGAATTTTGTGCAGTTGCTGAAGCGGGAGTATTGCCCGAGGGAAGAGGTACAGAAGCTGGAGCATGAGGTGTGGAACCTCAAGATGACTGGATCGGAAATCGAGAAGTATACTGTGAGGAGGAATGAGTTGGCAGTGCTGTGTCCCGATCTGCACGTGCCAGAGTATCGTAGGATTGAACACTATGTCTCAGGGTTAGTACCGGAAATTGCAGGGTTAGTGGCTGCTGGGAATCATCCTACTTATGCGGAGGTAGTTCGATCGGCCCATAGGATGACCAACTTAAAAGTGAATGAGGGGATTTTGCCTGCGAAGGGTTCAACAGTTAAGGCCCCAGAGAACAACAAGCGCAAGTGGGAAAATGACGGGAAAGGATCTGGGTCTGCACAGCAGGGTAAAAGGTTTGATAATGGGGGTTCATCTTCTTCGGGTAACAAGCAGGGTGGTTATGCGGGAAAAATGCCCAAATGCAACAAGTGTGGGCGCCATCACCAAGGGAACTGCGACAGTAACCGTTGTCACCGCTGCCAGCGAACAGGGCATTATGCTAAGGATTGTCGGGCTACACTTCCATCGACTCAGGCTCCGACTAACAGCTCAGCTCCGACTACTCAGGGGACTACAGGGAAACAAGGATGCTACAACTGTGGTGACACTGGGCATTACAAGAAGGATTGCCCAAAACTGAAGCAGGGTGGGAACAACGGGAATGGTAACAACGGGGGCGGCGGCAGAAATGCACGTGCCTTCGTCATTGGAGCTGCTGAGGCTAGGCAGGACCCTGATACAGTCACCGGTACGTTTCTTCTCAATAATCATTCTGTTAGCGTGTTATTTGATTCTGGTGCCGACAAGAGTTTTGTATCCATGGATGTTAGTCGACTGCTAGATGTAGTACCTGTACCATTAGAAACCAAGTATATTATTGAGTTGGCTGACGGTAAAACGATTGAAGCTACTAGTGTCCTTCGGGAGTGTCAGTTAGAGTTGTCGGGTTTATCGTTCCCCATCGACCTTATGCCGGTACCATTGGGTAGTTTTGACGTTGTGGTGGGAATGGATTGGTTATCTTTGTATCGCGCGGAGATTGTCTGTTACGATAAGGTTATTCGGATTCCTCTCCCTGATGGAGAATTTCTTTCTGTGTACGGTATCAAGGGTGGTGTTCCGCTAAACATCATCTCTAGCATGAAAGCCCTTAAGTGTCTTCGAAAGGGTTATCCAGCTGTTTTGGCACTCTTATCTGTTTCCTCTGTTGATGAGAAGAAGATCGACGACATTCCGGTGGTACGCGAGTTTCTTGATGTTTTTCCCGATGATTTATCTGGTCTTCCTCCTCATCGTCAAGTCGAGTTCGGTATTGATCTTGTACCAGGGGCTGCTCCTATTGCTCGGGCCCCCTACCGTCTTGCACCTCCCGAGATGCAGGAATTGTCTAGTCAGTTACAGGAACTCTTGGACAAGGGTTTCATCCGGCCAAGTTCTTCCCCTTGGGGAGCCCCGATTTTATTTGTTAAGAAGAAGGATGGGAGTTTCCGATTGTGCGTAGACTACAGAGAACTGAACAAATTGACCATCAAGAACCGTTATCCTCTTCCACGTATTGATGATCTATTCGACCAGCTTCAGGGTTCTAGTTATTATTCCAAGATCGACTTGAGGTCCGGTTATCACCAGCTGCGCGTCAGGGAGGCTGACGTTGCAAAAACTGCTTTTCGAACACGTTATGGCCATTTCGAATTCTTGGTCATGCCTTTCGGTCTCACGAACGCACCAGCGGTTTTCATGGACTTGATGAATCGCGTCTGTAAACCATATCTGGACAAGTTCGTCATTGTGTTTATTGATGACATTCTGATCTACTCCAAGAACGAGACCGAACACGGGGAACATCTGCGGTTAGTTTTGGAACTCTTGCGACGGGAACAACTTTACGCCAAGTTCTCAAAGTGTGACTTTTGGTTACGCGAAGTTCAATTCCTAGGGCATGTGGTTAATGAACTAGGGATTCATGTCGATCCCGCTAAAATCGAAGCGATCAAGGACTGGGGAGCACCAAAGACGCCAACTGAGGTGCGGCAATTCCTAGGCCTTGCGGGCTACTATCGTCGTTTCATTCAGGGGTTCTCGAAGATTGCTCAACCCCTCACCACTCTCACTCAGAAGGATAGGAAGTTCGACTGGGGTGAATCACAAGAGTCAGCGTTTGAAGAACTGAAGTCTAAACTGTGTTCTGCTCCTATTTTGTCTTTACCTGAGGGTCCTGATGATTTCGTTGTTTACTGTGATGCTTCCATTCATGGACTCGGTTGCGTGTTGATGCAACGCGAGAAAGTGATTGCGTATGCTTCTCGTCAACTCAAAGTGCACGAGAAGAACTACACCACCCATGACTTGGAGTTGGGTGCCGTGGTATTCGCGTTGAAAATTTGGAGACATTACTTGTACGGTACCAAATGCACCATCTACACCGATCACAAGAGTCTCCAACATATTTTCGACCAACAACACTTGAACATACGACAGCGTCGCTGGATTGAACTTTTGAACGACTATGATTGTGCTATTAAGTACCATCCTGGCAAGGCGAATGTTGTAGCAGACGCCTTGAGCAGGAAGGAATCTACTAAACCTCGTCGCGTTCGGGCGTTGCAGCTCACCATCCATTCGTCGTTACCTGATCAACTCCGTTCTGCCCAATTGGAAGCTTTGAAGGAGGAAAACCTTAAAGCTGAAACTATGCACGGTGCCGACAAGCACCTAGAGCGAAGGCCTGATGGCTTGCACTATTTCGCAGAACGTATATGGGTTCCTTTGTTCGGGGGACTACGGGAGCTTGTCCTTGATGAGGCTCATAAGTCCCGGTATTCTATTCATCCTGGTTCGGATAAGATGTACCAAGATCTAAAGGTGCTTTACTGGTGGCCAAACATGAGGTCGGACATAGCCTCATACGTGAGCAAATGCTTGACCTGTGCTAAGGTCAAGGTGGAATACCAGAAACCGTCGGGTCTCTTGCAACAACCTGAAATTCCGGAATGGAAATGGGAACGGATTACTATGGATTTTGTCACACAACTTCCAAAATCACCAAGCGGGAATGACAAGATATGGGTGATTGTCGATCGGTTGACGAAATCAGCTCATTTTCTTGCCATTAAGGAGACCGACACTATGGATCGTTTGGCTCGTCTTTACTTGAAAGAAGTTGTTTCTAAGCACGGGGTACCAGTTTCTATTATCTCGGATCGTGACTCCCATTTTACTTCTCACTTCTGGAAGTCTTTGCACAAGGCTTTGGGTACCCAACTAGACATGAGTACGGCTTATCATCCACAGACTGACGGTCAGAGTGAGCGCACGATTCAAACTTTAGAAGACATGCTGCGGGCATGTGTGATCGATTTTGGCAAGGGTTGGGAAGCTCATCTACCGTTAGTAGAATTCTCGTACAATAACAGTTATCACACGAGCATCAAGGCTGCTCCGTTCGAAGCACTGTACGGACGGAAATGCCGTTCTCCTCTTTGCTGGGCTGAAGTGGGTGAGAGTCAACTCACTGGGCCTGAACTAGTGTACGAAACTTCGGAAAAGATCGTACAGATTCGAAATCGGTTGGCGGCGGCACGGGACCGGCAAAAGAGTTATGCTGATCAGCGTCGCAAACCACTGGAGTTCCAAGTCAATGACAAGGTACTTCTAAAAGTCTCACCGTGGAAGGGCGTCATACGCTTTGGGAAGCGTGGCAAACTCAATCCGCGATATGTCGGCCCATTTACGATCCTGGAACGGATTGGGCCGGTGGCATATCGACTTGATCTACCGACGGAGCTCGGTAACGTACATAACGTCTTTCACGTGTCAAACTTGAAGAAGTGTCTGGCTGACGAGTCTCTCATCGTTCCACTAGAAGAGATCAAGGTTGATGATCGTCTTCGGATTGTGGAAGAACCTGTGGAGATCCTTGATTACAAGATTCGTAGCCTACGTCACAGCAAGATTCGTATCGTTAAGGTTCGGTGGAACTCGAACCGGGGACCGGAATATACGTGGGAACGGGAGGATCAGATGAAGTCTAAGTATCCTCATCTCTTTCCTAAGGAAGCGTTCGAGTCGAGACATGTCTCTTCGGCAGCTGAATGAATCTCGGGTCGAGATTCCTTTTAACGTGGGGATGATGTGACAACTCGGGTAAATCTCTCTCTTTTGGTTTCTATCTTTTGTTTGTTCCTTCGTTATTTCTTTTGTTCTTTTGGTACTTGAGCAATTTTCGGGACGAAAATTCTTTTAACGTGGGGATGATGTGACACCCGGCAAAATTCTGGTTAACAACGTTGTCTAGATGAAAGTCTACCTTAGCGAGTCACGCGTATATTGTACTTAACTGGGTTAGTTAAGTCGGGTTATGGTTCGGGAACTATTGGTTAGTCTAGAAGATCATTGGATGTTGGTCTAGAGGTTCGTTAGATGTCAGTCCTTAACCAAGTGTACAAACGGTGACGATTTGTAGGATCGTCAGGGCATACGGAACGTACGAGTCTCGAGTCCCGGGAATTGGTGAACGAGTGTGAATATGTGTATTTACTTGTGTTATGTGTTTACAATCATTATGTGACTTGTCGGTACATTAATATGTGTTAACATATGTTAAAACGGGGTTTAACGCGCAAAACACACGAGATTAACCCCTACAGGCGATTAGGAAGCCTAATCGCCCATAGGGGAGGCGAGTAGGCAACATCAGGGGCGATTGGTGGCTAATCGTGTGAAGGTATAGGCGATTAGGCCTAATCGCGTGAACCTTCATGCGATTAGCATTCCTAATCGCGTATAGGAGCTGCACAATCGCTAGTTACGGGCTGGACGACTAGAAACGCCTATAAATACAATGCTTAACCTCCTAAACTTCCTAATATCAACCCTAGTCGTCCCATAACCGCCCTAAACACATAAACAACCTCTGGAAGGCGATTTTGATCAAAAACACAAGGTTTCAAGGTCTAAACATCATTCTTTCATAATCCTAAGGTTTGATTCTCATCCATAACACTTTGTAAACGTTTTAATCAATCCCTAATGGTCCAGACCTGTTGTTAAACGAAAAAGCTTTCTGAAAATCGTCAATAAGGGTTGTTAATCGGATTATAACTAATATGCATGCATTATGAGTGTGTATGATTAGAAAGCTAGGGTTTTTATGATTCATGATGATGATTTGATATAATATTATGATAGATCAGTGTTAATATTGATATTATGATGATAGGACTCTCAGTAATTGATTATTAGGGTTATTATTATGCATGTTAGTATGATGATTGCATGCTATGTGTATATGTTTGGATTACTTGATTTCATGCAGGACTGATTATACGAGGTTAAACGAAGGATTTTGGTTTAAACATGTTTAGAATAGTTATTGGGATGATATTGGGTAGTTACACACGTTCTGGATCTGACTTGGAGCGTTAAACGCGCGAAAAACCGGAACAGCAAGGTTACAGGCGAGTAGCCTTGCTAATCGCCTGTATTAGGGGCGAGTAGCCCCCACTCGCATGACATTAGGGGCGAGTAGCCCCACTCGCATGACATTAGGGGCGATTAGCCCACTCGCGTGACATAAGGGGCGATTAGCCCTAGTCGTGTGATCATTCATGCGATTAGCCTCCCTAATCGCGTGTACTGCTGCTGTAAGTGTATATTAGCATACCGAGACCTGATTTGACATGTAGTAACATGCTAGGAACCCCGTAACATGTCTAATAACTTGGTAACATATATTTGGATGTATTTCGGTGATACGTGAACTATGTGCTATAACTTGTTGTGCGTTAACGTATGTTAAGTGTAATTGCGTTATTGTACGTTATGGAGCGTAAACATAACACGGGGAGTCTCGGGTCACCAATGGGATGTCGATCTTGTACTTTGGGTCGGTTAAACAGTCACGGTGTTTTCAAACGAACTTGGTTATGGTCTGGACATCTAGGGACTAATTAACCTGCGGGTTATTAGTCTAAGTACTTGTAACTGTCGTATGTTAGGTCGCCGCTTACGGGACTAGCATAGCAGCTGGGTTTACTCGGGTTAAGGAGTAACGCAACTTAAGGTGAGTTTACGGCCCCTCTTTTAAACTGGTTTTATACTTTCGGGGGAGAAAACATGTGTTAAAACGATTATTTGGTAACTACTGTCATACTATGGGTTTCTATTGTGTACTACACGATCTTTGGAAGTCCCGGGGGGAACCATGAATGTGCGGGTTTGCACAACGGGGAAATGTGAATAGCGCTATTGGGAGTGACCAACCCCGCTCGTCGACTTGGAGGGTCGGCGGGTGCATATTGTCTCAAAACAGGAACAACAGGAACAACAGGAACATACATCGGGCATACTTTTGGTATTCGCGTTAGTAATGGTTTTCCAATCGTGGTAGTAACAAAACGTACGCCTAGCTAGCGTATACTGGTTTTCTATTTGTTATAGTATGGACAGGTGGACTTGGTACTTGGATACAAAACCTGTAAACTCACCAGCATTTTTGTGCTGACGTAAACTTTTACATGTTTTCTCAGGTCGCTAAGGTAGCACGACTGGACTAGGGCGCACGCGTCTGCACGGCGTCTTAATAGGGTTGCATGGTCTTTTGAACGTTGAACTATTGTTTCATTATTGAGATATTGTTTTTAAATAAGCTTCCGCTGTAAACGGGGATTTTAAACTATGTTTTGAAATTGCATTTATGTTCATTTAGACTTGTTTATTGTGATCGTTGGTTTGGATCCTGGTTTGTCATGCGCCTCGCGGTAAAACTCCGCAAGTGGATTTTGAGGGTGTGACACTCACGTCCACCACCTGAGCTACATGTTAAACCTGTTTTAATCCCAACATATATTGTATATAAGCCCACCTTAAAAACTTGCCTTCTCTTTCCTTTTCACTGCTGTTCGAACAGCAACAACAACACACTTAGTCAAACCTTAAATCTCGCCTTTTGACCCTCAATTTGGAACTAAAATGGTAAGCATTAAACTAGGTTGACTCATGATTCAACTCGACACTGATCACGCGTCTAAATGCACGAGCAATCATCACCTTAGAGCTCATTCACGCGTATATATTAAAAACGAGTTGAAATTTTCCAATTATACAAACTGGATGTTGTAGTATAAATTGAATCATTCCCTACCACTTAAACCCACCAAAAATCCTTCTCTTAACCTCAATTTCTGTTGAACAACTTGATATTGAAGCCTTCTTTGATCGGTTGACTTTTTCGTTGACCAAGCCTTCATACCCGAAAACATCATTGTAAGTTCTAAATTTTTAGTGGGGTTTACTCATCGACCCTTTAGCATCAAAACCCCTATGGTTAATTACATTATAGCATCGTGATTCAAACGATTTGAAAGTTAGGGCTCATATGTTTGAATTTGGGGAAGAACACGATTTTACTTGTATTATTTATTTTAAATACACTGAACCCAAACACAACCACTGGTCTGGACCAAGTGGTTGTGTCTGGTGCATTGTGAACCGGACCACACGGGTTCGAATCCCACCATAAACAACCCATTTTTTTTGTGATCCTTTATATTTATATTTCCCTTATTCTTTTAAAAAAATCGTTTTAAAATACTAAAAGTGTTTTATAAATTCTACAAAAATTATCATATGATCTCCTAATGATAAAGTTCATTACCCAATTTTTAGTTTTTCAAGAATAATTTATTTAATATATATTATTAATAATACAAGTTTATTCATTTATATTTATTAAATTCTATAAAAATATCTAAACGATTTTATTAAATCTCACAAAAATTATCCTAAACTTGTATATTCATAAACATTTCAGAAATAATTTTTAATTCTGAAAAACCGGCCTTTTTATATTTTTAATTAATTTTTGTAAGTTTTAATCATAAATAAATCATAATAAATTCATTTTTCAATATTTTTGCACCAAAATTTTATATAAATTACTTCTAACTATCTAGAACTGAAATACAATTTTTAATTCAGAAATTCTTTAATTTTAATATTTTTAGATATTAAAGTCATATTTTGACAATTTGAAATAATTAAAGTAAATATTCTATTTTCAAGAAAATAATTTTATAAAAATTATCTTCATAACCAAAATCTTATGTTGTGACAATGTTTAACTTAAAATTTTTACAAAAAGACTTTTATTTATTTATTTATTAAATTTCTTATATTTTAATAAACAATTTATTTATTAATCAAATAAACGTTTATCCCCAATTCGAAACCCTAGAATTCCATGTATCCTAGAGTTATTACTTACACATTACTAAATTCTTTAGGTTGATTCTTTGGAATATTTCCAACGCATATTTCGTTGTCCAGTTCCATTACAAGCTATTACGTAAACAGTGAGTATTCCTACCCCTTTTTGCTTTTATACATTTTTGGGGTGTTACATGTACACTATTACAATTTCAAATACAATTTTACATTTTCACAAATACAATTCTAGTACTATGTGCATTGCTTACAACGTGCTTTATGCTTAGACATTACATGTGGATTACATTTGTACTTAGTGAAATCATTAACATGGTACAAGCCGACCTTAACATTGGATAGCGCTATTTGGATTGACAACCCGCCTAGATTGATTCTCCCCCTTTTTCATCGGAGAATCCGTGGCCAGTGTTAAGCTTTTATCCCTTTATTGGATAAGTACACTACAGTTCATACAGTACATTATACAGTCACAGGGTTGATTTCGCTCATTTGTATGATACATAGTTTACATTATTGCACTGTAGCTTGCACTTGAATTGTATAACTTTTTAACCTACTATATATATCAAAACTAGGAATGCTCACCAACATTTCATATGTTGACCAAATCTATTTTGTACATGTTTCAGGTGCAGTTTGATCTAGTGCTTTAGCAAGGAACATTTAGTGCTTTATTTTATTTCAGTTATTTCAATATTTACATTTCATTTAGACAATGTATTTTCCATTTTCATGTAAGACAATTTTGGATTATTCAATAATATTTACATTTTAGTACCATGTGCTTTTGAACAATCGTCACTACGTGGCACCTCGATGATTCCGCCATCGGTTGGGGTGTTACAGTACATATCAGGTTCTTCAGTTTTGATCTCTATTATTGCTTTGTCATACACTAGATACTTAAGATCTGTTGATGTTGCCAGGACTCACCATTTCTTAATTTGTGTTTAACTTCAAATTTTGGGCTTGTCCATTATAAATGCAATAAGGAAATATTTAAGTATCGTAGTAGCCAAATTAGGTCCATTATTTTGCTTCTTAGATCACATTAGCGATGCGCTATGATATATGTAAAATAATTGGCCGGCCTCGACTAATGTATTAATTTTATTGTTGTCTTAGGTTGGGGGAGTAGCAGATTATTACAGGGATGAGGACATGGATGTTGTTTGCGAAGAATGGTCAACCTACACCGCGACATTTATTTTCAATTGATCGAAGCTTGTTTGAAGGCAATGTATTGTCGATACAATATTTTTGTAAACGTTAAACGTTGTATCGGATTGGTTTGTAATTTGATAAATATGTATTATATATAATGAAATGACGTTTGTATTATTAATTTGCTAATTATTTTGCATATAATAAAATGACTATAAATCCAGGAGGGTAAATATGTAATTTTACAGTAATTTTTTTAGATTAATAGATTATGACACGCAAAAGAACGTCATAAATTTCTGTCATAATATGTGTCAAAAAAATGTCAACAAAAACTGTCATAAAAATGTGTGTCATTAAAAAGTGTCATAACGTGTGTCAATAAATGCTGTCATAAATGTGTGTCATAAACAGATGACACGCGAAAATATGTCATCTTAAATTTATGACACCGCCATCCTTAACGTTTTTTTTCTTGTCATCAGACCATTTTCTTAACATGCAATGCATGTCAAGAAAGACCTTTTTTCTAGCAGTGTTACACTTCATACATAACAAAATACTTTTGTTTGATAATAAGCAAATCAACTTCAAATGAAGTAAAACTTGTTTTATTGTGTATGAAATAAAAGATTTAAATGAAAGTGTGATTATCATAATAAATGTTCAAACAAAAGTATTTTGTTATCAACTAGTATTTTTCCGCGCGCTTCGCGGCGCGCTCTCAGCAAAACAATAAATATGCGTGTCCAACTACATTGTTGTCCAAAATATTGATGTTAACGTAGGAAGATACTTCCTATCTTTACTTATCCTATTTATTTTTCACTCTTTGAAAGAAAGGAAAAAAGAAAGTGATATTTCCATCAAGTAAATTCTTATAATTTAATCATGAAATAAGTATATTTGATATGCATATTTCTCTTTCTAAAACTTTTTATTTTTTTTAAACATGCTCAAAATACAAAAATTGTTTATCCACCGACTATTTACTAAAACCATTGAATGGCTTATATCCCCCAAACCATTTTCTGCTCAAAACAATCTTCGCAAAACCATTTGAAGAACGCTAAATAAAAACCCAAACCTACTTATCAACTTTCATTTTCACAATAACTCACACTCAAACATCTAGAGAGAGAGAGATGGCCAATAGAGGAAGGAACCGGCAGAGGAAGAAGATCACGGCGGAGCTATGGCGGTGCTGCCACCGCCGCCGCCAGATATCGACACTCACACATACACCCATCTTCTGGAGTGAGAAACCGGGGAAAGAGAAAGAGGAGGAAAAGAGAGCAGGATTGACGATGCGCCACCGTAGACGGCGGCGCGTTTCCGGTACCCAGCACGTACACCATCTTAAATCTAAGATCGAAAGAAAGATAACCCGTTGGTGTGGCTGGTGACTTTTTCCCTGCCGTCTCTTCTCTCTTTCTCTCCTCTCTCTCACTCTCTCTGTCTAGATGTAAAATGAATTCACATCGCCGGATGATTTTGATGCTTAAGAGTTAAGACGGTGGTGATGCGCCCGCAAACAGTGACTATAACTAAGAAGCAAAAACACAAAGAATAAGAACCACCAAAAGCGTATTCAACTAACTATAGATATCGTACCCGATATAGTAGTTGGTTCATCGAATCTATCTTTCTTAGTCTGCGTGAAGGAAGAATGGCCGTAGAGAAAGAAGGATGTGGAGGTGAAGCTGGAGGCGGTGGCATGATGAAAAGAGGGTTTGAAGGACGTGAGAGAGAAAGAGTTGAGCTGATAAAGAAACCGTATTCCTAAAATACCCTTCAAAACTTGGAGAATACCAAAAACGCCCTTCTGTTCTACTGTTCATAAGACCTTATGTGTTTTGTTATATTATATAATATAATATGAAAGAGGAGTTGTTTTGTATGAGATGCAAATCATACAAAACAACTTCCACTTCACACATAACAAAATACTTTTGTTTGAACATTTATTATGATAATCACACCTTTGTTTAATTTTTTTTTTTTTAAGTTTTACTTATTTTTGGACATTTTTGTCGATTAGCTTGTAAATCCCGTTTATTCATTCACTGGACATTAAAACATATATATTGTTATGATATAAAAGTTATTAAAACACAAATCACCTCTCATTCGGACAACCAACAAGCAATATGAGTACTGGAGCCTTAAACAGAACAGAATTTAACCATTGACAAGTCATAGATAGAGAGAAAGATGCTCTTGGGCTCTTGGCTACTAGTCTGCCAAGCCTCATATGACCCTATCTTTGACCATCCCTTTCTTTATCAAATTATGATTAACTTGGCTAACTTCCCACCTATGTACAATAACTGCAATAACTGAATACTGGTACAAATAATAAGTATTGATTGATGTTGAGAGTACCTCAGATTTGATTTAGAGAATCTAATTACTACAAATTTTGACAAAAGTTTTTGAGTTTTATAATTTGATTGTGTTATTTTTTTAGTATCAACTGAACTGGTACTTGTTTGATGCATGTATTTTTTTTTTTTTTTTTTTTTGTATTTTAAAGATAATTTTTTTTCCGACTTTCGAATTGTTTCCATTAAAACCAATAAGTTTTTACAAGTGGGCGGCCGATAAACGGGCTACAATTTGCGCCGCTACCCCCTTTTGAATAGAAAAACCTACCCTATAAAAATAAAACTTGGATTCTTGATCACGAGGGAGTTACTCTGCACCACCTTTAAATTACTTGAAGTTATTCAAGCCTTTAAATTTATGTAACATTAAGGTATTATATAGAAAATTATTTATAGACTAAAAAAATGTCAAAACTCTTAAATAAATCACAATTGGGAAATGTAACAAGCTATTTTTTTTTTTTCGAAAATTCTGAAACTTCTATAACTGATTATGTTTCTACAATATTGTAAGTCGAATAATCCGTTAATCAAAACTATTTAATCATGATAATGTATTTTGTTATTAAATTTGAGTAAGATTCATAATAAATGTCAAGGAACATAATAGATATCCTGTCAATTTAAAAAGAAACACAAATTAATGGACTTTAATGAAGAAGCTATGTTAATAAAAGAATACATTTTCTTAGTGTTATAATTCATAAGTATGGATTTAAAAAATAGAAAGTATACGACACATATCTATCTTAACGTGAGAAGTGTAGGAAGCCACCATAAGATGATATCTGTAAGTCATAGTTAGGGTTAATAAACTCAATCATAGTTGATTAAAAGGGGTAGTTTAGACTTTTTTTTGTTTCCCATTGTATCGCCACCGTCATCTCCTCCCCTTCCGGTGACTCGTCTGAAACAATAAAATCCCAACCAACCATACAATAATCATCTCCTCCACTCCACTCCACTCCACTCCCATGGCGACACCTTCATCCCTTCACTAATCATCTCCTCCAATCCACCGTCATTTCAATATTGTTTCAGACGAGTGAATCCTCCAATCCACTCCACTCTCAGATCTCGGCACAACCATGATTACGTCACCAATCTGCATTAAGACAATGTAAAAAGTTCTTTACAATAATCATCTCCTCTAATCCACCATCATCTCAATTTTGTTTTAGATGAGTGAATCCTCCAATCCATTCCGCTCTCAGATCTCGGCACAATCATGATGACGTCACCAATCCCCACCATTGTTTCCTAAAGGCGCGTTTAAACAAAACGCACTCAATCACAAACCCGTGCGTTTAAAGTGAATAAGATATAACATGGATGATCACTAGAAAGATGAAGAATCTCCAATCAGGAAAGAATCAAAGTAGTAGATCATGAAGTGACTGAGGAAAGTGACCATAATAATAAGAAGGAGTGGTACTGTTGGAGAAGATTTTTGACCCAACACGATAACTGATTGATTGAGAAAAGGACTGTGTGGTGTGTGTGTGTGTGTTTTGTGTTTGTGTGTGTGTGTGTGTGTGTGTGTGTATATATATATAGAGAGAGAGCGAGAGGGGAGTGGAAGAGTGTTGGAGAAAATTGAAGGGCAATGCAAAATGTGTGTGAAACGAACAGAGGAGATCTAAGCAACGGAATGGGAATGGAATGAATAAGTAGGCGCCGAGAAAGATATATGTGTGTTTTGTTGTATTTTATACATGCGTATATTTTTTTGTTTATTTATAAATGTGCGTTTCAACTTATATATTATTATTTGAAAGTGAAAAATGACAACGTGCGTTTGAAATAATGAATGTATGTTTATTTATCTCACCCTAATAACTTTAGACACACGTTACATATAGAACACATATGAAGCGTGCGTTTAAAACACTCTGTTATCACCAACTTTGTCTTTATCTTCTGCAACTTTTGTTAACCTAATTTTTATGTTAAACATTCTTCTTGAAATACAATCGAAAGTATTTGACTGAGCGTTTGTTCATAATCCTATGTTTATCGTCTGATTTATCATCCCAGTATAATCCTCTGTTTTTTGATTTAAACATTGTTCTTACGTTTTCGTTCAATTTAATCGACTTTTATTTGTTTTTTGATTGTGTAATCATTCAAAATGTTTAATCGAGTTGAAATGGTTTACATTAACTTTCGATTTAAGCCTCTGTTGAATTAAAAGTTTCAATTTGAAAAAGTTTTGAATGTTTTTCCTAGTATACCATTGGTTTGTTTAAGCCGGCCATGGTCAAGGTTGATAATTACGATCTTGCCACCGCCTAAATCTAATGGTTGTAGATCATTCCTATGCTTCTTACGTTAAGGAAGATATGTATGTTATCTCTTCCCTTTTTTAATTCGTTTAAAGCCTATTGTGCATTAAAAGTTGTACACTCGTTGCAAGAACTTTGAGATTGAGAGTGACAATTCCATATTGCTTCGTGGGTCGTGGGACATTTGGTTGATAACATAGTCTTCTTATGGTGTACATTGTGCATTGGTGAATTGTTTAATGTATCGAAACACTAGTACACAAAAGACCAAAAGATGCGGTAATTTAAGCTAAAAGATGTGGTTGCCACGCATCAAAAGGCATCATTCAAAAGATGCGGGTTTAATTTTTTTCCTCTTCTCGTTAGTAAAATTAAATTGAGTTAAAACTTATAACTATTTAGAAACGCCCTTTAAAAGGCTTAAAGGGTTGGCACGTGTTCGGAAGCATACATCGATACCATCATTCTCATAAGTATTTATTTAGCTATGAATAAATCAAATCGAACAAAATAATTAGTACATTTTTTTTTTCAATATATATTGCATTTTAAATATATATTTTTTGCATGGCTAACGTTACTCTTCAACACCAGTAAACCTAAATTATACACCCTTGCCCATGATTGAATCTCGGCCTCATCTTTAAAAGGCATTCTACCAAATAGACTAATCGATTGTATTTTATATAGTGCTAGTCAAAAGACCTTAGATTATTATCATCAGAAAATTTGTTTTCGTGTCATATTTTTTGTACTCTTAATTATCAATCATCTAAAATTGGATAAATATTCTTAACAAACAATTCTCTATAATCTTTATAAAATTGGATAAATATACTTAACAAACAATCCTTTTTCAATCTTTATAAGTATTTTAGAATACAATAATAGATATGAATATAATTTTCAATGTTAATGACAAAATTTTATTTATAATTTCATCATGTCATGTCAAATTAATTTTATATATCAATGAATATATTCGGTCACTATTCATACCGTTATTCATTAATTTTACACAAAGTTATATTTATATCGTAAGTGAGTTATGTATGTAAGACCTACTAACCTATAAAAAAACGACCCTAAGACGTTGACACACAATGCGATATATATCCTTTAGTGTCCTAATGATATCATGTCCGTCCTTACAACCCGATTACATGTTGTAAACTTGGCCCATTTTAGGAACTTTCACGTTATATTCATACTATCTCACATGTACGGTCTTTCTCACACTTTTTTTGTCTGGTTATTTTATTTTGAAATACATTTTTATTTCCTATAAAGCAGATAATTTCTTTGAATAATCAATATTTTTATTTTCTTCTTTCTTTCAAACTTAGTTTCATTTCAATAAAAATTAAAGACAACATAAAGTCATGTAAATATGTTTCAAACCAATTTTCAAATTTAAGACACCTAAATTCAAGTAAATGTGGCAGCAATGAAGTTTTAGGATGAAAAATAAGTTGGAATTCAAAAGGAATAGGCCCTGGCATATTAATGTGTGGGAAAGAGGACCTACCCACAAGTAGAATCACATGGGATTAAGTAAATAGGTCCACACCTCACATGACTACCTCTTAATCTTTCACTTGACCACCCTCACCCTAACCCCTCTTCTTAAATTCCTTTATTAAGACTGTAAGGAGTGGAGGGCGGGAGAGGGGCGGGAGAGGGGGGAACACCACCGCCACAGGGGCGGGAAGGCTGGCGTGGGGCTGGGGGCGGGGAGAGGTTCACCGGCGTGGGGCTTGGGGTGGGGGTGAGGTGGCAGCTTCTTATTGGTCAGGTTTTTTTTTTTTATTTTTTTTTAACTTTAACACAATATAATATTATTTCCTTCCCCCCCTCTTCCCCCCCTTCCACTCCCCACAATTATTTTCCCCCCCACAAGGGTCCCACAAGTGCCACATGGCGCTTCATCCCCCTCTTTCCCGCCCCCCCCACTCCTTATAGTCTAAATCAAAGGGCATCTTTTGGATTTTCTTTATCTTTTGATAATAACATCATCTAAATATCTAATCAAACTATTACATTTCCATCTTTGGTTTTATTATTCTTAACTCCCATCATTTTCTTTACATGCTTATTGTTTGTATTTTACAAATTTATAATTGCTAGTGTATGTTTTCTTTTTTAAGAAAATAAAATTTCTTATAACTCAAGTGTGATATACAAAGCCAAACAATGGAATTTAATAAGATACCAATAGTTTGGTTATGAATATTTATTTGATAAATGAGTTTTTGGTTCATATATGATTATGTATTTAAGTATTTTGTTTCATTAATTTAATCAACATTTATATTTTTTAATTTTTTTTATAAATAATATATTATACATCATCATTTTGTTATAAACTTTATAACCAACATTGAGCACTAGTCACAATCCACAACAAAAAGGTAAACAAAAGCATGGAAAAAGATTCTTGCTTTCCATTGCAAGAAAGTGCAACAAAAGTGTAAAGACACAACTCCATGACAAATAATTTCCCCTTCCTTTTCTCTTTTTCATTTCATTACTCATGGTATTGACATTCACACTTGTATGAGAAACATACATTACCAAGATAAACAAAAACAAAAAAAAAAAAAAAGAGAATAAAACCAATATACTTGTGTACACAACAACGCAAATGGTGCGATCCGGTTAAGGAAAGGGGATAATGGGGTCAATCGATAGAATGTGAATGAACAATGCTACACGACCTGCTCCATGGCAATCATGGTTTCGGTTTTGTTGAAGCTTTGGCCGAGGTTGCACAGCAACAAGTGGGCACAAAAAAAATACAATTAAGATGTATAAAAATTTATATATAGGTGAATGGTGTTTAAGAGACGACGGCTAGCACTGTCTGCCCCTACGGCAGACAAGCGCGCCAGCGCCTGAGGTGATGGTTCCAACCATTGAAGATGACTTGGCACCTAGACTTGAAGCCCTTGCATAACTTGCAGAGGCTCCTGCACCAGATGGGGTGAAATAAGCCCCATTGAGAAGTAGATCACCTTCTGATCTCCAATTCCATCCATGCCATTGGCTTGAAGCTGTTTCTACCCTCTTTGTTACCTGTCATTTTCCATTTAAATTCCATTAATATCTAGTTGACTTTATATTAACAAAGACCACAGAGTCAAAAGTAGTTGTGACAATTTAAGTTGAGACTATTTATTAACCGGTTTTAAACATTTTATCTCAAAAAGGCTAATGAAAAAGCCAAAAAGGAAATGATCTAGACAGGTGAAATGTTTTAACTCAAACGGGTCAAACAAAAAAGGTAATAATTTTAGCGGGCTTAAACGTAGTGATCTCAACGGGTTAAATGTTTTTTTTAGATGTTTCATCTCATATTGGTTAAATAAAACGTGTCATAAACAGGTTAAATGCTTTATCTCAAACAGGTTAAATAAAAACGCGTAAATTACAAGTTTAGTACCTCCTTGGCAAAAGGATTGTTAGGAGCAAGGTATCTATTGCCTTGGCTGTTGATGGTGGGGTTTCCACTTCCTCCAATTGCATACATCTCCCAGTGGGTGTAGTCATTGTTCACCACATGGAAATATCCATGTCTACATCTGTAAATTTACACCAAACATTTGAGTCTCACATGCCATATGAATTCTTTTAAAATAAAAGAAAAGGTTTGTAAATCGTAATAAATTTAATAAATTATTGAATATGTACCTTGGCATTCTTTGAATAAGACCTTCTCCAAAATGGTTATAAGCAATGGTCACTTGCATTTGTTTGTCCCTAATATACGAGTCGCTATGGCCCAACAACATAACTTCGTTATGGTGCGTGAAATAATTGTTAGAAATGGTGATCGCGGTTGAGCCCATGACTGCGTCAACGAGCCCATCAGCACAGTTAGATAGAGAATTATGGTCAACCCAAATATGACTCGAGCCAAAAATTGAAATAGCGTCTCCATCAGCCATTGTTCTCCAACCATAATGGGACGGCGAGCTTCTAACCAAGGCGTTTCCAGTTGGTTTACAATCGTGGATGTGTAATCCATGGATAATAACATTGGTAATAAACTGTATGGTGATACAAGCTCCATTAGCTATGTGGACATTGACTCCACGCGCATCGATGGTTTTAAAACTGTTCATAATAAGTTCTTGTTTTAATTGGATCACCATGTCACGTTTGAACACGATCCAAAGAGGTTCATCTTGGATGACAGCGTGGCGTAGGGTGCCAGGTCGCGGGTTGACTGGATTATCATCACCCGAATCAGTGACCACATAGAACCGACCATCACGACCACCAATGGCATTGCGCCCAAACCCAATGCCGCAGTCTGCAAGCCGCTTACGGTTTTTTTGCCAGTTTGGGTCACACCTCCAACAGTCATCAATTGGGTTACCGGTCCCACATGAGAAGAATCCCAGTTTCCTTCTTTCAGTGCTGTTTCTCATGCTCCTGTTCATTGTCACAATATTATTATTTCCAGTTTAAATACAATTAATAATGAACAGTTTAAACACCTCCTGTCCTTTCAACCCTTCAACCACCATTTTAGGGCCAATTAATGGTTTTAAACACCTTTTCTGATTTAAAATCTTTCTATTTTTATTTTTTTTAAACATGATTTTTTTTAATCCATATCCGTTGTTCCTAAAGGTTTTGTTTTTGCCAATGATCCAACTGAAGTTGTACTAAACAAACAAACACAAACAAGGCGTCGTGTTTGTTCGGTTCGTTTGCAGGCATACTTATATGATTATATATGTGTTTGTATGGTATTGGCATTTAAAAAAAAGACTAGTTTATACCCCGGGAGCGTCCCGGGTTGAGAAATCTAAGTAAAGTAAATAAAATTAGAAGCATCTAAACTATAAAAATGGCATCTGCCAATATATGATTAATGAATATTATTATTATTATTTTAAACAAATCTCTGCCATAAGTTATCATATTCTAATATAAAAAAAAGGTAATTGGGTCGGATATCACCTAATCCCAGGCCCGACCCAAACCCACAATTTTTTTTAAACTAATTCCAAACCTGACATAATACCTGTCGGGTTACAAAAAATAGTCGTTTTTTTCTCCGTTTTTTATATAGCACTATGGTACTCGTTGGAAAGATAATGAAGCGCTCGTTAATTTGGTGTAATTTTTTTCTTTAAAAAATCTCGTATATAAAAGATATTAACATTTAAAAGTTATGAGAGGAAACATGAGAGAGAAAATAATAAAGTTTTAATATTTACATTTAGTAGATTAGGTATTTAATAGATTATGTTAAATCATATTTAAACCATATTTATTTCTTTTTTTTAATTGGTCTAGAGTTGCCACATCACATCCTATGTGGCATCTCTCAAAAGAGAGATTGCATAATATTATGACATGTCATTAAAAATGCTTTGGTTTATTATAGACTAGTTTATACCCCGGGAGCGTTCCGGGTTGAGAAATCTAAGTAAAGTGAATAAAATTATAAGTATCTAAACTATAAAAATGGCATCTGCCAATATATTATTATTATTATTATTATTATTATTTTAAACAAATCTCTGCCATAAGTTATTATATTCTAATATAAAAAAAAGGGTAATTGGGTCAGGTATCACCTAATCTCAGGCCCGACCCAAACCCACAAATTTTTTTTAAACTAATTCCAAACCTGACACAATACCTGTTGGGTTACAAAAAATAGTCGTTTTTTTTCCTCGTTTTTTATTTAGCACTATGGTACTCGTTGGAAAGATAATAAAACGCTCGTTAATTTGGTGTAATTTTTTTCTTTAAAAAATCTCGTATATAAAAGATATTAACATTTAAAAGTTGTGAGAGGAAACATGAGAGAGAAAATAATAAAGTTTTAATATTTACATTTTGTAGATTAGGTATTTAATAGATTATGTTAAATCATATTTAAACCATATTTATTCTTTTTTTTTAATTGGTCTAGAATTGCCACATCACATCCTATGTGGCATCTCTCAAATGAGAGATTGCATAATATTATGACATGTCATTAAAAATGCTTTGGTTTATTATATATATAGATATAGATATAGATATAGATATAGATTCTTACATTTCAACCACGGAGATCACCTCTTCAGGGTCTTGAACTGCATTTGCATTCAAAGTTTCAGACTCCTTTGCTCTGCAGCATAAGAAAAATTAATAAACTAAACTTAGGAAATCAACAATAATTCTATTTTAAAAATTAAGAATGAAAAATCTTCTCATTACTTAAAAAGAAATTACATGATAATTAGAAAATAATATACATATCCCTCTTTAAAAATGCAATTACCAACACTTTCCAGGGTCATGAAAATATAATAAATAATTCATTCTCAAAAAGAAATATGTATTTTTTAACGTCGAACAAAGCTCGACCATCTGATACGTCAATAGTCAGTCATACACGCCCGTAATCGTATAGAAAATATTCTAATTAACTTAAAGTGAATTATTTTTCAAGCGACTTTCAAAAAGTCCATTGTTGTCAGCATCATTCAAACTTCCACATTAATGAAAAACAAACACTTTGGGAATGTGGGTGAGAGATCACACAAACACACACCAAATACCAGTAGATAAAGAGACTAAATGGACCACCATTGAAATGATCTTGAGCAAAAGTATTTTAGACCGCATAAAGGGTGATGATATTTACACACCCTCAAAATTAATTCCAGACCCCTATACGCGGCATATAGGTGGTTGCACAAACTTTCACTCGCTATTAATGCTTATCAGTCAAATACATTGAATAGACCTATACGTCGCATATAGGTCTCTGACTAACAGACAAGGGCAGATCTAGGGGCTTTTTTCGGTTTGGAAAAAAATAGAGTAGTATTTCGAAAAATTAGTGAAAGTCAAACCTTGGAAATACGTATTACACTACAGTGAGAATGGCCAAGCCTTTATTAGTAGTACAACAAAAGTTGTAACAAATGAGGAACGGACATGTATTCCATTAAATGCACGTAGTAGGAAATGGAACAAAAAAGTTGACGGTCGGTAAAACAAAAGTACACTCTACAGCAATTCACATTCACAGTAGTGGTAATTTGTGCAGGCCTGCAGAGTGTGTTTCACTGTGTGAAAGAGAAAAAATGTAACATGAAAGCCAACCGAAAACCGCCTTACGTCGGTGACAGGTATATAGTTACAGTGAAACAAGAGGATCCTTGATCCCTCTTCCTCTATTGGCATACATTATATAATAAACCATATTCCCTATTTTCGGGATGATTACAAACAGATAAGGAAACCTATTTAATTACAAATCATTGCTATACATATTATCTATTATACAGAGACTAGCCTAACGTCAATAAACGTCTCAGATCTCAAAGTTATTATTTTCTTTTTTTTTTTGAACTGCAAACGTTAGATCTCCTGTATATTACTCAAAGTTATTATTTTCAATGGACGTGTACACGTTTAACTATTTTATATATTCCGTCTAGTCTTCTAGAACTAAAGTGGTATGTTTTATCTAACAGAAAGTAAAATAATAGAGCTTAACCTCCAAACTCTAATTATTTTTTAATAGTTATAGAATTACATCGCGTACCTTTTGTTAAATAGTTTAATCGTCTCTTAAACAAGTTAGCAATTGCAATTTTATAATGAAGTAAAAGCATTGAAATGAACAATTTTGGTCTTAACAGAAATTAGTTATTAGATAGAATACCTTGCTGCGAATGAGGAGACGTTCAATCTCTGAAACTGCTCTGTTTCAACAGCACTACACCAAACACACAAATTTATTTAAGTATTCATAACTTATGCAACATCTTAATTTCACATAACACACTAAAATTTCAACATTTTACTCCTAACTCACTCAATATCTGAACAGAAAGATTCATAAACATTGTTTTTAACAAAATCGGTTTTGCTATTCAAAAAGAGGTTTTCACTTTATTGTAATAGTCTTTCTAAATATTATATCAAAAAAAGTATTTATATATCCGAAATGTAGATAAAAGTAAACGAAAACATTCAAACAATACACATTATAATCATCAATTACACATAATTGAGCTTAAATTTAAATGATCAAGAAACATAACCCCAACCTGATATCAGAACTATCACTTTTCTCACCAGAAACAGTAACAACAGCCGCCATAATAAACAAAATTAGCAACAGAAACGAACAACGAATAACCGATTCTTTAACAATCTCCATTGCCTTTACAATAACTCCTTAATTTTCTTCTCCTTCAAATGGATACACACACAGTTAATGTGTGTATGTGTGTTTGGATATGTATACGCAACAATGTGAGCAACTATATATATATTGTTGCAGAGAGAGGGAAAAGAAACGAGTATATAATCAAATTATTATGAGACACAACTTAACGGCTTCTTTTATAGAGGACAAAACAGAAAACGTTGAAAACGTAACGGCCGTTAGTTTTTAAGGGGTTAAAAAAAGAAGACACCATTATGTATTAACCATGGTTTAGTTAATTCACTCACCGACGATTGGTTACGGTGCCATGTCAGCATTATCCAGTAGACAAATGTTTCGGATCCGGGTCGGGTTCGTATCTCGTGGTATTCCGTACCAACATTCCTGCAGAATCGAAAAAAAAAATATTCTTTATGTTTTTTTTTATTTTGTTACTAGATTATACCCCGGGAGCGTCCCGAGTTGATAAATTTAGGGTGGTTATATTTAAACCCCCCACCTTCTATTTTAACCCCCTCCAAGCGCCTCGCTTAGGGCTAAGCGAGGCGCTTGGGAGCTGAATTCGAGGAGGTCAGTACGAGGGTCAGACCTCCTCGAATTCAGCTTCAAAGCGCCTCGCTTAGGCCTAAGCGAGGCGCTTGGAGGGGGTAATTTATTTTGGTAGTTTTTTGATATTTTGAGTTGTTTTTTTTTTTAATTTAATAATTATAAAAAGTTAAAAAAAAATAAAAAACAAAGTAATAACCCTCAACATTGTCAATGACTTAAACTTGACATCATCAACCACGTAAAGTCAATGAATGCGGTATGCACGTTAAATTTCATTAAATGCGGCAACACAGGCAAGTCCTCGTCTGATAACAACTGAAAAGTAGCCGGTGCAAGTTATGTTGTAGCTTCCAAAACACGACGTCGTTGTAGCTCATATGTTATTATCTCTTCTCTTATTCTCTGTTTCTCTAGTTCTCGATGGATTATTGCTCTCATATCATGGATCAGAGAGATTCAAGCTAATTAAACTCATATCTCAAGCCGGTGCAAGTTATGTTGTAGCAGTCAAGGTAGATCGTGGAAATCAATTACAGTTATTTGGAATGTTTCTGATCATTACAGTAATGAAATCATTCTCACATGAATATCCTTTGAAATCAATGGGAAGATAGATAAACAATCCTCATCCACAATGTTCTTATCTATAGCCAGGTGTTTGTCAAAAAGGTAGAGCACACCACTAGAGCAAAAAGTTGTGTGTATGAATAGTGACCCTCTGGCAAACCTGCGTAAAGGACTAAAGCCACATATCTTGCCATTAATACCAAACGATGATTGCCAGAGGGTATGTACAATGGTTTTATTTATATATAAAGAACATTAATCGGTTTTATTTAGCGTAAAAAGTTCATTGTACATATACCTCCTTATCTAAAACAAAGGAAGATTGGTGATCTTGTTTAAGTGGTAAAACTCGGTTCATATCTAGCAGGTTGAAAAACTGCTGGTTGTATGAGTCGAACCGGTCATATGTATCATCATTTCTACAAAAAAAAAATGTTAAAAATGTTACTAAACTCTAAATTCAAATGCAACTTGCCCATGTACATTTTATATATTGATCACATAAGTTTATTTGTACCTGTAAATTAGGTGTATGTCATCTTGATCAAAGTAGTTGAACATCTGATCATCAAGGTATTTTAAAGGGCTTTGATGGTTTAGATTTTGATCCATGTTTGAGGGAAAATGAAGAGTGGGTTGTTAATGTGATTGGTTTATAGTTTATATATATATATATACCTCCTTATCTAAAACAAATCACTTCTCTATGGAAGTTGCTAAAATAGTTAAACAAAAGCTGAAATTGAACAGTTATTTGGAATGTTCTTGATCATTACAGTAATACTTGGATCCGGTTCGAGTCTAAAGCTTCGTGTGTCATCTTGGTCGAACTCATGTTGCAACATTCGTCTTTGTGTGGCAAACATACTTGAAATCAATGGGAAGATAAACAATCCTCATCCACAATGTTCTTACCTATGAGTTTAATTAGCTTGAATCTCTCTGGTCCATGGTATCCACTTTCAGAATCTGAAGAGAAGCTATCATCTAAGAGAGATATCTGTCAAGTCCAAAAATTGCAAGTCCAAATCATTGTACGATGTCTTTTTCAGAGGACCTCGACTCTTGAGATGTTGCAGGTGTTTGAAAAGTTTGAACTGAAATTGAACTTTTCATGCAAGCAAGTAAAATTCAGTTGTTTTACTAATTTCATAGTCTTGATACTTTTAACAATCGGATCGGCGCTAAACAATAGAAAGTAATTACAATCCGAAACAATAAAAAGTAATTACAAAGAAGATGATCAAAGATGCTACAACATAACTTGCACTGGCTTGAGATATGAGTTTAATTAGCTTGAATCTCTCTGATCCATGGTATCCACTTTCAGGTTGTCTTCATCGTTGACCGCTATCTCTCGGATAACAACTGAAAAGTTGTCTCATTAATTCCAATTCCAATTCCACCGGTGCAATCAGAATCTGAAGAGAAGCTATCATCTCAGAGAGATATCTGTCAACGATGATGGCGCAGAGGTTAGCGGTAACTTTAAATTTTGAATGATCGTCGGTTTGCTCTCTACATACCAATCAACAGTAGCGATCATTACAGTTATTTGGAATGTTTCTGATCATTGTCAGAGGGTCACTATTCATACATAAAGAGCATAATCAAACAAGGGTTGTTATCGGAGAGATATCGGTCAACGATGAAGGCAACCTGAAACGACATAAACATTTATAACCTTTCTGTACCCGTGGCCAAAAGAACCTGATAAACACGAGTATAATCAAACAAGGGTTTCCCGGAGTTTGATTAGCTTGAATCTCTCTGATCCATGGTATCCACTAACCGTAGCGATCATTACAGTTATTTGGACTGTTGCTAAATTAGTTAAACAAAAGCTTAAATTATACAGTTATTTGGAATATTCTTGATCATTACGGTGAGATTGATAACTTCTCTATGGAAGTAACAAATTCAAAACAGAGGTAGGTTTGCCAGAGGGTCACTATTCATACATAAAGAGTATAATCGTGATGTGATGGATTTTTATATCTGCAACTTAGTTCCTTTTTACCTGGTTGCAAAGGAACTTCAGGTCAGCCAGACGTTTGTCAAAAGCAAGTGTGAAGATCAAGATCAAGAAGACTGGATACCATGGATCAAAGAGATTCAAGCTAATCAAACTCATATCTCAAGTTGGTCTAACAACTGAATTTGACTTGCTTGCATAGGAATCTTGTACGAAATTATACAGTTATTTGGAATGTTCCTGATCATTACGGTCAACGATGAAGGTGTGTTGTATGTATAAAATTGTGAATAACTGTGAGAGTCGATATGAGAGCAATAATCCATCGAGAACTAGAGAAACAGAGAATAAGAGAAGAGATAATAACATATGAGCTACAACGACGTCGTATTTTGGAAGCTGAAGTTCGGAGAGAACTAAATATTCGGTTGTTGATTTTCTTCTCTATACAGATTGACGATAGGCGTTTTCGATTTCCAAATGAATCAACGACTTAAACTTGACATCATCAACCACGTATAGTCAAATATTTATTCTCCATATCCATACCTTGTTTCAAGTATCTTGTAAAATTCATTTCGTCTTCAAGACTCCTATGAGTCAACAAAGGTTGACTTTTTTGAGCATTAACAATGACTATATTACATTATTATTATTTTTTTATTATTATATTTGTAATTTAGTTCCTTTGTTTTATTATTATAGTAATTTGTTATTATCAAGAATCGGAAATTAGTAAAACGATTTATGAAAGTATCAAGAATCGGAAATTAGTAAAACGATTTAATAAATCATTGCTCAGACGTTAGGGTTTGATAGACACAAAACTTATTATTTATAAAGCAACAAAAACACAAATCGTACCGTGAAATAAAGAGAGGCCCATTAGGAGTGCCGTGGAGGAAGATCGTCGGTTTGCTGTAGTCGATGATTAGCTTGAAATCAATCTCTCTGATCCATGGTATCCACTATCAGGTTGTCTTCATCGTTGACCGCTATCTCTCGGATAACAACTGAAAAGTTGTCTTCAATGATTCTAAAAAACTTGAAAGTAATTACACCGGCTTGAGATATGAGTTTGATTATTATCGTATTTGCAACTTAGTTCCTTTCTCTCGAAAAACAATCCGATTGTTAAAAGTATCAAGACTATGAAATTAGTAAAACAACTGAATTTTACTTGCTTGCATGAAAAGTTATTTTTAAATGTTTGGACTACACTCATACAAACCACTTTGCGATTAATGCTCTAGTTTTTGTTGTTTTTGATGTGGAAACGGTTTTTCTTTAATACATCAATGGACTACACTCACGGTATGTGTATCACGTATTTTCATTCTTTCCTTGATCTGCAATATTTGAAAATTATCATTTCTTGACATGCTTGGTAACACCTTGATCTGCAATATTTGAAAATTATCATTTCTTGACATGCTTGGTAACACCTTGATCTGTAATATCTGAAAATTATCATTTCTCGAAAAGTAATTAAAAACACTTAAAAATGAATTAAAAACAATTGTTGCGAGTTAGGTTTAGTCGGAGGACCACGTACAATGATTCATCAAAGTTGTACAAAGCTGGATGTTTGTACTGGAAAACCAAAACGAGCAATAAACGAAGCGAAACGGAGAGATATAATTTTCTTGGCTTGGAAACAACTTAAAAGAACCAAAAATGAATTAAAATTATTTTTTGGTGATTAACAGATAATTTTAAAGAATTAAAAGAAATTCAATTTTTTTTAGAAAAAGGCCAAAGCACCTCGCTTTGGTCAAAGCGAGGCGCCTGGTTGCCTCGCTTAGGCCTAAGCTAGGCTAGGTTAGCCAAACCATACGAGGGTGGCAGGAAAAAGTTGACATTTTGATCCAAAGGAAATTCTGGTTAGCCAAACGTTTGTCAAAAGAACATTTTTTATAATAATTATATTAAAAAAACAAAAAACTAACTCAAAAGACCAAAAAAAAAAATAAAAAAAAATTTTGATTCGAAGCACCTCGCTTAGGCCTAAGCGAGGCGCTTCGAATTAAAAATCAGTTTTTTCTGCCCCCTCGTACTGACCTCCTCTGAATGATTTCAAAGCGCCTCGCTTAGGCTTAAGCGAGGCGCTTTGAGGGGGTGGAAATAGAAGGTGGGGGGTGGGAATAGACGGAGCCTAAATTTAATATAATACATCAATTTTACATATGAAATAGACTGATGTATAATTCTAATATTAATATCTAACCTAAAACAAATTAACAATGTACAACTCCAATGCTAATACCTAACCTAAAAGAATGTAGAACTTTAATGTAACTCTAATATTAAAATCTATCCTAAAAACTAAACAAATGTACAACTCTAACATACTAATATTGATACCTAACTTAAAACAACGTATAACTCTATTAACCTATTCGGCTCTGGTTGAAAAAAAAATTCATATTTACTGATTTGAACATAATTAGTGACTTGCCTATACATGATTAATGATTTACCTGAACACTTTGTGTTTTTTTTCCTGTATGAACACAACCCCACAAAAAAAATCTCCGTTTTTTATATAGCACTATGATACTCGTTGGAAAGATAATAAAACCCTCGTTAATTTGGTGTATTTTTTTCTTTAAAAAATCTCGTATATTAAAGATATTAACGTTTAAAAGTTATGGAAGGAAACATAAGGGTTGAAAATCCAATTTTGTTTTTAAATTAATTTTTCTAAAATATCTCAATGCCACATGGGATGACACATGACACACTTAAAGAAGAGAATGTCTCTTTAAGTGCCATATCATTAAAATGACTTTGGTTTATTATATGTATAGATAGATTTAATAATTTATTTTAATGTTAGTTTACCCCTTTTTTTTTTTTGTCAATGGGAGTTTTCAATTGTTACAAAAAAAAATGTTAGTTTAATATTACGGGGATATGTTTTCCACTTTATTTATTTGTTTTTTTTTATTATTTGCGTGGAAATTAATATTCAATTGCGGCCGAAATTCTCGGCGATGGTTACTGAATGCGAATTGTGTACAGTCTCTTTGAATATTTTTTTTTCTATTAATTTGTCAAATTTTCATGCTGACTGATCTGATTGTAGTTGGTTGGGGAACTTTATGACACCAATATTCTATAAACTCTTTTGGTTTCGTTTCACACAATACAAAAACCTTTCGATAAATATTAACAATGGTTGCCAATGAGGTCGTGGAATGGTTGGGGAAAGACTTGGGCAGCGTTTGGTATGATGAATGGAATGGGGAATAGAAAGGACCATTACGAGTTAATGAAAAATAGTGTGTTTGGTTGGTTAAGGAATGGAATCACTCATTCCACAAGGCATTCCATTCCCTTAAAACCATTCCATCCACCCCCCATGTTTTTTTTTTTCATTTCATCCCTCATTCACCTTTTATTAACAACACTATAACCTACCACCCCCACCCCCACCCACCACCATCATCACCACCCACCACCACCACCACTCACCAGCACCACTCACCACCATCATCACCACCCACCACCGCTTAGGGATGGCAACGGGTCGGGTATGGGTCCGGTTTGGCTAATACCATACCCATACCCGGTTATAAAATCTCATACCATACCCGTCGGGTATAGAGCATACCCGCGGGTATCGGGTATACCTGTTGGTATTTGCATGTATATATATATATTTTTTAATTTCTTTTATAGTCTTATGCTTTAAAAAAATTAGAATATATGAAATTTTAATAAGTAACGTATATATGATCATCACCATAATAATCTTTGAAACATTTCAAATGTATATATATGTTATACTATGAATTTTGAAAACTATTTTTATATTTCATAGCATATAAATATAAATAATAATGTTATTAGAATATATATGTTAGACGAAAAGTTTATTTTTTAAATAATGAATCTATTAGAATTAAACATTTCTAAAAAAATAGTTAAGAAAAGATATATGTAAAACTTAAAAGTCTCCGGGTATATGTTTCGGGTAGACGGATATTAAGTTTCGGGTAATCGGGTCGGGTATCCCCTAATACCATACCCGTCCCATACCCGTGAAATATTTATTTTCCAATACCAAACCCGTCGGGTATTGGGTATACCCGTTCCAAATGCTTCGGGTTTCGGGTATACCCGTCGGGCTCGGGTTTTTTTGCCATCCCTACCACCGCTGCCGCCACCGCCACCGCCACCACTCACCACTGCCGTCACTACCCACCACCGCTGCCGCCACCACCCACCACCGCCGTCACCACTTACTATCGTCATCGTCGTCGCTGCCACCAACCACCGCCACCACCCACTACCACCCACCACTGCCGCCATCCAATACCACCCAACGCCGCCCACCACCATCACCCACCCACCGCCGCATCCACCACCTGCCACCGTTACTCACCACAATTTTCTTTACCCACCACTGCCACCGCCACCAACCACCACCCACCACCGCCACTACTCACCATCGTCGTCCACCCACCATCACGGCCGTCCAGCTCCACCTTCCACCGTCGCTACCACCGTCGCCGCCACCCACCACCGCCGCTATCGCCACATATCACCACCCACCATCACCACCACCGACCACGACCACTCACCTCCAATTTTATTCCTTCGTCTTTTCCTGCCTATCTAACAACACAAAGTAATGTTTTGTTTCATTCCCACGTGGCAACCAAACAAGACATGGAATGGTAATGATCCATTCCATTACCTTGTCCATTCCATTGCCTCGTCCATTCCATTCCCCCTCCATTCCATTACCTCATACCAAACAGACCCTTGGTGTTACTTTTGACTCCGGTTTGATTCTCACTCTCCTCATAAGTTTCTGTAACATCCAGGTGAAGAGTGAATACGGGTGACACGGGTTCGACTCAAATGGAAGGCGAGTTTTACTAATTATTCCACTATGGAGGTCGGGTTTCCGCGCATCTGGAAGAGCCAAGGGCTGGTGGCGGATGTGTAACACCCCAACCGATGGCGGAAACATCGAGGTGTCACGTATTGATGAGTATACAGTAGCACATGGTAATCAAATTTTAATTGAAATAAATATTAAATTGTAAATATCCAAAAATTGAAATACATAAGAGTTTGAATGTGGAAATCTAATACATCACACAAGAATCAAGCATGCATAGACTCCTTATTTCTTCATAAGTACTCTAATCTTCAAGCATCGTTATCACCTGTTGAGTTGTAAAAATGGGGGGTCAACTAGAAGTTGGTGAGAATACATAATCCATGTTAAGCATATAGTTTAAGTATAAAAGTCTAGCAATTCGTACGTCTATCGTAAATTTAAGTCTACATGCATAGTATAATATGTTGGCATAATCAAACCTCCGACTAGTTTAGGTCCATCCCGTCATCTACGGTTCACCTTAGTAATATGTTGAACGATAACAATCACCCACGTGACCTATGTAGGAGGTACACGTATCCGGGTGGGGTTGTCAATCCAATAGATCTATTATTGAGTATCGCCGGCTTGGCCATAGCTAATGATTATGTAAATGTTGAAACTCGTTGAAACTCGTTGAAACTGTTGACTAATACATGAGGCAATAAAGTTTACTACTAGACATATATGTTGAATTGCTTAAAATTGTTGCAAGTATAAAGAATCGCATAAACAGGATTACGTAAACTCACCTTGGTATAGTTTTTGGTAATGAGATATAGTATAAGAGTAGCCCAAATAATTTGCCAAGTGTTACCCTACGTATAAGGCAACAAATAAGTCTAAGTCTAACTAGTTTATAAGTATATCCTAGGGTTTTGATTTGGGGATAATCAATTGTTGCGATTTAAATTAAAATGCTTAATTAAATAAAGAAAATTGGATAATTAATGAAAAATAGTCTTTTTATAAAGTTTGAATTTTGTATGAGTACAATAAAGTGTTTGAAGCAATAAAATAATTTTTATAAAATTATTTCATTTAAAATAGATTTTTAAATCTATTTATTTATAAATAGTCAATTATTAACTTTAATATTCAAAAATACTAAAATTAAAGAAATCTTATTTTAAAAATCATAATTCTGTTCTAAATGATTAAAAATAATTTGTATAAAATTTTGGTGCAAAAATGATGAAAATTGGATTTATTAAGAATTAAATATGATTAAATCTTACAAAAATTGATTAAAAATAATAAATAAATGATTTTACTGAATTAAAAATTATTTCAGTAAAGTTCAACTTTATAAAAAGTTAGGATAATTTTTGGGGAATTTAATAAAACTGTTTTGATATAATAATGGATTTTTATAATTATAATAGTATAAAAATGATTTAATTATTATAAATATTAAATAAAAGAATTTCTGAAAAATAAAAATTGTAAATAACACTTTTATATCAGATTAAGTAATTATAATTTTTTTAGAGTTTATAAAATAGTTTTGGTATTTTAAAAAGAATTTAAAAGATTAAAGGATTTAATATATATATATATATTTATTTAATTGTTTGCCAAAAAGAAAAGAAAAGAAAAGAATACCAAAAACCGGTCAGAGCCGGACTCGAACCCGGGTGACCTCGGATAAGGACCAGAGTCACAACCACTTGGCCTAGGCCGGTGGTTGTGATGTCTTTAGTTTAAAAATAAATAAATACATTAAGCCTGAATCAGTTTATCCCCAAAATATACACGCGATGAACCCTAGTTTTGCAATCAGATGATCCAGGCAACAATAGCCCGATTAATGTTAGGGCTATTGTTGCTGGGATGCCGGAGAACTAAACCCACCAAAAAAAGTAGACTCACAGTGAGGTATTGATGATGATGGTCGGGTCAAAGCAAAAGTCAACCACGAGCGAAATTATCAAATACAGAGAGAATTAGAGAGATATTGAGATTGAGAGAGAGTTGTGAGCGATTTTACAAGGTTCGCAGACCATCTATATATACTAGAGGATTAGGGTTAGGGTTAATTAGTAAGTTGACTTTCCTTTGAATACAAACGCGTCCAATTGATTATTAGGGCAACGATTGACGTGTAATCGTTGTGTATATGCGTTGGATTGGGCCGGTTATAGCACGAGTTTGCCAAAAATATAACAATTACGCGTTAGAATGTTGGATTGATCACCAAGACAACCCACAGTTGACTTTCCTTGTCAACTGTGAGGTTTTGAGTGTGTGTATAAATATAATTTGCGTCCGGGTTTTATCAAAACAGAAAGCCAGCCCAGTTGGTTTGTGCACGAGTGTGTTTGGATTGAACCGGCCTTTGGCGCGGGTTCGAACCCCGGCCAAGGCAAAACATTTTTTTTGATTTAATTATCCACACACACACATATATATATATTATATATAGTATTAGGGTTCCATAAATGCGACAAAAATAATAATTGCGAGGGTAAATATGAAACTTGACGTTTTATTAATGTCGATGGTGTAACGTACAAGTTTCAAATGCGTAATGTTACAGGATGAGTCGTCGACCATGGCCACAATGCCTGGTGTCACAATAGTTGGTAGATCGTTGCTTGCTGTTAAAAAAAATAGTAAACATTGGTTCGTTTTTTAAGTTCAATGTCACCCTTATAAAAAAGACAAAATTACAAAGATTGTCTTTTATTTATATACAAAATTGCACCTTTTGTCACCTGTCTTTAAAAAGCACAAAAAATATCAGTTAGCTTAAATGCCAAAGAGCATGCAAAATTTATTTATAAAGGACATTTTGCGTGATTTTTAAAGACAAAGGACAAAGAATGCAATTTTATATATAAGTAAAGGACAAGTTATGTAATTTTGTCTAAAAAATATACAGCTTTAACCTATTTTTTTAATAATTTTATTTTTTCTAGTAACTTACGTCCGTTGACTTAATTAAAACTATTTGCATGATCGTTTTCCATTTTAGCATTACATTGTGAATTTTATTGAAAACAGAGTTATAATAAAAACAAAATATATTATTGGTATCATAAACTATACTGAAGTCCTGGGTTTTACACTAGCGCTGTTCATGAGCCAAACCGAATTAGTGCAAATTTAGGCTTGGCTTGGTTATAGACCGAGCTGGCTTCGCTTGGCTCAGATTTAAAACCGAGCTGAAAACCTAAGCTTAAGCTCGGCTTGGTTTGACTAGAATTTAAAAAGAATAACTGAAAATAGTTTTCAAAATTCAATAAATAAAATATCATTCAATACTTCATAAGAATATATATTCAAAATAAGTTCAACCTAATATATTCCAAGCCAAAATCAAGTTCAATCAAATACAAAATTATGTCTTAAATTTTAATTGAATATAGTATAAGTTCACCAATATACGAATTAACCCCCAAATATGTAATAGATGTCCAATTACATGCCTAGATACTAACATCTATGAAATCTAGGCACTATTAAATTTGATAACTTGAGTACTTGAACAATTATCATTATGCTATGCTTTATTAAAATAACTTGATTAGTTGTAAATTCAATCTTAATCATACAAATCGGTCCAACACTTGTAGCACAGTTGGTTGAGGGCCTAAAGTTTCCTATGGGAGGCTTAGGTTCAATTCCCACTAGCTACATTTGGAGGACATTGGTGAAGGGGAAATAAGGAATGACCCGGCCATTGGCTTGGGTTCGAGTCTTGATCCCGACCAGTTTTACCGATTATTTCACTGTCGTGCCTTCGGGCGGGTGAGTGGTCGGGTTTTCCTGGGAATTGGTGGCAATTGATGGCCCGGGTACTCTCGAGTACCTGATTCGCCAAAAGGGTGCCCGAGAGTGCTCGGAAATTGATTCGTTGGCCGTTAAAAAAAATCATACAAATCGCTATGCTATCATTAACAAATATTAAAAATGTAACACGTTCCGCTCTTTTTTAACATTTTTATAGTATGTTATACGTATAAAAGTAATATTTATTAAAAGTTAGAATTATGCGAGCCAAACCGATCCAGCTTGGCTCATTACGAACCAAGCCGAGCTAGGCTCGCTTTCTAACCGATCCGAGCCGGCTCGACTCAGCTTCCATGCGAACCATATCGAGCGAGCTTTGTGGACAGCCCTATTTTACATGAGCCATTAGATGTGTGGTTTGGAAAGGTTCCGAGTTTGACTTCCAGCCTTTACAACCCATAGGGAAAAACAACATGGGAACCTGTGAAGGTCTCCTCCTTGATAGAGTTCGCTCTATGCGAGATTCAAACCCGGGTCACTAAGGGTGCGTTGGGTTCACGGAATTGTTTGGAATTGGAATTTGTGAAGGAATTGGAATTGGAATGAATTGGATTTGGAATTCAAACATTCCAAAAGGAATTGGAAATTGTTGGAATTGGATTCTCAAATATTGTGTTTGGTTGGTTATAAATTGGAATCTATCACCCTTACCCTCACGACCCGCATCGTTGTGACCCGTACCGGCCCGAACCGTTTCGCCTCGTACCGACCCATACCGTTTCGACCAGTACCGGCCCGTACCGTTTCGACCAGTACCATTTTGACCCGAACTGTTGATACCTCTATCGTTTCGGACCAGTTTCGATCGGTATCGTTTCGACATGTACCGTTTCGGACCGTACCAGTTTTGACCAGTACCGTTTCGCCCCGTACCAGTTTCGACCTGTACCGTTTCGACATGCACTGTTTAGACCCGTACCGGTTCGGGTCGAAAACGGTACCGGTCGAAACTGGTACGGGGCAAAACGGTACCGGGCAAAACGGTACCGGTCAAAACTGGTACGGTCCGAAACGGTACATGTCGAAACGATACCGGTCGAAACTGGTCCGAAACGGTACAGGCCGAAACTGGTACGGTCCGAAACGGTACAGGCCGAAACGGTACAGGTCGAAACGCTATCGGTCGAAACTGGTCTGAAACGGTTCGGTCCAAAATGGTACTGGTCGAAACTGGTACGGTCTGAAATGGTACCGGTCGAAACTCGTACAATACGAAATGGTTCGGGTCGAAACGGTACCGGTCGAAACTGGTACAGTACGAAACGGTACCGGTCGAAACTGGTATAGTACGAAACGGTTTGGGTCGAAATGGTACCGGTCGAAACTGGTACGGTCCGAATTGGTTCGGATCTAAGCGGTTCGCGTTGAAATGGTACGGTTCGAATCGGTTCGGGTCAAAATGATGTCAACCGTTCGAAAATTCCATTAAATTGACTTGAATTCCTTCTAATATTGGAAGGATTTTGAATTCCCTTAGGTAAAGGAATTTGAAGGAATTCATACTAAATTCCAATTCCAATTCCTTTGTCAACTAAACACACAAGATTGGAATTGAAACTCCAATTCTAACAAATTCAATGAACCAAACACATAAAGAGTTGGAATTCAAATTCCAATTCCATTAAATTCCATTCAATTCATGTGAACCAAACGCACCCTAAGAATCCTTGAATTCTACAGTGATGGTAAGTTACTCTAGTTAGTGTTAAAATCAACTTATTATTGCAAATCTTTGAGCTAGATCCATGGACTTAAACCTAAATTTTAGTTGGAGGTTTTATATAAACATGATACCCATGTTCATACATTATAGCATTAGAAAATTTATATGAATACATATTTATAAAAGCTATTGATTTTGACATGGGATGTTACTTGAGATTTGTTAATCAGTTCTAATTATATGTAATGGAAAATATATAATAAACGTGTATCTGACAGATTGATGAAACATGAGACTGGTGCTGTAAGCGTAATGGAAAACGACATCATTGTTAGTGTGATCGGGTTCCCTTTAGTGTGTATCGTTATGATGGCTAATGAACTCTGATGAATTCGATCATGAGAAAGAGATTGGGGACGGTTATTACGACAGTTATGGTGTTATGAGTGTCAACCCCTTAAACTCTAGTAATCCCTCTATTTATACACATAGGGGGCACCCTAATTATGTCATTAAGGGTAATTCCGTTCATCAAGGAAATACCTATTATTAATTTAGGGATATATTAGTAATTGAAAATTATTATATAAATGAGTGTGATGGTTTTAGATAAATATACCAACATAACGTATATTTATTCAAACATTCTCCCACTTAGCCACGTAATCATTTATTATGAGTAATACGTAAGTCTGCAGAGATTAATACTCATTTTATTTCTAAACCTAAACTGTAGCAAAGAAATACAGTCATTAAGCCGATATTCAACTTAGGACCCCCATTAATCATACTATAATCCAAATTTAGAACTTAACGTTAGGGTCAATTTAAGTTACCCCCTTAATTGTTGATTTGTTACATTATTGTTTGTATGTCATTATGCCAGCTTAATATACTAACAGACAAACAAATCAAAATGGGGAAATTTTATTAAATGTAAGTCATTATTCATAAAAAATTAGTAAAAGTAAGTCATAAGTAAGCACACATGCTTCTAAACAAGGTCATTAGTAAGTCCCATCTATGCAACATGTTCTTCAAATACTTTAGGTGGGAGACCTTTTTTTTGAATGGTAAGATTCATTCAAAAACAACAACGAGCGGTGCTCAAAGCAAGGACCCCCGGGCAAACAAACGAGATTACATCAAGTTCAATGGGTAATTACACCAAACATTCCAATATATAAATTTCATTCTACTTCTATGTTTATACCAAAAATACGATGTCATTTTGATGTTTTCCACCACTTCAATAGCTCTACGACGTTTGCCTTTGAAGATATATACGATCATTGTGTTCCATCCATATAACCCATATAGTAGTGAAAATAATACCTTGTAATATTTGTTTGGCCTGCTTGGAAACCGGCTGCAGATTGGTTATCTGCTACAAATCACCCACATCAAAAATAACCAAAGGAGGCAACCCGCACCACGATTCTACTCGGCTCCACACCTCGGCAGCGAAGAAGCACCCTGAGAATAAATGCGTGGAAGTCGCCACATCTGTGTCGCACAACCCACAAATCTGACTCGGAAGGTTTACACCCCGTTTACATAATTTGACTTTAGTCGGCATACGACTAAGTGTCGCTCTCCAAACCAAAATCTTACGTTTCAGTGGAACCCAAACTTTCCAATCCATATCAACCGCATTGGTGGTTCGCGGATAGCACGAAATCAACCGCTTAGCCTTATTGACTGAAAACTCGCCCGAGGCGTCTGCCTTCCACCTCCACATATCATGACCTCCCTTCCATTCATAATCATAAATATCTGATATGAGATTAAAATATTCCGAGACCTCTTCTGAAGATGAAGGAGCAGAACGCCACTCCCACTGCATCGATTTAATACCATTAATGACCAGCAACCTGTCCGAAACAGACACCCATTTATGTTCGATACAAACATTGTTTTCCTCAACTCGCTCACGTACGAACAAGTACTTTGTATCTAAGAACAAACCAACGACTGTCGAACTGTTATTGTTCGAGAAACTAACGGCAGCTGAGTTATCACAGTAAAGCTTCAATGGTCTAGAGAAGGAATTAACTATTTTGAGTCCAATGATGAGATTCCTAATCAACATTCAATGATTGTTTGCGTTATACACAACAATGTATTCTGCCATCATTGTGGATGTTGTAGCCAGTCTTTGTTTATGACTCTTCAATGAAATGAGTTGCGTTATACACAGCAATGTATTCTGCCATCATTGCGGGTTCACCTGCTAACATAAAGATATACCCCAAATTGGATTTGTTATCATCTTTGCATTTAGCAAAGTCAGAGTCAGAGTATTCTGGTACTTCTAAATGATCACTTCTTCTGTAAGTCAGTTTATATTCTTTTGTCCCTTGTAGATATCTTAACACCTTCTTAGATCCTTTCCAATGATCATGACCTGGATTATTCAAGTAACGGCCTAGCATTCAAGTGACATAAGCGACATCTGGACGTGTACATACTTGAGCATAAGTAAGACTACCGACTACTGAGGAATAAGGTATCATTCTCATCTGTTTCTTTTCCACTTTTGTTTTCGGACATTAGAATAAGCCAAAGACATTACTGGAGTTGGATTAGGTTTACAATGTTGCATATTGTAACGTGTAAAAACACGATCAATGTAGGCCATTTGGGACAAACCTAAGATGTCACACCCCAACCGATGGCGGAATATATCGGGGCGAGACTTGGGATATATTGTTCAAAGACTTCATGACACTAGAATTCGTGACAATACGATTTGAAGATAAAATTTCATTCATAGCATAATTATCGTCTAAAAAGATAACATAATACAAATTGTTTTCATGAAAAGAGAAATACGACATCAAAATATAGAACTTAAACTAGCGTGAGTTTCTAGTCCAATCCTAAGTAGATTTCTTGAATATCCCGCATCAAACATTTCCTGCAACATGTATAAAATATCCGTCAACACATAAAGCATTGGTGAGCATACTAGTTTTAGTTTACATACATAGTATTTTAGAATGGTTTACTCAAATCTCATACTATAGTATTGCACATACCTATCATACAAAAGACATAACTCAAACCCGCGAGTACCACAGCGTATACCTAACATATTCATGTTAGGCCGTTTAAATCTTAACAATGACCCATAAAGGGGGCGGTGTGCTAGTCCTATAGCGCGCTATACATGTTAAGTGGGCTAATAATAGTTAATGATTTATGTCTAAGTATCTAAGAATCATAAGCACGACAAGTAGCATATAAGTATGTTTAATAGATTGAGCATGTGTGTTTATGAAAGCATTAGTGTGTTTTGCATATGATACATGTTTACACCCCAAAAGTGATAAAGAGTAAAAAGGGGACAAGTATGAACTCACCTTTGGGTGCGTTTAGTAAGGCTCCAAAGACGAGTCTTGGATGGTTAGTTCCTTAGCCTTGGTTAACTAGGATTAGAGAATAAAGGGTCTTAGGTTCGAGTTTAGATTATAGATTCACGAGAGTCATGCAAGCCTTTTAGGCAAACCAAGCACAAATTGCCTTTTGGGCAATCCGGATGGTCATGAGATTAAGTTAGACCAAGAAAAAAACCATCATAGATGATTCGGATGGTATAAAGTTAGAAATGTGAATCCATTTGATAGGTTCATGTCATAACCGCTTCGCTTATGGAATAAACGTGGGTTTTGGACACGGGATTTCCCTTTTCTAGTGTGGATAAATCCGTAGCACAAGAAGGGTCAACAGAGTTGGTAAGGTAGGGTGTAACCACAAACCTTCCAAAGATTAATAATAAGCTAATAAGATAGAAACTTAAAAGTATATGTTTATATTATTATATAGTATAATTCAGAAAACAACCACCTTTGGGACCTCTTTTAGGTGCTCTACCCTTATCACACTTTTGTGGATAAATATGGGGAAGTTCCTAGAGGTTTTTCCATGGGGTTAGAAGAAGAAAAGAAGTGAAGAAAGAAGAATAAAGTTGGAGTTTATGAGAGAACTCACTTAGAAGTGGACTTCCACTCTTAGGATTTCTTTGGAGAATGGGAGGTTTAGAGAGGATTTAGAAATGAGCAAGTGTTAGAATGGGTAGGAGTGGTGTATTTATTGTTGGGGTGAAGGGGTTGGGCATTTAATGAATTAATTAGGGTGGTTAGAAGTTAATTGGGTGGTAATTATATATTTAAAAGGAAAAAAAATCATGAAAATAATAAAAAAAAAACGTACGGAAGTTTTTTGAAGTGTTATATTTCTTTTTGTTACATAAAGTCACATGGCTTTTTGTCATATTATGTTTTTTTTAGTATTATTAAATATATATATATATATATATATGTTTTATTAATAATAAGTATATATTAAGGTCTTCACTAAATGAGTTTGTTGTTATAACGCCTAAATTGAATAAGATAAATTATAATGACGACCCGTCACGAATTGGTAAGAGTATAAAAAAAGCGAGTAAAGGCGAACTTGGAATTTGTTAAGTATAGAATTTAGAATATATGCAAAACTAAAAATCACGCGATGTTACATAAAGTTTGCGTCACATAGAATTTATAGAATAAATGAAATAGATTAAGATTAAATGCAATTGACAAAATACTTTTCCATTGATCATAAGCTCGGGATTACAAGGGTGTAAAAATGACAAGATACAAGAATACAAGGACTGGAATGGAAAATACGAAAAATACGAATGTTACAGTCTCCCCTACTTTAGGAAATTTCGTCTCGAAATTTATTCAAGTGGCTTGACCGAAAAGATGTGGGTACTTTTTCTTCATTTGTTCTTCATGTTCCCAAGTGAATTCGGGTCCATTCTTCGATTCCCAACGAACTTTAACTAGCGGAATACGTTTTCATTTGAGTTGTTTAACTTCACGATCCGTTATTTCCACTGGTTTTTCGACGAAATGCATAGTCTCGTCAATTCGTACATCATCAAGAGGAATGTGTATGTTCCCCTCGGCTAAGCACTTCTTCAAATTTGAAACATGAAAGGTAGGATGGACATTGTTGAGTTCTTGGGGTAACTCGAGCTTGTAAGCCACTTTTCCGATTCGCTCAATGATTTTGAATGGTCCAACATACCGTGGAGCTAACTTTCCTTTCTTTCCAAATCTTACTACTCCTTTCCAAGGAGATACCTTGAGGAGTACTTGATCACCAACATTGAATTCAAGGGGTTTTCGCCGCTTGTCAGCATAGCTTTTCTGACGGCTTCGAGCAGCTAAGAGATTATCACGGATCTGGATGATTTTGTTGGTCGTTTCCTGGATGATTTCGGGACCAGTGATTTGTGCTTCACCAATCTCGTTCCAACATATAGGAGAACGACACTTTCGGCCATAGAGAGCTTCGAATGGAGCCATTTGGATGCTGGTATGGTAACTGTTATTGTACGAGAACTCGACCAATGGTAGATGAGTATCCCAGTTTCCACCAAAGTCGATTACACAAGATCGAAGCATGTCCTCAAGAGTCTGGATCGTACGTTCAGTTTGACCATCAGATTGAGGATGAAAAGCTGTACTAAGATTAAGCTGAGTTCCCATGGCAGCATGAAATGTTTCCCAAAGACGGGAGGTGAATCGACCATCACAGTCTGAGATGATGTCAAGAGGAATACCATGACGACAAATGATTTCCTTGGTGTAGATATGGGATAGCTTTTCAACTTTGTAATCTTCACGAATGGGGAGGAAGTGAGTTGACTTGGTTAAACGATCAATGATCACCCAAATGCTATCATGACCGGATGATGTTCGGGGGAGCTTGGTAATGAAATCCATAGAAATGCTTTCCCATTTCCACATGGGGACTTCGGGTTGTTCAAGCAAACCCGATGGACGTTGGTGCTCGGCTTTTACTTTGGAACAAGTGAGACATTTGGACACAAAGAGAGCAATGTCCTTTTTCATACCGGGCCACCAATAATTGCGACGGAGATCTTGATACATTTTATCTGCACCGGGATGAATGGAGTATCGGAATTTGTGTGCTTCGTTCATTACAAGAGCACGAAGGTCATCACGATTGGGAATCCAAATACGATCAAGGTAATAAAGAATTCCATCTGCCTTGGACTCCAAGTGTAACTCGGCACCACAAGACATTTCTTCGTATAGAGTATTTTCATTGACCGATGTATGCTGAGCATCTCGAATACGATTGAAGAGATCATTTTGAAACTGAGAGCTACGAAGACGGTCGGTTTCTCGGATGTTGCACAAATCTGCGTGACCCTTTCGACTAAGAGCATCGGCTACTACGTTCGCTTTACCAGGATGATAGCGAATTTCGCAGTCGTAGTCGTTTAACAATTCGACCCATCGTCGTTGCCGCATGTTAAGATACTTTTGATTGAAAATGTGTTGGAGGCTTTTGTGGTCGGTAAAGACAACACATTTTGTACCATAAATGTAGTGTCTCCAGATTTTTAGGGCAAAAACAACAGCACCAAGTTCGAGATCGTGAGTGGTGTAGTTCTTCTCGTGGATTTTGAGTTGCCTCGAGGCATAGGCGATGACTTTGCCTCGTTGCATAAGAACGCAACCAAGACCTTGATTCGATGCATCACAATAAACCACGAAATCATCATTCCCCTCAGGAAGAGCTAGGATAGGAGCATCACAAAGCATGTCCTTGAGGGTTTGAAAGGCTTCTTCTTGTTTAGGACCCCAAATGAAAGGTTGGGATTTTTGAGTCAAAGCGGTGAGAGGTGTAGCAATTTTGGAAAAGTTGGAGATGAACCGACGGTAGTAACCCGCCAATCCTAGAAAAGAACGAACTTCGGTAGGAGATTTTGGTGCAATCCAATTTTTAACGGCTTCAATTTTGGCAGGATCAACATGAATACCCCTATCGTTCATAATATGCCCAAGGAATTGAACTTCTTTTAACCAAAATTCACATTTAGAGAACTTGGCATAAAGTCGTTCGGCACGTAGGAGTTCTAGAATCAAACGGAGATGTCGTTTATGGTCGTCTTCGGATTTGGAATAGATCAAGATGTCATCAATGAACACAATCACAAATCGATCCAAATAAGGTTTACACACTCTATTCTTAGATCCATGAACACTGCAGGTGCATTGGTTAAACCGAAAGGCATCACCATGAACTCGTAGTGACCATATCTTGTGCGAAAAGCGGTTTTTGGAATATCTTCTTCGTGGATTTGAAGTTGATGGTATCCCGAACGAAGATCGATTTTTGAGAAACAAGTAGCTCTTTGGAGCTGGTCAAAGAGATCATCAATGCGTGGAAGAGGGTATCGGTTTTTGACAGTAAGCTTGTTAAGCTCACGATAATCAATGCACATACGGAAAGATCCGTCTTTCTTTTTAACAAACAAAACAGGAGCACCCCATGGAGAAGTACTCGGGCGTATGAAGCCTTTTTCGAGCAGTTCTTGGAGTTGACTAGCAAGTTCTTGCATCTCGGAAGGTGCAAGATGATATGGCGCTTTTGAAACTGGTGTAGCACCGGGTATGAGGTCAATACGAAATTCGACGGAACGAGCAGAAGGAAGACCGGGTAGATCCTCGGGAAATACCTCGGGAAAGTTACAAACTACAGGTATGTCTTTTATGTCTTTTTCTTTGTCTTTGGTTGTTACCACATGAGCCAAGAATGCAACATATTCCTTACGGAGATACTTTCGAGCTTTGGTACAAGACATGAGCTTGAGTCCTTTGGAGGCTTTTTCATCATAGATTTGTAAAGTGTCACCGCTAGGAAGCGGTATACGGATAAATTTTTCGAAACAAACAACTTCGGCACGATGCTTTGCAAGCCAATCCATGCCTACTATGATGTCAAAACTTCCCAATTGCATAGGATTTAGATCTATGGAGAAATCATGGTCATTAAGATTCAAGGTGCAGTTTTTGATGATGAAATCAATAGAGATGGGTTCACCATTTGCGACTTCAATGGTGAAAGGTTCCGATAATTTAGATCGTGCACAAGCAAGTAAAGGTTCAAATTCTAGAGACACAAAACTCTTATCCGCAGCAGTATCGAAGAGTATAGAAGCATAAGATCCATTAACAAGGAACGTACCGTTCACAACATCATTTTCTGTTTGAGCTTGGGCCGCATTGAGGTTGAAAGCGCGACCCCTTGGTGGTTGATTTTGAGCCAGAGCTTGAACTTGAGCTTGGTTGTTGCGGGTACATTGAGGAGCAAAATGGCTAGGATCACCACACTTAAAACATGCACGACCATTGCCAATGGCTAGAGGAGGTTGGTTAGCGGCTCGGGGTTGGTTGGCAACCTGAGGTTGGTTGTTTGGGGTTCTAGGGCCGGTTTTGCAAGTTTGGACAAGGTGCCCATAGCGGTTACAATTGGTACAAAAACGACAAGTAGAGGTTGGTGGGTGATGAAAATGGCACGTGTTACATTTTGGGAAAAAGCCGGTGTAGGGTTTCTTGGCAGGCACTTGGTTAAGGGGAGTTGGAGCTTGAGCTTCGGTGGATGGAATGGTAACGGCATAGTTTTGGTTTCGGGATTTGCGTTTGCGGTTATTGCTATGGGTTGATGGGGGGGTTTTGGCTTCCTTTGGTTTGTCAGTGGGAATGGTGGTGGTTTGATTGACAATTTTGGTGGTGTTTGGGATAGTTAAGGTTCCATCTTTCACTTGGTTATCCGAGATTTTGGAAGCTAAACGGATGGCTTTTTCTAGGGTGGTGGGTTCGGCTCCTTCAACGATATCACGAACACTCGTTGGGATGCCTTTGAGATACTTCGCTATGATTCTTTGAGTGGTGTTGAATTGGTGAGGTACAAGGACAAGGAGTTGCTTGAAACGATTGGTATAGGTTGGGTTATCACCACTGTTTTGCTTGAGTTTCCAAAACTCATCTTTGAGTCGCTCAATCTCTTGCGCGGGGCAGAACTCCTCAATCATGAGTTGTTTGAGTTCCTCCCACGGTAGCGCTAAAGCGGCTTCATTCCCACGTGTGGCTCTCTCGCTTTTCCACCACTCGAGTGCCCTTGATTTGAAGACACTAGTGGCGTGACGAGTGCGGAGATCGTCAGGGCATTCACTATTGATGAATATTAGCTCAATGTGGTCGAACCATTCGAGCATAGCGGTAGCACCATCGTTTCCCGTGAAAGAGTCGGGTCGATGTAGGTTAAATTGCCTAAAGGTGAAAGTGGTGGTTTTGGAGGATTCGGCTTTGGAGTCAACTGAACCGTGTGGGCTTGCGGATGCTTGGATTTTGCTAACCACTTCGGGTATGACCTTGGCCATTTGCTTGGCCATGAAAGAGAGCATTTTCTTGTTCGTGCTTTGTTTTGAGCTTCTTCGGTTGGACATGGAAGACATCTAAAGAATAAACAAAAGGATTATGAGCTTTGATCAATGGTTTATTTGTTATAAAGTTTGCATTTTGTCTTTGTTTTTTTTTAGAAATAAATTAAGCATAACAAGCACATAGTGTCAAGTAGTTCAAGTAGTATGTAGTTTCACATTGTTTTACAAAGCATGACACATAAGTATAAGCAAGTATAGTGCATTTAGACAATATAAAGGAGCTTTGATTAATGTTGGTTTGCGATTATTAGTATTGTTTGGAGATTGCGAGAGTACTTGAGATGCGAGTCTTGAGAGCCTTTGCGAGTAGTGAAAAAAAATTAAAAAAAATAAATCGAATATATGTAGTGAAAACATAGCATGAAAACAACATTGAAAATATTACTAACATAAAATGAGGGGCTTGTTTTAAGCAAGCCATTGGAGTGTTCCGGAACGGAACTAAGACTAACCAAAGTGGTTCGAATTTACCTTTGAGTTTGAAAACATGCCTTGGCCTAATAGGTGGAAATACTCTCGCCAAAACTTTCGGTTAACGGTATTCACCCTTCCAGTTACTACATATTTCTTGTCATTAGTAAATTTGAGACTTTGGCGAGATTTTTAAAAAAACATCAAGGATTGAAACTAGTCGCTAAGTTGTGGATTTCACTCCTATCTTAGCGAGGTCATTTCTTTGAGTGTGGTTTGTACACTTTGTCCAATGTGGCAAGAAAATTTATTCTAACCTTCGATTGGTAAGTGTCCACTAGAACGAGAATTGTGAAATTTCCACCAAGGTGAGGATATCACTCCTATCTTGGTGTAGTTTAAAAAACACAAGGAATTTACGCGGATTGAAAGTTATCACCAAAGTGAGGGTTTCACGCCTATTTCGGTGATTTCCTTTCGTTTGTGGTATACGAGTGTCTTCGAGTGTAGAATAATCCACCAAATAGGTAGGTAAATTTTTACGACTAAAGGAATAAAGTAGAAGCAAGATAGGGAGAACAAGTATATTAACCATGAAAAGGAATGGTCAAAAGGTACTTAACCATAGTCTAGGTCAAACATGGCCATTTTTCCTAATTCCCTATAGTCATGGCTCTGATACCAATCTGTCACACCCCAACCGATGGCGGAATACATCGGGGCGAGACTTGGGATAGATTGTTCAAAGACTTCATGACACTAGAATTCGTGACAATACGATTTAAAGATAAAATTTCATTCATAGCATAATTATCGTCTAAAAAGATAACATAATACAAATTGTTTTCATGAAAAGAGAAATACGACATCAAAATATAGAACTTAAACTAGCGTGAGTTTCTAGTCAAATCCTAAGTAGATTTCTTGAATATCCCGCATCAAACATTTCCTGCAACATGTATAAAATATCCGTCAACACATAAAGCATTGATGAGCATACTAGTTTTAGTTTACATACATAGTATTTTAGAATGGTTTACTCAAATCTCTTACTATAGTATTGCACATACCTATCATACAAAAGACATAACTCAAACCCGCGAGTACCACAACGTATACCTAACATATTCATGTTAGGCCGTTTAAATCTTAACAAGGACCCATAAAGGGGGCGGTGTGCTAGTCCTATAGCGCTATACATGTTAAGTGGGCTAATAATAGTTAATGATTTATGTCTTAGTATCTAAGAATCATAAGCACGGCAAGTAGCATATAAGTATGTTTAATAGATTGAGCATGTGTGTTTATGAAAGCATTAGTGTGTTTTGCATATGATACATGTTTACACCCCAAAAGTGATAAAGAGTAAAAAGGGGACAAGTATGAACTCACCTTTGGGTGCGTTTAGTAAGGCTCCAAAGACGAGTCTTGGATGGTTAGTTCCTTAGCCTTGGTTAACTAGGATTAGAGAATAAAGGGTCTTAGGTTCGAGTTTAGATTATAGATGCAAGCCTTTTAGGCAAACCAAGCACAAATTGCCTTTTGAGCAATCCGGATGGTCATGATATTAAGTTAGACCAAGCACAAAACCATCATAGATGATTCGGATGGTATAAATTAGAAATGTGAATCCATTTGATAGGTTCATGTCATAACCACTTCGCTTATGGAATAAACGTGGGTTTTGGACACGGGATTTTCCCTTTCTAGTGTGGATAAATCCGTAGCACAAGAAGGGTCAACAGAGTTGGTAAGGTAGGGTGTAACCACAAACCTTCCAAAGATTAATAATAAGCTAATAAGATAGAAACTTAAAAGTATATGTTTATATTATTATATAGTATAATTCAGAAAACAACCACCTTTGGGACCTCTTTTAGGTGCTCTACCCTTATCACACTTTTGTGGATAAATATGGGGAAGATCCTAGAGGTTTTTCCAAGGGGTTAGAAGAAGAAAAGAAGTGAAGAAAGAAGAATAAAGTTGGAGTTTATGAGAGAACTCACTTAGAAGTGGACTTCCACTCTTGGGATTTCTTTGGAGAATTGGAAGGTTTAGAGAGGATTTAGAAATGAGCAAGTGTTAGAATGAGTAGGAGTGGTGTATTTATAGTTGGGGTGAAGGGGTTGGGTATTTTATGAATTAATTAGGGTGGTTAGAAGTTAATTGGGTGGTAATTATATATTTAAAAGAAAAAAAAATTATGAAAATAATAAAAAAAATACGTACGGAAGTTTTTTGAAGTGTTATATTTCTTTTTGTTACATAAAGTCACATGGCTTTTTGTCATATTATGTTTTTTTAGTATTATTAAATATATATATATACATATATATATATATATATATATATGTTTTATTAATAATAAGTATATATTAAGGTCTTAACTAAATGAGTTTGTTGTTATAACGCCTAAATTGAATAAGATAAATTATAATGACGACCCGTCACGAATTGGTAAGAGTATAAAAAAGCGAGTAAAGGCGAACTTGGAATTTGTTAAGTAAAGAATTTAGAATATATGCAAAACTAAAAATCACGCGATGTTACATAAAGTTTGCGTCACATAGAATTTATAGAATAAATGAAATAGATTAAGATTAAATGCAATTGACAAAATACTTTTCCATTGATCATAAGCTCGGGATTACAAGGGTGTAAAAATGACAAGATACAAGAATACAATGACTAGAATGGAAAATACGAAAAATACGAATGTTACATAAGATCCCATTGCATTTGTCTCGGTGTATTTCGATGCTAATGACATAAGAGGCTTCTCTGAGATCCTTCATGTCGAAATTAGATGACAGTAATCGCTTCGACTCATGCAATATATCTAAGCTATTGCTTGCCAATAAGATAACATTAACGTAAAGGACAAGAATAGTAAAGTTACTCCCACTCATCTTAAGGTACGTGCATTGATCGACTTGATTCTTGATGAAACCATTACTCGTTACAAATTTATCAAACTTTAAGTACCATTGACTTGAGGCTTGTTTTAAATCGTATATGGATTTCTTCAACTTGCAAACTAAATGTTCTTGACCTTCAGGTTTGAAGCCTTCATGTTGCTTCATGAACACTTCTTCATCCAAGTGACCGTTAAAGAAAGCCGTTTTCACGTCCATTTGATGTAGCTCTAAATCAAAATGAGCTACAAGGGCCATGACGATCCTTAAGGAATCTTTTCGAGAGGCAGGTGAAAACATCTCCTGATAATCAATTCCCTCTTTCTAAGTGTAGCCTTTTGCAACCAATCTCGCTTTGTAGCGTTCAACATTCCCATTCGGATATAGTTTTGTCTTGAAGACCCATTTATATCGTACAACTTTTGCACCGTTGGGCAATTCAACACAATTACGAATGTCATTTTTCTTCACGGATTCAAGCTCGTCAGTCATGGCTTTTATCCATTCATAAGATTGATCACTGTTAATGGCTTCGTTATATGAGTTAGGATCGATAAGCTTTCCGGTATCCATTTCAGCTTCAGTTAGGAAGGTTACAAATTCATCAAAATTAGTAGGCCTTCTAGGCCTTGATGACCTTGGAAGCTGGTTTTCAGGTTCAACATTGTCATGGTATTGAGTGTTTGATGGACCTTCATTAGCTGCTATATGAAAATCTGGTTGTGAAGGTGTCGGTGTTGGTGCAATGACATTAGGTTCAACATTGGGTACAAAAGGAATTATCGGAGTTACTGTAAACAACGAATCTATCTCCCCTGCATCTTATACTTCATGTAAATCGTCATAAGGGTTTTCACGGCTCCCACTGACCTTGAAATCCTCTAGAAATGCAGCAGTAGCACGCTTGGTTTCCACAATACGAGTGACATAGGAAGGACAATATAATCTATAATCCTTAGGGTGATCGGGATATCCGATGAAGAAACAATTGACGATCTTCATGTCAAGTTTTCATAAGAAAGGGTTATATTATTTAGCTTCGGCAAGACAGCCCCATACTTTCATATATCTAAGACTTGGTTTCCTAATTGTCCAAAGTTCGCAAGGAGCTTTGGGGACATATTTCATAGGAACTCTATTGAGTATATGAACGACTGCCTTTAAGGCCTCAGTCTAGAGGAATAAAGGTAAGCCTGAGTTGGCAAATATACTGCGCACCATGTCCATTAGGGTTCTGTTTCTTCGTTCAGCTACACTATTCTGCTGAGGAGTACATGGCATGGTGTATTGGTTCACAATCCCAAGGCTCTTATACACATCAGTATGTCTACCATAATATTCACCCCCTCTATCTGATCTAAGAACTTTTATCTGACAATCTAATTGCTTTTCAACTTCAGCTTTATAATCTTTAAAAGTTGTTATTGATTCAAACTTTTCCTTAAAGAGATACAAGTACATGTAACAAGAATAATCATAAATGAAAGTGATAAATGAAATATGTCCAGTTATGCTAGCAATGTTATAATGAACACTAATATCAGTATGAACGAGTTCTAATAAATTAGAACTCCTAATGGCACTATTCTTATTTGCGGATGTTATTTATCCCATAATGCATTTGACACATGTTCCAAAATCATCAAAATCAATAGAGGGTAACACCCTCATCCTTCACGAGTCTGGTTAACCTTTCTTGTGAAATGTGGCCTAAACGTTGATGCCACAACATGGATGAAGTTTCTAAGTCTCTCTTGTGATTCTTCTTTGTTAGTGATTCATTAATATTATATGATAACAAAGACTTGGAAAAATTATCATCTAGTTCTAACTTATAGAGACCACTATCTAGAAAACCATGAGCATACACGTGGGAATCATAAGTAATCGTAAGTTTGCCATGACCTTGTGTTGGATCAGTTGCTCTACTTAACAGTTCTTATTCACGAACACTTGTGTGTTGTAAATGTATCAAAGTAAATTGCATAGCGGAATATTAAAGTGTTCAAGTTAAATAGATAGATGAATGTCTAAAATAGTGGGTGTAACCCCTCTATTTATAGACGAAAGATTACATACAGACTAAGTAATCAAAAGCTTTAAAATAATGTAAGATAATACTACAATAGGCTGTAGTTATCGAAACTTGAACAAAGATTTTAGGTAAACTAATATAATACTAAACTGCTGAGATTAAAGGGCGGTTAGAAGCTTCTTAATGAAAGTGCTGGTGAGTGACAAACTTCTAATGAAAGATCTTCAGGAGTTTATCTTCAGCAGTTTGTTCTTCAGATATTTGTCTGGTTTATCTTCAGAACTTCTGATCCTTTTACTCTTCAGAACTTTAGATATCTTTCACTTCAGCAATTTCACAAAATGTGAAGAGGATATAAGACTAAGGTTTATACTGGCTTGTCAATCCTCTTTGACCCTACAATCTCCCCCTGGATTGATGAAGCCAAAACCTTTGTCTATCTTTATTTATAAGATCCTCTATTCCTTAAGTCAAGAACTCTATAGATTTCCTTGACTGTTTGATGTCTGAGTTCTCTGACCTTTGGTTCTGAAAGTAGTCCTTTTTCTGGTATCATATCCTGAATGGTTAGTATATCTTCATCAGATAATCTTTCCAATTCAGTCAAGTTATGAATGACTTTTGTTGAGAAGTCTTTTCCTTCTAGAACCAAGGAACTGGACTTGTGGGTGAAGCACCATTTGACAATTGGAGATTTGGATTTGAAGAAATTGTCTTTGTATGGTACAATTTGTAGGTTTGAATATAGGTCTGATGTTGGTGGTTTTTCTTTTTCAGCATTGATCAGATTTGATCTCCTTCTCTTTTCAACTAGCATAGTACCAGGTGTATCAGCTATTGAAATAGGCATGTGATGTTCAGTGACTACCTTGGTAAGTTTTTGTTCTTTGATGGTTTGTTGCAGTTGATAAGCAAATGTTGCAGGATCCCTATATTGTGTTATTAGAGGCTTTTCTTCAATAGTGAAATCATCTTCAACAATGGTGTTCTTCTCAAGAAGAACCATCTTGAAGTTTATTTTTGTGTTTTCCCCTGAATTTTTATTGGTAGCAGGCTGTGTGGGTTTGAATTTCTCCTGATTTGCAAGTCTATCAGCCTTGATCCTTTTGTAAGTATCATAAAGTACATCTTCTTTCCACTTACATATTTGTTGTTTTGAACCATAATTGTTCTCTACCAATTCTTGAATGGTTTGGGCTCTTTTCAACTTTCTTTCTGTTTCTTTGGCTAGCCTTTCTAATACAAGCTGTGTCTGTCTTGTTAGTTCTTCAGTTGAAAGTCCCTTAAGTGAGTATTTCCTTGTCTTGCTGTGTTTGCTGATATAGGTCATCAGCTGTTGTCTTTTATCTTCTTCTGCAACAAGGAGAGTTTGCTCAGTAAGCCTTTCTTGTGCTTCCAACTCACTTAACTTTTGTTCATAGGTTTTTAACTTATCATCAAGACTCAAGTCATACCTTGCTTCTAAGCTTTCCCATATCTCATCTTCCTTTGCCTTTCTTTCAGCTTTTATTCTTTCTTCTTCTGTCAGTTCTTCTTCTTCTGTTTGATCTTTTGTAACTGGTATAGAAGAAATGGGAACAAGCTTTGGAATATATGCTGCGTTTGTTTCTATTGCTTTAGAAGACTGTTTTGGTTCAGTGTAGGAATTTTCAACTACTGAAGTGTTGATCTGAGCAGTATCAACTACTGAAGGATTGTCTTCAGTACTTTTGGTCTTGTCTTCAGCAGCTGCTTCACTATGGCCTTGGGTAGACTTTTTAGCTTTTTCTCTAAGTACTCTCTCTTCTTTTTGATACCATTCTTCTCTTTCTTTCAAAGCTTTTTCTTGTCTAGTCATGGCAGTTAGTTTTTAAGATTCCTTGAGTTTTTTGCTTCTCTAGCTCTTTTTGAAGCTTCAAGCAACACAGTTTCAGGTTCCTTTGACATCTCCCCCTTTTTGGCTTCATCCACTTCTGGAAACCAAGGAGGTGGAGGTGTTACACCAGATAAATGGGCTAATTGTCTTCGGTTATCTTCCATCTTTCTTGACAATTCACCAAGCTTATGATTAATTGCATTGTTAATCATCACAATCTGAGTATTGTTCTTTAACTCTATAGCAGTCATAAAATCTTTGAGATGATCAGAAATAAGTTGATGTACCATCTGGTATAGGGGACCATCTGGGCTGCATAGGTGGTTCAGGTCTATGCTTGATGACCTAAAGAAATAGGTAGGCTTTTGTGATTGTGGAGGGTGTGTTTTGGGGTGATCCTCAGTGTGAACTGGGGATGCCACTATTGGGGAATTGGGGTTTAAGTGGTCTTTAACCTGTTCTTCTGTGACTGTCTCCTTGAGTACAGATACATTAGAATCAGGACCTTCACAGTCAGCCATCAAATTATTTTGTGGAAATTTTGATCCATCATCCAAATTAATGGAATCATCTGAATCACTGACACAGTCCTCAATGAGAACAGTATCAGTTGTCTCATGAGCTAGGCCCAACCTAGTTGTCTAATGAACCTCTTGTTCTTGGTACTGAGATTTTCCTACTTCAGGCACAGGGCCTTCATCAGTAGTTTCCACATTTGAGGTCTTAGCTATGGTACTACTGTCCTCAAATCCATCACTAGATGGTATAGGAGTAGTAGCAGCATCAAATATACCGAAGGAATCCAAGTTTGGGCTTAGAGGCCCTGGTTCCTCCTCATCTCTTTGGTTAGGGCTGATTACATTCACATCCATGTCCATTTCTGTGTTTTCATCCCCTGTTTTATGTGGTGATTGGGGATTGCCATTTTCAGATGGAGTGTGTTGTTTCAGCCCAGAGAGAATATTAGCTATCTCAACAGCTGGTGATGTTTGTTGTTCAACATTTGGGTTTTGTTCAGTTGGTTCAATTGTTTTGAAAGAAGGGTCAGTAGTTGTTGTCTTTTTGAGTTTCTTTCTTGAAAATAAAATGGATATTGGTGCTCTGTTTGGTGTTTGAGATGAATGAGACTGAGAGGAAGTTTTAGTCACATCTTTTGAAAGTGCAGATTGCACATTAGCAGCTTCAGGCATCTCAACTTCCTGAATTGCTTTTCTTTTGGGGTTGTTGGGTTTGGATTTTTGTTGTTTGGGTTGTTTTGGCTTTTTGGGAATGGGTTTCGAGGATGTTGGTTCCTTAGGGACTGTGACATGTTCCCCTTGGTCATCCTCTGGCAAAAGTGCCGGTTTGTTATGCCTAGAGTATGCTTGTGAGGTTAAAGGGTTTAAAACAGTTGTTTTACCCACAAGCACCTCTTGTCCAAGTTCTTTGATAATACTTTGCATGACGAACCTTGGATACAACAAAAATTTCTTTTTATCATTTTGGTGATGCAACACCAACTCATTGAAATAGTATGAAGATGCCCTATATTTAGTTTCATTAACAATTGAATGAAACATTGGTTGCATGGTTAAGGACATCTGATCAGAAGATCCAGTCTTTGGACTAAAACACATGATAATGTAGTGAAACAAAAGTTTATATTTTGCATCAAAATATTTCTTGTGGATGGTAGCATGTGATAATGTACCTTGGTAACCACACTCTATTATGATTGATTGAATTGTTCCACTGGGAATTTGATCAGGAACTTCAGCATCATCAAGACCTAATCTTTCTCCCAGGGTTGTCGGTGTGATTGCCATTTCTTTCCCTTTGATCTTCGTCTTCAAGGAAAGGACTTTACCATCTTTGGTAACAGTCTCAGCGTTTGCCCAAAACTCATTAAGAGTGTCAGTATGGATTGGTGGGTCAATGGTGAACGCTGTGTAATATTGAGATTTTACGATCAAATCAATGATTTCATCGTATTGGGACCAGGCTTCAGCTTTTTCGAAGTAGCCTATTTGATTGTGTCCCTGTTTGAGAACTAGAGCCATTGTTTTTGATAGAACAGTTGAAGGATTCAGAGAGGGTTTTGAGAGGGGGAAGTTTTTGTTTTTGAAACGATAATAATGAAAAGAGGGGCTTGAGAAGTTTAATAGTCCTTTTAGGTCAAACTTCTGAGAAAAATAGGAAAAAGACTATTTTGTCCTTTTTGTCTAAAACCTTTGATGAATATTAATTCATCAGGAGTTTCCTATTTTGTTCTTCAGTAGTTTTGAACTACTAAGAAGATTAAAAATACCCCTAAAAACAATATTTGATGATTTTATTATCACCAACAGATTTTTTTTTTCAGAAAATTTCCCTTACAAATGTTTTTGTACATCAGTAGTTTTTCTCTCTTTTTGTTGATCAACAGAGGTTTGAGACAGAGTTAGTAAACAGGTAAGTCAAAGTAAAATGTGTAAAAAAAAGTGAAAACACTTACAGTGTTTACTCAAAGTTTAGCATTCCAAGCATGGAAACTAACCTCTGAAATGTTGATGTGTCAAGGGGTTTGGTGAATATATCACCTATTTGATTAGCTGTTGTGACATGTTTCACTTCAATCTTGCCTTTTTCATAGCAATCCCTAATGAAATGATATCTAATTTCTATATGTTTTGTCTTTGAAAACTGAACAAGGTTTTGAATGATGCTAATGGCAGATTTACTGTCTACTAAGAGTGGAGTCTTAGTCTCTTTGATTCCATATTCAAGAAGTTTATATTGGAGCCATTGAATCTGTGATGTACAACTTGCAGCAGCAATGTATTCAACTTCAGCTGTTGAAGTTGCCACAGATGTTTGCTTCTTTGATTGCCAGGACACCAGACAGTTTCCTAAGAATTGACAACCACTATATGTAGATTTTCTTGACATTTTACACCCTGCATAGTCACTATCTGAAAAAGCTGTTAACTTGGTATTGCTTGAAGCTGGATACCAAATTCCTAGTGTAGGAGTTCCTTTCAGATATCTGAAAATTCTTTTGATAGCAGTTAGGTGTGATTCCCTTGGTGCAGATTGATATCTAGCACAGACACAAGTTGAGAACATAATATCTGGTCTAGAAGCAGTTAAGTACAAAAGGGAACTTATCATACATCTATACATGGTTTGATCAACCTGTTTTCCTTGATCATCTTGTTCAACTTGTGTGGTAGGTGTCATGGGAGTGGAACATGATTTACTGTCTTGTAAAGAAAATTTGTTCAATAATTCTTTAACATATTTAGATTGATGTATAAAAGTTCCATTTGTTTGTTGCTTGATCTGCAGTCCCAAAAAGTACTACAGTTCTCCCATTGTACTCATTTCAAATTTTGATTGCATGTGTTTCTTAAATTCATCACACAGTTTTGTGTTTGTTGAACCAAAAATGATATCATCAACATAAATTTGAACAAGTAAGATATGATTTCCAACATGCTTTATAAAAAGTGTTTTATCAATGGAGCCTCTTGTGAAGTGATTTTTGAGTAAAAAGGTAGAAAGTGTTTCATACCAAGCTCTAGGAGCCTGTTTTAGCCCATAAAGAAAGTGTTTGTTTCTAAAAACCCATCTTGTGCCAATTGGTAGCTTGTTTGGAGGTTAGGGACAGATTTCCCAGACCTGTTGCTTCTTGAATTGAAGCAATTCTTCTTGCATAGTTGAACCCAATTGTTATCTTTGAGGGCTTCTTGATATTTCTTTAGTTTCAACTGAGAAATGAATGCTGAGAAAAAGCAGAAGTTAGAAAGCTGGTTTCTTGTAAGTACCCCTGATGCAATATCACCCATGATTTGATCCAATGGATGATCCTTGTGTTCAATCAATTGTTGTAGCCCTGTACTTGGAGATGGCTCTTGAACTTCTTCAAACAAACCACTGAGGTTGATGATATCTGGTCCAGCTATATGTTGTGGTTCAGGAGTCTGTGGAGCTGAATCAGTAGTTTGATTTTGTTCATCAGCAGTTGTTGAAGTAGAAGTTTGTAAAGCTTCTGATGGTTTGAAAGTTGATTTAATGACTGTGTTTGGAGTCCATGATGGAGGACTATCATCATAAAACCCTTGAATCACTATAATAAGTGGGTTTAGATGATGTAACAGTCTTTTCAGGTCCGAAATAAAAACTGTCAAGGTCAAATAGTTCAGCAGGATGTGCTGGAATGAGAGTGTGTTTTGACTCATTAAACTTGACATTTAGTGTTTCTTCAACTATCTTGGTTCTGGTATTAAACACCTTGTAGGCTTTTCTAGTAGAAGAATAACCAAGAAAATAACCCGAATCAACTTTTGCAGAAAACTTTGAAATAGAGTCTTTGATGTTTAGAATGAAACATTGACATCCAAAAGCCCTGAAAAAGGAGATAAGGGGCTTGATGCCATGAAGAACTTCATAGGCAGTTTTGGAATGTCTTTTGTTGAAAAGTACTCTGTTTTGAACATAACACGCTGTGTTGATTGCTTCAGCCCAAAAATACAATGGTAGGCCTGAATCAGCTAACATAGTTCTAGCTGCTTCAATTAATGTTCCGTTCTTTCTTTCTTTCTACCAAACCATTTTGTTCAAGAGTTCTGGGGCTGAACTGTTTAACAATCCCTTTAGACAAACAGAATTCATCCAGAGTTTTGTTCCTGAACTCTATCCCATTGTCACTCCTGATGACTTTGACAGAGAGAGAGAGAATTGTTTTTCTACTTGTAGAATGAAGAACTTGATAATATCAGCTGCCTCATCCTTGGAGTATAAGAAGAAGACCCATGTAAATCTTGAGTAGTCATCAATGATGACCAAGCATTACTTCTTCTTACCAAGGCTCATAATCTTGACTGGTCCAAATAAGTCCATATGGAGTAGTTGAAGACATGCAGTTGTTTTTGATTCTTCAATAGACTTATAAAAGGACTTATGTTGTTTACCTTTAAGACAGGAAACACAGTGTTCTTTACACTGGTATTTCTTCAAAAGTAGACCTCTGACCCAGCCCATTTTTGTGACTTTATTTATGGTTTTAAAGTTCACATGGCCAAGTCTTCTATGCCAGAAATCAGTTTCAGAAGTTGATGCTCTTGAGAAGAAGCAAGCAGTGTTGTTCAGTACTTTGTCTTTTTAAATGTCATCTGCATAGACATTGCCACATCTTTTGGCTATCAGCAAAGTATGATCTTCAATGATCTTCTCTATCAACTTTTGGCCTTCTGGTGATATGATCTTGCATGCTGTTTTGGTGAAAAAGGAAAAATATCCCTTGTCACACATTTGAGATACACTCAGCAAGTTGTATTCCAAGTTTTCAACCAGATTGACATTTTCAAACTGTATTTTACCAGAGGATACATTGCCATGTCCTAGCACATATCCCTTGGCATTGTTCCCAAAGGACACATATCCTTCTCTTTGACTGATAAAATTGCTTATCAGGTATCTGCATCCTGTCATGTGCATTGAGCCTCCATTATCAACATACCAAATGCTATTCAAACCTCTGGAGACCCTCTGCACCATATAGCAAATTAGTTAGATTTTGGAACACAAGCCAGTTTGGCTTTGGGTTTGCTCTTGAGAACAGGAACAGTTTGTTTTGGACCATTTTTGGAAATCCATGTCTTTTTGGCAATGGATTTGTCATTAAGGACAATGGTGGAGTCCTTTTGAGGACCACCATCAACTTTGGTCATCAATAGTTTTACCAAATTCATGAGATTTTTAATCTCAGCAGTTTGTGAAGCTGCTAATGATTCAGGTCCAACTATTGAATAAGAATTTTGAGAAAAAGGCCTTTGTTGAGATTTAGTCTTTTTCTGAGAAAAGGTGTTACTTGGTTGTTGTTTGTTGGGATAAAAAGTTTCTTCAAAATCTTGTTTGATTTGTTTTCCTATAACCAGTTGTAAAATTTTCTTGTTTTACTGATTTCCTTTTCTGTATCTACAAAATTCTGTTTTGTGGTTAAACAGACCACAAACTTCACATTCTCTTGCCTTCTCCTTCCTTTTAAATTCATCATGAGATGTGGAAGGAAAATTACTGACAGTTTTAGAGATTTAAGTTAGGTCATCAGTAGTTTTCAGGTTCTCAACTCCTGATGTAGATGAAACTACTGATGACTTAATGTCAGCATTTTTAACTTCTGCAGGACTTTCTTTTTCAATTTTGAGAAAGTTCTGATGAAAGGATGTGCATTCTTTCATATTGGAAGTTTGATTTAGAACTATTCTACTCCCATCATCAACATTTTTGGGAGTAAAATCAGTTGGTGTTTCAGCATGGTGGTACCCTATGCCAAACTTAACATTATGCAGTTTGTTTGTTAAGCAGCATTTGGTAACCTCTGCATGACTTAACCCAATTTTCACAATCAACCTTGGTGTCAGCAAGCTCTTTTCTGACATTTCCTAGGTCTTCTATCATGATCTTAATCTGTGCTTGGGTTTCAATAGCATTATTTGTTAATTTAGAAATTTCTTTAGATTTTGCAGCAAGTTTTCTTTCTAAATCACATTATATTTGAGTATATTTTCTTTCAGAGTCATTTGCTTTGCCATGTAGATGCACATTAGTCTCTCTTATGAGAGAAAAAGATTCCTTGCAAGAAGTTGAACAAAGTTTTAACAAAGATTCTTTTGATACCTGAGACAAGGCAGATTTAGAGGTGCATCCCTCAAAAGCCATTAAGGCAAAATTCTTTCTGCCATTATCAAGTTCTCTCCTGTTGATATCATAGAATTTGTTGTCTGCATCTGGACTGCATTCAGATGTGTCAAAAGGAAGACTGCTCCAATCAACATACCCTGATGTAAAAAGACTTTGTTGACAGGGTTGTTGAGTTTATGGAGGATGTTGAGCAGCTGGAACAGGAGGTGTTTGTTGTTAGCCCTGTTGTTGAGCAGGCATCTGAACATATTGTATTTGAGGCACATATTGGATTTGTGGAGCTTGTGTCTGTACAATATGAGCAGTCCCTTGAGTTCCATTATTCCTATTATAACTAGAGTTGAACTGATTTCCAGACTGTGGTTGGTTAAAGCTAGAGCTTCTACACTCTCTAGCAAAGTGTCCCAATATCTAACACTTATGACATCTAAGTTTAGATTTTTCAAAACCAACTTTTGTTGAACTGTCCAGTCCTGGAAATTTCCTTCCTGACCTTTTATAAAATTTATTTGTTTTTATACTTAAAATGGCCAGTTGGTGTACTATGTCCATTTCTTCTAAGTCATCACTACTGAAAATTTTCAAATCATCTACTATAAAACACATGTTATCAGTAGTTTGAATGTCTTCTTCATTGTCATAATCTGGATATGACCTTTCTGATGAGATCCTAGTGGTTATGTCAATGTGGTCAAAAGATCCAAAATCATTTGAACAAGAAGGTGAGTCTTGTCCTAAAAGTGTTGTACTACCTAGAACATAGTCATCAGCTATTTTGCCAGAATTTTGTAACCTTTTCTTTTGATTTATTTGTCTTTCAAAAGTTAACAATCTTCCATGTAATTTTGTAAGAGTGAGGGAGTTAAAATCTGGTCTAGATCTAAGAACTATTGAGTAAGTTTCCCATTTTTCTGGTAAAGACCTTAAAAATCTATGAAGCATAGATACTGTTATATAGGTCTGACCATTTAACTTTAACTCAGAGATTAATGAGGAAAATCTTTCAAATTGTTGTGTCAAAGTTTCTCCATTAATGTGAGTAAATGTTTCATATTGTTGAGCAAGAATTTCTCTGGTGTTGGCAATCACCTCTTCAGTTCCTCCAAACTATTCTTTTAGGCAGTCCCAAAGCTCTTTGGCACTTTCACAATGTAAAAGTCCAGAGTAGATATCATTTGGGAGAGTCATTGCCAACATAGAGAATGCCTTAGCATCAAGCTCAAGTTTTAGGAAATCTTCATTAGTGTAGTCTTTTGGGTCTTTTGAAATTTCTTCCTTAGTTTCAAGATTTATGTTTGCTGGTTTATGAGGTCCATACATGACAGATCTTCAACAAGCAGTGTTGGTCTATGACAGAGTATGTGCCAACCTTTTCTGCCAGATATTATACTCATTTCTGACCAGCATAGCAAGTTTAGTAGTAGATCCAGTATTATGAGGATCCATTTTTGAGAATTTTGATTTGTCAAGTTTTTTCTCAAAGTGATGGATGATTAAAAGTGAACTTTTATCCTTTATTGAATATCAATAAGAGCCTGTCTCTGATTCTCAATTTGTTGGATTGATATTTGATCAGATAAACCAGATGCTCTGATACCAATTGTTGGATTAGTTGCTCTACTTAACAGTTCTTATTCATAAACACTTGTGTGTTGTAAATGTATCAAAGTAAATTGCATAGCGGAATATTAAAGTGTTCAAGTTAAAGCATCACTTTTTAACATGAGTTATGACTCCCCCTCAATTAATGAACTAGGAAGTAAAGATGAGAATCAATAGTAAACGAATATAACAGTAAATGCAGAATGACTCTCAAATATATATGAATAGGTTAACTACAAAGTAATTTGAAGGAAAATGTTCAAGTCTTAGATAGATGAATGTCTAAAATAGTGGGTGTAACCCTCTATTTATAGACGAGATATTACATACAGACTAAGTAATCAAAAGCTTTAAAATAATGTAAGATAATACTACAACATGCTGTAGTTATCAAAACTTGAACAAAGACTTTAGGTAAACTAATATAATACTAAACTGCTGAGATTAAAGGGCGGTTAGAAGCTTCTTAATGAAAGTGCTAATGAGTGACAAACTTTTGATGAAAGATCTTCAGGAGTTTGTCTTCAACAGTTCGTTCTTCAGATATTTGTCTGGTTTATCTTTAGAACTTCTGATCCTTTTACTCTTCAGAACTTTAGATACCTTTCACTTCAGCAGTTTCACAAAATGACAAGAGGATATAAGACTAAGGTTTATACTGGCTTGTCAATCCTCTTTGACCCTACACCGTGAGAAATGACAAAAATGTCCATATCTAATTTTGGTCCAGATACAAGATTCCGGGTAATCTCAGGAATATATAAGGTATCATAAAGCATAATACATTAACCAGTTTTCAGTTTTAATTCTATTGTTCCCACGGCTTCGCCAATAAGTGCTTTTCCATTCCCAACGTTAAGTGTTCTTTGGTTTCTTGCTAACTTCTGGATTGTACGAAATCCTTGAGTATAACTGGTCATATGAACCATAGAACCAGAATCAAACCACCAAGTATTATATGGAATATTTAAATTAAAGGGCTCAAGTATCACGAAAAGATGATTACCTTTCTTTGTCAGCTACTCCTTAAAGTCAGATCAGTCCTTCGGATTATGTCCTTTCTTATAGAACTTCCAGAAGAACTTGACTTTGGAGTTCTTATGGCCAGATGAGGTAGTTACATCATTGCTCTGAGTTTTAGAAATTTGATTCTTGTTAGATTGCTTTTTCCTCTTCTTCAGATTAGCAGTCGTCAGGTAAGTAACTTCAGGTTTCTCTAGCTTCATCTGTTCCTCCTCTTGCACGCACATAGCGATCGACTCCTGTATTATCCACTTTTCTTTCTATGTGTTGTAGTTGATCTTGAAAGCGTCATAAGCATAAGGAAGTGAAGTCATGATGAAATGTACCAGGAAACCGTCATTGATCTCTATTTCTAATCCAGTGAGCTTATAGGTCATATCGTTCATTGTTATAATGTGCTCAAGAATACCGTTCTCCCATCATATTTAGTAGGCAAAAGTTTCAGAATTAGAGTGAAAGCATGCGCTTTTGAGGTTCCTTTGAACTGATCCTCCAAAGAAGCCAGATAGTCCTTAACAATTTTAGAATCTAGAATAGCTCCTGTAATAGGCATGCTAATGGAGTTCTTTATGAACATGAGAGACATGCGGTTGCCCCTTTTCCCATTTCTCATGCACCAATTTCTCCGCAGCGGTGCTTTTATCAGTGAGTTCGGGTGGAGCATCATCTTTCAGTGCTTAATCAAAATCCAGCAACGCCAAATTCAACACAAGTGAATCTTTCCAGGAAGCAAAGTTATCACTAGTTAAGGTTGTGATGCCAATGTTGGGAGCTAATAGTGGAATAAGATGAGAATAGTAAGATACTAAGTTAGAGAAGAACTTATAGTAACCGTCTAAAATCTGACCCATTTCAATTAAATGGTCTGTTGGGCCTACCTGATGAAGAGGATTCGGAAGATGGGAGTGATCAAGATGAGCAGAATATTGGGATAGGAAAGGAGAATTTTAGGGTGGATCTTAATCAGCAACCGTCATTATCGGAGCTGTCAGTGAGTACCAAAGTAGATAATGGCAGTGTTCGAACTCCTGTTTCACAGTCTTCGGCAGAGATGGAAGACCCGATCACTGACAATATGGGGGAAATTGAGGCCACTAAGGTTATGGGGGAAAAATTGGGGGCGAATTGAGATGATTCAGAAGTCTACCGAGCAAGAAGGATTACAAGCGGGTAAGCGATGAATTGTATGTCTCTTAATATTCGTGGTATAGGGGTTTGTGGAAAAGCTGGTTGGGTGAAAAGAATTAAGGACCAATTTGGGGTATCTTTTGTTGTGCTTCAAGAGGCTATGTGTTCTAATATTAACGTTAACGTGTTGTCTAATTTTTGGGGTGGAGTGGGTTACAACTTCGATTATGTTGATGCTAATGGTCAATCAGGAGGGTTGGTCAGTATGTGGGATCCTATGGTTTTCGTCAAAGAAACGGTAATTAAGGATGATAATTTCTTGTGTGTTTCGGGGCTTATATCTAAGGGGCAGATTAGAGTAAATATAATGAATGTGTATGCGCCTCAAAACAACGTTGATAAAAGAAGATTGTGGGCCAGAATTTTACAAGTTATGAACACGGGCCACGGGTGGTGGATATTGATGGGTGATTTCAATGCTGTTAGATATGAAGAGGAACGGAAAAATTCGGTGTTTGACGTGGTATGTGCGAGGGATTTGAATGACTTTATCGATGAGGCGGGTCTTTGTGAATACGATCTTAGAGGTATAAAATACACTTTTTTATCAAATAGAGGTGGGGTGTGTAAAATGAGCAGGATTGACCGGATTTTGGTTTGTGGTAACGTGTATAATAATTGGCCAAATGCGTGGGTTCGTGCTTTGCCTAAGGAAAGATCTGATCATTCGCCTTTGGTGTTATCTTTGGTTAATAAAAACTTTGGTAAAAAGCCGTTTCGGTGGTTTGATTCATGGGCAGACAGACCGGGATGCGATGAGATTATTAAAGAGGCTTTGGAATCTAACAATAGAAGCGGCCCATCAGACTTGAATTTATTGAAGAAACTGAAATATCTTCGAACAATGCTGAAAGGTTGGATTAAAAAAGTCAAACAACAAGAGGAGGAAACTGAAGAGAGATTACGGATCGAGAAAGAGGAGATGGAAATTCTAATGGAAGAAAAGGAGTTGGAAGAAGATGAGTTATGGGTGTGGACCGAATGTAAAAAGAACTTAGAAGAAATTAATCTTTATCGAGCTCGAGACATCAAACAAAAATCACGGGTCAAATGGGCGGCGCTTGGGGATGAGAATACCTCCTTCTTCCATAATGTAGTCAATGGGAGAAAGGTTAGGAATTCTATCCCGGGTTTGGATGTTAACGGTGAATGGATTACAAAGCCTTCATTGATAAAAAAAGAGGTGTATTCTTTTTTCCGGTCACATTTCTGCGAGCTGGATGCAAACTGTCCTAATCTATTTTGTTCGGGCATAAAACGTCTGAGCGAGGCTGAATGTGAAGACTTAACAGCTGAGTTCTCTAATGAGGAGATCAAGGAGGCAGTGTTTGATTGTGGTTCCAACAAGGCTCCCTGTCCGGATGGTTTTAACTTTCGTTTTGTGAAGCGATATTGGAATTTGTTAGAAAGAGATGTCACGCAAATTATGGTGGAATTTTATGAGACGAGCATGATTAACCAGGGGTGTGGGTCTTCGTTTATTACCTTGATTCCAAAGGTTAAATCGCCTATTGGACTCAAAGAATATAGACCGATTACTCTTATTGGAATGATTAGCAAAATTATTTCAAAAATCCTGGCCAACCGGTTAAAAAAGGTGTTGGGGAGTGTTATTTCTGAGCACCAGTCAGCCTTTTTGAAGGAGCGTTTCATCCTTGATGGTCCGTTGGTTATCAACGAACTAACGGAGTGGCTTAAGAGACGAAACAAGAAGTCGTTTTTATTAAAGATTGATTTCGAAAAAGCATATGACAATGTTAACTGGGATTTTTTGATTTCTATGATGGAGCAAATAGGCTTTCCAATTCGGTGGTGCAGGTGGGTTCGGGGTATTTTGAGTTCAGCTCGTTCAGCGGTCCTTGTCAATGGGTCGCCTACTTTCGAATTTAATTGTCAAAAAGGTCTTCGTCAAGGTGACCCTCTTTCACCTTTTCTTTTCCTCATAGTCATGGAGGCTTTGTCATGGGTGGTAAATAAAGCGAAAGATATAGGAGAATTCTCGGGTATTCGAGTTTCAAATCAAGGCGATGCTATTACTCACATGTTTTACGCGGATGACGTGCTAATTATGGGTGAGTGGTCGCGTGAAAATATGGAAAGTATGGCTCACATTTTACGGGTTTTTTATTTGTGCTCGGGCCTCCGCATTAATTTGCATAAGTCCAACCTTATTGGGGTGTGTATAGAAGATGATGAAATGGAAGAAATCATACATATCTTAGGGTGTAAAAAAGGATCTCTTGCTTTTGAATAACTTGGGGTTAAAGTTGGCGCCAACATGAACCGTGTGGCAAATTGGTCGAATGTTATACAAGTGGTCAAGTCTAGATTGGAATCTTGGAAAGCGAGAACTTTATCGATGGGAGGAAGGTTGGTTTTGATTAAATCGGTACTTGAAAACTTGCCTATTTATTACTTTTCTTTGTACAAGGCGCCAAAGAAGGTGATAGAGTATATTGAGGCGACTATGAGGAAATTCTTATGGGCGGGTGCTTCCGATGAAAATAAAATTGCTTGGGTGGCATGGGATATTGTTACAAAATCTAAAAAGGAAGGGGGTCTTGGTTTGACTAAATTACAAGGGATTAATGACGCTCTCCTTCTCAAGTGGGCTTGGAGGTTTAAAAGAGGTGGAAATATGTTTTGGAAAAGGGTTGTAGTCGAGTGTCATGGCTCGAAACGGTTATGGAATATGCTCCCATGCAACAATGCAAATAAAGGATGTTGGAAAGAGATAGTCAAAGTTGGTGAAAAATGTATGGTAAATGGAAAACCCATTAACAGATTGTTTGTTGGTATAATGGGAGATGGCAATTCTATAACATTTTGGGGAGATGTTTGGCTGGGAAATGATCCCTTGCAGCTTCGGTTCCCGAATTTATTTCGGATAGAGAAGAACAAATGGGCGACCATTGCGGACCGTGTTCGCATTCAAGATGGGGTGAAAGTGTTGAACTGGGATTGGCGAACTGCACCGAACTCTCAGGAGGAAATTGCGGAGCTTTTCCAGCTTCTTGCAGAGATTTTCGATCATTCTTGGGGAGAGGGGACTGATGTTTGGCAATGGGAAGGTGAAAATAATCATATGTTCTCAGTTAGCAATGCTAAGAAGGTGATAAACAATCTCTCGGAGCCTGCGGATTCTATTCTCATAGATTGGAAGAGTTGGATACCTATAAAATGTAAGATCTTTGTTTGGAGAACTATCCGAGATAGAATTCCTACGAAGACGAATTTACAAAGGAGGGGTGTCTACTTAGATGACATGGTTTGCCCGTTATGTAAGTCGGATCCAGAAACTTCGATATACTTATTCACAGGGTGTATTTACTCGGCTGAGGTATGGAGTCGAATGGAGAGGTGGTGTCGATTGGTCCCCTTTTTATTATTCGATGTCGAGGATCTGATAAATGGTCACATGCTTTCCTCGAAATCCAAAAATGATCAAAGGGTACTTCAAGGTATTATTTATACGGCGATGTGGGATATTTGGAACGAAAGGAATGCTCTTATTTTCAATAATAAGGAGCGAAGAGCGACGGAGCTAGTCGAACATATAAAAATTATGTCGTTTTTTTGGTATCGTAATAGGAGTAAACAAAAATGGATAGAATGGAAGAAATTGTGTAAATATCCTTTGGATTGATTGTTTTGTTTTCCCCCTTGGGTCCTTGATTTGAGGGCTCTTGTGGGGTTTTTGGTGAATGAAGTTTATCTTTCAAAAAAAATAGTGATATAAGGGGAAAGTAATTATCCAAGGCAGGCAGGACTAAAGACCATTATAGTAATGAAGCTATGATAACTAATTACATCACCAAATCATAAGCTACTTAAAAACATGTAGTTTCGCTTTGGCTATATATGCTATTTATTTAAGTATTAATTTTGTTAATAGTGAATGTAACACATCACCTTTGGCAGAAGTGATACATTCATAGTTTTAATGCAAGACACTTAGTTCACCGACATAATCTGTATCAATAACCTTTGGGCATAAATGATATCTTATGGAAGTTATGTGAACCAAACTATAATGCCTAACTAAACTTAAATAACATTATAAGTGTAACACATCACCTTTGAGCAGAAATGAAACATAAATGTGTTATTCAAGTTAGGCAAATTAGGTTTTGAAAACTTGAAATGTTATGGTATACCAAAAATGTTTAATTCATTAATGACAAACCTCATGTTAGCGCAGATTGAAACCCACAAAATCTTCTCTTGGGTGTGCGGGGGCATGGCCCCCTGCTAGGCTCCCCCCCCCCCCAAAGCAAAATTTTCCCCCAAAATTTTTTAGAGGTTTCCGAATTAGAAGGTTCAAGATTGCGGAAAATGAGGTTTTTGGAAAATTAGTGGGTTCTCGAATACATGATGAGTTTCCGGAAAAATAAATGAGTTCCCGAAAAAATAAGTGAGTTCCCGAGAAAAGAGTTAGTTCTCGGTTCTTGTATTGTTCTAGAAAATGATGGGTTCTCAAATACATAAGGAGTTCCCAGAAAAATTATGGTTCTAGGATTCTATACTAGTTCTCGGATACATTATTGGTTCTTGATTTTCTTAAGAGTTCTCGGTTTTATATGATGGTTCTCGAATAAATGATGGTTCCCGGAAAACATAATGGGTTCTCGAAAATTACGGTTCCCGGTGATGATGACCTTGATCGAGAACTCCCATCCGTGAACCTAATCGAAATCCTTAAAAAAATCGAGAACTTATAAACCAAGAACCTTAATCCGGAATTTTATATGTTAGTTAAACTAATAAAATTGAGATTAAATTCATTAATATTAAAACCAAAAACCTATTTGCTCGAGAACTAATACTGATAAAAATTGGTTTGAAATTTTAGGGATTTATGTGATATTATTTCCGGTTTTAAATAGGGAGTAATTATCTCTAAAGATTTCCTAATATTTTGAAATCTTTGACTTTATCAATTTTGATTTCAAAAAATTCCTTGGAAATTACGTTTTATCCTAAAATACCAGAAACAAAATTTTAATTCAATCTTGAACCAAATCATAAGGAATTTTCGAAAATCTTATGATGTTCTTGAAGAATATCAACTGAAAAATTAACATGAACATTAAAACATAACATAACCTGGAATCGAAATTTGATAACATAAATGTTTATAAACAGATTTGGAAAAACCATATATCATCAAAACCTTAAAAAAACTTATGAGATAAAAAAACGGATTTATAAAAAATCCTATAATCGTGAATAATTCTTAGAACCCGTAAACACCTTTATCAGGTTTTAACATAGCTGTTTTCACATTTTAATTCCAGATCTTATGGTAGACAATCAAAACTGATTTAAGCAACATTGCTCTGATACCACATGTTGATCAATTCTGATTGTATGTAATGGAAAACATTTAATAAACAAGTATCTGACAGATTGATGAGACCTGAGACTGGTGCTGTAAGCATATTGGAGACGACATCCTTGTCAGTGTGATCAGGTTCTGAAAGACCCCAAAAACCAGGTGTCAAACAGTTAGCATTCAAAGACTAAAACCTTGTTTAAATACTCAAAAGAAGTCTTATTTTATTTTCATAAAACACGCAGCGTAATGTCAATAAGTTTTAAGTTATCCAAACATGAAGTCCCCGTAATGGGTAAAAACATATTCATATGATAAAATAAAATCGTAGAAATAAAGAAAATAAGTTTTCATGCAAATAACGCAGACATCCTTTATTTGAAATGTCAACCGCAACTAAGTAGACCAATAGCATGCCAATATAGTTAACAAGATACTTTAACCTCTGAGTTAACAATAAGTGCAATCTACCTAGTTATCCCCCAAAAAATACTTAAAGTCTAGAATAAGTGCAATCCGTCTATTTAACCCGAGACTTTATTTACAATTTGCAATAAGCGCATTCCGCCTACTCGACTCAAACCATAACTATAAATCAAAGCAGACATATCACATTACTATCATAACTCAGTTTATAATACCAAGTAACTGTCATGAACAGTCTATTTATATTTAATAACATATATAACCTAAACAAGTAACAATCAAGACCAAACCTGATCTAACAAGTAAGGTTCCAAATACGCGTTCAAGACATGCATATTAGCCCAAAATGTTTAAAAACAATAAAAAGGAGCATCATGAATTCACCTGAATGCGAGAACAGGTATTCAACAAGCTAATTGATATTGGGAGGCTACACGCACAATCAAGCACCTGCCAAATAACGATTTATATCACATGCTAAGCCTATAAGACTTCTATGGTTCCAAACGGGTCAACCGGGTAACATTGAATTCCTAGAAAGGTGTAATTAACCAATTCAACCCCTAATCATAAAATTTCATTTGTAACACTTTCATATGATATATTAATGGTCTAGGATTTGATTTAGGCCCTGTTTGGTTGACCTCTTAATGATTCAGTTTATAGGCAACCTCGGATTCGGTTAGAAGTGGGTTTGTTTGGTTGGAAAAAACCAAGCTCTGAATGGTGTGATTCAGTGCTGAGCCATTCAGATTTGTGCACTTGATGAATGAAGATGAATGAAAAAAAAGACTCCAGTGCCCTCATCATCTGATGTTTTCTCAGCCTCTTGCCAAACCATAATCATCTCTTCTTCTTTCCTCACCTCTCCTCCCCACCTCCTGCCGCCGCCCTACCGCTCCTCCCCCTCCTTCTGCGCCGGCACCGGCGCCTCCCTTTCCTCCTCACCTCTCCTCCCCACCTCCTTTCGCTGCCCCTTTCCTCCTCACTATCCTCTTGCCCTCTTCTCCCTCTCCTCCACCGCCGTTGCGCCGCACCTACCTACCTCCATCTCCGCTACAACATGGTTTCCACTGACCACCATCTCCACTGATCACGTTCATCTCCTCCATCTTCTCCCATATCTCTCTACTTCTTTGGCTATGTGGGTGACTGTGTGTTTTGTGTGGGTTAAAAGAAAAAGAAATAAAAGGAAAGGAAAGAGAAAGAGACAGACGTTGGTGTGAATGTGTGTGGTGTGTTTCAATGTTTGTGACTTTGGGTTTGAAAAAGAAAGAAAAGGAGTGCAGATGTGAATGTGTGATATATTTTTTAATTGATTTATTATATTTTTATAAAAAAAGTGAGGGGTAAAATAGTAATTTTGTAGAGTTATTTAGTGGTCTAACCAAACAACCCCTTACTGGCTTATCATTTACTGGTTCAGAGCCTCTTGCCCATTCAGACCTCTTACCGATTTAACATTTACTGGTTCAGCACTTGCCAAACATCCCCTTAGTGAATCGTATGATGACCCATCACTTAAATTGCGAAAATTCCTAAAATTGCCGAACTGAAATACCCGTTTCGCAAAGTAATGTGTCCTTCACCCAATCAAGCCCTATTATTAGCTTAAACCATATTTTATATCATATTTTATTATTAGAAACATTTGGGATCATATTTGGGTGGTGTGTGCACAACAACATCACATTATCCCAAATCGTCCATTTTCTTACGAACTGAAACCCACGATTTTGCCATCATTGACCAACGAACTTCCCAACCATGCTAAATCATAATTTACATTACAACAGGTCCTAAATAGGGTTTAAGGGCTGAATTGACCACCTAATTTATTAATTAACACAAGGAGCACAAAATCCCCAATTCAAGAACCCTAGAAAACGTGGGAACGCAATTCTTTCAATTGACCCACCAAGCCTTAACCAATGTGTGACAACCATCAAATTCCATACAAAATTTGGCGTGATTTCAATCATGCTTTCAGAGTAATTAACATGGTTTAAAGTTAATTTGGATTAATTGAGTCGTTATGAGTCCTACGATGCCCTTCTCGTAGTTCGTGGACGCCTTGATGCCTTTAAAGAAAGACTTCGCGTATTTAACGTTAACGAATTGACATTAGTAAATTTTTTTCAAAGCGGACTAAGATAAGGTCAATATACGTAAATACGACATGTATTTACTATTGATGCGATTGGATGTGAAATCGACGCGAAAAACGGTCAAAAGCGCATTGTTTTGGAAATGTTGGAAGCATGAGATACACGGTTCATGGGCTCAACAGTCCTCGTACTTACATTTTTACTGTAACCATTAGCTAACAATAGCCATGGAACACTTAAATAGATCTACTGGGTTGACACCCCCACTCTTGGTCAGTTGCTCTAACCGGTTACATACAAAGGAGTGTTAGTTTTCTACAATTTATACGTTGTCTTATTGTACAATGCGCGAGGCACGACGGTCAAGAGGTTTGGTTATGGGACTCATGGTTGGCACAATAATCATTATCTTAGCTAGCTTTGATCGGTCATACACGAATTTCACAAACTTTACATTTAGTACATAAAACTTGTGAACTCGCCGACTTTCTGTTGACAAATCTTTTATGCCTGTTTTCAGGTAATTGATTCATGGAGCTCGAGGATTTGAGAGAATGGTTTGAGTGGGCACTACGTGGTACCTGTGTCACAAGTCAAGTCTTAAAAACAATTTAATAATTTATGTTTAACATTTGATTTCGTATTTCAGACAATTTATTTTCCTTATGTAAGACAATTTGGAATATCTTGGTATCAATCATGTTTTATCTTATGTGTTGCTCAAACCTTTGCTTGAAAACCTTTCGAAGTCAAATTCCCGTGTTTCCGCATTGGCAGGGTGTGACATTTACGATTACCAACATGGAGATAGTGATTACCATAATATGTCTCAGAATTGTCTAGATTTATCAAATCAGGTGTTGTATGACTGTTGGATCGTGTTTTTGGGTATGTACTAGATCTAGGGGATGATTGTTAAGATTGCCAGTGATCATGGTTTCCATTTGGACAATTGCAATAGGTGGATGCATCACGGTTGGGGAAATCTGAGGGAATATGTCTAATCTCATATCTGTTACATAAACAAGAAAGTGTTTCGTGCAGAAGCCCAAGAGAACTGACTGTGGGTACCACCACGACATCCTATTTAGAGCTCTCATTGTCATTGTTGTTGTTTCCCCCAACGATGCTCACCCCTGCATCCTTGACTTGTATAGGCACGATTACTTGGAAGACGAGCGCTTTGAAAAGCTTAAGGTGTTGGAACAGATGGCGTCAATTGCTAACTGAGAGAAGAAGCCATTTGTTGTAAGGTTTAGAGTTGTTGTGAAGTTTGAGTAGGAGCAGTTGTAGAAACAAAGACAACAACCTTGGTAGATTGGGGAGGTTTTGTAACCATATAATCATGATCTGTGAGAAGACCAAACATTTCATTAAATTCTTAGGGAGATGAAGTATTTTCTTTGATGCCATTGTATTCGTCACGCAAACCATTTATCACTGTAAAACCATATCTTTGTCTTTTACTGGTTCACCGATGTTACCAAATGCAGAAGCTATTTCTTGTGCACGGTAGTGGGGGGGGGGGGGGTTATGTTTTAAGCGTTTTCTACTTGGAGTGTCACATGGTAGTCAGACGGTGTCTCTAAGCTAGTGTTGCTCAGTATGGACTTGCAATTAATTAAAGAGTGTTGCCTGGTAATGTGTGTTGTCAGACACTGTCGATGAGTTAGTGTTACTCGGTTTGAATTTGCGTTTAGAGAGTATCGGCTAGTAGTGTCGTATGGAAATCGTGCCTAACAATGTTGTAATGGGGCTTAGCTCTGATACCAAGTTAAACATCCTCAAGTGTTTATAATTATGAAATGTATTGTGTTAAGCAAATGAAAAGATTACAAGATATGGGTATTTATGATACCAAAGCTACATAATCTACCCTCTAACATTTAGATAACCACTTCATAATACATCACCCATGAGTCCATGACTAGTGTTAAATCATAAAGTGTCAATCTTTAAAGCATGATATCGAGTTTTTCAAAGCCAAAAATGCTTTGCACATTTTTCCCCGAAAATTGAGCTTTTTTCACAAAACCTCAACAAAACATAGCTACCCCCACAACAAAGAGAGCAGCCAAGCCCAACAAACAATCACAATGACATCAAGGAAAATTTAATCCATCTGGACTAAGAAATTGATATATATATATATATATATATATATATATATATATATATATATATATATATATATATATATACCTATATTTTATACAATAGGAAGCCTCACATCTAACTGATGTCTTCATTCTTCACTTCCTTGTTGGAAAATACATTCTTGTCTCTGACTTTCTACAAACAACAACATGAGATAATTATCGCAATCCCTTTCACAAATTTGTTAATCCAAAAAATAGTAATTTACATGCATCTAAAGGTAAAATATTTATCACTCCACTCATACAAGACTATTGACCGACCATATGACTATCTAAAATTATGTTTATACCCCTATGTCATTAAATCAATCATTAAAAATAAAAACAATTTACAAAATTTGGAGGGTTTATCATTATTTTACAAAAAAATTTATTAATATTGAACCAAAATAAAGCAAGATTTTGCATAACCAGAAAACATTAGACCACCCGTAGTGGGGCTTCATTGGGGCTTTATTTTCAAAAATAGTGCCCCCCACACCGCTACAGGGGGGCGCTATATGCTGATTTGGGGTTGGGGCTTTATATTTATAACGCCTGATGCTTGTGTTTCCATCCAATCAGACCTTGCCATGTGGCAAGGTCAAAGGTCAAGCTTTTTATTTTTATTTTTAATAATAATAATAATAAACATAATAATAATAATAAACATGATAATAATATTAATAATTGAAAATTTTAAATTTTAAACGGTTACTGTTCCAAACCGTTTGAAATTCAAAATTTCCCCCCAAACCGTTTAAATTTCAAAATTTGAATTTCAAACGTTTTCCCCCCAAACCGTTTGAATTTCAAAATTTGCTAACCCTATAAATAGGTAACCAAATCAGATTTATCAACCACACCTCCAATTCCTCATCCTCCTCCTCAAACCATAATATGTCTGGTTTTCAACCAGGAGGCTCATCCTCCTCTAACCTCCGACAGTACTCTCGCCGGTATCCCAGGGGACGGGGCCGTCCCCGGAGACTACCATTCTCCTCATCTCCTCCTCCTACTGCTCCACAACCTCCTATTTATCCTCCTCCTCCTCCTCCTCCTCCACAACATTGGTTATATCCCCCTCCTGCTGCTGCTGCACAACCAACCTTTCCTCCTCATCCTCCTGCCGATGATGACTGGACGGATGAGGAATTGGTCTGGGCTATGGATTATGTCATGGCCCAGCAACAAATGGAGCGACTAACGTTGTCGCCCCCTACCCCCTGGGCTGCTTCAGTCCCCCAACACCAGACTACCCCTACCCCCCACCCCCACCCCCATCCCCCAACAGCAAACTACCCCCATCCCCATCCCCCAACAGCAAACTACCCCCATCCCCATCCCCCAAGACCATGGGACTTCCCCAACTGAGGGGGACTTGGAAGCCCTGAGGGAGATTGAGGAGGAGGAGTACTACTATAGCCAACCTACCCCTCCTCGTGAGTACTACTACTTCCCCTCAGATGCGAGATCTGATGGACGGGACAGCTCACGTTCCGTCTCACCCGAGTACACCACCCTCCCCTGAGACAACTACTCTTCATAGTGGAGAAAATTAGGATTAATAAGTAATTTAGGATTAATAAGTAATTTAGGATTAATAAGTAATTTAGGAATTTAGGATGTGTGTAACTTTTTTTTTTAATATTAGTTGTAATTTTTTTTAATATCAGTTGTGTGTTTTTATTATTATTTGTAATTTTTTTATATTTATTTGCATTTTATTTTAATTATTTTGAATTAAAAGATTAAAAAAAATATATAAAAATCAACCAATCACAATCAGGGGCTTTATAAATAAAGCCCCACCACTACACCCCTTTTTCAGTTTCTCTCTCCACGCTGACTCAGCAGCCACGTGGACCAATCACATTCAGGGGCTTTATATTTATAAAGCCCCACTACACATGTTCTTAGATGTTGGTTACGAATGCACACTTTTAATAAAACCATGATTATTTGTTTTAATGAGATCATTGTCTCCTTGCATAATTAGAGAACTTTATATTTGGGTAAATTCCAAGTGCAATCAACAAGGGATAAGTACAACATCTACCAACCGAATATTTCATACAATACTGTATAGTATTTTATTATTACTTACTTTATTCATGGTTTAATATGAAGTTATAAATTGTAAATTGATGTTACTATTATTATTATTATTATTATTATTATTATTATTATTATTATTATTATTATTATTATTAAATAATAAATATTTTTAGAAGTGGTAAATTTGTGTCATTGAGCCCCCCATCGAAGGCTTTTTACATGAGGGAGCAATATTATGGTTGGTAGTCACGGCGACTCCCATCATTGGAAAAGATTTCACGCTCATCTTTCCATTCCTATTTACTTTTTCTTTTTATTTTTTTTTTAATTTGAAATGTTTTAACGAATTTATTTAAATAATATTGTAATCATCTTTTCCCCTCAACCCTGCTCCTTTTTTTGGAAAAACTCACATCAACATATTGTACCCAACCTACTTGAGTGTTTCGGTTCATGTCATCAAAAGCTAACGTGAAATGAAATCATTAGTAAGGTTATATTTATTTAAACACAAATTAAGTATATGCGTTTTAACAAGCTAGTTGTAGCTCTAGAGCGAGAATTCATTGGAAAAAACTAACTGGCTCTCTTTCTCTATTGGTGCCGAGCAAAATAGAAAACAAATGTAGTTTTTTTCATGTCAACGGGTACAAATTTTTTTTATATAATTAACGGTTTCAATCGTAAAAAAAATTGGTGTCACTCGAATTTTCTTCTTATTACATGTTCTATACAATACGCAAAATACATTGGTGCCGTATGACACCGTTAATCTCAATGTAGCTCCACCAATAAGATTATATAGATATATGCCTAACTCAAAGATTATCGTTATAAGATATGTTTAACTCATAGCTCCATATCCCATTGTTTCATGATTTACAGGAAGATATAAAAGGTTTGACAAAGGTCGACGTCGAAAAAAACCTTCATAATTCGCTACATTGTTTACGCACCTCCATGCATCGATCAACAAATTTCCGCGCTACTTCACTTGCCGCGACCGCCTCCTCATCTGATTGTTCGCAAATTGAATTTGTTTATTTTTTATGTGATCTATATTTAATGCACAATATAGAATTAGAAACAGGTTATTTTATATCATCTTGATAGATGATATATAAAAGAAAAATTATATAAAACAAATTAAAGGCACATAATGGTTCTTTCATAGTTACATTATTTTTAATTACATATCCCTAGCAAGTAGCAAGTCGTAAATTGACTAGAATGAATATCATTCGTACACTTTTCTTTATCCATTAGTGGTAAAATATTTCACATGTACACGTTTATCTGTTTCTAATATAAGATATTTAAAATTAAAATTCTCTAATGATATTTCGTTGCCTAAAAATGTACATGTCCAAAAAATGTGCATTATATAATTACTAAAAGAGTGTTTGCAAACTGTGGTCGCGCATTTGTGGTTGTATGAATCCAAAGTGCTTGTGAATAGCAAGTCGAGGCCATCACATATTCAGATTCACACATTGATAATGCAACTGACGTCTGCTTCTTGCATTGCCAGGTGATTAGCCTGCTCCATACAAATTGACATCCAGCCGTTGTGAATTTAGCGTCAATATCACAACCACAAAAATCTTCATCACTAAAAGAAATGAAGTCTAAGTTATCATCATTAGGATACCGTAACCCGTGCGATGGACAACCCTTCAGATAACGTAGGATTAGTTTGACTGCCATGAGGTGAGATTGTTTCGGCTTCGACTGGTAACGTGCGCAAAGGCAAGTAGCAAACATTATATCTGGTCGGGAAGTGGTCAAGTACATCAACGATCAAATGATGGCTATGTAAATGTAAGGGTCAATGAGTTCACCCTTAGCATCAACTCCAATCCCGCGATTAGGTTGAATGAGAGTGGCAATCGGTGTTGAATCCTCCATCTGGAATCGGCTCAAGACTTCGGAAACATATTTCATCTGGTGGATAAAGATCCCTAACGGCGTCTGATCCACTTGCAATCCAAGAAAGAATTGCATCTCTCGCATTGAGCTCATCTCAAACTTTTCCTGTATGACCTTTTCAAATTCCCTGGAAAGACTTTCGTTAGTCGAACCAAATATAATATCATCTACGTAAATCTGTACAAAGAGCAAATCACCCTCTGTTAGTTTCGTAAACAGGATACAGTCAACTTGTCCTCTTTTGAAACCTCGAGAAAGCAAGTATGTGCTGAGCTCTTCATACCACTGTTGAGGAGCTTGGTGTAAACTGTACAACGCTTTGTTCACTTTATAAACTTTATCCTGATGGATAGGATCCCGAAACCCAGTGGTTGCCCGACATGTACTTCTTCATTGACCACACCAAAGAGAAAAGCACTTTTGACATCCATCAATTCCCTCTGTTTGACGACAACCTTGTACTACCAATCGAGCTTTGTTCCTGACTGTCACTCCTCGATCATCTTTCTATCTTCTTTCGATCGGCTGGTAAATCAGTTAACGTCCACACTCCAAGCTTCTAAATTATTGAAGTTCTTGCTGCATCACGTCCACCTATGATTCATCATTCAAAGCTTCCTTGTACGATTTCGGCTCTACGTGCGAAACATAACAAGAAAATGACCAATCATTTTGTTCACCTGATTTTTGAATTTTACAATAAAGGGATAGGGCTCCAATGTAATAATTCGATGATGCACGTCTCAGTTGACCACGTGTCATCACACTACTACTAGGATCACCAATAACTTGTTCCAATGGATGATAACTGTTGATCCGAGATTCCGGATGTGCTGGAACAGGAATCACCGTCTGAACATTCACATTCTCTGTTGAATCTAGATCATTACCCGCATTTAAAGTAGAAGGTACATCTTTAGGTACAGACTAATTTGGGTTCACTGGAGGTGATACTGTAGTCTGATTCAAGACTGCTTCACTTGTAACTTCATCATCGTCTTCCGACTCCGAAGAATCAAAAGTACCATAAACATCTTGATATACTTCTTCTTCTTCTTCTTCTGTTGTAGTAGTAGGAGCATTGATATCATTAGAAGATGTTTCGGGAGGAGTTATGGTGATCAGACGCACCAATTGTGAAGTGACTGCATTCTCACACTCGAAATATATACGTAAGACAGCTTCTTCAATCAATCTTTCTATATTGAATGACTCAAAAGGTTCGTTGTATTCAAACATCCAATAGGGATCGGTACCAGGAGCATTCTGAGTATATCTTTGAACATCGGCATTCGATCATTCTTCAACACACTTTGTTCTTTTGTTAAACACCCTTTTGTTAGGAGTGGCGTATCCAACAAAAAAACCTTCCCCTGCTTTAACTCCAAACTTTTCATTGGTTTGTAACATCGTACACGGTGCCCCGAATGGCTCTAGAAACTCTAAGTTCAACTTTCTACGGTTGAGAAGTTTATATGATGTCTTTCCAAACTTCTTCACCGTTAGCACTCGATTTAAAGTCTAACATGCTCCATGAATCGCCTCACTCCAGAAAATAACCGGAAGATTTGAATCAGCTAGCACTGTTCTACCCGTTTCAATTAGAGACCTATTCTTTCGTTCTGCAATACCATTCTGTTGTGGAGTAAAAGGTGCACTATATTCATGATGAATACCCTCTTCTAAACACAATGCATCCATTGCTGGATTCTTAAACTCTGTCTCGTTATCACTCCGAATCCTCTTGATCTTCAAACCATAGATATTCCCCAAACGGGTAAACAGAATCTTTAGGTTGTCAAACGTTTCGCTCTTGTGTTGCATGCACATCACCCATGAAAATCTTGAATAATAATCGGTAACCACAAGAAAATATAAGTCTCTGCTGATGCTTTTATGCTTCACATGCCCAAAGAGATCTATGTGTAAACGTTCAAGCAGAATACTCACTGAATCTACTTTCTTGGGTTTGTGGGAGTGCTTGTGCTGTTTGCCCTTCTTACAAGATACACACTTGTCTTTCAAATGAAAATGCTTCACATTGACACCATCAACAAGACCATTCTACACAAGTTTGTTCATTTTCATGAGATGAATATGCCCCATTCTCTGATGCCACATGATCGATTCCTTTTCAGTAGCCTTTGATAAGAAACATGTAACTTGGCTCTTTGTTGTTGTCGCCTTGCTCATGTCAAGAATATGCAAGTTGTTAACTCTTGGAGCTTGCAACATTATCCACTCTTTTGGTATTTTGAAGCTAGGATTCGGGATGTAACACGCTTTGTCATTAAAATAGACTAAGAACTTCTTGTCACAAATTTGCGAAACACTCAGAAGATTGTAGTCTATCTGCTCCACATACGATATTTTCTCAAAACTTACTATCCCGTTACTCACACTTCCTTCCATCGTAATATAACCTCCTTTGTTACCGGAAAAGGCAACATAACCTCCATTGATGTTCTTAATGTCGAAAAGGAGTGTCATGTCCCCTGTCATGTGCCTGGAAGCTCCATTGTCAACAATCCAAAGACTGCTAACAGGGCCAGCTGGAACTCCCTACACCACCAAAAAGATGGTTAGTTTTTTCGGGGGACCTAAGCCTTCATGGTCTTGGGTATTTCAGTTTCAGCATTCAAATAAATGTTTTTCTTTTCATCAACTTTCTTTTCAGAAACCTTTACTGATTCTTTAGAAGTTGAGGTAGAACCACTACAAGAACACTTTGTTAACCAAGTTTATCCGGGTCGTTTTAAAATTCCTATTTGTTTTGAATTGTCAAGTTTAACATTTTCAGGTTTCTTAGAAACGACCTTTTGTGGAGCATTCTTAGTAACCTTGACTAATTTAACAGACGAAGGTCCAACAACAGACTTAACAGATGGTTTAGGATAAACCTTCTGCTTGTCATTCACTGAGTTCATCATAGGTTTCTTCTCAGGTTTGTGCATGGCGATTCGGTTTCGATTGTCATAAACAATCAGTGTTTTCCTCTTGATTTATAAAACTGCCGTTGAGGATAAACAACTCTCGAATCCCTTTTGGTTTCGTCTCACCTCAACTTCATGCCTCTTATGTCTTACATATGGGCAGTGAACAAGTAAATGTCCTCACTCCCACATTTAAAACAAGCACGGTATTCCTTAAACTTTAGTTTGTCATGAAAGGGTTCGTTGTATGACTCAAAAGGTTTGTTGTATTCAAACATCCAATCGGGACCGGTACCAGGAGCATTCTGAGTATATCTTTAAACATCGGCATTCGATCATCCTTTAACACACTTTGTTCTTTTGTTAAACACCCTTTTGTTAGGAGTGGCATATCCAACAAAAAAAACCTTCCCCTGCTTTAACTCCAAACTTTTCATTGGTCTGTAACATCGTACACGGTGCCCCGAATGGCTCTAGAAACTCTAGTTCAGCTTTCTGCGGTTGAGAAGTTTATAAGATGTCTTTCCAAACTTCTTCACCGTTAGCACTCAATTTAAAGTGTAACATGCTGCATGAATCGCCTCACTCCAGAAAATAACCGGAAGATTTGAATCAGCTAGCATTGTTCTACCCGTTTCAATTAGAGACCTGTTCTTTCGTTCTGCAATACCATTCTGTTGTGGAGTAAAAGGTGCATTGTATTCATGATGAATACCCTTTTCTAAACACAATGCATCCATTGCTGGATTCTTAAACTCTGTCCCGTTATCACTCCGAATCCTCTTGATCTTCAAACTATAGATATTCCCCAAACGGGTAAACAGAATCTTCAGGTTGTCAAACGTTTTGCTCTTGTGTTGCATGCACATCACCCATGAAAATCTTGAATAATAATCGGTAACCACAAGAAAATATAAGTCTCTGCTCATGCTTTTACGCTTCACATGCCCAAGGAGATCTATGTGTAAACGTTCAAGCAGAATACTCACTGAATATACTTTCTTGGGTTTGTGGGAGTGCTTGTGCTGTTTGCCCTTCTTACAAGATACACATTTGTCTTTCAAATGAAAATGCTTCACATTGCCACCATCAACAAGACCATTCTTCACAAGTTTGTTCATTTTCATGAGATGAATATGCCCCATTCTCCGATGCCACATGAACGATTCCTTTTCAGTAGCCTTTGATAAGAAACATGTAACTTGGCTCTTTGTTGTTGTCGCCTTGCTCATGTCAAGAATATGCAAGTTGTTAACTCTTGGAGCTTGCAACATTATCCACTCTTTTGGTATTTTGAAGCTAGGCTTCGGGATGTAACACGCTTTGTCATTAAAATAGACTAAGAACTTCTTGTCACAAATTTGCGAAACACTCAGAAGATTGTAGTCTATCTGCTCCACATACGATATTTTCTCAGAACTTACTATCCCGTTACTCACACTTCCTTCCATCGTAATATAACCTCCTTTGATACCGGAAAAGGCAACATAACCTCCATTGATGTTCTTAATGTCGAAAAGGAGTGTCATGTTCCCTGTCATGTGCCTGGAAGCTCCATTGTCAACAATCCAAAGACTGCTAACAGGGCCAACTGGAACTCCCTACACCACCAAAAAGATGGTTAGTTTTTTTGGGGGACCCAAGCCTTCATGGTCTTGGGTATTTCAGTTTCAGCATTCAAATAAATGTTTTTCTTTTCATCAACTTTCTTTTCAGAAACCTTTACTGATTCTTTAGAAGTTGAGGTAGAACCACTACAAGAACACTTTGGTAACCAAGTTTGCCCGGGTCATTTTAAAATTCCTATTTGTTTTGAATTGCCAAGTTTAACATTTTCAGGTTTCTTAGAAACGACCTTTTGTGGAGCATTCTTAGTAACCTTGACTAATTTAACAGACGAAGGTCCAACAACAGACTTAACAGATGGTTTAGGATAACCTTCTGCTTGTCATTCACTGAGTTCATCATAGGTTTCTTCTCAGGTTTGTGCATGGCGATTCGGTTTCGATTGTCATAAACAATCAGTGTTTTCCTCTTGATTTATAAAACTGCCGTTGAGGATAAACAACTCTCGAATCCCTTTTGGTTTCGTCTCACCTCAACTTCATGCCTCTTATGTCTTACATATGGGTAGTGAACAAGTAAATGTCCGCACTCCCACATTTAAAACAGGCACGGTATTCCTTAAACTTTAGTTTGTCATGAAAGGGTTCGTTGTATGACTCAAAAGGTTTGTTGTATTCAAACATCCAATCGGGACCGGCACCAGGAGCATTCTGAGTATATCTTTAAACATCGGCATTCGATCATTCTTCAACACACTTTGTTCTTTTGTTAAACACCCTTTTGTTAGGAGTGGCGTATCCAACAAAAAAAACCTTCCCCTGCTTTAACTCCAAACTTTTCATTGGTCTGTAACATCGTACACGGTGCCCCGAATGGCTCTAGAAACTCTAAGTTCAGCTTTCTGCTGTTGAGAAGTTTATAAGATGTCTTTCCAAACTTCTTCACTGTTAGCACTCGATTTAATGTGTAACATGCTACATGAATCGCCTCACTCCAGAAAATAACCGGAAGATTTGAATCAGCTAGCATTGTTCTACCCGTTTCAATTAGAGACCCGTTCTTTCGTTCTGCAATACCATTCTGTTGTGGAGTAAAAGGTGCACTGTATTCATGATGAATACCCTTTTCTAAACACAATGCATCCATTGCTGGATTCTTAAACTCTGTCCCGTTATCACTCCGAATCCTCTTGATCTTCAAACCATAGATATTCCCCAAACGGGTAAACAAAATCTTCAGGTTGTCAAACGTTTCGCTCTTGTGTTGCATGCACATCACCCATGATGGTTTTAGCTTTGTTTCATCCTTAGGAGGAACCTGAACCTTAGGAGATGGATCACATTGAATGTGATTTTCCAAAGAAATCTCAACATTTTTTTCAGGTTCTTCCTCTTCAGAATCAGAGTCATCGGTGACTGCGACCACGTTTTCATTGTTTACTCCTAATATCGGTCTCACATTTGAAAATGGATCACCCACACTAGAGGTGTTTGATTCATTTTCAGGCGTGAAAGATGAGTTATCTGAACTCTTCGTGGTCACAACATCAAAGTTATGGTTTTCAAAAAGCACGGGAGATGGAACAGATTTATAACCGATATTAGTTGTAACCCCATCTTTGTTCGGTAGTTCAACAATGTGGTCTAAAACATATCTCACATTGAGATAACTCTCCAACTTCTTATTCATCTTCTCGTATAAACATCTGACCTTGGCCATTTCTAACTTTGTTTCTTCAATTTCATTGATATAATTGTTAATTGCAATTTGTTTATTTGAAAGTGTTTTTGTTAACTCTGACACATCCTTTTTATAATTGTCAATATTTTTGTTCAAAGTTTTTTCATTCTTTCTATATGTTTCAATTGCGGTTCTAGCACTGGCCAATTTAGATTTTAGATTGAGAATCTGTTCCTCTAACCTATCACATCTTCTTAGTAAAGTAACACATTCTTTGCACTTAGGAAGTGAGTCAGAACTTACTAGGGTAGATGAGTCAGTCATAGCCATCAAAGCAAAATGAGCTTCCTTTCCAGAATTAAATTTTGAATAGTCGATCCTGGTGCAAGCATCATCAACCATACATGACTTCTTACTGATAAGAAAGTCGGCTTTTGCTAGTAATTGATCACCATCGTTGTCGAGAGAATTCAGACTTGTCTCCGAATCAGCTTCACTCTCAAAGTCTGAACAATCTGAATCTTAAACATCCGAAACACCTTCAACTTGTTCATCCACTATCTCAGTCACCTTTTCTTCAACTATCGGTTCTTCCACCGACTCTTCTTCATTCACTGCTTCATTACTCACTATTTCTTGAGCAAAACATGCAACATTACCTCCAGAAACCTCTTTGACACCCAATTGCATGTCATTTCAATTACACCCAGAAGTACGAGACCTATATAAAAGACATAGAGAAGCTACAAATTTTGTGTGTTGCACAGATTCAGACCTAATTGACTATAATGAAGCTAGTAAGGATGAAAAATGGAAAGAAGCAATGAGAAGAGAAATAGATTCAATACAAAAGAATGAAACTAGGGAGTTGGTTGATTTACCAAAGAATCAGAAACCAATAGGAGTAAAATGGATATATAAGACCAAATATGATGAACATGGAAATGTAGACAAGTATAAAGCTCGCTTGTTTGTTAAAGGTTACAAACAAAAATATGGAATAGACTACCAAGAAGTATTTGCACCGGTAATATGCTTTGAAACTGTAAGACTAGTACTTGCCTTAGCAGCCCAAATGGATGTAAAAATAACGTTCTTGAATGGAGAACTAAAAGAACAAGTGTATGTTGAACAACCTCGGGGTTTCATACAAAAAGGAAACGAAAATAGGGCATGTTTCCTGAAGAAAGATTTTTATGGTTTAAAACAAGCACCACGTGTATGGTATAGTCGGATCAATTATTACTTTGAACAAAATGGCTTTAAGAAGTGCACATTCGAGCATACCTTATTTTTGAAGAAAACAAAGAACTCCAGACTAGTAGTATGTCTATGTGTAGATGACTTAATCATAACTAGTGACAGTATGGAAGAGATTACCATGTTTAAGGAATCTATGAAAAAGGAGTTTGAAATGATAGACATGGGTATATTACACTATTTCTTAGGAATGGAAATAACCTATGGTCAAGAAGCAATAAGGATCTCCCAAACTAAGTATGCAAGAAAAATATTGGAAAGGTTTCGCATGTTAGATTGTGTCAAAGTTTCAACGCCAATGCAATATGGACTTAAACTGATCAAAGGCAGCAATGAAGAAAGAGTTGACCCAAGTTTATACCGCAATCTAGTTGAAAGTCTCATGTACTTAACAAACAAACGACCTGATATAATGTTCGCAATCAGTAAAATTAGCAGATTCATGGATCAACCAAGAAAATCTCATTAGGAAGCTGGAAAAACATAAACTAAGATATATAAAGTGCACATTAGAATATGGAATAGTATATACAAGAAGTAAATTCGAGTAAAAAGGGTTTACTGATAATGATTATGCAGGAAACATAGATGATAGCAAAAGCACATCTGGATATGTATTTAACATAGGTTCGGGAGCAATATCATGGCAATCAACGAAACAAAAGGTGGTGGCACTATCATCAACAGAAGCTGAATACATTGCACTATCTCTTATTGGATGTCAAACACTATAGATCAAGGAATACTAAAAGAATTAGACTTTGATATAAAAAAAGTAGTAACATTATATTGTGATAATAAGTGTACCATCAACTTAACAAAGGATCCGGTCTATCATGGAAAAAGAAAGTATATACGGGTAAAGTATCATTTCATACGAGATCTAGTCAAGATTGAAGATGTAGACATAAAGTATTGTGACACTAAAGTTCAAGCAGCTGATATATTTACCAAAGTATTGCAACCAAAGGATTTCACAAGACTCCACAACATGTTAAATGTACTCCCAATCTAGCTTAAGGGAGGGTATTAGACATATAATAATCTAGATATTATTATTATTATTATTATCATAGGTTAATGTATATGATCCAAAAGACCCGACGATTCATCCAAAAGATCCGATGGTTCATATGTAGACACAGCGGTTTGGTAGTTATGGCGGTTACCGCCTTTATCCATATGTATATATATGTATTGTATGCTTCATTGTAAGGTTATCAAGTTTGTTAAACAAACCAAAGAAACCATAAACACTCCTTTGTATTCTATCATCAACTCAATAAAATTTGTTCATCAGTTTTGTTATCAATTCAAGTATTATCATTGTAAAGCATCCAAGAGTTGTCCCACTTCTGATTGGGTCAAATGGGACAAAGGTGCATGTCTCTCCAGCGACTATAGTGTCAAAAGGAACCCTAATTTGGGTCGCTTAAGTACCTTAAAATATATTGTTATGAAAATAGTTATGAAAAATGTTAGAGGTGAATCTCAAATCGGCGACCTCTGGGATAGCATAAAAGATTTTCCATTGAATCATCATTCAATTTTAGTGTATGGAGTCACTTCTATTTTATCTATGGGTTCACTCAATATTTCTTTATATACACTGCACTAAAAATTTAATGGTGTCACATGAACTCATTCGATTATACGTAAGCCAGCCCCTGATGATCATTGTTTCGATTGGTATAATGAACACTATTGAAGTAGCTAGTATGCTGCTAAATTTTTGTTTAGAATTGTATGGATATTGGATATGTTATAATTATAAAAATATTATATGTATCTCTTGTACGTTTATCTTTTTTTTTTTAATATAAATTCAACTAAACCCTAAAATTTCAACAAGTTGTTACATCTACTTTTCAAGATTATATGGTAAACGATGTAACGACCAACGACCTTTAAAATTTGTAAAGAGGGTAATTATTTTGGAAAATAATTATTTGAGTGGTTGCATCGATAATTAAAATAATCATGATGTATGGTTATCACTTGTCGAAAATTTCATCTACTTTTCGATTTTATAAACAACTCATAATAACAATTTCATCTCAACTATGTTAATACCTTTAACCTCGAACAAAAAAGGGTTAGGTAAAGATCGGGTATGCATATTATGTTGCATTTTCTGCTTTTTAGCTGGTATTTCATACTCAATTGCCTCTTTTAGGGTGATCATAGACTTTAAAAATGATAAAAACATTTAAACCAAAGTAAATTGATTGCTTAATTTAGCGGGTTTGCTTACGGTTAGAAAAAAATAGGCTTAACAATTTACATCTTAGAACTAGTTGTATAAATTGAACTAACTGTCTAATCTTAACGTCATGTGTGTGTATCACTACAAGAAATGTTAGCTTTAGCGACGACGTCGTCGCTAAAGATCTGAATCCGAAACCTTTTTAAACTATCGTTTATGGCCATTGATTAGTCACAGATCGGATGGTTGGGGAGATAATAGTACAACATGCAATAGCGATGACCCGTTAGCACATTTTTACTTACTGGTAAAAACATTCAATATATATATATATATATATATAAAAGTGTGCGCTCACGTGTGTATAAAAGAAGGTTCATTTAGAAGTGTGTTTTAGTATCACTAAACATTTGATTGATAACCTTTATATACCACGTTTTACTAGTTTATACAGTCTCCTGGACTACTAATACTTACTAGTAGAAAATCCGCGCGTTGCCGTACTCAATTCTATTGTTTTACCCACCTTAAACTGAAAATAGTTTTGATAATTATTGTACACCCACAATAGACTAAGAGCGATAATAACAATATTGTTTTATTGATTATTATACACCCACTCAAGACTGAAAAGAATTAGAAGTGTTGAATACAAATATTGATAGAAATATTATGAATAGAAATATTAATTCGCCCACTATTTTTAAATTAAATCCAACATCATAAAAGTCAAAAGTTTAATAAGTAGAAATAATTGTGGTTATACTTTTTCTCTAACAGATCGATGAGTGAGCTTGAAATATACGGTAAAATGAATGGGGTAGAATAGTTAAAAGACAACCAAAATGTATTTTTAGTACAAACTTAACTAAAGGAGAAAGTCATACAACATAACACTTTTAACAAGTGTTTACAACCTTTTAAATTTAATATATCATATAATAAACCTGAAGAAACAACGAGTATAACGATGATTAGGAATAATCAACGTGGGGTTAATACTCTTGTTTGCTCAGGTAAAATCCTTCACCCAAACCTGTAGATGAACCGTAACCGAGAAGGTAAAGTGAAGTGTGTGTGTGTGGTGAAAGTAGACACGAGAATTTAAGTGGTTCGGTCTTGTTTGACCTACGTCCACTGTAAAGAGTCGAGTATGTTATTACTTGAGGGATTACAAAGTGTTACAATAATTACTCTAACTATTTCATACAATAATAATTTTTGGATCCTTTGCAAAGGAGATGATGTACTCTATTTATAGCAGAGGTCGTGAGCCTAGGGAAAGGCCTACGAGAAGTCCTAGCTGGTCCGGGCCTTTTTCAGACTCATATGCCTTTGGCCCATGAAATAGGCGGGAAAAAGGAGATCCATGCTGCTGATGACATCGGCAGTTGGGGCTGATCTGCTTGACGGACACGTTGCGGGCTGTGATTGGCCTTCGGCGGTATGCCGACCTGACACAGCATGGTTGACTTACCTGCTAGCGTCTGACGTGACGTCTGGCAGCAGGTAAGCATGCCTGTGCAGTACTGTCGAGGCAACATGGTGGAAGCATGGGAGCAGTTAAGTCACTGTTCACGTCAGTGGTTGTTGGACCACTGTAGACACGTGTCACCATCTGGCTGGCGACATCTCTGCTCATCTGTGGGTGAATCTTCTTAATCCTTGATCTTCCATACCTCGTACCAAAAGCTGGTGATGAACAAATATTCCGCGCGTGCGCGGACGCGCGTCTATTCTCCTGAGGTGGTGATGTGGATAAGGTTGTAGCACATGCAGATTGACCTCTCAGGCGGAGTAAGTTCCGCCAGAAGGTTCTGCGGACTGGGGATGTTTCTTGACGCTGGCGGTAGTTGACACAAGGATTGATCTAAAGAGGGATATGGATGCCGCCTCCGCGAGGATTGGGCTCCCTATCCCTTCTAGTCCCCCTAGTCTAGGGCTTCTCCTGATTTTGATTCAAGAGTAGGTGGAGCACTAGACTGAATAAAGTATTAGTCGCGGATGATAGCTCATTTGCTTTGTCAGGGCTTTGGGCCCGTTGAAGTGTTTTTGGCGGGAAAATAAGTTACTTCATCTGGTTGTTTGTTAAGAAGTGAGGCAGAGAATGTGCTTTCTTGCTTTACGTCAAACCTTCGTTGGGGATGACGTGTTGCGCCTGGTTTTGAGAAGGAGCTAGGAGGAGAACGTCCTTCTTCGCTTTATGTCAAACTTTTGCTGAAGATGGCGTGTAATGCCTTGTCCTGAGAAGGAGCTAGGTGGAGAACGTCCTTCTTCGCTTTACGTCAAACTTCTGCTGAAGATGACATGTCATGCCTTGTCGTTAGAAAGAGCTAGGTGGAGAACATCTTTTCTCACTTTATGTCAAACTTCCGCTGAAGATGACGTGTCATACCTTGTCCTGAGAAGGAAGGAGCTAGGAGGAGAACGTCTTCTCTCTCTTTACGTCAAACTACCGCTGAAGATGATGTGTCATGCCTTGTCCTGAGAAGGAGCTAGGCGGAGAACGTCTTTTCTCGCTTTACGTCAAACTTCCGCTGAAGATGACGTGTCATGCCTTATCCTGAGAAGGAGCTAGGCGGAGACCTTCTTTATTTTGACGTAAAACTTGCGCCAGCGCATGCTTGAGGTTGTAGTAAATGCCTCAGTAGTTAATGCGGCTCCAGAGTTGGAGTAAATGTTGAATGATTGGAATTTGACGTGTCGCCAATAATTTGAAATTAATGCGCCTGGAATTCGAAGGTGTATTAATTTCGGATGGAAGAATTGCAGAATTCGAGGGGGGCAGACGTGTCAGACAACTGTCTGACATGTTGTCTGATATCTGTCCCATCAGACGTGTGCAGTACCAACGTTTCGTCCGGTGCCAAGCGCGTGTGCGCCACGCCCGCCACTTGATTGATGAGTGACCAGGATTGTGCCACGTGTTGAAGATCACGTGAGGTGTGTCAGACGCGTGAGTCGCCACGCGTCTCAATTGATGAAAACGTGAGATCTGGTGATATATGTCACCCATCCATGAGAGTGCCAGTTGTTGTGCAGATACACGCGCGGGTGTGGACCGTTCGATGACACGTTGGCCACGTGTCATCATCCTGTGCTTCCGGACGAAATGGTGTGATGGTTGTTTTTTCTCCAATATGGCCCATCGCAATTAATGCGATGAGTACTTATAGGGTGAGAGGTTTCCTTTTTTCAGTTACACTTTCAAAACAATCCATCTTTTTCTTGCAAACTCTCTCTAGAATTCCGGTGATCGTTGAAGTTTCCGAGCAATCTTCAAATATTCCGACGAGTTTTCCGGCGGATATTCAAGATTTTCGTTGAAACTTCAAGAAGATTTCTTATTTATTGACAAGTTTATCCTTTCTTTCACCATTTTGCTTGAAGATGTCTGACGTTTCAACTGGTGTCTCACCGTTCGGTGGGACCCATGATGATGATCTTGTGGTAGAACCGGTGGTAGAGGAGGTTGTGGTGGAGGAGCCTATTGTAACACCCCAACCGATGGCGGAAACATCGAGGTGCCACGTATGAATGATTGTTCAGTAGCTCATGGTAGTACACAAGTTTAAATAATCCTTTATTTCATTACAATATTGAATTACATTAAAGTCTACATCAAATAATCAAGCAAAGCTTCAAATATCTCCTCATGCTAGCTCTAGACTTCAAGCATCAGTATTTCCTGTTGAGTTTGGAAAAATGGGAGGGGGGGGGGGGGGGGGTCAACTAGAAGTTGGTGAGAATACATAAGCCATGTCAAGCAATTAAGTTTAAGAATAAAAGTTTAGCAATTCATATGTCTATCGTAAGTTTAAGTCTACATGAATAAACATGAAGTGTTGAATCGACATAATCAAACCTCCGACTAGTTTAGGTCCATCCCGTCATCCACGGTTCACCTTAATATTATGTTGGAACGATAACAATCACCCGCGCTCCCCATAAAAGATGGTCAACGAATCTAGGTGGGATTGTCAATCCAATAGATCTATTATTGAGTATCGTCGGCTTGGCCATATCTAATGATTATGTATGTTGAAGCGAGTTTAATTGTTGTTGTTGTCTAAATCATGAGGCATTAAAGTTTACAACTAGACATGTATGTAGAATTGCTTAAGTATAATGTTGCAAGTATAAAGAATTGCATAAACATGGTTACGTAAACTCACCTTAGCAAAGTATTAAGTCTCGAGAAAATGTATAAGTGTAGCCCCAAAGTTGCCAAATATTACCCTATGTATAAGGTAACAAATAAGTCTAAGTCTATCTAGTCTGCAAGTATTTTCTAGGGTTTCGAATTGGGGATAAGTATTTGTTTGATTAATAAATGAAATGTTTAATAAATAAGAGTAATTCGATAAATAAATAAACAAAAGTCTTTTTGTAAATTTTAGATTAAAGATGGTCACAATATAAAGTTTTTAAGTATATAAAATTATTTTCTTAAAAATAGAATATTAAATCTATTTATTTCAAATTGTCAAAATATAACTTTAATATTTAAAAATATTAAAATTAAAGAATTTTTAAATTAAAAATTGTATTTCTGTTCTAAATGAATAGAAATAATTTATATAAAATTTTGGTGCAAAAATATTAAAAAATGAATTTATTATGATTTATTTATGATTAAAACTAACAAAAATTGATTAAAAATATTAAATAAATGATTTTTCAAATATAAAAATCATTTCAGAAATGTTTAATGTTATATAAACTTAGAATAATTTTTTGTGGAAATTTATAGAATCGTTTTGATATTTTTATAGAATTTTATAAATAAAATAGAATAACCTTGAAATATTTATTATATATATTAAATAAATAATTTTTGGAAAACTAAAAATTGTATGTTAAACTTTTCTACTAGAATAACATAAAATAATTTTTGTAGAATTTATAAAAGAGTTTTAGTATTTTAAAGCTAATTTTAAAAATACAAGAGAATATATATAAGCTTAAATGGTAAAAAAAAATGTTTTGTTGATGCTGAGAATCGAACCCGGGTCTAGGACCGGTTCGCGTTTTAATCACAAGCCTAGCCACCAACTGGACTAGACCTTGAGAACGAATAAACCAAGTTTGAAATTAATTATATAGTGTATGTAAAACTGATTTATAATTCATTTAAAAGAAAAGAATTGAAATCGTGAAAAAGGGGGGGGGGGGGGACTCGAACCCGTGTTCTCAGTTTAGCAAACAACAGACACAACCACTTGATCTAGATCAGTGTTTGTGTTTGGTTTCTTTTTGTTTTAATTAAATACACAAGCCTGCAATCGTGTTCTTCCCCAATTCGAACCAATCGAGCCCTAACTTTGCAATACACTGATTTACACAACAATAACCCAATTGATCATAGGGTTATTGTTGTGTAAGGGCCGATGAACATAACCCATCAAAAAAATTGAACTTACAAAAACGTATTCGTATATAGAGCTTGGTCAAACAGAAAGTTAACACGTGATGAATTGAAGCTTAAGAAGTGATTATTATCAGAAATTGGAGATGAAGAGGGATGTATCGACGAGTAGAGATTGTTAGGAAGTGATCAATTTATAGGGTGAGGGTTCGGGTTGATGAATTGGAAAGTTGACCGTGTTAAAACCTATGACGCGTTAATCGACACGAATTAGGTATGTTTTGATGAGGATTGATCGTGTAATTGATGCGAAAATAGTCAAGGCAATCACAATCATTCCATATCAGGATTCAAAACGCGTTTGAATGGTTTAACTAAGGTAAATCGTTGTCACAGTTGACTTTCCTAGTCAACTATTATGAACCAACCTCATTATATAATTAATACGTGTTGAAGATTAATCAAGTGTGTTGTGTAGACTAGCTGGTTGTGTTGCTTGGTGTGGTGAACCGGCCATGGGCTCGGGTTCGAATCCCGGCCCAGGCCTTTTATTTTTTGGCAATTATTTCAATAATATTAAAATATTATAAGTATATAGTATAGTATAAGGGGTCTAAATGCGTCACGAAAAATTTTTAAAGGACGATAAATGATGAAACTTGGCGTTTTATTAATAATAATCGTAACGTACAAGGATTTTAATGCGAAATGTTACACCTATCATCCAGGAGGGGAGGGTAAAGGATAGGAAGTTAATGATGAACACTCCTTGTCAGTGGATGTCAACTACCTTTGCCGAGTTTTGTAGGGGCTACGAGATACTGCCGTAGTGGGAGCCGGAGTTGCCCACTCCAAGTCAGACGGCGTTAACTACGACTGACGAAAAGATTGCACTTTATGAAGCTCATTTCACCAAGTGTGGGTTCCACCTGCCCTGTACCCGTTTTCAGTTGGATAGCCTCGTGGAGTATGGGATGGGGGTTACGCAAATGAGCACGTTTGGCATGTTCAGGCTGGTTCACTTTGAGGCCTCTTGCCGCGCTCTGGACATTAAACCGACTGTTGAGCGGTTCAATGTATTTTACTATATGGCACGCGATGAGATGTGGTGTGACATCCGTCACCCTCGTCTTTCATCTAGTTGACAATAATAGTCCTTCAAATATTTCCATTATAGTCCCTGTAAGTTTCGTCGTTTTCAAATTTAATATTAGAGCGAACTAAAAATTTATCATGGATCGGGTATACGTTTAAATCAAATGAGTATGTTTAAACGTATTCTTAAAAGAGTTTATAAAAAAAAAATTCAAGTTTTAAAAAGTTTTAGAAACTTTTATGTTAAGGTAGTTAACTTGGTTAGTGTTTTATTAAAGAAACTTAACTGAAAATCACAATAAACTTAACCAAACTAATAGAGGGACCAAATCTGCCAACAGCTGAAAGTTTTAAAACAAAAAGAAGCCTCCTTCTTGTCCCACACGGTTTTCCGGCAAAGAACAGTTCTGGCCGCCGGAATCTTTTCCGGCGAGGCCTTAAATTCGCGCATTAATGTTCGTTTCAAGATTTTTATAATCCCAAACGTTTTCTCCATCATTAACCGACTGTTTTGACTAATAATTATGTGTTTAAACGCTGTTTTAAGGAGCCTTTAATGGCATCTAAGTTTATAACCGATCGGACATAATGAAGCTCTATAACGCTCGTTCTACTCGTCCTCAATATAAATTGAACTCCCCATTTTGTTTCTGCACTCATACACATCCGAAACCCACTAAAAATTGTACAAAACCATCGCTTGAACCTCCTTAGTTCGTGATTTTTAGTGCGGGTATAGAAGCTTGTGGTTCGACCTTAATACGCATTGTGAGTACAATTTTCTTGTGCCGTTTTGTTAGATAATCATCCATCTTTGAAACCCTTCTGGATTCATACATTATCATTAACGAATTGAGGGTGATGATAAATTAGGGTTAGGGTTTGTGAATTTGGGGAAGAAGATGAACCTTATACATATTTTAAATAGATTTTTGTTTGAATAAATTCAACAAATTGTGTTGTAGTGTAGTGGTTATTGATGCGTGAGCACTTGTCCAAGACTCGGGTTCGAGTCCCTCAGACCCTATGGTCTGACTTGTTCTTTTTAGGATTATTATTTTTCTCATTATTTACCTTTTTATTCATATATAAACATTTATATATTTAAATAATCATAATAAATTCATTTTTGATCCAAAAATTATAAAAATTTAGGTGCAACTTTTTGACATCTCATAGAAAATTATCACATTTTTAATTTCTGGAAAATGTCTTATTTTTCTATTTTTATTGAATTAAATTGTTTTAATCATAATTAATCTATAAAAATTTCGTTTTTTATGATTTTAATCTCTAACTTTTTGAGTAATTATTTCTCTTCATCATGAATTGAAATAAAAATTATTGGTTCAGAAAACACCTATTTTTATTAATTTTCCTATTTTAATTTTTTAAAACATGATTTAATTCTATTAAATCAGTTTTAAATATAAATAAGTTTATAAAAATTATGAGAAAATTATTTTCATTGATTTACATCATAAAGAATCCATTTTCTATTAAATTAACATTTTTGGATCATGTCTTGTATTTTTAATCTTATTTATGTTTAATTAGACATAATTGAAAATTTATTTATTTACACTATTTAAACATCTATTTTATAAATACTTTTCTTATAAAATGGAAGTATTTTATGTTTGAAAATCTTAATTACCATTTGTTAGATCATTGTGAAACACATAATTATTTATTTATACATTTATGATTATAGTATTTATTTTAATTTAGTTAAAGTAATAACTAAATTATTCAAACATATTTTTATCTAAATATTCAATAGGTAATAATTATATTACGTAAATCATATTTACAAACTCACGACCTCGTAAGTGGATTTTGATCGTTTTCGCAAACTGTGAGTATATCATTCCCCTTTTTACTGGTTTACGCTTTTGGGGTGACTCATGTACTATTATTATTAAACTTACGTATATTATTTACAAAGCAATGTGCTCATTGATATGTTTTGTGTGAATTGTATGAACGATTTGTTAAAGTCATTAACCTTTGGGCCGCACCTAACAATGAGTAGTACTACGAATTATATCCCTTGTTTGACTTACGTGAACGAGTTAAGTCCTTGGTCATTGTTATGGTTTTTCTTGAACGATGTGTGAACGATTATTGAACGATGCGAGGCTTGATTTTGACCATTTTACATAATACAAATATCATAGCACATAAATTGCAAAACACTTTTCTATTATATGTATTCAATCAGGGTATGCTCACCAATACATTTTTGTATTGACAAGTTATTTTCGTACATGTTTCAGGTTATTTGAGATGCATTCGTTAAGCTTTCGGATTCATATTTAGATTTTGATTCATTGTATTTCAGTTTAGGTGACATTTAGAATCGTTGTATTTCATTTCAATGTAATAAACTATTTAATCAATGTATCAATATTTACACTTTTAGTCCATGAGCTATTGAACAATCGTCACTACGTGACACCTCGATGTTTCCGCCATCGGTTGGGGTGTTACATGTGGTTCTCATTTAAGCCGCATCCGAAGGTACCGGCGATGGCAACGGATGTCCACAAGTCCCTCCATGGACGGAAGGACAGGTACTTTTTCGTGAAGAAGGGCGTGATTCCAGTGGCGATGCCATGGAAGATTTTATCCGGGAAAATGCGCGTCCCGGGCCGCGTGGTTATGCAGGGCTATAGGAATGAACCCTGGTTCACCAAGCTGACCACCAACGCCACAAAGTTGGAGTTCAAAGGTCTGACGGAGACAATATTTTTGTTGCTGGGCACCAGCCGCGTGGGTATACACTCAGGGAAGGAACCATATATCCCTGAAGAAGGTATGCTTACTTTTCCTTTTTTGTTTTCGTGAACATGTTTTTCGCTTCTTGTTGTTAACCCGCCAATTTTGGCTATAGATTTGACGAAGTTTGATGTATATCCGGCCTGAGGGGGCAAGGAGTTGAAGTGGAGGCGCCTGGCGGATGGGCAGGTATCTGTGTTGGAACAGTTTGTGGGTAACTTCTATTACTCGACTCTGGAGACCCTGCCCAACCACTTCTACGCCACTGGTGAGTCTTCGCGCTCGGGTTTTATTAGCATTTCTAATTTCAAGTCTACTGGTTCATCAGTAGAAGTATCTCAGCAATCAAATATTTTTGGGGGGCGTGGGCGATGGAAACACGCGCCGCGGAAACATGATTATTCTGCTCGAAAAACCTTGGCCGCTTCTGACTCTGAATCTTCGAGTGCAGGGGGTTAGTTCGTTAAAAACAGAAGCAAGCAGAAGGACGGCCCGCCTTCAGAGGATGAAGAGGAAGATGACGGCGCGACGTTGATGCAAAAGAAGAGGCCCCACCAAGAGGTATCTTTTCATGTTGAAAGAGGCACCAAAGGTAGTGGTGGTAGTGTTGGAGGCTCCAGAAGTGCTAGGGGTGGCGGGGACAAGTGTAAGTCCCCTGCTAAAACTACTGGGGCACAGGAGGAGGAGGCCCCTTTATTTTATGTTGATATTACTACGCCTCCTGTGCGCCAGTCGATATTTCACCAGATTGTGAAGAAAACTCTTTGTAAGTTTGTTTATTTATCCTCCTTCTCTATTTTGGATTTTTATGTTGTGAATTTTTATGTTGCACAGAAGGTGAGTGCTACCTCTTCTCCGCCAACTCCTACTATGGAGCAAGTTGTTGAGGCGGCCAAAAAGGAGGAGCACCTTAGGAGGGAAAAGGAGGAGGCGGAGGCCAAAGTGCGGGCCGATGAAGCTTCCAACATAGCAGAGGCTGAGAAGGCGAAGAGGGAGCGTCTTCGTCTGGAAGAACAGAGATTCCAGGAGGAGAAGGCTTGCCTCGAGAAGGAGAGGGCTGAGAAAGAGAAGGCTGAAGCGGAGGTCAAGAAGCGGGCCAATGATGCTTCAAATGTGGAGAAGGCCACCTCAACGGGAGGCGCTGGGGGTGGTAACTGGGAATTTGGCCGGGCGGGGAGTGCGCCGCCCGGTGCGGGGGGTAGGGGCTCTGTGGGACTTACGATGGTTCCAGCTGGGTGGGGGGCGATGCCATTTGGCACCCCCGTTAGGCCTCAGGGAGAATACTTTATTCTCTAACTCCCTGGCGACAAAAGAATTTGTAGCGGAGGATGTGCATCCCTACGAGAGGGAGTACCATGACAATCTGAGTCGCCCCACCCTGATTTTGAATATGTGTGTTAATCATGCGGTGGGACACTGCTGTCCAACGGGACATAGCCTGCCTCAACTCTAATTGGGCCTCCTTGGCTGAAAGGGAGGTTGCCTTGAAGTCCGAAGTGGACAGGTATCGCCGTCGCGCTCACGATGCTGAAGATCGTGTTAAAGTTCTTGAACGTGAAGCTGCAACAGACAAGAAGCGGTGGACGGACTCCTGTGCCCGCACAAACGAGGAGACGATGCGGCTCAAGGAGCGCATCCAGGAGCTCAAGCAGGAGAGCAAAACTGTTTGTGCCGACTTGGAAAAGAAGTCCAAGGCCCTCACCGAGAGGACCGCAAAGTTCATAGAGATGCGCATGGACTTAGAGTCAAAGGTTGCTGAGCTGCTCTCTGTGACTGCGCGTGTCTCTATTCTGGAAAAGGAGAAGGCTTCCATCCTCCATGCCAAGGAGGAGTTGGAAGAGGAAAGGGCCTCTATTGAGGAGACCCGTGATGCGGCGCTGAAGGAGGCGAAGAGTGCCAAGGGCCTCCTTGACGAGTCGGCCGCTGCCCAAGAGAAGATGCAGGAGGACGTGCGCTGGTTGATGACCATTGGCATTGAATGGTATGCTTTTATTTCAATTTTTTAGTCTTTTTTGTCATATGAAATATTTCTAACACTTGTCCTCCCTTTTTCAAATCTTCAAACGGTTCTAGAATGAGCCGAGGCTCGGTGACCAGATCGCTGCCAAAGCTGCCGCCGCCCGTGCCTATGGTTATGGTGAGGGCTTTGAAGATGGTTTTCTTCATGCCTAGAACAACGGGCGCATAGATGATGCAGAGCACTGTGGCAAGCCCCTGAAGGCCGAGTATGAGCCGGAACTGGCCAAGTTTGAGGAGGTCCAGTTCCCCATCCTTTAGGTGGTGGCGGACTGTAACCGCCATGTTGATTCCGCTGCTTCGCTCAAGTACTTTATTGAGAAATCTGACAAGCTTGGCGAAGAAGCTAAGCGGTGAGCGGAGCAGGCCGAGAAGGAGCGCTAGAAAGCCTCTAGCGAGGGGTTTTCTGGGAGTCAACCTGACGCATACGTAGATCAGGTTGACTTTAGCGGCTTCGATGATTAGGCAGAATTTGTAATTTTTGCATTTTGTTTGTATCTGTAATATTCATTGGGTTTTTAATTCCCAACGGTTAATGAAATTTTTTGTTTGTTATATCTGTTGTATTCTCGCGTTAACTTCTGTTATACTTATTTAACCGAGTCGTCACCTAGTGTGTAAATAGAAATTATCGCTTGTGTATAGCTTCACAGTCCAGCGTTTAAGCGCTTGGGAGCCATGTCTTGAAGGCTGTTGTGCATCGTATGCGGTGGATGCGCGGCGGCCTAGTCCGACATGTTAGACATTCCTTGAAGACTAAGGCGCGGCACATGTTTGCATACGCGACTTATTAGCCCGACAGGCGAACCTCGTCTTGAAGACTGTAGCGCAACGTATATGGTCAGGCGTGTGTTATAAATCCGACACATATTAGATGTGTCTTGAAGACTGTTACGCGACCTACTTTTGGATACGCGGCTGTTTTAGTCCGACGTAGGCGTTAGCTTAGTCTTGAAGACTTATGTGAGGCAAACAAGTAGAATGACAGATATAGGAAACTAACTTTCATTGATTTAATGAGAACAATGGCGTGAATAGCCAGAAATACAAGCAACTTACAAGTAGCAACCAAATAGCATAGAGTTGCTATTAGAGTGTGTGAGTGTAGTGGAAGAAGTGTTTCTACTCGATCAACCTTGCCTCCTATTTATAGTGCAAAAAAATAACAAGAATTTCGAGAAATCCGCCATCCTCATGATGTTCTCTAACTGTTATTGACTATTTCAGCTCAACTACTGCATAATTCTTTATTTATAACGCTCATAAGCATTCCTTAACGTTGTTGCCTTATTGTTCACGCTTATTTAGAGTAAAATTAGTCAATATAGTCGTTATATTAACTAATTCCGAGATTACCGCCTGATATCTCGAGGATATTCACTTCGGGTAGTTACGTTCTGACCTTTTCTTCATCAAGAGACCTCTTTCACACGTTTTCTTCCTCCATTTTCTCCTCTTTGGACTAGAGCAGGTCAATAGAGCCGTTAGGGAAGACCTAAAATAATTCCTTTTGGTGGTTTCGTGATGGTGGTGATTGATAAACAAGTATAATCCCTTTTGCTTGCAGTCGACCAACCAAATAATTTTATTCCCAGATATTAGGATGATTTATGAAAATAAGTTTATATTTCTTTATTAGAAAACTGAAATTAGGAATTCTCAATAAGCCTTGAGTTTGAATGTATCATTTCAAAAACTACCAGTTATAAAAGTTGATAAATATAAAGATAAGTTAGATTTATGTCAATATTTTTGTATAGAAATCCTACCATTGTATTAGGAATTCAAACAAACTATTAAAAAAGAGATACACATACCAGATATCCTTAGAAATGACGATCATCAAGCAGTTGGACCTAGCCGTTTGACGATATTACTTAGAATATTTCTAACTTGGTATCCCGAGGATGTCCCCGATATAATAACTTCTTGTTATCTTGAGCTTCGCAATATCATATTCCTTTTGACATCTTGAGGATGTCCCCAGTGCAGAATTACTTTGATATTTTGAAATTGTCTCATTGCACTAGTGTTCCCAGCATCTTGATCACAAGTACTTGGACTATACTAATCAATCTAAATATTTAACAAAAATGTTTGATCAATATTGACGATCAGGATGGAGGGATCCCATGTTTTCAGGATGAAACCCCGATTGTCCTCGACCTGTAATAGACCTAGAAATGTTGACCCCTGGTGGATGGATCCCGGTTAAGGACGAAGCCAGATGTTGACATTCTTATAAATAAATAAAACAACTTTTGGTTTTATATCTTGTGTACCTTTTCTTTCATCCCCGTTATGCCGAGTTGCCAACATATGAATCATTGAATAAAAAGATATATACCATTGATCTTCAAACAAGTCACCAAATAATCTTCAAAGTAACTGAAAACTCACATTATTAACATATAAAACAGGCATAAACAGTCTCATAATAGGATACAATTAGGCTTATATTATTGATATTGGGTGCTTAATTCGTTCCTATTTGTATTTCTCAGGAAATTAGAGCTCCAAGACGGAAACAGAGGATTTCCGGGGAAAACGAGCAAAAACTGGAGATTCCTGAAGATACGCGACTTGCTACATGTTCACTGTATGTTTGAAGACAATCCCGGGGCTTAAACAGTGATAAAACCAATCCAGGAGTGACCCAGCACGCCCACACACACTTGCACGAAGGCCCTGCATGCTAGAAGACAACGCAGCAAACTTGGAAAATGACGAAACTTGGGGAACAAGGCAGAGCACGCTCGTGCTTGCCAATGTGGCACGCCCATGCTTCCTCTGAAATGTCTATAAATAGCAAGCTACCCCTCACCATTTGATCATCCCTTCTTGTGCTCTCCTGGGGCCGATTACCAAGCTTCTTCCAGAGATCATGGGGTCCAATGGGAGGCCTTATGGCCCTCCTAACATCCCACCAAGGTTAGGCCTCGTTCTACCTTGATCGGCTTGGCCAATAAGAGGATCGTAGAGTAGTTCATATGCAATAAAACATCGAGGTTCGTGAGGTTGTTAGATGCATAGCACTTGAAGATGGAGAGCTTGTCTATGAGCAGCCATGTTCTTGGGTTGATCATTCGATATGGTTGTATCTTTCTATTATCATGAACCCATTTCGATCTGTAGACTTTTATTATTATTATTATTATTATTATTATTATTATTATTAGTTTATTCGTAGTTATTTGTTATGTATCTTCTTCTAATCTTTATTTGTTTATCTTTGTGATGGGTTTAAATGATGATTAACTTAATAACAACCTTAACTTAATTAATTAAATAACTAGGGGTATAATCAGCTTCTGGTAGTCCCGAGCAAGATCCAAGGCGAGGAAACCGGTAGTGAGACAGATCCTTCGGGCTTTTGATATCCAAACCGAATTCTAAGCAATGGCTTCTGAAGTGGACCAGATCTAAGTGACACATTTCTGGTACTTATCAGATGAGTGAATGATTTTTTTTGGTAAAAGACGGTTTCCCTACGGGCGCACCAGTGATCTTCGGATTGCACGGCTTTAGGATTATGTGCCACCTTTACCAAGGATTTCATTCAGTTCGGGAGGTTAAGGGTCGGGTAATTAAGTCATCATTTATTTAAAACCAACTTTATATTTATCAGGCCTGTAAATATTAAAGTGACACCAAGATAAATAAAATAAAGATTCTTTATCTAGTTCTCGTCAGTACAACGCCATTAGCCAATGGGGGCCCGCCTTCTTGAGACAACCGTAAGAGAGATGTTTCAGCCTTGACCGTTAACCAATGGGGATACGAGGTTGCCATGATAAAGAGACCCTTCGGTACGGAACCCGAGAACTAAGGAGAGGTGTATGGTGTCCGGGGTTGGGAATGAAGCCTCCAATTTAAGAAGATGATAAGTTCGAGGACCCGAAGACTTGACCGCGGTTTGAGTAGCCCGCTATATGCGAGGCCCTGGCGAAGTACCCTAGGTGGACGCACGTTGGAGAGGTTCTGCATTCTACTTAGTAGTCGCCTTCGCTTCTCTATCAAGGAGTCAACACTTCAAGATCACTCTCGTCTTCCGCACAATTAACTATTCTAAATTATTAATTTTAATAATAAACTTAACTACTTATTCGGAGGGTCCTGTGATGTGCATATTTGATCTCTCTACTATTTTATCTTTTTCTTTTATAAAACCAAAACCTTTTTCAAAACCATTTTTCTTCTAAAGAACCCCTCCGTTTTATTTTTCTTTTCAAAACCCGATCAGTTGATGGATGAAAGGTTGAGTAGGGGAAAGTGTGAACCCTAGAATACGATACTCAATACTTACCCTAGAAGTTATACCATGCATGTCAGGTTCTCTGCCTATGTGTTGGTTTTAGTTTCAAAAGTAATCATTGTTTACTTTATAAATTTAAAACTTGTTAACAAAGGTTTGGTAAAAATCAGTCGTTTACCCCGAAACCAAAGTTTCGGATTTTAAACATCAAGTTTTTGGCACCGGGGAAATGACATCTTTTTAATTTGCTTAAACCATGCACATCAGTAACCTGTTAAACATTAGGGTTATACCTTAGTCTTGGAACAAACTTAATCATCCTAAGGATGTCCCCAGTGCAAAGTTCTCGACGCATCCTCATAATAAACATTCATAACCATCTTGAGAATGTCCCTAGTGCAACATTGTTGATCTATCCTCAGAATAGACCATCTTAATGCTTTATAAAAATCATAAGTACAGTTAACTTCAGAAGACTTAAGATCAGATCAAAAGCCTATCTTCAAAATGTAGGTAGCCTTAAAGAGACTTAGTATAACTTCAATCTGTGAAACACAAGAAAAAGGTAGTGATATTATGAGGATAAACCCAACTGGCAACAAGGCCTATTTTTGTACTGGGGACAAGCCCAACTAGGGCTGTAAACGAACCAAACGAACACGAACATGGCCTTGTTCATGTTCGTTTGTTAAGGAAATAACATGTTCACGAACAGTTAATGAACGATTAACGAACGAGATTTCTTGTTCCGTGTTTGTTTGTTAAAGAAATAACGTGTTCACGAACTGTTCATGAACAATTACCGAACGAGGTTTTTGTTTGTGTTAGCTTGGTAAGGAAATGAGCGTGTTCGTGTTCATTTGACTTTATTTGTTAAATTTAGGTATCCGACAAAAGCGAACACAAAAAAATATCAATCAACGTAGACGAACAACCACTGCATTAATGAAAAAAACCGAGCACAAACTAACACATATTGAATTATGAAAATTTCATCACGAACATTATCCTCAAAAAAATATACTAATCTAATTACCACAATATACTTGACATAAGCTTGATCACATAATGTCTCATAAAAACACAAAATTATCATATTAAACTTGAACTATCGAACACATACATAAACGAACACATTACCGAACGTTCACGAACATAAATGAACGAACGCGACATCTGTTCATGTTTGTTTGTTTAACTAAACGAACAAAATTTCATGTTTGCATTTGTTCATTTATTAAACGAACGAACACAAACGAACTTCCCACCGAACATTTCACGAACTGTTCGTCGAACGTTTGGTTTGTTTACAGCCCTAAGCCCAACTGAGGTTACAGCCTGAGGATAACTGGTGTTACATCCTGAGGATAACTGGCGTTACAACTTGATGATAACTGGCGACAAGGCCTACTGGTGACTGGGCCAAATATGTAAGAGACATTGAAAAATGCCTAAACCTTGATGATTCAATGTATATCCCGAAGATATACACGAATAATGTGCGCTACAGGTGGGGTGTGTAAACCCAATTCGTGAGAAAGGTGATAACCTTTAAACCTTAAGATTCAATGTATATCCCGAATGATGAAATTGTCAGCCACTAAAGCGTGAACTAGTCCCACCATCCCGAAGATATACATGAATAACATGCGCTACAGGCGGGGTGTGTAAACCCAATTCGTGAGAAAGGTGAAAACCTTTAAACCTTAGGAAGGTATTAGATACCTTAACGTAGGCGAGGGTGGCTAACACTCTAGCCTTTAAATGTTCATCTTCAGGATGTACGTGAAAAACTTCAGGATAGACTATCTTCAAGAAAGTAAATAAGTCAGGATATAACTGATTTGCCAAATAAGCGTTAATAATAACATACCTTTGAAAATTTTAAGTAACCATACCTCATATGTGATAAAGTTTCAGATGGACGGTATTCTAAGACCAGGGTAGGATTTCTCCCTCTAAGGTAGATAGCCAATATGCTCCTTTTCCAGCCTCATAATCTATAAGGTATGACCCTTCCCATTTGGGTGCCAACCTGCCATCACTTGGCTTTGTTGTATTTTGAAAAGCCTTTCTTAGAACTAAGTCTCCTAACTGGAATCTGCGGATCTTTATGCTCTTGTTATACACCTTGTCAATCCTTTGCTGGTATGTTACCATCCTTAGCTTAGCAACATCCTTAAGCTCATTCATTGCTTCAAGACCTTGTAGAAAACTTTCTGAATTCATACTTACATCCTGGAGATGCTTCCTTGCTATTGGCATAACCATTTCAGTTGGAATCATGGCTTCTGTACCAAATACCAAAGAAAATGGTGTTTGGCCAGCTGCATTCTTGGAAGTTGTTCTATCAGCCTAAAGAACGAATGGCAGTTCTTCTGCCCATCTTCCTAGCTTCTTCTTCAGATTGTTGACAATGATCTTGTTTAAAGACTCAGCTTCATCCTCATTCGGGTAACACAAATATGGACCTGCAAGTGATTTCCTCTACAAAATATTGTCTAACATGATGAACTTAGATGCCTTCATCCTAAATGTTGCAGCGTTTTCTTCGTTCGAGATGTTTCCATTCTCAAGATACTTCACGTTATGAGCCATCCAAGATGTGTCATCCTGAACCGGTGTGTTGAGAACAATGGCATTCTCAGGACGCAACACTTTAATTGCAGGTTTTAGGATGTGAATGATCGGGATGTTGGATCCTTCTGGTATCATCAGTTAGGATCCTAAGTTAGCGAATGCATCAGCCTCAACATTTTCTTCCCTTGGTACCTGTTTGAGTGTAAAAGTTTCAAAACAACATGCTAATTTTTTTTTTACTATTCGGATATATACAGCTAGTTTTTCACCTTTAACTGCATAAGAGCCATTAAAATGGTTAGTTATCAACAAAGAATCAACATATACTTGTATATTCTTAATATTCATGGTTTTGGTAAGTTGTAGACCAGCAACGAGAGCTTCATACTCAGCCTCATTATTGGTTGTTTGAAATTTACATCTAATTGCATGGGGTATTATGTCCTCTTGTGGCGATTTCAGTAGTATCCCTAATCATGTTCCTCTTATATTTGAAGCACCATCCGTGTATAAATCCATTTTTTAAAACTTTCATTTAGTTCTTGAAATTCTAAATCTACTTCATTTTGGATATCAGTATCGAAGTCAGCCACAAAATCAGCTAAAGCTTGTGACTTAATTGCATTCCTAGGCTCATAGACAAAATCATAAGCACTTAATTTTACAAACCATTTTGCCATCCTGCCAGACATCTTGGGCTCTCCAAGTAGACTTTCAATAGGATAATTAGTTTTGACATGAATTCTATGTAATTCAAAATAGTGCCTTAATTTGGTCGAATCCGTGATCAAAGCTAAAATGAGTTTTTCAAGATGGGAATACCTGGTTTCAGCATCCAATAAAGCTTTACTTACATAATATGCAGGATGTTGTTGACCTTCGATGTGTATTACCAAGACTGCACTGATAGCATTTCCTGAAACAGCAAGATATAAGGAAAAGGGTTCACCATCCTCAGGTTTCATTTAGAGTGGGGTTGTTGCTAAGTAATGCTCTAGCTTTTGTAATGCCTTCTCGTGCACTTGTCGCTACTCGAACCTCTTATTCTTCTTTAGGATGTCATAGAAATCCTTGCACTTTTCTGTTGACTTCGAGATGAATCTGTTCAAGGCTGCTATCCTGCCAGTCAGTCTTTGTACATCCTTAATATTTGTTGGAGACTTGAGATCCAGGATAGCTTTGATCTGTTCTGGGCTGGCTTCAATTCAACCCTTGGTTACTAAGTATCCTAGGAACTTGCCAGCACCAACTCCGAAGTGATACTTAGCTGGATTCAGCTTCATATTGTACGCATCCATGATTCGCATGCCTCTTTGAGATCCTAAAGATGATCTTCAGATTTTCGGGATTTAACTACCATGTCATCAATGTAGACTTCCATTGTATCCCCAATCTTGTCTTTAAACATCATGTTAACCAACCTTTGGTATGTTGCACCTGCATTTTTTTAGACCAAATGGCATTGCAATATAACAATAAATACCTGAAGAAGTCATGAATGCAGTGTCTTCTTGATCATCCGGTTCCATTTGGATTTGCTGAAATCCTGAGGATGCATCCATGAATGTTAACATTTCATGTCCTGCTGTGGCATCTACCATCGAGTCAATGTGTGGAAGTGGGAATGGGTCTTTTGGACTGGCCTTATTTACGTCTGTGTAGTCTACACACACCCTCCATTTCCCATTTTTCTTATGCACTACGACTACATTGGCTAACCATCTTGGAATTTTACTTCCCTTATCATCTCAAATTTCAGCAACCTGTCCAACACCTCTTGTATGATAACATTCCTTTCAGGTGCAAACTTTCTTCGTCTTTATTTTACAAGCCTGAAACTTTTTGTCAATGCCAAGTTTATGTGTTACAATATCCTTAGAAATACCTGAGATGTTTCCATGCGAATGTTGACGTCCTGCATTTCAAAAAGGAAGTTAGTTGTTGCTTAATATCCTTAGGGATATTGGCACCAATCAGCAATGAGATATCCTTGTGGTTATCATCGATGCACACTGCCTTCTCATCGTGGTCCGTGCATCCCTTGTCATCGTTTAGGATATCACGTGCATCCTGTTGTAATCGCTATGCTTGTCTAGGTTGGTGGGGTTGATGCCTTCATTAATGAGGTGTAGAACTCTTTAGCTTCTTGCTAGTCATTGTTCACCTTCACAACCCCTAAGGTGTAGGTAACTTCACACATTGACGATGTGTTGAGGGCGCCGGTTTAATATCATGTATCCATGGCCTCCCTAAAATAACATTATAACAGGATAAAGAGTCCATAACACAAAAGAGTTGCATAGAGTTTACCCCCTCAACATATATAGGTCGCTTGATTTCTCCAACGGTGCTTTTAGTTTCACCACTGAAACCCACCAGGATGTAGGATTTGGAAATGATCTCCGACTCCGGGATGTTCATCCTTTTGAGTGTCACCAACTGAATGATGTTCACAGAGTTTCCTCCGTCTACTAGTATCCTGCATACAGATTCGTTAGCCACATACAAAATGATGTTCATCCTTTTTGTTGGTGGTGAAAATCATCAAGATGATTTTACTCTACATCCCTAATGAACCATCCTCAGGATGCTGAAGGATTCGACTGACCTCAGGATGTAACAGTATTTCAGCATGTGCACATCCTGAGAATGAATTAACGAATTGTCTCTATTATGAATTATTAAAGGTACGACTCCGAAGCTGGTAAAAGAGCATATCGGTTATCAGCAATGGAAGGAGAGATTCTACCAAGGGCTTGGAATGAAATTCACTTAAAATATTACCATGCCTAGGGATGCATGTAACTGATCTCTCTGGAAGAGAAACCATGGTCCGATTCACAGGTGGGATGAAGGTGAAGGCTGATAAAGATGAATCATCTCCATATTTAAATACCTATCCTTTATCTATTTCGATCGATTATATTTTTACTAAACATGGGCTAGAAATAGTCCATCCTGAGAATTTTGCAGTACCATCATGAAGATGGAATGCTTAGAAGACTAGGGGGTTGGCCACCCTCTCCTCCGTTAAGGTGTCTGACACCTTCCTAAGGTTTAAAGGTTTTCACCGTTCACATTGGGTTAGCCACCCTCGCTTGGAGCGCATGATGCCCATGTATATTCTCGGGATGGTGGGACCAGTCCATGTAAAAGTGGTTGACAATTTTATTTTGTTTGAGATATACGATGGAGCTCTTAAGGTTTAGACTTTTTTCAATGTCTCTTTCTCGTATTTGGTCTAGTCACCAGGGCCTTGTCGCCAGTTATTCCTAAAGGGCCTTGTCGCCAGTTATTCCTAAGGGCCTTGTCGCCAGTTATTCCCAAGATATTACATATTGGTCTTGTCACCATGCTTATTTCAAAGGGGTTTGATCCTAGTTAAACCAAAGGCCTAAGTCGCCAGTATAATAACAAAGTTTTCCTTTACAGGATCTTATTAAGATTCAATTCTTTCTTACAAAGGATTATAGACTTATAGTCTATACTGAAGATATTACACTGGGGACATCCTCAGGATGCAAGACCATCCCAAGGATGAAGAACAAACTGGGGACATCCTCAGGATAATGAAGACCATCTGACGATGAAGGACTTATGAAGAATTTGGCAAGATCAAGAGAATTACTCAACAAAGAAGATACAAAAAGTATTATTTTTTATCATTCCTTTATACCACTAAGTGTTTGCTAATGTTTGCAGAATATCAAAGAACACAAAGCTGATAGCGTCAAAAGATTGTTACCATATATTATTAATATATCATAGTCAAAACTTGATGTCAACCCCTGGCTTCATCCAAAAACAGGACCCATCCACCAGGGGTCAACATCTATGGTCCGGGTCAACCAAAATATTTGGGGCTTCGTCTTGAAACCAAGATCCCTCCACCCCAAATCTTATAATATCCTAAGTTATTACACACCAAAATAAATTGTCTGAAATTGTTCAACCAACTACTACCACATAAGATCAAATAAAAAGTGGGCTCCAGCCTAGTCAACACATCCTTCATCGCCCACTGGAAGGTCCTTCACCACCTCAGCAATCTTGGCTTCAGCTGCCTTTGCCTCTGCATCCTCAGGATCTTCGGCCACATCCTCAGGATGAGCAACAGGAACAGGCTCATAAACTACTTCTTTTCCACCCAGGCTCTTGATTTTCTCCTTCCAGGCTTCGACATCCCAGGTATTCTGATCAAAACCTAGATCCTTGGCCTGAAGAGCCATCTTCACCCTGGCCTGAAAGACAGAAATACTAGCAGACTTGGTGAGCCTATTCCTGTGATACTGTGCCTCCTTCTCTTGATCCAATATGGCCTTAGCATGATCAGCCTTCACTCTCTTCAACTCTGCTTCAGTCTCTGCCAGCTTACTCTCAAGATATTTTCCCTTATCATGAGAAATTTTTTGGATCTCTTCAAGATTAGCCTGTGCCTCATGAAGTTCTTGAACAACAATATCCAGAGACTTTGACAGATACTTGTGGCCCTAACAAGGAGATGAAAAGGTAAGCATTCCTACCTTTTTATCACTAACATAACAGTGTTATTCTCAGGATAAAGACCATACCTGGAGAGTGAATTGGGAGATCTTGCTCAGAATTTCATGACAACTCAAACCCTCAAAGGGAATGACCTCCTGAGCAATGGCAACGGCGGCACCACTCCCCTTCCTTTTCTTTGAAGCAGCAGCAGCCCTAGACTTGGGAGGGTTAGTTGAAGGAGTAGTCATCTTCGAGCTTGAAGTAGAAGGAGAGGTAACTTTGATTACCATGACATCCAGGCTGTCAATATTATCCAGATCAAAGGAAGCAGGTTTCTTGGCTGAGGTTAAGATAATAACAGAGTTAGTGAATAAAATAATAAACATCCTCGGGATGTAACATGACATGCTCACCAGATCTCTTAGAAGCTTGACTGGTGGTATGACTCTCTTCCACTCCAAAAGTCGTTTCTGATTCAGGTAACTTGTAAATAACTTCACACCGGAGAAAAGCGTCGTTCACAGGAGTAGCAAACTTGGCAAAGGAAGCACCTATTAAACAAAACAATTTTCAGGATGTTATCATCTTCGGGATGTAACTAAAAAGTTTTTCATAAAAACGCTAAAAATAATTTTACCACTCTTTAACCAATAAAGAGGGATCTCATCCCCTTGGGGAATAGAACTCCTCTTAACAAAGAAAAACTTGGTTTTCCAATTTTTCTCAGATTTTTTCACATTAAACAGAAAGGGTGGATCCTTTTCTATAACTTGAAGAATATAAAAGTGGGAACCGTGTGTCCTCAATTTATAAATATGAGCCAGATCTCCCACTTCCAGATGGACACCATGATCCTCAACAAGCTTGCTACAAACCAACAGAATATTCCAAAGTTCAGGCATGGCTTGGGAATAAGCCATCCTAGTCATATCAAAGAAATCTTTGATAAACTTGGGAAAAGGATACCTCAACCCTAGAAGGAATTTTAAGTACAGGAAGCAGACCCAAATAGAAGATGCAAAATCTGATCTTGCATGAGAATCGTAAGGACGAAACTCAGCAGAACTTGGGAAGATTTTTGAGTCTTTTAGGGCTCGAATCTCTTTGTCATCAAAAGAACAGATTTCCTGTTCAGGATGACTCAAGAGGTTTTGGGGAATGAAATCACTAGAAGTTCCCACACTCCCTGAAGTTCTTGTGGATCTTTTTGCCATCTTCGGAATATTGCTAATTTTTTGCAGGTGTAAAGAGAAAAATGGAAGAAAGAAGAGAGAGATTACCTTCTTAAAAAATCAGAAGTGATTATAAAGGAAGGGATAAGCTCTAGATATAGAAGGCAGAAGATGATGCTTGTAACGGTCATCACATAATTACCGCCAAGAAAGTAGCCATTGTCATCTTGACAAGACATCCCATCAATCATCAGAAAAGATATTTAGATTAAAAAATATTTTTACCTTGAAAGATATTAACGGTAACATATTTTTAGCGACAATTTTTGGTGGTGAAAATCCTCAAGATGATTTTACCCTACATCCCTAATGTACCATCCTCAGGATGCTGAAGGATTCGACTGACCTCAGGATGTAACAGTATTTCAGCATGTGCACATCCTGAGAATGAACTAACGAATTGGCTCTCTTATGTATGATTAAAGGTACTACTAAGTTATGATATGGATTTATACATTCAGCAACGTCTATATTATCATTCTCAAATGAAGAAGTCAAAGATAGAAGTATAACTCATGGTCCAAGATTGAAGATAGAGTCAAAGTTGTAACCGATATACATTTAATATCGGCGACAAATGAGGAAACAACTGAAACCATAACTAAGCTAAGAAGAAACCGTTATCCAATGACTATATTCAGTTGAAACACTTCCAACGTTCACCTGAATATATTGAAGAAGCTTAACTACTTAGCGGATTTTACGGGATTCATTGTTTACTTCATGTACTATATAAATGGGGGTATTGGACGAGTATAGGACACATTACTTACACTATAGCTACACACATACACTTAGCTGATTAGAAACACTCACACAATGATTGTAATCTTAGTACACTCGTCCATTTGCTCATCCAAAGTTGTATCTTTTTACCAAATTAATATTAACAAACAAGGTAGGGGCCTAGTCTCCTCCCGAGGTTTTATGCCAACGATCTACAACTGATCAAGGGCTTTCCTCATAGATCGAGTGTTGTTCTTTGTGTTTTACTACTTTATTTGTTCATTACAAACAGTTCCATCCCGGGGAAATAACTGTCCATCCCGAAGCTAACCTAAGCCATCCCGAGCATAGTTGTCATATTTTTACTTCTTTAGCATCCTGATACACCATCTTCATAATATAATTGACTCTTTAACATATTTTCACACATTTAGCACTCTACCTCACTTTTACTAATTTGAAATACAAAATTATTTCTACTAGGTAATTTTTGACCAAAACACTTTTAGATTTTCGTATCTTAAGGATGCTTCTATCCTCTCCTGGATCTTCTTGTCGTATCCTGAGGATGCTTCAATCCCCACCTAGATCTTCTTGCCATATCCTGAGGATGCTTCAATCCCCTCCTGAATCTTCTTGTCATATATTGAGGATGCTTCAATCCCCCTGGATCTTCTTATCTACCTTCAGGATATCACGTGCACCCTGCTGTAGTGACATCCAGGTTCGGGATGTCGAGTGGCTCCTTTCCAATTTTAGTGATGTATTGTCGGAGTGATTCACTTGGAGCTTGGGATACTCTATACAAATCACTTATCAAACGTTCAAAAGTTCAGCTACAAGAAAACTGATTGTTAAACATGTTAATCGAATGAGAAAATGAAGTAATAGAGCAGGGAGAACACTTAGCGGCCATTTTAAAGATGGGCCAGTGAGGGTGGACCCAAAACCTTTTCACAAACAGGCTTTCTTCAAATGAGCGGGGATGGGATTTATTCCCATCCCCTCTTTATATTAGGCCACGTGTTCCTCAGGATATGTGGACCCATCATACAACTTCATGCTTGGTGTTTGAAATTTGTTAAGGATTTCAGCATCACAGATGGGAGGTGCAAATCGAGATATCATGTGACATCCTGAGGATACCTCAGGAATAGGTTGTACTATCCTAGGCACACTCGATACCATGTCCCTCAACTTCTGGAGTTCCTTTTCCAACTAAGGGCTAGTACCTGCATCCTGCATAAAATCGAAATGATTAGTAGCAAATTATTGGTATTCACATTGTTACCAGTGTTACATCCTCAGGATGGTTCTGCCGTATATCCCGGTTCTCTAGGTGATGTCATCCTCATTGCTAGGTTTGCTTCAGGAATGGTAATCCTGGATTACATGGGAAGAAAGTCCCCCTGATGGCTGTCCCAACAACAATTGAGTTGAAGTCCAACACCCTGGGATTTAGGGGTGTCATTACATCCTCAGCTGACCTTTTAGAGGATGTCTTAATCGACTGGATCTCCTCCATCAACATCTGGTTAGTCTCTTGTTGTCTCTTCATTTGATCCTTGACCATAGTAAACATGGGCATGATCTCTTCATTTGATACCACAATAGGAGGTATTGAATTAAATCCACCAACTCCGGATCTGAAACTAGATTGAGGAGCATTTCGGGTTGTAGAATCCGAAGCCCTTGAGAATACATTAGGTGGTGGCAAAGGAACATTTGGAATAAGGGTTTATGATGGCATGGATGAGGATAAAGACCTAGGGGTCGAGGCCATAGTTGTTAAGAATTTTGAAATGATTTGATTGAGAAAAACATTTTAACAAAGTTTTTGGAAAAAATAGCACCACTTGCCCCACAGTATACGCCAAATTGTTTTGATCAAAACTTAACAAACAGAAATTAACTTGGTATTCAAAATCAGAAATGTGAGGTAGTGTGCTAATATTGTTTGTTTTGTGTAAAATCAGTTCTGTTCTGAAAATGTTATCGTTTAGAATATAAAAGACAAAAATATAACAACTATGCTCAGAATGGCAAGGTAAAAACAGTAATTATGACAGTTGTATCCTCGGGATGGATATACTGATTAAAAAGTAACAACTATATTCAGGATGTCACTTAAAAGAACTGAAAATTAAATAGTGACATCCTCAGGATGCGCAACAGAATGAAAAGGTTAAGTATGAAAGAATCAAAGAAAAAAGGACACACGATGTACGAGGAAAGCCCTTGATCAATCTAGATCGCTTGCATAAAACCTCAGGAGCGGTCAATGGACCCCTACCTTGTTGTTATTTTATTGATAAAAAAGAGTAAATACAACTCGAGAGGAAGTATTGATCGAAACTAAGTGTTACAAAGTGATTGTAGATGTTTGTGTGTGATAAAATAGCAGAATGTTGCTACTAGAGTGTGTGAGTGCAGTGGAAGAAGTGTTTCTACTCGATCTACCTTGCTTTCTATTTATAGTGCAAGTAATTAACAAGAATTCCGAGAAATCCACCATCCTCAGGATGTTCTCCAATTGTTGTTGACTATTTCAGCTCAACTACTGCATAAGTCTTCATTTATAACGGTCATAAGCCTTCCTTGACGTTGTTCCCTTATTGTTCACGTTTATTTATAGTATAATTAGTCAATATAGCCGTTATATTAACTAATTCCGAGATTCTCGCATGATATCCTGAGGATATTCACTTCAGGTAGTTACGTTCTGACCTTTTCTTCATCAAGAGACCTCTTTCACACGTTTACTTCCTCCATTTTCTCCTCATTGGACTAGAGCAGGTCAATAGAGCCGTTAGGGAAGACCTACAAGACTTAGTCTTAGGTAAGAGAACAAAAAACGTTAGTATTCAGTATCCTAAGTTAGGATATCCTCAGGATGTTAAGCTAGAACATCCTTAAGATGTTAAGCTGGAACACCCTCAGCATGTTGACTTGAATTATCTTCAGGATGCTAATCATGTAATATCCTCAGAATGCCAATCACGTAACATCCTTAGAATGCCAATCACGTAACATTCTCAGAATGCCAATCACGTAACATCCTCAGAATGCTAATCACGTAACATCCTCAGGATGCTAATCACGTAACATCCTTAGGATGCTAAGTCTAAAATTTCACCCATAACAGTATGTATGTATGTATGTATGTATATTTATGTAGTTACTTTGTATCACATTTATGAACCTATCTTATTAATTTTTTTAAAATTTTCATTATAAGTTATTATTTTTGAAAAATCAAAACAAAAATTATGTTTGAAAGTTCCAAAATCGCCGAACCAAACTATCTTTGGATAGTTTAGCATGTCTAGCTAACCGAACCAACCAATCAATCCGATTCTGTTGGCTATTTTCTAAAACCTTTAAACCTTAGCGTTTCAACTCATTTTTTTGGTCAAAACCGGACATTCATCACAGTTATCATCTTTTAACATACTTACTTAAACTAAAAACATATTGTTGTTTGATTGTAGTTTTGTCATTACCAAATCAATTAAAAGGTATGGTAACAAAGTATCTATCAGTTTATTCATAACAATAGTATAAAGTAGGCAGTGAAAATAATGTGTTTTTACTAGTATAACTCTTTGAAATGCTCAATAGGTATCTATTACTTGATTGTTAGATACATATATAACACATGAAAACCACATGTAAAATATCATATGATTACTTTCAAAAAGGAGCCTCCTAAGAACTAGAACTAGTATACAAAATCCCTTGGATTATTATTTATTGGCTGCTGGCATATTCGAAACGATAAGGAATCAATGGGCATTTTCAAATATATTACTCCAAAGACCCGCCACAATTAATAGCATTTATATAAGTTAAATTCTAGGTAACTAGGTAGTTGTTTTCCTTTGAATCGCAAGGCATTCGGTGGTTGACTTTTTATGCAGTCAAAGTGCCTGTAATGACAGAAAGGATTGAAGAAACCACTTTTGCCAACCTTGGTCTTATTCATACTTCTGCCAAATTATTCTAAGTATAGAACAACTGAAGAAAGAAGCCACAAGTACTGAAGAATGATTCAACAAGTACTGAAGACAAACTACTCATCAGTAGTTTGTCATTCATCAGCACTTGTAATAGAATCCTTCCACCGCCTTATGTTTCAGTAGTTTAATTGTTTATTATTACTTTATCATTTTGTACAAGTTCCAAGACTACAGCCTGTTGTAGTATTGCTTTTGTGTAAAGTTTTGAACAAGTTGTATGTATCTGCTGGTCTATAAATAGATGGGTTCATCCCACTATTTTAGACATTGATTTTAATTGAAAACTGAAATCCTTCAAAACTCTTACTTGTTGTTTCCATTTCATTAACTGAGAATCTATCTGCTTATTTATTATCATTTACATTCAATACTTAGATTCTCATTAACTTGTCTTTAGTTTGCAAACATCCAGGGGGAGTAATAACTCCTGTTGATAGTGAAACTTTATTAACTTATTCCGTTGTGCAAAACTGATTAAACTTGCAAAACACATAAGTGTTCACAAGCAAGTAAACTGTTAAAGGGCATACTGATCCAACAATTGGTATCAGAGCACTGGTTTATCTAATCAAATATCAATCTAACAAATTGAGAATCAGACACAGGCTCTTATTGATATTCAATAAAGGATTAAAAGTTCACTTTTTCAACATCCATCATTTTGAGAGATATTTGACAAATCAACACTCTCTAAAATGGATCCTCATAATACTGGTTCTGCTAATAAACCTGCTATGCTTGTTCGTTCTGAATATAACATATAGTAGAAAAGAATGGCACATACTCTGTCTTAGACCAAAACTGGTTGTTGGAAATCTGTGATATATGGTCCTCACAAACCAGTAAACATTACTCTTGAAACTAAAGTTGAAATACCAAAGGACCCAAAAGACTACACAGAGGAAGATTTCCTAAAACTTGAGCTTGATGCTAAAGTTTTTTCTATGTTGGCAATGGCACTCCCAAATGAAATCTACTCTGGACTTTTACACTGTGAAAGTGCCAAAAAGCTTTGGGACTGCCTAAAAGAGCAGTTTGGAGGAATTGAAGAGGTGATTGCCAACACTAGAGAAATCCTGGCTTAACAATATGAAACATTTACTCACATTAATGGGGAAACTTTAACACAACAATTTGAAAGATTTTCCTCATTAATATCTGAGTTGAAATTAAATGGTTAGACCTATACAAATGTATCTATGCTTCATAGATTTTTAAGGTCTTTACCAGAAAAATGGGAAACTTACTCTATAGTTCTCAGATCTTCACCAGACTTTAACTCCCTCACTCTTACAAAATTACATGGAAGATTGCTAACTTTTGAAAGAGAAATTGATCAAAAGAAAAAGTTGCAAAATTCTGGTAAAACAGCTGATGACTATGTACCTGGTAGTACAACACTTTTAGGATAAGACTCACCTACTTGTTCAAATAGTTTTAGATCTTTTGACCACATTGACATAACTGCTGGGATCTCATCAGAAAGATCATTCCCAGCTTATGACAATGATGAATATAGTCAATCTGTTGATAACATGTGTTTTATCATGGATGATTTGAAAATTTTTAGCAGTGACGACTTAGAAGAAATGGACATTTTACACCAACTGGCCATGTTAAGTATAAAAACTAACAAATTTTATAAAAGGTCAGGAAGGAAATTTCCAGGACTGGACAGTTCTACAAAAATTGGTTTTGGCAAATCTAAGCTTAGATGTCACAAGTGTCAAAAGTTGGCACACTTTGCTAGAGAGTGTAGAAGCTCTAGCTACAACCAATCACAGTTTGGAAATCAGCTTAACCCTTGTTATAATAGGAATAATGGAACACATGGAAGTGCACATTTTGTCCAGGCACAAGCTCCACAAATCCAATTTGTGCCACAAATACAATATGTATAGATGCCTGCTCAACAAATGCAGAGCCAACAATAAATCCCTTCCATTCCAGCTGCTCAACAACCTCCACAAACTCAGCAACCCTCACAACAAAGTCTGTTTACTTCAGGGTATGTTGACTGGAGCAGTCTTCCTTTTGATACAACTGAGTGCAATCCTGATGCAGACAACAAAATGTTTGACATCAACTGGGGAGAACCTGACAATGGCAGAAAGAATTTTGCCTTAATGGCATTTGAGGGCTGCACCTCAAAATCTGCCCTGTCTCAGGTATCAAGAGAATCTTTAACAAAACTTTGATCAAACTCATGTAAAGAATCTTTTGCTCTCATAAAAGACTAATGTGCATTTACAAGGCAAAGCCAATGACTCTGAGAGAAAATTTACACAAATGAAATGTGATTTAGAAAGAAAACATGCTGCAAAATCAAAAGAAAATTCTAAATTAACTAACAATGCTATTAAAACCCAAGCACAACTAAAAATCATGATAGAAGACCTAGGAAATGTCAAAAAAGAGCTTGTTGATACCAAGGTTGACTATGAAAAATGGGTTGAGTCATGTAAAGGGTACCAACTGCTATTTAACAAACAAAGTGCATCAAATGTTAGGTTTGGCATAGGGTACAATCACACTGAAACACCAACTAATTTTTCTCCCAAAACTACTGAAGATGGGAGAAAAATTGTTCAAAATGAAACTTCTGAAGAGAAAAATTGCACATCTTTTCATGAAAACTTTCTAAAAATTCAAAAAGAAAGTTCTTCAGAAGTACTGATAAAATCTGACTTTAAGCCATCAGTAGTTTCATCTACATCAGGAATTGAGAACCTGAAAACTACTGATGACCTAAATCAAATCAAGACAGTCAGAAATTTGCCTTTAAATGAGAAAGAAAAGGCAAAAGAATGTGAAATTTGTGGTTTGTTTAACCACAAAACAGAATTTTGTAGATACGGAAAAGGAATTCAGTATAACAAGAAAATTCCACAACTGGTTGTGGGAAAACAACTCAAAAATGATTTTGAAGAAACTTTCCTTCCCAAGAAACAACAACCAGGCAACACCTTTTTCTCAGAAAAAGATGAAATCTCAACAACAGTCTTTTTCTCAAAATTCTCCTTCAGTAGTTAGACCTAAATCATCAGTAGTTTCACAAACTGCTGAGATTAAAGATCTCATGAATATGGTACAACTACTATGACCAAGGTTGATGGTGGTCCTCAAAAGGATACCACCATTGCTCTTAATGAAAAATCCATTGCCAAAAAGACATGGATTCCTCAACCTGGTCAAGAACAAACTGTTAATGTTCTCAAGAGCAAACCCAAAGCCAAATTGTCTTCGGTTCCAAAATCAAACTAATTTGCTACTTTGTGCAGAGGGTCTCCAGAGGCTTAAATAGCATTTGGTATGTTGACAGTGGAGGCTCAATGCACATGACAGGATGCAGATACCTGATAAACAATTTTATCAGTCAAAGAGAAGGATCCGTATCCTTTGGGAACAATGCCAAGGGATATGTGCTAGGACATGGCAAGGTCTCTTCAGGCAAAATACAGTTTGACAAGGTCAATCTGGTTGAAAACCTTGAGTACAACTTATTGAGTGTGTCACAAATGTGTGATAAAGGATTCTTCCTTTTTCACAAAGACAGCAAGCAAGATCATATCACCAGAAGGCCAGAAGTTGATAGAGAAGATTATTGAAGATCATACTTTGATGATAGCCAAAAGATGTGGCAATGTCTATGCAGTGGACATTGAAAAGGACAAAAACTGAACAACACTGCCTGTTTCTTCTCAAGGGCATCAACTTCCAAGACTGATCTCTGGCACAGGAGACTTGGCCATGTGAACTTTAAAACCATAAATAAACTCACAAAAATGGGCTTGGTCAGAGGTCTACCCTTGAAAGTATACCAGTGTCAAGAACACTGTGTATCCTGTTTAAAGGGAAAGCAGCATAAGTCCTCCTATAAGTCTATTGAAGAATCTAAAAAAACTGCATGTCTTCAACTACTCCATATGGACTTATTTGGGCCAGTAAAAATCATGAGCCTTGGTAAGAAGAAGTACTGCTTAGTCATCATTGATGACTATTCAAGATTCACATGGGTATTCTTCTTATTTTCCAAGGATGAGGCAGCTGAAATCATCAAGTTCTTCGTTCTACAAGTAGAGAAACAATATTCTCTATCTGTCAAAGCCATTAGAAGTGATAATGGGACAGAGTTCAGGAACAAAACTCTGGATGAATTCTGTTGTCTAAAGGGATTATTAGACAATTCTGTGTTCCCAGAACTCCTGAACAAAATGGTGTGGTAGAAAGGAAGAACATGACATTAATTAAAGCAGCAAGAACCATGTTAGCTGATTCAGACCTACCATTGAATTTCTGGGCTGAAGTAGTCAACATTGCATGTTATCTTCAGACCTACAAGAGACACTCCAAAACTGCCTATGAAGTTTTTCATGGCATTAAGCCCCTTATCTCCTTTTTCAGGGCTTTTGGATGTCAATGTTTCATTCGAAACATTAAAGACTCTATTTCAAAGTTTGCTGCTAAAGTTGATTCAGGTTATTTTCTTGGTTACTCTTCCACTAGAAAATCCTATAAGGTTTTTAACTCAAGAACCAAGATAGTAGAAGAAACACTCAATGTCAAGTTCAATGAGTCAAAACACACTCTCATTCCAGCACATCCTGCTGAACTCTTTGACCTTGACAGCTTCCATTTCGAACCTGAAAAGACTGTCACTTCATCTAAACCTACTTATTATGGTGATCAAAGGTTTGATGATGAGGATCCAACACCATGGACTCCTAATACAGTCATTAAGTCAACTTTCAAACCATTAGAAGTTTCACAAACCTCTGATTCAACAACTGCTGATGTACAAACTCAAACATCTGTTTCAGCTCCCACAACTACCAAAGATGTTCAAACAGCTGAACCAGACATTATAAACCTCAGTGGTTTGTTTGAAGAAGTACAAGAGCCACCTACACCTGTCGGTGGTTTACAACAACTGATTGAACACAAGGGTCATCCATTGGATCAAATCATGGGTGATATTGCATCAGGTGTTCTCACAAGAAACCAGCTTTCCAAATTTTGCTTCTTCTCAGCATTTATTTCTCACTTGGAACCTAAGAAGTACCAAGAAGCCCTCAAAGACAACAATTGGGTGCAAGCTATGCTAGATGAGTTGCTCCAATTCAAGAAGCAACAGGTCTGGAAAATATGTCCCTTACCACCAAATAAGCTACCAATTGGCACAAGATGGGTTTTCAGGAATAAACAAGATGAGGCTGGTATGATTATTAAGAACAAGGCAAGACTGGTGGTACAAGGTTATTCTCAAGAAGAAGGAATTAACTATGATGAAACCTTTGCTCCAGCTGCAAGACTTGAAGCCATCGGGTTATTTCTGGCTTATGCTATTTCCAACAAAATAAAAGTTTTTCAAATGGATGTTAAAAGTGCATTTTTGTATGGAAAAATCAAAGAGGAAGTGTATGTCTGTCAGCCACCTGGGTTTGAGGATCCTTCTCATCCTGAGTGGGTGTACAAGCTTGACAAATCTCTTTATGGGCTAAAACAGGCTCCTAGAGCCTGGTATGAAACACTTTCCAACTTTTTGCTCAAAAATAACTTTACAAGAGGTTCCATTGAAAAAACTCTTTTCATTAAACATGTTGGAAATCATGTCTTACTTGTTCAAATTTATGTTGATGATATCATATTTGGTTCAACAAACACAAAACTGTGTGATGAATTCAAGAAACTCATGCAATCAAAATTTGAGATGAGTACAATGGGAGAGCTGCAATACTTTTTAGGACTGCAGATTAAACAACAAACAAATGGAACTTTTATACATCAATCTAAATATGTTAAAGAATTATTGAACAAATTTTCTTTACAAGACTGTAAATCATGTTCCACTCCCATGACACCAACCACACAAGTTGAACCAGATGATCAAGGAAAACAGGCTGATCAAACCATGTATAGATGTATGATAGGTTCCCTTTTATATCTAACTGCTTCTAGACCAGATATTATGTTTTCAACATGTGTCTGTGCTAGATATCAATCAGCTCCTAGGGAATCACACCTCATTGAAGTCAAAAGAATCTTCAGATATCTGAAAGGAACTCCTACACTTGGAATTTGGTATCCTGCTTCTAGCAATACCAAGTTATCGGCTTTTTCAGATAGTGACTATGTAGGGTGCAAGATGTCAAGAAAATAAACATCTGTTGGTTGTCAATTCTTGGGAGGCTGTCTAGTGTCCTGGAAATCAAAGAAGCAAACATCTATTGCAACTTTAACGGCTGAGGTTGAATACATTGCAGCTGCAAGTTGTACATCACAGATACAATGGCTCCAATATCAACTTCTTGATTATGGAATCAAAGAGACCAAGACACCATTGCTTGTAGACAGTAAATCTACCATTAGCATCATTCAAAATCCTGTTCAGTTCTCAAAGACTAAACATATTGAAATCAGGTATCATTTCATAAGGGATTGCTATGAAAAAGACAAGATTGAAGTGAAGCATGTAACAACAACTAATCAAATAGCTGACATATTCACTAAACCCCTTGACACATCAACATTTCAGAAGTTAGTATCCATGCTTGAGATGCTAAATTTGTAAATGTTTATTTTATTCTTCTGCACATATTTTATTTTTCACTTACATCTGTTTGGTTTAAAACTTCTGAAAAGCAAAAAGAGAGAAACTACTGATGTACAAAACATCAGTATGGGAATATTTCCTGAAAAATTATTAGAGTCTGATAAAATAAACGTCGGAGGTTATGAATAAAGTGTTTATAAACATTCTCATCAGTTGTTAACAAACTACTGAAGAGAAAATGGGAACTACTGCTGAAAGTTGTTCTTCATCGGCAGTTTTGTCATTAAGGGTAAATCAAACATTTCCCACTTCAGAAGTTTGACCTAGGGCGGTTATAAACTTCTGATAAACACCTTTTCCAACACTTATCCTTTCAAAAAGAAAAATTCCCTCCTTCTCTCTCAAAAACACTCTCAAACCCTTAACCTGCAAACAAAAACACTGTTCGATCCACCCACAAACAAACCACAGGGCTCTTATACTGAAACAGGGACACAATCAAAGAGGCTACTTTGGGAAACATGAAGCCTGGTCCCAATACGATGAAATCATTGATTTAGTCGTCAAATCCCAATACTTCACTGCCCTCACCATTGATCCTCCAATCCATACTGAAACTCTTAATGAGTTCTGGGCGAACACAGATACGGTGACAGTGAATGATCAAGTGATTTCCCTCAAATCAACTATCCAAGGGAAAGTAATGGCAATCACACCGGCAACTTTGGGAATTAGACTGGGTCTGGATGATGTGGATGCACCAGATCAATTTCCAAACTCTGAAATTCATTTAACCATGACAGAGTGTGGTTACCAAGGCACTCTCTCACATGCAACCATTTTTAAGAAATATTTTGATCCAAAATACAAACTTTTGTTTCATTACATAATCATGTGCCTGAGTCCAAAAACTGATCTTATGATCAGATGCCCTCTACTATTCAACCAATTTTTCATTCCATTGTGAATGAAACAAAATTTAGGGCATCAGCACTTTTCTTTAATGAGTTGGTGTTACATCACCTAAATTCTAAAAGGAAGTTTTTGTTGTATCCAAGGTTCATAATGCATTGCATAATTAAAGAACTTGGAGATGAGGTGCTTGTGGGAAAAACAACTGTTTTAAACCCATTGACCTCACAAGTATACTCAATGCATAACAAACCGGCTGTCTGGCCAGAAGATGACCAAGGGGAACAAGAAACAGTCCCCATGGAACTATCATCTTCCAAACCCTCACCCAAAAAGGCCAAGAAAACCAAACAACAAAACCAAAACCCACCAACCATAAAAGAAAGGCAGTTCAGGAAGTTGAGATGCCTGAAACTGCTGATGTGCAATCTACACTTGTTAAAGATGTGACTGAAACATCCTCCCAGTCTCATCCATCTCAAACCCCCACAAGAGCCCCTATTACTATTCTTTTCAAAAGAAAGAAATTTAAGAAACCCATAACTACTCACCCTTTTTTTGAAACTGCTGAAACATTACCCCAAACTACTGAACCAGAACCATCAACCATAGAAATAGCCAAACTTCTCTCTGGGCTAAAAGAGACTATCCCAGCAGAACATGTCAGTCCCTAACAACCACATCAATCAGGGGACATACCATCAGACTTTGACATGAATGTGGATGTCTTTAGCCCTAACCCAAGAGATGAGGATGAACCAGGGTTTCTAAGCCCAAACTTAGAGACCTTAGGTACATTTGAGGCTGCTACTACTCATTTACCACCTAGTGGTGGACCTGAGGACAGAAGTAACATAGCTAAGACCTCACTTGTGGCAACTACTGATGAAGGCTTTATGCCTAAGGTAGGAAATCCTCAGAACCAAGAAAAAGAGGTTCATGAGACAACTGGGTTGGGCCCAGCTCATGATACAACTGATAATGTCCTCATTGAGGATATCATCAGGGATTCAGATGATTCCATTAATTTGGATGATGATTCACACTCCACAAAACATGAATTGACGGCTGCTAGTGAAGGTCCTGAATCTGGTGTCTCTAAGCTCAAAGAGCTGGTCACACCAGATCAGGTTAAAGTCAACTTAATCCCTGACTCCCCTAAAGTGGCATCTTCAGTACATCCTGAAGATCACCCCAAAACACCCCCCTCACTAAAAATGCCTACTAATTCCCTGGGTCATCAAGCATAGACCTGAACCACCTATGCAGCCCAGATGGTCCCCTATACCAGATGATGAACACCCTCATCTCTGATCACCTCAAAACATTCACATCTTCTTGGGAGTTGAAAACCAAAGCCCAATTTGAGGTGATCAACAACAAACTAGGTGAGCTGTCCAACAAAATAGACAACAATACAAGGCAGCTTGCTAAGTTATCTGGTAGAACTTCTCAACCTGGCAAGCTTCCAAAAGTGGATGAAGCCAAAAAGGGGGAGAAGATTAAGGAACTAAGGGAGTCACTGGAAGCTAGGATAAAGGCAAGAGTGGCTCTACAACAACAGCAACTGCTAGAAAAAGCCCAAAAACAAAAAGAAGATCAAGATAGGCTTATTTCTACAACTGAAGTTGAAGCTAAACCTTCCAAAGGCCATAATGAAGAAATTCTGAAGACACGGAAAGTACTGAAGACAATCCTTCAGTAGTTGATACTTCTATCAGCACTTCAGTAGTTAACACTTCCAACATACAAACAACTGAAGAGCCTTCCAAACCAACTGAACAACAACCAACTCCTATTCCAAGGCCTACAACCACTCCAAAGCCTGTACTAAACCCTTCTCCAATTTCAATGTCCAAAGAACTACTAGAGAAGAGTTTACTTGCAGCCCAAAGAAAGGCTAAGGAAGATGAGATCTGGAACAACCTGGAAGCAAGGGAAGACATGAGCTACACTGAAAAGCTTGAAGCTTATGAAGCAGAGCTGAATAGACAAGCTGAGATTGAAAGAGTTGCTGAAGAAGAAAAAAAGACAACAACTGATGTATTTTATTACAAAGAATAGCAAGACAAAAGTCTATTCACTCAAAGGGCTCTCCATAGATGAGCTAACAAGAAGAGCTCAACTTGTTACTGACAAGATTGCAACTGAAAAGGATAGAAAAGCAAAGAGAGCAGAGATAATTGATAAGTTGGTAGCCAATGACTATGGTTCAAAAGCCTTATAAAGTGGGGAGAAGACAAACTAATGGACACATATAAAAGATTCAAGGGTAACAAGGCTGCAAATCCAGGGAAGTACAAAACTTCTGAAGTGTCAACTTCAGTAGTTAGAACTTCTGGTGTTAAACATTCAAGACATGCTACCAAAAGAAAGCCAGAGGACAATACAAAGACTGACTTCAAGATGAACACAGTCGTACAAGGAGACTTTGATATTGAAGAAAAGCCTCCGATAACACAGTTCAGGGATCCTTCAACATTTGCTTACCAAATCCAGAAGACTATAGCTGATAGACTGCACACAAAGGTAATTACTGAACATCACTCACCTACATTTAAAATACCTGATGTGGTGCAAACAGAAGCCATAAGTGAATCCCACCTGAGAGTCACCGAAGTAGAAAATATCCAACACTCAGGAACATCCCAGGGATCCAGCATGGTCCCTTATACTTCAGATTTTGACAGATCTAAAGTTCTAATCATAAAGTGGTCCTTTACTGATTCCAACTCAATATTGGTGACAAGAAGAGATCGTTCAAGCAAGGCCTTCAAATCCATGAATGAACGGAAGAATCTATCAACACAAGACTTGCTTACAATTCAACATCTTGAACCTGAACAAGGATCTCTCACAAATGAACAGCTGAATCAACTAAAGAATTCCATGTTCAAAGAAATATGGAAGATAGTTGAAGACAGAAGAAGAAGACAATAAGGAATTCTATAAGGTTTTGGCTTCATCAATCCGGGGGGGATTGTAAGGATAGAAAGGATTGAAGAAACCACTTTTGCCAACCTTAGTCTAATTCATACTTCTGCCAAATTATTCTAAGTATAGAACTACTGAAGAAAGAAGACACATGTACTGAAGAAGGATTCAACAAGTACTGAAGAAGAAAGATCAGAAGTTCTGAAGTCAAACCAGATAAGTCTACTGAAGAACTACTGACAAACTACTCATCAGTAGTTTGTCATTCATCAGCACTTGTAATAGAATCCTTCCACCGCCTTATGTTTCAGTAGTTTAATTGTTTATTATTACTTTATCATTTTGTACAAGTTCCAAGACTACAGCCTGTTGTAGTATTGCTTTTGTGTAATGTTTTGAACAAGTTGTATGTATCTGCTGGTTTATAAATAGATGGGTTCATCCCACTATTTTAGACATTGATTATAATTGAAAACTGAAATCCTTCAAAACTCTTACTTGTTATTTCCATTTCATTAACTGAGAATCTATCTGCTTATTTATTGTCATTTACATTCAATACTTAGATTCTCATTAACTTGTCTCCAGTTTTCAAACATCCAGGGGGAGTAATAACTCCTGTTGATAGTGAAACTTTATTAACTTATTCCGCTGTGCAAAACTGATTAAACTTGCAAAACACATAAGTGTTCACAAGCAAGTAAACTGTTAAAGAGCATACTGATCCAACAGTGCCTATGATGAGTATGAAAATAACAAAAAATGTGGATAATCTAGCCCGACCTAACGAGACTGATGCAAAGTTTTTGAATTCAAACATAGACTCCGAACCATTTAACTAGCGGTTGACAACTTTGACATGACCCATTCGGATTATATGTAAGATTAAATATTTTTTTTGAATAGTGAACTTCATTGAAAACTATATGCGCCCTCAAAGCAAGGACCACCTAAAAAGAGGAACAACTTTACAACATGTACAATGGATTTACAACCCAATCTTTCCAAACAATATCTTTAAAATGAAACCTATGTTTCAACCATAAGAACGAGGATGATTTAACCTTCGCAACCACTTCAATAACCTTCAGAGAAGACCCGTTAAAAACTTTATAGTTCCTTGCTTTCCAAACCTCCTAACAACTAGTCATAACAATCCTTTTGATCACCTTTTTGTTCCATTTTTCATTTGCAACATAGTGATACAGTTTTAAAATGTCTTCGAAATCGAAAATTATAGTTGGTGATAACTTACACCAAGCGCCAATTTTCGACCAAACTCCATAAGAAAAACCACAATCCGAGAAAAGATGCGTAACATCCTCATTGCTCGTTTCGCAAAGGCCACACCGAGAGTCTTGAATATTGATTCTTCTATTAATAAGTGTCATCTTTGTTGGAATTCTCTCTTTTTCTGCCCTCCAAATAAACAAGTTCACTTTAGACGGTATCCAAGTTTCCCAGGACATCAGCTGCTCCGTTCGCACCTGCTTCTCTTTGCGTATTTGTTTCTTCTTGTCAGCCACTGAAAAAGGTTGTTTATCAGCCGGATCTCCCCACGTCCACTGATCTTCTGTACGTGTGAAAACAATAGATCGAAAAGAAACTCCAAATCCTACAACTCACTAATCTGCTCGACTGTTCTGATGTTGGCCTTCCAATTGGGCTTAAACCAAATAGAATCATCTGTGATACACAATCTGTCAGCCACGACACAATTCTTCTTCCTTTCTATCTCATAAATTTTCGGCCAACACCTCATGAGAGCTGAAATACCAAGCCACGCATCGGACCAAAATCGAATCGTTTTACTATTCCCCAACACAGGCCGAAACATCCATTGAAGGGGCTGTCCATTAAGCTTAAACTGATCAATCTGCCGAACAATTGAACCCTAGCAGCCTTTGACTCGTCTATTGAGAGGAAGGAAAGCCTATCGACCTCTACCCCCGTGCACCCTCTCAATAAATTTAACCCAAATACTGTTTTGATTTGATTTAAATCGCCATGCCCACTTGGCAAGAAGAGCAATATTGACGTCTTTCAGATTAGCGAACCCTAACCCACCATTCTTTTTAGCCTTAGTCACAATATTCCACGCAACCCAGCTAATCTTCTTATCATCGCTAGATCCAGCCCAAAGAAAATTCCACATTAACTTTTCAATTTGCTCGGTCACCTTCGTAGGGGCTTTATAAATGGAGAGATAATATACGGGGAGACTCGCTAACACCGACTTTATCAAAGTTAAACAACCACCCATAGATAAAGTGTTAGCCTTCCAAGATGCTAAACGACCTTTAATAGTATCAATTACCATCGACCAATTGTGACTTCTATTCATGCTAGCACCTACTTTAATTCCAAAATACTCAAAGGGGAAATCACCAACCCTACAACCAATAATAGAAGCCATCTCATTGATCTGGTTACTGTCAACACCAATTCTGAATAGTTTGGATTTCTGGATATTTATTTTCAAACTAGAGCACACATAGAAAACCCGAAGTAACCGAGCAGTTTGTTGAATATTTGGTTTAGACCATTTACCCAGCATCAAAGCATCGTTTGCATAAAGAAGATGAGAAATAAGAGGCCCCCCATCGACCATAAGTAAATCCCTAATTAACCCGAAATCACAAGCTTTAGTAAAAATACAAAAAAAAAAGGCTTCCATGACAATAAGGAATAGAAAAAGAGATAGTGGGTCGCCTTGTCTAATCCCTTTTTGGAATTGGAAGTCAAATGTAGGGGATCCATTAACTAAGACTGCAGATCTAGCAGACTCAAGAATACCACGCACCCAGACGCGCCATCGATTAGGGAAACCCATCTGACTCGTAATAGATCAAAGAAGCCCCCAGTTGACATTATCGTAGGCTTTTTCAAAGTCAATCTTCAACAAAAAAAGCTTGCTTCCCTGATTTTATAATCCAACCAAAAACTTCATTGATTATAAGGGGACCATCCAAGATAAATCTATCTTCTAAAAAAGCAGATTGAGTATCAGAAATAATCTTTCCCAAAGTATCCTTAACCTGAAGTGCCAAAACTTTGGAGATGATTTTGCTAATGATACCTATTAAAGTAATAGGCCTATATTCTTTCAAACCAACAGGAGCTTTAGTCTTCGGAATCAAAGTAATGAAAGCAGTACTGCATCCTCTACTGATCTCCCCAGTGTCAAAGAACCTATTAAACATGTTAGAAAAATCATCTTCCAATAAGGCCCAAAATTGTTTTACAAATTTAAAATTGAAACCGTCTGGGCCGGGGGCTCTATCAGAACCACAATCAAAAATCGCCTGTTTAATTTCCTCTTTACTGAAAGGCCGTATCAATCTCTCCGCATCACTGGACGACATCTTCTTAATACCATCACAAACCAAAGAAGGCCAAGTATGGTATTTATCCGCAAAATGTTCTCTAAAAAAGCGCATAACCTCCTTTTATCAAAATCAGCTTTTTAACCCAACTGTCATCAATCAAAAGCCCCGGAATCGCATTAGGAGCTTTCTTCCCATTAACAACCCTATGGAAAAATCCAGAATTATCATCGCCTTTAGACGCCCATAACACCCTAGATTTCTGTTGGATATCCCGGCACTTCCAATCATTATGTTGAGCGATACCTTTTTTGCATTCCTCCCAAATCCAAATCTCCTCTTCCTTTAATTCTTTATCCTCCATAAGGAGTTCAAGATTTTGCAACTCATTCTTGTACCCTTCTAACTCTTTGCCTTCTTTTTCCGTAGTAATATTCCACCACGATCTAATTTTCTCCCTCACATACTTTAGCTTCCTCGTGATGTAGATATTAGGGATATCTTCAAAAGGGCAGTCGTTCAAAGCATCAATAACAACCTGTTGGCATCCCTCTCTTTGTAACCACGAATTAAACCACCGAAATGGTTTATACCCAAAATCAACATAAACCAAAGTTAAAAGAGGAGGGGAATGGTCCGACATCACTCACAGCAAGGCGCGAAAACAAGCTAGGGGCCACCTGTTAAAAAAATTCTAGCAAACAAGGATCCTGTCAATCTTACTATGCTTAAAAACCCCATTATTACCAGCCATAAAAGTAAATCTGCCCCCATGCATCAAATACTCCTGAAAACCAATACCTCGATGAAAGAAGTAAACTCTTGTGCACATATGCGATTAAAACTAGAGTTCCTTCTTACCTCAGGATAACGAACAACATTAAAATTGCCCATAATAACCCATAAACCTTGAAAATTGTTAATAATACTCCGAATCATCATCCACGGGTTACACTTCTCATTCAGTCTTTGTGGAACGTAAACATTTAAAATATTCATCGGGGTACCATATTCAATCAGATTACCACTCGTGAGTAAGAAATTTTTATCAGCAATAGAATCTAGCATCTTGAACAACTTACCATTCCATAGATTAATCAAACCCCTAGAATTACCTATGGACTCGACAATATCCCATTCAACATCGCCATTTCCCCAATAATTTAAGCCCTTAAACCTGTTCTTATCACTAATGTTCGACTCTTGGATAGCCAAAAAATGAACATCATTCTTAACCTTTAACTCCTTCACCCACCCTTGTTTACCTTTAACACCCAAACCCCTAACATTAAGAGAAGCAAAATTCATTGATTTCCTTTTTGTATCCCTTCTTCTTCCACAGCCTCAGTGACCAGTTCATGAAAGTTTCCCATACTCGCCCCACTTTGTTGCCCAGACTTACTGTTTTGTCGACCTCTTCTCGGATGGCAGGGTCCATCGATGTTGAAGGATTATCACAGGCTGCTGTGTACTCGACCTGAGTGTTTTCTCTTTACTCACCATCTTGCCTTTCCACATTGGTGGATGTTGAAAATCCAGAGACAGAGCTCTGTTGAGAAATCTCCCCCCTTCTCTCATTGTGGGCCACATTAAAATTGCCTAAAATAAAATCTAGTCCAAACATATCTTGCCCAACAGGATCCACATCAAGTCTGTGCCCTTTATTTTTATTGGGCCTATCATCCACAGAAATGAATTTTCGGCCCACACAAACCTTTTCAGCTTTTTTTCCTTTTCTAAAAACCTTATTTTTCTTATTCACCCCACATAAATCCCCATGCAAATCATTTTTTGAGTTAAAACCTTCTCCATTAACTTCGCAGGCATCCACATCATTTAAATTTGAAAACCCCTTAGATTTTGAAGGTTCCGAAACTTCCTCCCCTTCTTTATTGTTAATCTCATTTTCCAAATCAGGCGACGTGATTACCGGGTCAGCCATGTTGACTTCTATATTAAAATTGGCCGGCGAAATGTCCGGTACCGTCGGATCATTGCACACCAGAATTATTGAATCACTTCTGGCTTTAACCACATTATCAGTATCCCAGTCACCGAGCTCCTCTGCCACCCAAACCCGGTATTTTCGACCCTTCCATTGGAGCCCTACTTCCTCTTGTACTCTTTTCCCATCAGAGATTAAAACACCAATATAATCAAAAGATAAAATCGGTATCCAATATCCCATGTTGAGCAACATGAATAATCTTACCAAACCGTTACCCGATCCGATTAATAACTTGATTATCTAACAGATGCAAAGGTATCCCTTGAATCTTTAGCCAAGCAAGTCTTTCAAACGGTAACAATTGTCCAATCCATCTATCGACAAAGACAAAAATATTGTTCCTCTCCTTGGTCCTGGAAGCAAATTCTTGTAAATGTTCATCATGGTTGAAAGACACCAAGACATACATTCCGCCAAGATATTGCACCACGCCTTTTCCATCTGAAAACACTCGTACATACTCCCCTACATCTTTTAAAGCCTTAAAATCGACCATCCTAGCTATGATTGCCTTCCCCACCAAGTAATCATAAGCTTTGAATTCATCAGGAACAACAATCACCTTTTCGTCGACCACAATATTTGGCTTACCTAGGAAAGTACCTCTATACGAAGAAGAAACAACAAACACATTATTCTTGATTTCGTTTTGTTTGTTTCTAGATCCATAATCTTCTTCAGAAGTTTTCTTGTTACCTATTCCTTTTTGCCTCGTGCTTATCTCACCCTCCTCCAACGAAAATCTAGCAACATTTACATGTATCTTAAACTCCCCCATACGAATGTTAGACAATGTCTTCTCCATGTACCCGATGTTCTTCACATCTAGTAATGATAAAAAACCATAACGACTACCCCACTTATCCCTTTTCCTTGCAATGTAGATGTCGTAGATCTCTGCATGTGTATGAACAAACCCTGCTAAACCATTCCCACTACAACGATTCGGGAGATTAGCAACATAGAACTTCGTGATTCTTCTTTGTAGTGCCGTCGGAATATATTTACCGAATTCCCTTCACACTTAGCAAAAAAAGCCCACTAGTCGAATACAATTGCTTCCTAGGAGACTCAGGTTCTAAAATTTTGCTTACAGAAAAATAATTCATTTATCCTTATTGGAATGATGCATATTTTGACTTCTTATCCGGTTAGATAAACTCATAAAAATAAAGAGTTACTTACCAAAACAGTCCCTGTGGTTTGGACCATATGCCAGTCCAGCCCAAAATCAAAATAATTGCTTGAACAGTCCCTTGAGTTTGACGAAATGGGCCAAAACAGTCATTTTTCGTTAACGGGGTTAACTCAATGTCGTTAAGTCAGGGGTAAAATCGCCCATTTACCTTCTAAGTTTATATTCTGATTATCTTCCCCAATCCCCACCATTCCCTTCCTTTAGTACCAGTCACCTACATCCACATCCACATCCTCTCTCTCTCTCTCTCTCTCTCTCTCTCTCTCTCTCTCTCTCCCTCTCTTAAACACACCATCACACACACATACACATCTCTCACGTTTGAATTAATGAATTGAAGCTAAAAAACAGAATTGAACTCATTTAACATTAGAAATCTCAAGCAAACATCGATTTCATCCATTGTTCGTCGTCTCTGTTTCAAGACTGTCTAACCAGAAGGTGCAGATCTGAAATCGAACAGTGCCATGGGTTGTTTATGTTGCCGGAAGTAGGAACGACGGTCGTCGTCTCATTAACAACGATGGAGAACAGCGGAGGATGAGATCGATGAGCAATTTTTTCAGAATTAGGGCTCGGAAACGAGCCTTATCATGTTTTCATGGGTGTGGGTGTCCTTGGTAATGGTGAATATTGTTGACGGTGGGATGAGGTGGTGGTGGGATAGAAGTTGGAGGTGGTTCTGAAACTGGAGAAACTGAAGTAACCTCCATATTTGATGGTGAATTTGTTATTATTGATGGTGGGAGATGTTATTGGTGGTAGGAGTAGTTTGTTATGGATGGTGGTCTGAGAAGGTAGTGATGGTGTGGTGGTGGTGACGGTGACGGTGGTCTAGTATGGTGGTGATGGTAGCGGCGGTCTGGACTAATGGTGGTAATGGTATGGTGGTGGTAATAGTGGTCTAGTGTGGTGGTGATGGTGGCAGCGGTGAACTGGTGGTGGTAATGGTATGGTGTGGTGATAATTGGGAGAGAGAAGGTAAATGGACGATTTTGCCCCCGATTTAACAAGGTTGAGTTAACCTCGTTAAGTATTTGGACTGTTTTGGCCTATTTCGTCAAACTCAAGGAACTTTTAAAACAATTATTTTGATTTTGGGTTGGACTGGTAAAGTAGGCCAAACCACAGGGACTATTTTGGTAACTAACTCTAAATATAAAATATAAATTGTCTGGAAAACAATAATTGTACTCTTAAACACCACAAAGGCAATAGATTATAGTTTCAAATAACACAACCAAACAGCCATAGATTACACTTTACAAAACAATGTAAAATTCAATATACCCTCCATTTTATCATAACTATATAGACATCCAGATATGACATGTTATTTTTGTGCGAGTGACGTGATTCCGTTAACTAAACATGGTTTCAGACGCATTGGCGCATATCGTTCGATCATTTGTCAAACTTGGACAATTTGGATGCATCTTTGTATGTTAGAAGCTTTTTAGAATAAAATCATTTTTCATATTTGACGTTGAAATCCTTAAAAGGAGATTATGAAAGTATTTTTTTTAAAAAAAAATTATATAACCACCTAAATGTATAGTACAATTGTCCAATAATTATAAGTCATTAAGACATATGAGACAACTAGACCCCAATGCCTCCCTACCATACACTTGTGGCATGTGCAATTTAATTTCGACATTCAAATGAATGTGCATTTCATTTTAATGTAACACTTCTCAGAATCAACATCTTCTGTTAAAACAGTTATCAACTTTGTTTATTAAAAAAAAAAAAAAACAAAAATCATTACATCCCTAATCCCTGTTTTGCTTTTTGACACGATTTAGGGCCTAAAATATGAGATTTCGACTAAATAGACATAGCATGTGTATAACCATGTGACATATAGAAGTAATGGGGTACAAGTCATTTTTATGGGTCGTAATCAACTAGTCTTCTTTGTTAATAAAGTATAAATAAAATAGAACTTTTATTGGTATATACGGTTTATAGGTACGAGCATATTATATATATGTATACAAATACTAACTTAACGGCAAACATACTTCCGTTATGAATCCGTTAAGCCACACTGTTTTGTTGGAAACCGCCTTGATTTTTTTGCCCTTTTTTTAATGCACATCCCACATATATACCCTCCTAAAGCAGTAAATTAAATTCATAGATAGGAAACCACCGTTCAATTCAAACTTAAACCGACACACCCTTCAAACTTCAACATCCCCAACATCCATTCTTCTTTCTTCATACTGTGTTCTATAATTGCCATTCTCTTTTCTCTTGAATTGAATTGCATTTAGGGAATCAAATTCGATTCAAACGGTTAAACTCTACGCCGTTACCATATTTATCGTTATTTTGTTTTCGAATTGCATATACAAAGCGTATGCCTTTTCATGTTTGTCGACATCCCTGTTCTATAATTGCCATTTGGTTTTTCCTTTTCGGATCGTGACATATCAATAGCAAAGTTTCTAACTCGATATGTGGACGCTTTTTATTTAACGAAAGCATAGCGATCATGATTCCAACCAATATCTGTTTGTTTCATTCGGTTTTGTTATTTCTGTTATGAAGACTTGATTTTTTTATTTTATTTTTTTGTTCTTTTGTTGCTTTTATCAACTTTTATTGTTATTGTATTTATTTGGTGTTGGTATATTGTATATCATACAAATTTTCTTGTAGGGCATCGAACATTAACAAAAAAAATTGACAATCCAGAGCCTGTAGACATTGGGTCATATTGTATACAAAATAAATCAAGGATATGGAAGGAATACTCATTTGGCTTTGTTCAAACGAAGAAAAAGAAAAGAATTTAACGCAAGGAAGAAAATGAGATTGTTCTTTTAGAATCTATAATCCATTAATCCCACTCATTTTCGATAAAATTAGAGTCAAATGATAAGTTAGAAATATCAATGGATGGATATGGTCTAATTAATCGGTGCCTTTTTTCAATTTTAGACCCTGTCAAAAAACATGTTCAGTTTAAATTTATGCCAACAAAGTTGAGGCAATCCTTAAAACACGTCATGTTTTTATGTCTTAATGTGGTATTGTAAGCCGGTGGTAAAACAAAATAAAATATTGTTTTGCATAAACTCGGAATTTTCATATCTTATGTAGTGAAACTAAGAACATTTGTACTCAACATTCCGCTGCAACGCACGGGTTAACGTAAACTCGTTATTAACAAACAGGAAAGTTAAATCGACTACCAAGTTTCGATTTGATTCGTTTAAGGACATAAACCATCAAACGCCTTGTCTAGGCTTCAAAACATACTCAACCCAAAAAAAAAAAGTCGAAACCCGAAAATTATGGACGGGCATTGAGTATGGGATTGGTTTTAAAGAATTTCACGAGTACGAGACATGTACGATTTTAGGTGATGCCCGACCCGATTGCCCGATAGTATTTATTGTCATTTGTTTTTTCTTAAATTTCAACCAAAGGCCGTTTCTTATTGTCTTTTTTTTTTTTGGAAGGTTAATTTCATTCACAAAAGCACGAGACGGTCCTCAAAACAAAGACCCCCGACAAAACAAAAACGACACTACATCAAATCCAACGGATATTTACACCAAACCTTCCAATCTAAACCTTTCAATATAGATCTATGTCTAATCCAAAAAAACGACATCATTTTAATGTTCTCCACGACTTCAATGGGGCGACGACTTTTGCCTCTGAAAATTCTATCATTTCGTTCAATCCATAACGCCCACATAGTGGTGAATATAATACTTCTCAAGATGTATTCCGATTGGCTAGACGTAGCATGTAAGTCGGCTATCTTCACCAAATCAGGGACATCAAAGATAATAAAAGGGGGCAGCCGGCACCAAGACATTCAAATTTTTTCCTCAAAAAATACAATAGTTTCCCATTTCTAGTGCTTAATTTCTTATCGTTATTTATCATCATACATACTTTTTAATAGAGTAAATTTAAAATTCGTAAATAATATAATTTTATTCTCGTGAACAGGTGTACGCTATAAACAGTAGACAATTAGTAATTAGGTACCTAATATGTATGGAATCGGGTATGAGATACAAATATACAATCAAGAATGAAATTTTGATCACCAATACTCAGCTCGTTGTCAACCCGAATTATTTTTGTGTATGCACAACCTGCAAAATGCATGAAATATAAATAGTTATAGTAGGATTTGACGTGTTGAATAAAGTTAAACTTTCTATATAAGTAAAGAGGACAACTCATTCATTTCATGTGTCGTTCTCATCACACCTATAAATAATACTTATTACTCACTTGGTTCTTTGAAGTTATAAATTAACTTACAAAATTCTTATTTTCAGATAAGGCTTATAGATTAAGATAGATCATAAATAAACATGATAGTTAAATTGAATACAAAGATTCACATTTGATCCCCAAAACCAACATAAACCACCATATGCCTTGCCAAAGTTTCAAAACTTACACAACACGCAATCTTGATTCGGCTTTGTTTTTCCTTGGTCTCAAGAAATTTATAAGAATGTACAACTTGCAATGCCCAATTATAAATCGTTACACTATGGTTTGTCTTGGGATATAAATAATTTACCTAACAATAGAATACACAATGTGAATAGCAAAGCGAACCACAAGTTCCTAGATTTTGAGATAGAGCTCTCATGTGGTGGTCTACCATTGTGGGAACACCTAAAAATTTCAAGGCCGTATTATGAAGTTTTTTGTGACAAATCTACCGGTTAATGCAGCGGGAAGGATTTAGCGGAACACACAAGGCATTTGGGGGGGGATTTTTGATCTGTATATTGCGAGGAAGAGGGACAAGTTTGGGAATCGGTTTGGTTTCATCTCCTTGATTGACGTTAAAGATGTTGATGAGATGACAAGACTGTTGTCTGGGGTAAAGATAGGGGATTATGGAATAAAAGCTAACGTTGCAAGATTTACGTTTGAAGAAGGAGAGATAGGGCCACCCCGGAGGGTTAATAATAAACCGGTTAATAAACAGACGGAGGAGGAGAGGAAGCCGGTAGGGCAGAAGATGGCGGACAGGTTTTATTCTCAAGGAGGTAGATCGTTTCAGGAGACGTTGACGGGTTTAAGGAGCATGGAAAAATCTGTCAGGGTGGACGATGGTTTAGAAGTTTACAGAGAATTTTATGGTTTAGCGGTTGTGATGCGAATGATAGATCTATCTACTCTAAAGAAGATTAATATTATTTTGAAAGATATCGAAGCAGGAGATTGTAGGGTGCAGTATATCGGAGGTTTATCAGTTTTGGTTACTTTTAGTAACAAGGAGCAGGCGTTGCAAGTGGTGGAGGCTGCTAAAGGGGTGGTGGGCTGCTTCTCGTCGGTCAGGTTATGGGAGGGGTAAGCATTGGCGTTTGAGAGACTAGCCTGGATAAAGTTGAAAGGTCTACCGTTACAAATGCTTCACAGGTCCGTCATAGATGCTGTGGCGTCAAAGGTGGGAAAGATTATACACAGGCCACCTAGATCGGAGATGGATGCGGATCTTTCGTATGAATACATGGGAGTTCTTGTTGGAGAAGGGAAGACGATCACGGATGAAGTCACTGTTTATTGGCGTGGTCGTAAATTCAAAGTATGGATTGAAGAGGAGTCAGGGGACTGGGTTCCAGAATTCATGGAACCTGATAAAGATGAAGACGTTCATACGGATAAAAATGTTGATAAGGAGGTTAGCGACGGGGTATCTATGGATGAGGAAGAACAGGATGAGCAAAACATTGAGATCCAGGAAGACGATGGGAATACCGTCGGAGGTTCGTCTCCGGTGATCATTAATGATACCAAGGTTACTCCAAGATTCTCGGATGCTGGTATGGAAAATAGGAATGTTTCTATTTTGGGTGAGGAATTTAAGGAAGGCATTGAATGTCAGGATTTTATTTCGGGTGAGAAGTTTAATTTTGATATAAATGAGGAGTCAAAGGTGGAGGATGTATCGGGCCTTATTTTCAATAAAAGAAAGAAGAAACAAATTTTGGATATGGGCTTGGGCTTGAATAAAGTCCAGTATTCAAGTAGCATAGAAAAAGAAAATATTTCTAAGAAGACTAAAGGGGTGCTTGATCCATTGGACCTTGATGGGCTGCAGAGCCCAGGTAACAATGTTAGTTATCATGATACTGAAGTTACGATGGGAAGGGGGTATTTAATAAGTCTAGGATTCAAGAAGGACTTTGTGGTAATTTGGGAGATGATGTTAAGAAAGACTCGCCTAACTCAGCAGAATCTAATGAGGAGACGCTGAATGAGAAAGATGCAAGTTATGTTAACGCAGGTTCGAGCCAAGGTAATAGTTCCGTCTACAGAGATGTGGAAAAAGAGGTGGATGAAACTATGAAGATGGGGATCTTACTCGGTGCACAGATTCTAAATCAGAGACCTTTGATTCAGAAATCGGTGATAGATGAAGGGGTACAGGTGGGTTTTAAATGAATCTTCTTTCCATTAATATTAGGGGGTGAGGGTGATGGGTAAAGCTGATTGGGTGAAAGGGTTGAAAAAGAAACATGATTTGGTTTTCTTAGTATACAGGAATCTCTTGTGGTGGATATGTCACGACAAGAGGTTGCTAGATTGTGGGGCGATGGGGGTTTTGAGTTTGATATGGTGGATGCTTCTGGAAGGTCTGGGGGATTAATAAATGTTTGGAGTCCAAAAGTTTTTAAAAAAATATCGTCAGTAGAGAGTAGGTATTTCCTGCTTACTTTTGGCTTGCTTGTTTCGGATGGGTCGATAATTAATATTGTGAATGTTTATGCTCCACAACGAGCAGCGGCGAAACGAGCTTTATGGGGGGGACTTAATTAGGGTGTTGACGAGATGTAATGGGATGGTTGTGTTGATGGGGGATTTTAATGCGGTTAGATTTCCTGAAGAAAGACGTAACTCGAAGTTTAACCGGGTGATTGCAACAGATTTTAACAATTTTATTGATGATATGGGCCTTGTGGAATATAGTATGCGTGGTTTTAAATTCACTTTTTTAAGTGGCAAGGGTAAAGATCACAAGATGAGTAAGATTGACAGGGTGCTTGTTTGTAGAGATTTTTTCAATAAATGGCCTATGGCGTGTCTTAGAGCCTTGAATAGAGAGTACTCGGACCATTGCCCCCTTTTACTCTCGGCGGTAGATGTTAATTTTGGTCCGAAACCGTTCAGATGGTTTAACTCTTGGCTGAATAGGGAGGATTGTTTTGGTGTGGTTTCTAAGGCGTTGATGGAATTTACGTATGAGGGGAATCCGGATGAGTTTGTTATGGCTAAATTCCGGTATGTGAAAAAGAGTTTAAAGGCGTGGTGGAAGGAGGTGTTGAAGAGGGAAGGGGAAGAGAAGATAGGCATGCAAGAAGACATGGAAAGATTAGAAAAAATCTTAGAAGATAGAGAGTTGGAGGAAGAGGAAGTGTGGGTTTTGGAGGAATGTAGAAACGGCATTGAATTTTTGAATATATGTAATAATAAAGACTTGAAACAGAAATCTAGGGTGAGATGGGCTATCGATGGAGACGAGAATTCGGTTTTCTTTCATGGTGTTGTCAATGGTAGGAAAGCTTCTAATTCCATTCCGGGTATTCAAGTGGAAGGGAAATGGGTGTCGACTCCTAACTTGATGAAAAAAGAAGTTTTCAGGCATTTTCGCACACATTTTTCGGAGACGGTACGTAATAGGCCGAAGATGCTTTGTGGGAATTTGAAGAAGATAGATGACGAGTGTGCTATGAGCGTCATCCGGAGGTTTTCTAAAGAAGAAATAAAGGAAGCGGTTTTTGATTGCGATTCTGACAGAGCCCCAGGCCCGGATGGATTCAACTTCAGGTTTGTGAAACATTTTTGGAATTTATTGGAGGATGACTTTTATAATATGTTTGAATTTTTTTATGAGCATGGAGTTATTAGTAAGGGGTGCAGTTCATCTTTTATTACATTGATTCCCAAGTCCAAGACCCCGGTGGGATTGAAAGATTATAGGCCAATTAATTTGATTGGGATTATAAGTAAGGTTATTTCAAAAGTTTTAGCAGACAGGTTAAAGGGTGCTTTGGAGTCGATTATTTCAGGGACTCAATCGGCTTTCCTTAAAGGGAGATTTATTTTGGACGGCCCGCTTATGATCAATGAGGCTATTAGTTGGATTAAGAAGACGGGTAAGAAGGCTTTTCTGTTGAAGTTGGATTTTGAAAAAGCGTTTGATAATGTTAATTGGGGGTTCTTACTGTCTACACTTGGTAATATGGGCTTCCCGGATAGATGGTGTAAGTGGGTCAAAGGGATTCTTGAGTCGGCGCGTTCAGCTGTCTTGGTGAACGGGTTTCCTACCTTTGAATTCCAATGTTTTAAAGGGGTCAGACAGGGGGATCCGCTCTCTCCTTTCCTTTTCTTGGTGGTTATGGAGGTTCTACATTGTATGCTAGAAAAAGCGGTAGATTTGGGTGTTGTCAAGGGTATTTATTTTGGGGGTGAAACGAAGGTTTTATCACATTTGTTTTATGCTGATGACGCATTGATTATTGGAGAATGGTCAGAAGATAATATAAAGAATGTTGCTAGAATCCTTCGGGTGTTTCATGTTTGTTCGGGCCTTCGTATTAATGTACAAAAATCTTACATTTTGGTGTGGGAGTGGAGGATGATGAAGTGGTTTCCTTGACTAATATAATTGGGTGTAGGGTGGGGGAAATGCCTTTTGATTATTTGGGAATTCGGGTTGGGGCTAATATGAGTAGAGCTATTCACTGGTCTTCGGTTATAGAGACTTTGAAAGGAAGGCTTAGTTCTTGGAAATCGAAGACGTTGTCCTTGGGTGGTAGAGTGGTATTAATTTAATCCGTCTTATCCAACTTGCCCATTTATTATTTATCATTGTATAAAGCGCCAAAGATGGTGATAGATGAGATGGAAAAGATCATGCGCAAGTTTCTTTGGTCGGGTACGGAGGATGTGAATAAGATACATTGGGTCTCTTGGGAGGTGGTAACCTCTCCTAAGAAATTTGGGGGTTTGGGTGTGGCGAGAGTGGAGATGGTGAACTTGGCTCTCCTAGCTAAGTGGGCTTGGAGATTTAATACGGAGAAAGATTCGCTTTGGAGAACGAGTATAGAAGCTTTACATGGTGGTAGAGGTTTGTGGCATACTCTCCCGCTTAGGAAGTCGCTATCCGGATGCTGGAAAACAATAGTTAATCGGCTGGAAGGAATTCGAATGCAGAACACGGTTTTCTTCCAGTTGATAAGGGGAGTGGTGGGAAATGGTAAAGGGATTCGCTTTTGGTATGATTATTGGTTGGGGGATACGGCTCTTAAAAATCGATGGCCTTGTTTATATAAGTTGGAGAAACATAAAGGATGTGTTGCTCAAGATAGAATTAGAAAGGAAGGGACAACAATTATGTTTATTGGTGAGTGGAAAAGATATCCTAGAAGTGTGGAAGAGCTTTCTGAAGTTCAAGATTTAAATAGGATGATTGGTTTGGTAACGCTCAGTGATGATAAAGACAAATGGATATGGAATCAGGACCTAAAAGGACCCTTCTCTGTAGCCGATTGCAAACATATAATAAGTGATTTTGGTGGGCAGCCGCAACCTAATGGTTTTATCTGGGAACGCTGGGTACCGTTAAAGGTTAGTTTATTTTCGTGGAGGGCTGCTCAAAATAGAATTCCGACGCGGGTGGCTCTTTCGAGAAGACAGGTAAACATGCCAACAACTATATGTCCGATGTGCAACTTTAGCGAAGAAGATACAAAACACTTGATGGTAGGTTGTGGTTTCTCATATGGGGTTTGGAGCGTCATTTGTAATTGGTGTAGATTGGACCCGTTTTTTGCATATGATTTTGATGACTTGTTGAAGCTCTATTATAATGTACATGCCGGGAAATGGAGAAAGAAGATTGTTAGAGGTATTGTGATGGTTACGGCTTGGATTATTTGGAATTCAAGGAATTTGAAGATTTTTGAAGGCAAAGATAGAAGGATTTTGGATGTCATCACAGAAATAAAGTCCAAATCGTATTTTTTGTTGAAGTATAGATCGAAATGTAAAGATATAAGTTGGAAAGAGTGGTCAAAATATCCTTTGTATTTGTTTGATTGATGTGGCGGTACTCGGTTTGAGTACTTGCCGTTTTTTAATGAAAGTTAATGTTCAAAAAAAAAAAGCCAACATTAAACACTACCAATTTATGTGAGAATAACAAACCTACATAAAATAGATTAGTGAAAGGAAAATGTATAAAAGATTTTATTGGTCGAGGATTATTGCAAAATTCTCTTCTTTACCGACCAGAACTAAAAACTTTCTTAAATTCTATAAAAAATAATAACGAATTATCGTGATACATGGGTGAAAGGGGTCAATGGACACTAGCGACTCCCATTCATCCGCCCATGAATTTTGTCAACAAACTCTAATAATTGTATATAACATACTTTATAGGCATTCAAAGATAAAACTACCAAATGGCCTTTGTCCAAATAGTATTCATATGTGTAAAATAGGTGATAAAGATGAAAATTACTTTTAATAGTATTACACTACAAAAGAGGAAACCAAATTAAATGTGGAATATGTTATAAAATGTTTGATTAAAAGAAGAAAAACCAAACCGTCCTAATTTAAATAGTGAAGGGTAGTCTCACGTGACCCGAATCCGACGAGTTAGTTTCACGGGTAGCGGATATTCGGGTCAAAAACAAACTTATGGGGCAAGCAAAATCCATGTTTCGAGAGTTCATTTAAGGCCCCCAATCAGCGGAGACACATGCGCCCTCACATGGCCACTCACCGCTCATCATGGATGATAACATTTCTTAAAATTATATATTTTTTATTTATTTTATTATCTACCTTTAATAAATAAGGGGCTGTTTGGTTGATTAAGTATTGAACCATTAAGAGCTTTGAATGGTTAAAAGGTCTGAATGGTTAAGTGCTGAATCATTAAGTTGGACCTCTTAATGGTTAATTTTCTTGTCCCACATTGGTATGAGAGTTTCATTAAGGTTCAGCCTAGTTTAGTGCTTAATGATTCAATGCTTAATGGTTCAACAACATCTCAAGTCTTAATGATTCAGTCTTAACCATTCCATTCAGAGGCTGAAACAAACGCGCTGAATGCTGAATCATTCAGCACTGAATGGTTAAGAGCCTCATTAAGAGGCTACCAAACAGCCCCTAAATGAGTGAGACTAATGTAAAAATGAGGTTAGCGTAAAAAGTGTAAAAAGAGTTATTAGCCATAGATTAAACTACATAATTAAGGGCACAATGGTAAAAATCAATGCAATTAAAGTTGTCAAAAAACATGGATAAGGGCATATTAGTAATTGGACGAAAAATACAAAAAACGGGTAAATTACAAATCTCATTCAATCGACCCTGCAGTTTCTAATTTAACTAAACAAATCATTGGAAACCGTCATCTCTCTACAACATAAACTTAAGATTAGGGTTTTATACGATTATTGTTGAGAACCAAAAACAAAAAAAACAGAGCACGTGACATTATAATGCCATCGAAGAAAAAATCAGGTAAGTTGATAACTAAATTTACAAGTTACTGCGTGAAATTACTATTTGCGTTTTACAATAACAGTTTAAAGTACGCGATGCTACTTTACACAGTATATATAGAAACCTATATTGTAATTTGTAAGTAAGTTAAAACGCAAATGATGTTCATATGTGATTTTTTGAACATATAAAACTTGCGTTTTGTATGAAGTAACTTGCGTTTGTTTGTACTTACATGGATAACATGTGTGATTAAAATGAACTTGAATGTCTAGTAATATTAAAAGTTGTTTTTGAATTATGTATAACTTGTGTTTAATATTTTTATGTTAAACACTAGATGTTGCGAAGTATGTTATTATTCTGTTTGTACAAGTTGATGAATTTGAGCAACCTATAAGGTAGCGTTAGTTTTACGGGATTGGAATGGAATTAGGAAGGAATTGGAATGTGTATTCGACTTTTATGTTGTTCGTTACAACAAAATAAGAAATTGTGATTTAACAACAACCTATGGAAGGGAATCCACGTTTCAATTCCATCGAGACTTCGTTCTATTTTATGAAATGAACACGTCAAAATTCCAAAATAAACTATGGTTCTCGCGCGAATTCCAATTCCAATTCCTTTGTAATCCATGAAAACAAATGCTACCTAAGTACATTAATAAAAAAAAAACAAGTTAAGAGGAAAAGGAAAAAAGTTGTTAAAACATCATCATCTGATGATGTTGTGGAAATAAGGAACAAGCAGAAGAAACAACACAAACAAAAGTATGTGGTTATTGATTCATCTATTGCTTCGCAAAAGAAAAAGGGGGGAAAGTAAAAAAACGCAAAAAAAAGGAAAAAGCTTTCAAAAAAGAATAAGAGTAACAAATTTGTTGAGTACATGCACCCAAGGATAAGCATGAGATGCTTGCCTGCGGATTTTGTGGCAACAATTAAGATATTTTCGGATGAATAGAAGGAAGACATTAAAAGAGTGGAGTTTGAATCAGTTTTAACTATTGAGTATGATTCAACTGCAACAGATTTGGGATACTGGTTGCTCATGTACCTTGATGATGAAACAGGGCAGCTAAATGTGGGGGATTATGAATTTAACATAACAGATGCAACAGTGCATGAGTTGTTCGGTATCCCAATGGGTAAAATATCAGTAACAGAGAAGAATAGGCCTAGGAAAGGCTCTGCTAAAACATTTGATGAATTCAAGAATCAATTGCCATCAAGCAAAGTAACTTTTATGAACGTCCTAAATATGATAAAAGGCAATCAAAACGATGTCCGCTTGTTTAAACTAATTTTTTTGGTGCTCTGAAACACAGTTTTTGGTGAAATTACAAAGTCAACTACCATAAACCAAAGATTTTTAGAAGGGATTGAGGATGAGGATGAGGATGAGGATGAAATTGCGAATATGAATTGGTGCGCATACATGGTTGAATGTTGAAAGAGGACCAAATCTGCATGGAGTGGGTATAAGGAGATGTATAATGGTCTTGTAGCTTTGCTAACAGTAAGTAAATTTGAAAAACCATCTAACTTATAAATTTAAAAACATTCTAATGCAAATTAATGTTATGTTACATGTCACAGATTCTGTACACACATGAATTCCACAAACACCAAAATTTAGAGGCTGCATTAAGAAGACCAACCATCAGTTACATAACATCTTTCGTAGTGGCTGAAATGGAAGAATATGTACACAACAATGGTCCTTTTACATGTAATGATAATTGTAACATCGCAAAATTTTCCCCCAAATTTTTATACATAAAACCCTCATTTTATACATCTGTATCCTTAATTTTATTCAAATATGCCTAACACACAACTTATATATATATATATATATATAAATGTATATATAATAATAATAATAATAATAATAATAATAAAAATAATAATAATAATATTTCATATTTTATTTAATGGTAAAAAAAATATATATATATATAATTATGTATTATTTAGACACACTTACTTGAGCCCAACCAAACCTAACCATAAACCAAACCAAAACCAACACCCTACCCCCTTTGAGCCATTTCAGATGGCCCAAGAAGAACACCCAGCCCAAACCTTTCCAATATATATACCCGGACCATCTCCTCTCTATATAAAAAAAAAAAAACATTGTCTGGACCGGGAATCGAACCCGCGTCCAGACCGGCCCAACCCTTAACACCATCAACACAAACCACTGGTCCATGAGACCCTTTGTGATAGAATCCAGAAGCACTAACTATTTAACACAATTTAGATTCTTGTCTGCTTCTTCTGTTTCGCTACACAGACCCAAGAACACCTTGGTTGACTTTTGATTAACCAATTATGGAAAAGAATCAATGATTCAATTACATTGAACAATCAACGCGATAATCTCGGCCCAATCCAACTCATAATTACGCGCAGTCAACAAATTTATCATAAATTTTAGCACATTAATCGTGTTATATAAACTTCCTAAAACCCGAATTGAAATCGAATACATATGCTCTTATAACGCAATTATGCTTACACATAACCCCACCTTCAATTTCTGTTAAAGATCATCCTTTCAAGCTTTTTGTTTCGCGTTTGACTTTTGGGTTGACCGTTCTAAAATCACGAAATCGTTTCTGTAAGTTTTCTTTTTTTTGATGGGTTTTGATCTTCGGCTACCTACAAACAATAGCCCCATCATATCAGGGGCTATTGATTATGAAATCAGATTATTGTTAAACTAGGGTTCATAGGATTAGGATTTGGGGATAAACTACCGCAGACTTTATGTATTTATTTAAAACAAACACAAGACAAACACAACCACTGATCTAGATCAAGTGGTTGTGTCTGTCCGTTTGAAACCGGGGCACGCAAGTTCGATTCCCAGCTTCAACAAAAACATTTTTTTTTCACCTTCTAAGCTTTATATTTCACTTATACTTTTAAAATTCGTTTTAAAATACTAAAACTACTTTATAAATTCTACAAAAATTATTTTATGTTATTCTAGTAGAAAAGTTTAACATACAATTTTTAGTTTTCCAAAAATTATTTATTTAATATATATAATAAATAATTCAGGTTTATTCTATTTTAATTATAAAATTCTATAAAAATATCAAAACGATTATATAAATTCCCAAAAAAATTATTCTGAGTTTATAAAACATTAATCATTTCTAAAATGATTTTTATTCCTGAAAAATCATTTATTTAATATTTTTAATCAATTTTTGTTAGTTTTAATCATAAATAAATCATAATAAATTCATTTTTCAATATTTTTGTACCAAAATTTTATATAAATTATTTCTATTTATTTAGAACAGAAATACAATTTTTAAATTAATAATTCTGTAATTTTAATATTTTTAAATATTAAAGTTATATTTTGACAATTTGAAATAAATAGATTTAATATTCTATTTTTAAGAAAATAATTTTATAAAAATTATTTTCATACTTAAGACTTTATATTGTGGCCATCTTTAATTTAAAATTTTCAAAAAGACTTTTGTTTATTTAATTATCAAATTTCTCTTATTTATTAAACATTTTATTTATTAATCCCCAAATTAGGAACCCTAGCACATTTTAGACTAGAAAACTTAGACTTACTAAGTTTTCCTCAACACTTATTTATTACCTTGAAATAGGGTGATAATTGGATACACACGAGCCACATTTACTTTTATAACAAGGGTCTCCATTCTAACACAAAGGTGAGTTTACATAGCCCTTTTTTTCTGTTTTACGTTTTGGGGTGAAACATGTTTAAACATTTTATACACTATCATTTACTCATTCTTACATTGTTGAAACTTGTGATTCAATTACACTATCATTTACTCATTCTATCATTTGACTGTAACAAAAAGACACAGTACAATCATTAACATTGATCAAGCCGCCTATTTAGATTATAGCGCTATAGGTCTGACAAACCCATCCCCCCGCATAAATTCAGGGATGATCGATAACAGTTACACTTTTACTAACTTGCGAGTTAGGTCTCAGTCGACACAAGGTTTGATTGTACAAAGACGCATTGTTACATGTCGGACTCATACTCTATCATTATACAACTGTGATTGTTGTACAAACTATTGATATCAATCATATTCGAAAACCTATGTATTCTCACCAACTTTTGTTTACCCAAAATATTTTCAAACTTAACATGTTTCAGGTTCCACTTGCTTGAAGATTTGAGATAATGCTTGAAGATGTGTACATTGTATTATTCATTTTGATGTATGATTTCTTGTAGAACAATTTATGTAACTTATTTAAATTATTTAATGAAATTTATTATTCACCATGAGCTACTGAACAATCATCATTACGTGACATCCCGATGTTTCCGCCATCGGTTGGGGTGTTACAATAATGCTGCTGCTGCGTAAAAAGATTATGTGAATGAAGTTAGCCCGGGTATTGTGAATGAAGTTATCGATGCATTGGTGTTAATACCAACACAAGATATGCAACAAAATATGAGCCTGGATGACGATTACACATTAGCGCCGACCTTATCTCCAGTGAAGAAACTTATTATGAGTGCGATGACAAATGTGAATATCCTGATGATGAAAATGAAGAAGATGAACCATGAAATAAGATGGATTTGGAAAAGGGAGGTGAAGAAGATGAGCAAACAAAGAAATCCAGACAGGTAAAAATGCAAGCATAAAAAATATAAAACGCAAGTTATATTTTACCATTCCATATATGATATGCGTTTTTGTTGTAAAACACAAGCATAAAAATATAAAAACGCAAGTTATGTTTTATCAATAAAATATGTTATGCTTTTTTAGCTCTAAAACGCAAGCATAAATATATAAAACGCAAATGTTTTTTTAACATTATTTTTTTACACGAATGGAAATCTAGGATGGATAGGAATATTGAAAGATACCAAGAAATTGAGAAAGAAATGAATAAAATGGTTCAAAGAATAAGGAGTAACTATTGATAAAACATAATATTGGATTCCAGATTTGTTGGAGAGGTGTGACAAATGGGATGTTTGTAAGAAGGATGCAACTACAACATAAATTAATGAAGAAAATGAAACAAATAAGTCTGGAGTGGATGTGGATTGTTTTAACGAAAACATGGTAGTTGATATTGATGATTCAATAGATGATAATGCCAGTGGTGATAAGGGTGATAGGGGTAAAGTTGATAATAGTCGTTGGGAGAAAAATGATGGGGAGAAGGATGACCATGTCAGTGAGGAGATAGTTGATAAAACCACTGAGAAGGCTGATGATGGGCATAAGGATGACAACACAATTGGTCGATTGGTGGTTGGAGAAAAAATGTGATATCGAATAGGAGAAAATTGATGGGGAGGATATAGTTACTAAGAAGAAAGATGATGTGCAAAAGGATGATGATCCAAGTGGGGGATTTGTGGTTAGATTTGAAGCTGATATAAAAGGGGAGAAAATTGATTAGCATGTTGAAGATAAAAAGAGTTGATTCGCAAGATAAATATGAAAATGCAGGAGGAAACATGAAGATGTTGTAAAGGATACAAATGATGAGTTGGGTCATAATGATATTGATGTTGAGCATGTTATATCAAAAACTCCTTTCTGTCAAACTGATGCAGAACAAGATGTGGAGACACCAAAGGATCAACAATCCCTAAAACTACATCCCCTGCAACTCAGCAGAATGAAGCAAAGGGTAAAGAAGTGGATGATCAGGGGCACAGAAAAAAGAGAGAAACACCCTGCACCCGCATTGAAGTTGTCGTACCTTAACCGCGAAGTTTGCATGACGGAGAGGCTAACACGCGACGATATGAAAGTGTTTCAGTACATCATGGCACCAACCACTGAAAAATTATAAGTTGTATTATAGTTTAAAAATATTTTGTTACATCTTACGTATTCTTATTTGACTATTTATTTTATAAAACGCAGCCAACTAGTATACCAGTCAATGTGGTTTGAAGCACCAAAAATAGTGTTTGAAAGTTTGTTCGATGGAATCTGGCTACATAATGTTGTAGTTGGCACATGGACTGAGCTATTGAATTATGAAGAAAAGAATAAGAGTGAGGGCTCAGCTTATAGGCTGTTCTACACAACAGAAACCCTGGTAAGTTTATTTATTATTAAACGCAAGTGTTAGTTACTATTAAATGCGGGTTCAAAAGGTATGCTGGGTATAAACGCAAATAGTATTAATAATCAAACGCAAGTATTATATGTTTGCTGATTATTGAAAGCAATTAGGCTACTTAAACGCAATCTTTTGACTTTGTATAAGTGCATCCTGATAAGTATTATTTCAAAGGGAATTCAATGGATGAAACAATGAAGATCTTTGCAAATAATATGGTAATTCTGATGGATAGATTGAATGTCAAAAAGGCAGAAGAATTTGACATAATCATCTGCCCCTACTGATAAACAAACATTTCTACATGGTGTGCTCCCATATAAGAAATTCAACCATTGAGCTAGTTGACAACTCAAAAGATGGAGATGATTTCAAGAAAAAAAAATACAAAGGAGTACCAGAAAAACTGGTAAATGTAAACTATAAAATTTAAACGCAACCATGTTTATTACGTCATCTAACTTATAACTTGTTCAAAATGATTGCAGCAAAAAATATTATGCACCTTCTTGAAGAACATATGCCCAAAAAACAAAGCAATCCGAAAACTGGAAAAAGCGAAAATACACCGAAAAGAAATGGATTGGAGAACATTGAACAACTAGGTCAACTACGGTGTATTTGTAATGCGACACATGGAAACATACTAAGGAGAAAAAAGGTGTTCGTGTGGCTTCCATAACGAATGAGTTAAACAAGTTAAGCAAATAGGAGGATTACGACGAAAATACTGCGCAAAGATGATACTTAATGAATACAACATGGTAAGTGATGAAATTATTGAACTTGCAAATTTTTTTGACAAATGTGATCAAAAGAGTAGGGTGCTGAGGAATGTATACAAAAAAACTGCAGAAAAGGCAGGATGATCTTATCAAAAAAGACTAAAAAATGTAAAACAAAAACATTTTATTTGGTTAACCAAAACATCTTGTTTCTTTACTACCAGTTTGAATGATGAATGACTGTTATAGACATTGTGTATTTTTGGTGATAACAAATAATTAGGTAGAACGCAAGTTTGTTTTATTAAAACGCAATTAATAAAAAATGATTCAAACAAAATACTGATATTGAAAAAAGGTTATTAAAGTCGAACGCAATTTATTTTTAAAAACACAAGTTATAAAATATGAACACTCTCAAATAAGATGAATTTTTAATCACACGCAATTAATAAAAAAAATGATTCAAACAAAGACTCAAATTGAAAAAAGAAAGATATTTAAGTAAAACGTAAATTATTTTTTAAAAACACAATTTATAAAATATGAACACTCTAAAATAACATGAATTTGTTAACAAAAAATAACATCTTATACAATTTAATTTTTTATTAAAACGCAATAAAAATTATGTTAAGATGAATTTGTTAAAAAACGTAATATACATGTATAAATTTCAAAGTGATGGTTTAAAAGGACAATTCATAGAGATATCATTTCAAACTAATAAGAAAATGAAATACAGACCGTCATGATGAAATCGAAAATTATTCAAATTAGAAAATAAATTTTTAGAAATGTGAACAGTCTTATATTAACTATACAAACTCAACTCTATATAATCAGATGATCTAAACACATTTAGGGCAACCACTCCATTTTCATCCTTTTCCATAATTCTCTCTCACCACAAAAAAAAAAAACAAAACAAAACAAAAAAACCCGATCAAAACCTCAAAAATGACAAGACATCAGAACTCTTAGCACCTGTTGGTTTGTCAACAAAAAGTTTTACCTTATGATGAGTGATAACCTTAAAAGGATATACATATGTGCAGAGAATATGCTGAGAAACACTGCAAAATTAGTACTTAAAAAAATGCTTGCACTGGGTGTTCCTCATCTAAGCCAATCAACTGAGGTTGATAGACTATTTGATAAATTAAAGAAGATGTAGTTTAAAAATTGTGAGCTAAGGGAGGTGCAGACATGGGAATTTGATGAAGAACACTTTGAGGTGGTTGTGAAGTTTGAGGATGGAGAGACAGGATTCTACAACCCTAAAGAGATTTGTTTCTCAACGGAATTAGATTTTTTTGAAAAGTTTGTCTGAAAAATCCATTATAAACCGAATTGGAGCCGAGTTTGGTTTAAAACTTGCGGTGATGGTGATGGCTCGGGTTGATCTATGGTCTGGAATGGATGCAACTACAGACTCAGAGGAAGACAGGTCAGATGATGAAAAGATGGATCCCAAAGACATGGAAGTTGAGTCTAAGGGGGAAACTAACTTCGCAGTTTCTCCCCCTAGAGGCTAATTTCTTCAGGGATGTTGGTGGGGTGATATGTTAGTGCTGGTTATAGTTATCTTGTTTTAAATTTTTTCTTTTGAAATTTTAATGTTTTGGTGTAATGAAATGTTTAATCTATTGAAGTGTTATAACATTTTGGCTCGGACTTCTTATTTATGATTTTGTATGAAATGTCATAATAAAAAATTAAACGCAACTATATAATTAATCAAACGCAAGTTGAAAATAACAAACAAGAAATATCAGCAGTGTGATAAAACATAAACGCAAATATTATTTTGAATAAATGTAGGTACAATTCTAATAAAAATGCAACTTCTATTTACATATACAACCAATGCATATACAAATGCAAGTATTAGCTAGTTGTTGAAGAAACAACGGGTATAACTTACCCGAAAAGGTGGATAAGTTTTGTTTGATACTCGTGTTTGCTCAAGTTATAATCCTTCGCTCACACTAATGACCAAATCCGAACCCTAGAAGGTGTAAAGAGAGAGAGAGAGAGAGAGAGAGAGAGAGAGAAGTCTGTGTGAAAGTAAGAACACAAAGATGTAAGTGGTTCGATCTAGTTTGACCTACGTCCACTGTGAAAGGAGATGTCTTTTATTTCTTGGGAAATACAAAGACGATTGTTACAAGTATTCTAAGACTATCTCACTTATGCTATTTCTTGTATGAAGTGTTCGACCCGTTGCAAAGGAAAGGTGATCTCCTTTTTATAAGGAAATCATGGGCCAGCTATCGTGGCCCATAGTTGAGGTGATCATCTTGGGCCCAAGATATCTTCGGCCCATGAAATAGGCGGGAAACATGTGGTAATTAATGTTGACGTGAGAGGAGGCATGATTTTCCCTGCTGGAACTCCATGTGTCGCAATGTGATTGGGCGCGGGTGGCGCTTCTCTCTGACACAGCATGGTTGACTAGTTGGTGGCGTCCGATGTGACGTCTGGCAGGAGGTGTGCATGTATGTACAGTACTCTAACGGGTACTGTACAATGCAGCATGGTGGAAGTATGGGAGCAATCACGTACCTGTTCACTATCAGGGGTTGTTGGACCACCCCTGACACGCGTTGTCCTCTGATAGGCGCATAGTGTGTTCAGCGCTTGACTAGATCTTCATTCCTGATCGTCTGTACATCCTGGTACTGAAAAACGATGTTAGTCGAATATTCTGCGCGTGGGTTTAGGTGCAGAGATTCCTTTGTGATGATGTCACACTTGTGATGTAATCCCGCGCATAATCATGTTTATCATGCGCAGGATTTATTCCGCGGACATCAAGATGATTGATGTCTTTTCTAGAGCGAAGTTGCGCTCCGCGGAGTAGGTCTTCCGAGGCTTATTGTAGTTGGTGTGTTTTATGGGATAGGGTTGCAATCCGCGCCAGGATTAGGCACCCTATCCCTTCAGTTGTATACAACATGTTCAGAAATGCAAGTACAAAATTGCAAATACATTTTAAATATAAATTCAATACAGCATTTTAATAATAGTATACTACTAGGATGCAAGTATAATTAACAATAAGATTAATGTTAAAATGCCTCAAACTAAAAGTTGTATACAAAATCTATACTATCTTATAAAACATTTCACAAGGACCTCTTAATTTTTAAGTAATACAATTATAAATGCTTAAAGTACAACATATAATGCATGTAGTAAGTACTTTTTAAGGATATTTATGTCTTTTCAAACCTAACTTACACATATACCCTTTATTAGTTACAGTTTGCCCCCTTTATCTATCTATACTATATTATAATTTTATACAATACTTACATATTTGTCCCATCAATTTTACTCTTTAAATACGAATTACACTTTTGCATCTTTATTTTAACCAACTACCCCCACGATTTTTAAACGTTCATAACTTTTTCGGACGATAATATTTTCTTAATATTATTACACCGTATAAAAGAGCATTCTATTATCTTTAATTTGAGTATAGTGTTGCTATAGTTTTTTTATTTTTAAAAAATTATATTTTAGGGTTAAGCAATAACCGAAACAAAAACAAAAGAAAAAAAATGAAAATGAACTTAAATCATCTAAACTTTATTATAATACATTTCTCATTGATGTCTTAAAATTCAAGTTGTACATGTATAACTGCTTAGAGTAAAACACACAATACACATGTTAACTACTTACACGATACTTACACATTTGTCTCCTCAACTATACTCAATTCCTTTTATTTAACTAATAATTACACGTTGGGTTTAAGTAATAACTAATCTATACTATCTATATCTATACAATATTATAATGCATGAGACAATAGTAGTTTAAGATACCCAAAAGTTAAGAACTTTATTTTCATTAACAACCCTAAAATGAGGGTAAAATAGTCATTCAAACACTTTACACTTTAATACCTCATCTTAGTTACACTTTAATCCCTTAAACATTACTTAACTTTTACTTATTTAAATTATAGATAAACTTATTTTCTTTGTTTTAAGCAAACTATCCACCATTATTTTTAAATAGTCATTTTTTTTTTTCATACGATACTTTTATAAAAAAAAAAAATTACATCATAATAATGAGCATTTTATTATCTTTAATTTGAGTATAGTATTGTTAATTTTTTTTAATTTAAAATTTTTTATGTGCTACAATATCTAGGAGTGAGCAATAATTAAACCGTTCACCGAAGCCAGACAAAAAAAGAGACAAAACTGAACCAAAATCAATTGAAAACTGATTTAACCAAAATACGATATGATTTAATTTAAAACCGGTTATCGTTTTCTTTTTGTACCCTTAGTTAACCGAAATCAATCAAACTGAAATGGAACCATTCATATATTCATAACAGCGTGCTAGCGCGATGTAGTAGAGAACACAGACACTTTTAATGGTGCATGGGTTGGTTTGGTTCGGTTCGGTTTGGTTCAGTTATTAGCCTCAACCGAAACAAAAATCGACATTATCGGTTTATATCTTATTAACCAACCGATCAAATGGTTTAGTCAGTTTGGTTAGATTATTGGTTTTAGTTCGTTTTACGTAATTTTTGTTAATAACTAAAACCAAACTTTGGTTAAAATTTTTGCTTAGAAGTACATGAAATGAAGGTATAAACACATGAAATGGATGTACAAAAGATATAAATATAGGCAAAAAAAATTTAGCCAAAGTGTGGTTTTTGTTGCTAACCAAAACTAACTAAACCAGACAAAAACCCGGAAATGTAACCATATAAATCGAACCAAATAATCGATTGTTTAATAAGATCGATTAACTGATGACTTTAGTTTAGTTTCGGTTGAGGCTAATAATCAAACTGAGCCAAACTATACACACCCTTAGAAGTGTCTGTGTCCCCCGCTACATCGTGCGGGCACCCTACTAGTATTAATAAACACATGTACAAATTCAACTTAAACGGAAGAACAAGTGTAAATATAAAGGACGCAGGTATTGTTATAATAAAACACAAATACAATAAAAAAATCATACAGTACGATCCTAACCCCTTAACACTTTAATAATCTTCAAACATCACATCATACCACACAATGTTGAATCCTGGAAAAAAAAGAGACAATTAAAACAACTGGATAGGTTAATATTTACGACTAGAACGCTATGATTCAAAAATACCTTCGAAATTAAATCCAATTGATGGCTCGTTTTACCTGTATAGATTTCTTTGATTGCTCATCTTCGTCACCTTCATCATTAGAAAAATATATAAATGAAATTTAATTTAATTTGACTTTTTAACGCAGTATTAGGGTTTTGTATTTTTTGAATTTCAAATACGAATACAACGAATGGAACATAATTTCACAAATGGCGAAATGGTCTATTCTACCCCTATGCTGGAAAATTAAATATGAGGTAGTCAAAATAACTGTCATCCATGTGTATGGCTATTGTTCATTCTTACACTTTGTATGTTAAGTTCCTTTGTATCGTAAACTTTCTCTAAATAAATTCATACAGTGTTAATATTACAGATAACTTGTTTTAACTGAAGTTCGATTATAAATCTCCTTACGTTGGATCAATCTTAGCAGTGTAATACGAAGTCTAAAAATAACGAATTTGAAAAGAAAAACAAACTTAAAATGCTAACAAATGAAAATATAACGATACTCATTTTTTGCATACAATTTATAAAATACACATGATAAGTTCATCACACAATTCCAATGGAACATTCGATAGATTGAGAGCAGATAGAATATTAATCGGAGATTGATGAATCGAATGCAAATGGAGTCGAGCTCTAAAAAGTAGGGAACCCTTAAATATGTGTCCCAAGCTTAAGTATTGTTCATATCGGATAAGTATTTTACCACTAAAGACGTCTTTTGTTTTTATTTTAATTTTGGCACCATCAACTATAAATAAATGTATCTATGATTATGATGATTATGTAATTCATGCCTACCGCACATTGACTTTAATAAGATTTACACCCTCTAAATCGGTTAATGTCTTTTAAAGACACTTTTCATCACATCATTATTATACTGTCCTTTTAAATAATGTGCAATGGTTAATCTTTTTAATGCCCTTTTAATTATTATTTTCCTTATTTTTCTGCTCTATGTGCATTATATTAGAAATCCCCTCCTTTTTCATGTCCTTATAATCAGGGCCGTCTCCGAGAAAACTAAAAAAATTTGGGCCTCGGGCGAAAAAAAATTTGGGCACAAAATTTTGTAAAGATAAATGAATTAAAAAAAATTGAACATGGTGTTAGAGCTAAGGATTGAACTTGAGACCTCTACATTCTACATTAAATTAGCATAGTTTTTCCAACCCCACTAACAAGAATTTAATTTATAAAAAACAAATATATATCCTAAATATAGAATTATATATATAGGGTTAGGATCATGAGAGAACCTTAATGAGCTGTGAGAACTAGAGAACCATTGTGGACCTTTGATCTTCATGATCCAATGGTTGAGATCAAAAGTTGGGATTTTTGTCTTCACTTGAATATTAAGTATTTTTTTATTATCTTAAAGTACAATTAAGGGCATTTAAGTAAAAAGCCATGGGAGAGAAGATATAATATAATATTATGTTATTTTTTAATTAAAGTTTATTTTATTATTTTAATTATACTATAATAATAGACCTTGGGATTTGAATAGTAACTTCAATTTTAAGTATTTTTTTTGTTATGTTAAATACATATGATTTCAAATTTGTTCAACAAATGTAGTGTGGCATAGATGGTAGGAGTGATGTTTTGTTAGGCATGGTACCCGGGTTCGACTCTTGTAGCCTTATTTTGTTTTTCCTTTTTATTGAACATCTCTGATTCACTTAGTGGGACACGTGTTGAGCTCTGTTGAATCCACCTACTACTTACTTAGCCACGTGTAATGCTCTCTTGAATCCCTTTATCTTCATGCCACCCACGATCATATTTTTGTCTGATATCAAAGACCACCAAAAACATAGCCACCCACTACATTCACCCACCAACCACCTCTGCCATCCATCGCCGTCGCCTCCGCCGCCGACACCACCAACCAGTCAACCACCACCCATTACCTTCACCCACCACTTTAAACCCTCATCTTCTACATCCAGATCCATCGTTGACCAGTACCTACCGTCAGATCCTTTGTACCACACCTCGTCTTCAAGTTGGTATAATTGTTGTTATTATTATTATTATTAGTATTCACTATGTATCTGATGGTAGTTAGAGTTAGGGCTTTTTGTGTTTACTTATGTGTAACTTGTAGTATGTTGTACAGGTTAGAGGCATGGTCGGATATGATGCTGGTTCGGGGGTGCTCTTCAAATGGCGACGATGATGCAGCTTGGTGAAAACGAGATTACGACGAGATTCTGGTAAACTTCGATTTCTATGCATGTTCTGTTTTCTGATAGATCGGAGATTGTGGTGATGAAACAGACTATTATCGTTGTTAAGGAGGATTCGTGAAGGGGCTGATATGATTCGTACCAAAGGGGAAGCTGGAACTGGTATGTTTGTTTGTTTGTTTTTTGTGTTTAGAGATAAGATGATGCAGATTTGTTTGGTTGGTTTTAAAATGTGTTATGGTTTACCTTTTTTTTGTTTGTTTTCTTTTAATTATAACAAGTTTTTACTAGATAAGATTTTCAAGTTATATGATTTATACATTTAGTCTATGGTTTGGTTTGGTTGTATTTTACTAATCTTTGGTCTATGGTTTGGTTTGGTTCTCTTTTACTACTCATACGGTTGTTAATTAAAAAAAAAAGAAAATAGCATTAAATGGTGTAGATTTTGCAGGTTCATTTTATTTAATTAAAAAAAAAGAAAATAGCATTAAATGGTGTTGGGCCTCCTCCACACCCCTAGGAGCATCATCTCATGAATGCTCCTACCCCACGCTGACGTGGCAGGTGAGGTGGAGGCAAGACATGGAAGTTGGGCCTCCTCCACACCTAATGGTCTTATGGGTAGTTTAATATTTTCTATGGTAGTTTAGTATTTTCTATCTAAAAGAAATGTTTTGAAATTAAAGGAAGAGAGGTCAATTCGAATTCGTCTTCAGTTATTTATAGATTTCAAAAATGACTTGCTGCTCAAGAATTCGATTGAGGCCTGGACGCTTCCTTCTAATTGTTACTATTGTTTTAACATGCTTGATTATGTTATTGTTTGTGATCTTTTAGGTCACTCTTTTGTTAGATTTGATGACAGGATAAATAGGCTTTTGTAATTGCATTATTATTATTATTTATGTTGATGATAGATGTTAGATGCATCTACATGTTAGTGGAAGTAAATTCAGGCATAATTTCGCTTTGATTTACTGCTATCCAGAATAACTCATATTTGGTGCATACACTTATGTATCAATGGTCCTAATATTGTTTAGCTATTTTATGAAATGTGAGTGAATGGATAATTTTTATTATTAACGTGTTGAGGAAATTAAGTTATCATGTTTTCATGTCACGTTTTAAGATATTGATGGAATATATGATTAGTTTATGTGTGATTTGTTTGAATTTATATGTTGATTATGTTTGCTGAAATTTGCAGGCATTTGGAAGGGCGTTAAGATTCGGCACTGCTACCAAATATTTATTATTCTAATCATGAGTGAGCCCGGACCTGGACGCCTCATTCAACCCAGTATGTTTACACTTTTCTGATTTTATTAGTTTTTTAGTTGTTGGAATGGTGATAAAATAAGTGTATGATCAGAGTTATTATGCAGGTTCCGGAAAAATAGAGTTGGGGAACTCTGAGGAGTAAAAGAAGGCTAGGCGTGGCTCTTTTAAACAAAAGGCGATCAATGCGTCAAACAAATTTAGGACTTCTTTGAGCAAGAAGAGCATGAATAGTAAAGTGATGTTTGTTGTTGAGGATGAGCATGATGTAGAGGATTTAAAGGCGGTTGAAGCTTTTCGTCAAGTTTTGATCCCACAAGACCTGTTACCTTCTAAACATGATGATTACCACATGCTCATAAGGTTTGTTAAACGTTTCTGTAATCCTTTGAAAATCTATTTTAAATGTTTTTATTTAGCAGGTGATACTAATAAACTCTTGGTATAGGTTTTTGAAGGCATGATTTAGAGAAAGCCAAGAAGATGTCGTCTGATATGTCATATGATCAATTGGAGGAAAGAGTATGGTACCAAAACCATCATGGAGGTATTTTTGGGCAATTCAGTAACAAGATTGACATTCACATGTAATTTATATTTATTGTTGATTTTTCTTTTTCGTTTAGGATTTTGATTTTAAGGAAAGGGATGATGTCCTTCAATATTATCCGCAAGGGCACTATAGGGTTGATAAGGATGGATGACCTGTTTATATCGAGAGGCTTGGTCTGGTGGATGCCACAAAGCTCATGCAAGCGACAAGTCTTGAACGTTATGTCAGGTACCATGTGATGGAGTTTGAAAGAACCTTTATTGATAAGTTTCCAGCAGGCTCTATTGCTGCTAGGTTAAAACGTCGCTGCAATTGGATCCAATAAGCAAAATCGCGCCTCGCTTCTTCCGGTAAAAAGGCATACCTTGCTTAAAAAAGCTTCAAAACTGATGTGCCATGCCCCTGTGGAATGGTATGTCTATTTCTATGAATGATATTAATATGCAAACTCATTTGAATAGTACTTCTATTATGTTTTTGTTCTTTTGTGATTTTTGTTTATTCAAATAGTAATGGTTCTAAGATTATTAATGAAATTTGTTCTGGTACAGATGGTTGTAGTGTTGCTATGTGTTGTGTATTGCCCGGGTTTGAGTCATGCAGGTGTCTTGATGTATGTGAGCGATTGATGCACCAGAATCAGTCCTGTTGGTTCAACTTTTTCCCTACTCCAAGAACACAAGAGTGTCAGATTCAGTTTCAAGAGATACAGCAGGTGGTATCAACATTCGAGACAGAGTCTGGGTCAGATTAGTGGAAGTGGAACGACAAGAAGCTGAGCGGCTGCACGATGAAGGAGATTTAAAACATTGCTGCAGCAGTGCAGACCAGATTATCTGTAGCAAACCACAAACGCACAGCCACAATTTGTGATGAATTGGGATTCGTGGGTTCCTTTCAAGTGTAAAATATTGGCGTAGAGGGCAGAGGACATGTTTTGCCGCAAGAGGCGGTTCAGTTGATTGTATACGAGAATTACTAGCGTGGGGTGCAGACCGGCTTCACATAGACGCAACTGGGTACATTTAGTTTCCAAATTATTTCAACTGGGTATATATATATATATATATATATATATATATATATATATATATATATATATATATATATATATATATATATATATATGCATAACTGCGTTACAAAACCATGGTACAAGGCGCGCAACGCGCGTCACTTAACAATCCTAGTTAAAATAATATAATCTGATTTAATTTTTTTAAACTTTATTTTATTTTTTAATTAATTTAATTTTTTAAAACAAAAAATCAGATTGAACATTTTGTAGTATCACTCTCGTTTTTTACACTGGTGTTATCTCTTATACACAAATACACTATTGTACAAAAACAAACTAGATGATGGGGTGCTTTACATTCATATTTACACTGGTGTAAATCTTCCAAAAAAATACAAAATTTTACAACAATTACGCTAGTGTATAAAACAATCCAAATAAAACATAAAATGGTGTAAAATCTGCCATACACAACATTTACAAAAAAAAAAAAAAAAAAAAAAAAAATACACAAAGTGTAAAAAACAAACTATACATTCATATTTACACTGGTGTAACTGATGTTTTACACCAGTGTTTTCTTACATCAAAATGACTATACATTCATACTTACACTGTGTGTAAAACTAATCGGTGTTTTCTTAAATAAAAAACGTTTACACTGTGTGTGAAACTAAACGGTGTATTCTTACATAAAAAACGTCTATACATTCACGTTTACGCCGGTGTAAACTGATGTTTACACCAATGGTTGCTTACAAAAAAAGAGAGTACACCATTCGTCGTCGTCTCCACAACATCGGGTCCTTAAACGCAAAACAGCATCTTCTTCGCGGCATCATCTCCTAACAAGAAACAACAACAACAACAATAATAATAATAATAATAATAATAATAATAATAATAATAATAATAATAATAATAATAATAATAATAATAATAATAATAACAATAACAGAAAAAACAAAACAAAATAACAAAAAAAAAAATAAACAGCTTTAATAATAATAATAATAATAATAATAATAATAATAATAATAAAAACATACCTAATAACATTAATAATAAAAAGCTAAAACTCAAATAAAAAAAATAAAAAGAAAAAGAAAAAGAAAAAAAAGTCGTAGTTTCCTCAACCCCAATCCGCTAGGTTTGGTTTGGTTTATTTTTTTTGCCTATCCTGGTTTCCAGTCTGTGCCGATTTGGCTAAAACCGGTTCTAATCCTTATTAAAAGAACCCGATTCTCGTTTTCAACCCGGAATGGTTTGAGAAAAAAAAAGCGAGTTATCTATATGCTCATTTAATGTAGTGGACACTTTTCGGACCATTTTTTTTTATTTTGTCGCCAAAGAAGTTGAAAAATAAGTTTCTTAACACATTACCTCAATATCCATTTAGTCTCAACAATTACATGTATTCTTAAGCACGGATATTGATAACAAACTTGAACCAATATGAATATCTAGTAATAACTGCGATGGTCATGACTCCTACGAATACTCTAATGACGACGGTAAATAAGAAACAACATGGTGAACAAATTGTGGTGGTTGGCGACAACGACGATAGTGGTGGTTATGGTTTCAGTGGTTGCTAGGGGTGGTGATGGTGTTGTACGAGGGTGACAAACCGACAACGACAGTTCGTGGCCTTGATTGTCATCGGCTTCAAAAAAAATACGACAAACACGAGGGAAAGCGACAATGGATTTGAGGGCTTCAAAGGTTTTGACAAACAAGTTATCTTAATAGGAATTGCCCAAAGTGACAGTAAGAGAGTAGAAGAAAAAGAGATGCCATTTAATTAATTCAATTTCATATTAAATATTATGAACTCTAAATTTATATCTTCTTTCATTGTTTTTAATTAATTTTATATGGTAAAGAAATAGAGAAGCATCATGCAAAACTCTTGATCTTAATTATAACTTTTGGTAGTTCTTCTAGTTTTATTAGATATTTAATTATCACATTTAGTAATATTTAATAACAACCTTCTATTATTATTATAAATAAATTGACTTGTATTAAATTGTGTATTAAGTTTGTCTTGTCAATCTAATGAAATTACATATTTGTCCATGTAATTGAATATGAAATGACGATTTTACCCATTCAGAATACACTATCTATCTATATAATAAATGAAAACACTAGGGTTGAATCCTAGCTTTTGAGAGGGTCTCCTAGGATCCAAATGGTAAATGGAGCTCCATGAAATGTAGTATATAAACCTCTCTTTTTTTTTGTTTTCTCACCATCCATTGTATCTTAAAACATTCTTCCTCCTTCCTAGCTTAATACATTGTTCATCCTTCATATCCTAATTCCTTTCTCATTCCTCATTCCTTTCTCATTGTTCTTTTGCAAGGTATGTTGTCCATCTAATCTTATATTTATCATATTACATCAATCTTCTATGAAATACAATCGGTTTTTCGGTAATGATCAAAACGTTTTACGATTAACATAAGTGTCGAAATTGTTTTATTATCAATTTTCTGATTTGGATGATATTGATACATAACTGCTTACAATCATATTACATCAAAGAGAAATACAATCGGTTATGTATTTTCTTTTTACTACACAGAAAAATCACAATCGTATTACATCAACCTTCTACAAAATACAATCGGTTTTTTTGTAATGATCAACACGTTTTTTTATTAACATAAGTATCTAAACTGTTTACGATTAAGTTTCTGATTTGGATTAGATGCATACATAGCTGTTTACGATCATATTACATCAAACAGAAATACAATCGGTTTATATATTCATTTTTCTACAAATAAAAGTCACCATCGTATTACATCAATATTCTACCAAATAAAATCGGTTTTTTTTGTAATGATCAAAACGTTTTTTTATTAACATAAGTATATAAACTGTTTAGGATCAAGTTTCTGAATTGGATGAAATGGATACACAACTTTTTACGATCAGGTTTAATCATTGTATTATTGTCCAAATAATTGATGTAATATGATTGTGGTTTTAATAACAGGATTCAAATGAAATCAGTTTCGAGTTTTCGTGAAAATGAAAAAAAAAACTTTCTTGAGTTTATGGTTACATTAACAAATATTTGTTTTGCATTTGAAGAACATGATTTCATTAGGATAAAGAACTTGATTATGGCTTATCACAAGGGTGACAAATTCTTCAAGGATATTCATAACCCTTCCGCACGAGTTTTGGTATGAGTCTTTCTAATTTTTTTTAAATAAAAAAAGTTATTCCTTATTATAATGTTGTTTTTTACGTGTTCGTCCAGACATTGCCGAAATCCATGAACAGGTTTTTGTTATCTAAAAACTTACGCAACAACAACATTAAAGTTTCCACATACCATGGTCAATCTTGGTTTGTTCTGTTAGAATTTATAGATGATGATTTCTGTTTAACAAATGGATGGTCAAAAGTTGTACATGATTTATGCTTCTCTATGTTTTACGTCATATTCGACTTTATTGCTCCAAATACTAATGATGGCTAATATATTCGTTTTCCCTGATGTATTTAAGTATGGCAACTACTAAAAAATATATTTTAGGTAGCACTATATTTTCGACATATCAATCAATCAATGGGATTAAGAACCTTCCTTATCAACATTACCTTAATTTATATATTGGCGTATATACCATAATTCTAAATTTATTACTCAACCCTCATTTACTCGGCAATTATTAGGATTGACCATTGACCTTTATTAGTCAACCAATTATTATGTAATTATGTACATCATTGACCATTGACCATGTGTCAATCTATATATTTGTATGTGGTACTTTAGTGGAGGCATCAAAATAATATTCAAATCAATATGATAATCAGAGCTTGAGTCATCCTATCGACTTTCACCTTCAATTTTAGTCAACCCTCATTTACTCGGCAATTATTACGATTGACCATTGACCTTTATTAGTCAACCAATTATTATGTTATTATGTACATCATTGACCATTGACCATGTGTCAATCTATATATTTGTATGTGGTACTTTAGTGGAGGCATCACAATAATATTCAAATCAATAAAATTATGGACTTTGATTAACTATTAAGAAATATATTTTAGGTAGCACTATATTATCGATATATCAATCAATCAATGGGATTAAGAACCTTACTTATTAATTTTACCGTAATTTATATATTGGCGTATATACCATAATTCGAAATTTATTAGTCAACCCTCATTTACTCGGCAATTATTAGGATTGACCATTGACCTTTATTAGTCAACCAATTATTATGTTATTATGTACATCATTGACCATTGACCATGTGTCAATCTATATATTTTTATGTGGTACTTTAGTGGAGACATCACAATAATATTCAAATCAATATGGTAATCAGTGCTTGAGTCATCCTGTCGAATTTCACCTTCAATTTTAGTCAACCCTCATTTACTCGGCAATTATTATGATTGACCATTGACCTTTATTAGTCAACCAATTATTATGTTATTATGTACATCATTGACCATTGAACATGTGTTAATTTATATATTTGTATGTGATACTTTAGTAAAGGCATCACAATAATATTCAAATCAATAAAATTATGGAATTTGATTAAATATTGGCGAATGTATACCATAGGTGGATGACTTATAATTATGGTATATATCATCAATCAATAACATTAATCAAACATCTAATGATTTCGAATTACATTCAAACATTGATTGTATATATGTAACGAAAAAATACGCATGGTAAATTAGGCTAATTTAAGCAATTGTCAATCATTATGAGACTTATTATGGCTAATTTAAGCAATTGTCAATCACTAATTGTCTAATTTAAGCAATTGTCTTCTTTTTGGAAGGTAAATTTTTTTTAGTATTAGTAATATATTCGTAATTTAATTCGGTCAATAATAAATAAATGAGATTAAACATAAAATTAAAAATCGTAATATTAGTTTTAGTATTAGTAATATATTCGTAATTTAATTCGGTCAATAATAAATAAATAAGATTAAAAATTGTAATATTAGTAATATATTCGTAACTTAATTTAATTCTGTCAATTCGGTAAATAATAAATAAATGACATAAAAAAAACGTAATAAATAACATTAAAAATGAAAAAAATTCTTTTAATTGCAGGCAAAAATAATAATAATTCGAAAAAATAGTAATATAAATAAATGAGATTAAAAATTTTCAATATTAAACTCAAAAATTGTAATCAGTAATTAAATCAATTACATTAAAAACAACGACATTTTAAATTGACTTACCAATTATGGACAAATTATTATTGACATCATAAAATTTACATATTATTATTGAAATAATTTTTACGAATAGTAAACTAAAATCATAAAATTGGTATTAATATTAGTAATATATTCGGTCAACAATACTATTTTTACAATTAGTAATACTAAAATCGTAATATAGTATTAGTAATATATTCGTAATATAAAAATTTAATTCGGTCAATAAGAAATAAAGGAGATTAAAATTAAAATTAAAAAACATAATATTAGTTTTAGTATTAGTAATTTAATTCGGTCAATAATAAATAAATGAGATTAAAAATCGTAATATTAGTATTAGTATTAGTAATATATTAGTAATTTATTCCGGTAAATTCGGTCAATAATAAATAAATGATATTAAAAATCGTAATAAACAACACTAAATTCGTTCAATTATTATTAATGTCATTAAACTCATAATAAATAACATTAAAATGAATAAATCCTTTTAATTGTAGGCAACATTAATAATAATTCAAAAAAATACTAATATAAATAATATTAAACATAATTTCATAAAAATAGATTAAAAATAATTTCGTAAAATAGTAATATAAATAAATGAGATTAAAAAATCGAAATAAATAACATTAATATGGGTCAATTATTATTCGGTCAATAATATTAAAGGAAAGTCATAATATAAAAAATTTAATTCGGTCAATAATATTAAACATAAATTCGAAAAAACAGTAATATAAATAAAAGAGCTTAAAAATTTTAATAAATAACATTAAATTCGGTCAATTATTATTAACTTCAATAAATAATATTAAACATAATATTGTAAAATAGATTAAACATAATTTCGTGTTAATAATGATATAAATAAATAAGGTTATAAAATCATAATAAATAACATTAAATTCAGTCAATTATTATTAATGTCCATAATTAAAATTAATTCTAACATAATAAAAATATATTAAAAATAATTAAATGAAAGTCATAATATAAAGGAAATGATTTTGATAATTATCAATTAATGAGAATTGATTAAAAGAAAGTCATAATATAAAAAATTAATTTCAGTAAATAATATTAAACATAAAGTCAAAAAAATAATATAAATAAATGAGATTAAATTTTTTAATAAATAACATTAAATTCGGTCAATTATTATTAATGACAATAAATAATATTAAATGTAATTTCGTAAAAATAGAGAAAACATAATTTCGTATTAATGAATATAAATAAATGAAGTTGAAAATTGTAATAAATTTGTTCAAAAAAGAAAATTGTAATAAATAACATTAAATTCGGTCAATTATTATTAATGTCCATGAATAACAGTAAATCTAACATAATGAAAATATATTAAGAATAATAAAAGGAAAATCATAATATAAAAGAAATGATTTTGATTATTATCATTTAATAAGAATTGATTAAACGAAAGTCATAATATGTTATGTTATGTTATGGTATGTTATTAAAGTTAATAATATAGAATCACACTGTTACAGACTTTCAATTATGGCGTTGAATTAGGAGATCACCATTTTATTTTAATTACCATAATTTAAATAAATGATGATTGCATTCCATTAACACCGAAATTAGGAACATAATTATGGGTTATTGACGGCATTCATTGTTAATGGCATTCATTGTGTGATTTTATATTTAATGAGGGACAACATTGAAGAAAAAAAATAAAAAAACGTCAAAAAAAATTAGTAACATAAAAATTCGTTAAATATCTATCATAATTACAAGTCGTTCAATCAATGGTATAATTAACGAATTCATTGAAATTCTTTATAAGGAAGTCAAATTCAATTATTTTCGTTACATATCTATCTATATTTAAAAGTCAAATTCGTTATAAGGAAGTCAAAGTCAAATTCGTTATAAGGAAGGCAATTCATTCAATCAATGGTATAATTAACGAATTCATTGAAATTCTTTATAACGAAGTCAAATTCGTTATAAGGAAGTCAAATTCAAATTCAATTTCATTAATTTCGATTATGGCATTCATTGTTAATTTCGGCATACTTCCACAATAACAAATTTTTTTTGTAAATATCTACCAATATTACAAGTTATTCAATCAATGGTATAATTAACGAATTCATTGAAATTCTTTATAAGGAAGTCAAATTCGTTATAAGGAAGTCAAATTCAATTATTTTCGTTACATATCTATCTATATTTAAAAGTCAAATTCGTTATAAGGAAGTCAATTCATTCAATCAATGGTATAATTAACGAATTTATTAAAATTCTTTATAAGGAAGTCAAATTCAATTATTTTCGTTACATATCTATCTATATTTAAAAGTCAAATTCGTTATAAGGAAGTCAAAGTCAAATTCATTATAACGAAGGCAATTCATTCAATCAATGGTATAATTAACGAATTCATTGAAATTCTTTATAAGGAAGTCAAATTCGTTATAAGGAAGTCCAATTCAAATTCAATTTCATTAATTTCAATTATGGCATTCATTGTTAATTTCGGCATACTTCCACAATAACGAATTTTGTTTGTAAATATCTATCATAATTACAAGTTATTCAATCAATGGTATAATTAACGAATTCATTGAAATTCTTTATAAGGAAGTCAAATTCGTTATAAGGAAGTCAAATTCAATTATTTTCGTTACATATCTATCTATATTTAAAAGTCAAATTCGTTATAAGGAAGTCAAAGTCAATTTCGTTATAAGGAAGTCAATTCATTTAATCATGTATTGTTTATTTATTTATTTTTTTGTTTGCATTTTATATACAAACAAAAATTACGTAGCTTTATAAATTGTTTATTTATTTTTTACTAAAATAATTTGTACTTTTTTTTAAGGGGCTTGAGCATCTATTTAACGTTGTGGGATAGTTATGCCATGGAGATGTCTAAATATGATGCATCTCATCAAACGGAGAAAGAATTTATGATGTAACTCATTACGGGTCCAATTTTCAAGCATGTTAAGGCGAAATTGATGCTCTCCTTCTACTCCATTGTTGAATGTATAAGGAAAGTCAATATGTTTATTGACCTTGACTTTGAATACAAATTTATTGTCAATAAATATACATTAAGATAAATAGTTATATTCCTTGATTATCTGACGTTGACTTTGAATACATAATGTATACGAATTTACTCACATTATTCACAAGGAATTGATACATGTTAAGGTGAAATTTATGGTCTCCTTCATCAATAACATATTGACTTTGAATACGAATTTACGGGTCCAATTTCATATATGTTAAGGCAAAATTGATGGTCTCCTTCTACTCCATTGTTGAATGTATAAGGAAAGTCAATATGTTTATTGACCTTGACTTTGAATACGAATTTACTGTCAATAAATATACATTAAGATAAATAGTTATATTCCTTGATTAACTAACGTTGACTTTGAATACATAATGTATACGAATTTACTCACATTATTCATAAGGAATTGATACATGTTAAGGCGAAATTTATGGTATCCTTCTTCAATAACATATTGACTTTCAATACGAATTTACGGGTCCAATTTCATACATGTTAAGGCGAAATTGATGGTCTCCTTCTACTCCATTGTTGAATGTATTGCAAATATATTTCATATCTTTAAATCTCAATAATAACAATATGCTAATTCGAATGCTAATTAGACTCCACTATTTCATCCATTTCTTATTGATTGAATTGATTGAATACCTATATAAACAAGTCAAATCAATTCACATACGATTGTAATAAGACACGTTGAATGCACTTTGAGTAATCGCAAAGATATATTCTTAGGTTAATTTCTGTTTCTCATCTGTAAATACATAAACATTATTTCTTTTGGTTTGTTATTAACCAATCGATTATGCTGATGTTTTGCATACATTCTGGAGTGATCAATCCAGACATTTATGCTACAATACATTTGAAACTTATTACCTAACTATAATATAAGTTTCAATATTATTATGTTGTCTACAATTTGTGTTATTGAAGTAATCTATTGGTTTTTACATTATTTTTTTCCAGTTACAAAGATCAATGGCTGCTGTAGATGCAAATGAGTTTACCATGGTTAACCAAATTCATGTCAACCGAAACGGTGTGGCGTTAAAGCTAAAGATTATTCGGGTTTGGCGTCTACCCGATCGTCGCAATCCTAATGATGTGTACTCAATTGAAATGATCCTATGTGATGAAAATGTAAAACTCAACAACACGTTTTTTTTATAGCCTCTTATTTTTAAAATTCATAACTTTTTTTTTAGATATTGATGTTTTTAATTTTAATGTATACGAATTTTCTTATATTCGTACACTAAAAAATAAAATTACGTAGATACATATTTATAGTGTTTTTTTATTTTTTTATAATTAACAGGGTGCGGGATTCAAGCGAATGTATTTAAGCGGTTGTTTTTTAGATTTGAGAGGTTTTTTACTGAAAATGCTTCTCTTATTATAAGAAATCCAGGAGTTGGGGTCAATTCTTCTAAATACAAGTATGCTCCAAACCCAAACAAACTCTGCTTGAATATGAATACTCAAGTTTCCGAATATGATGGTTTCCAAGGTCCAGATTTTGGTTTCTCTTTTGTGCCCTATCAAAGAATTCTGGATAAGGAGGTTGATGAATATGTTACAATAGGTATATTTCGTTAGTATAGTTTTTTTTTCATCACAACCAAACCATAATAATAGTGTTTGGTGTTATGTTTCATTAATGTTTATTTTATACTTGATCTTAGATGTTATAGGACATGTTAACAAGTTATTCAGCAATGATGATAAAGATAAAAAGGTTGTCGCTGATAAAAAGAGGTTAACAATGGAAATCCAAGATATCGAGTATGTATTCTTTATTTATTTATTTTTTTGTTTGCATTTTATATACAAACAAAAATTACGTAGCTTTATAAATTGTTTATTTATTTTTTACTAAAATAATTTGTACTTTTTTGAAGGGGCTTGAGCATCTATTTAACGTTGTGGGATAGTTATGCCATGGAGATGTCTAAATATGATGCAACTCATTAAACGGAGAAAGAATTTATAATAATAATGCAGTTTGGCCGTTTGAAGTTTTATAATGGTTGTATAATGTTAATAAATATTTATACTTATATTTATAGCTACATTATATTTTGCATTATAAATTATGTTCTAACTTCTAAAGTTTCTTATTATTAAATATTTCAATTTTTTTTCCCTAATATTTGTTTTATATAGGAAAACCGTATGCTTCTAACTCTTTTGGAGATCGAGTTAGTCGACTGTTCATCAATGGAGATATTGAAGATATAAACCTGTACAAAAAAAGGGTATGTACTATTACGTTTTTCAATACGAATTACAAAATCTTTATAAAAAGTATTAATAAATATGTAATGTGTAAAGCAAATTATTTTTATCAGGTTGGGTAATAAAATCGCTGATAATCCTTCCTCTTCTCAACGACCATATGGAACTTCTATGTTCTGTTCTGATGAAGATGAATTTGTCCATAACACTCTTTTTAGTAACATTGGTGACATTTGTGGGATTCAAGAGGTAAGTATAATGTTGATACTTAAATACGATGTTTATAATTAAATATAAAAAGTGTAATGTTATTAAAAAATTAGTTTTATTTAATATTAATACCCATTGTATACCATACACTATCTTATTTCGGTAACAAATTATAATATTCATACAGGAGCAGGCTCTGGTATTATTGGGTACTATTAAAGACCTGTTTACCGAAATTGGCTGGTACTACATGGGATGCCCCAAATGCACTAGAAAATGTAGTATTGATTATATAATCAAACAGGTTAGTGAAGGAAGTTCAGATTTTGAGGAAGAAAAGGTTTACGAGTGTTTGAATGTTAGTTGTAGTGCCAAACAAGTTGAGCCTACACCAAGGTCGGATATATTTGTAACATCAATTTTAATATACACAAATATAGTTTGATTTCAAAGATTTAGTTATAATTTTTGTTCTATTTTTGAATTTTTTTTCTAGGTTTAAAATTCATGTTCGTGTACAAGACGTTAATGGTGCTGTATCTCTTACGTTGTTTCATCGTGACGTTGAACAACTTATTAGTAAAAGTGCTTCTGAATTGCTTGATTTGAATACGGTATTCCATATTTTTAACTAAATTTTAAATACAAATTTATTTTTAATAATTCTTTAATTATAGTTTTGTAATATTTATGTATTTAGTTATTCCTTTTAAATAGGTTGGTGATACAGTTGAATATCTTGAAGAGATTAAGACTTTGTTAGACAGAGAGTTTGCTTTTAAGATCTTTGTGTCCGGCTTCAATTTAAACAACAAATATGATGTTTATGGTGTAACTAAGATAAGTGATGATCCAACAATTATCTCGCATCTTAAGAAAAAGTTGTACATAGGACAGGTACATAATCGAATTCCATTTGCTATAACTTAGCAAATTTTATTTACTTAAGACTTTATTACATTACAAATTTTTTTTCATGTTTTTTTTAAAAACAGCCTGCTGAATCAGAATCACTTCACACGTCTCTCCTGGCAATGCCTTCTAATGTTATTTCTGTTTCCAAGGTACCATTTTCACAAACACTTAAATTCATATTAATACATTTTACTCATTTTTTCTTTCATACACAATCACTGATGAATTTGCAACATATGTTTGTAACTATTTTTTCTTTAGGAATCAGACACAGGCGATAATGATACGTCAATTTCCATTGCTGATAACTTTGTTGATAAGAAAGTTTATGCTGAAGGAGAACAATGTTCTATCAGTTCCAAGTATCAAATGGTTAAGCGTAAACTGATTGACGCGATTTCTGATGATGAAAGCACACCAATTCCTTCAACTAAGATTGGAAGTGGTGGTAGTATGGAGTAACGTAAAATTCCGTTGAGCCTCACGTCTTCCTAAACCCAAAATGAAGAGGATTTGTTTGCTATGCTTATGGTCTACCAGTTTTATTGCTTTATCTTTTGTTTTTTTAAATAAATTTGAACAATTTCTACTTTTGTTTTTATTGCGTAATAGTTGCAGTCTACGACATTTCGTAGGTATGCCATATCCTGAGAATGAGTTTCTATCATTATTAGACAATCGTCTTATTTGTGAGGAGTTGGGCTATGACTCAAACAGTTTGGTTGAAGAATTTGATTCTCAGTTCTCTTCTTTAACAGATGAACAAAAAAATATTTATAACTGTGTAATTAAATCTGTTGAGGAGAAGAAAGGAGGGGTTTTTTTGTTTATGGTTACGGTGGTACGGGTAAAACGTTCCTATGGAAGACTCTATCTTCATCCATAAGATGTAAAAGAAAGATTGTTTTGAATGTTGCTTCGAGTGGTATCACATCTTTGCTATTGGCCGGTGGTAGGACAGCACATTCCAGGTTTCGTATTCCTATAAACCTAACTGAAGATTCTATGTGCTACATACCACCTAATAGTGATGTTGCACAGCTGGTTAAACAAACTGACTTGATTATATGGGATGAAGCACCCATGACTCATAAACATGCCTTTGAAGCACTAGATCGAAGTTTAAAAGATGTATTTGGTGTACATGCTGATGAGTCGTCTGATTTGTTATTTGGTGGAAAGGTTGTTGTGTTTGGGGGTGACTTTAGGCAAATTCTACCAGTTGTACCAAATGGAACTAGGCATGACATTGTTAATGCCTCTTTAAGTTCATCATACATTTGGCACAAATGCACTGTTTTAGAATTAACAAAAAATATGAGGTTGCTTTCAGGAAGCTGCAGTTCTGATATTGAGGAAACTAAAAAGTTTGCATCTTGGCTTCTGGATATAGGAGAAGGAAAGGTTGATACAATAAGTGATGATCAGGATGTTATTTTGATACCTGATGACTTACTTATTTCTCAATCTTCGGATCCTGTTTCTGATTTGATAGCCTTTGTTTATCCGTCACTTTTGGATAACATCCACATTCCGACTTATTTTCAAGATCGAGCTATATTGGCACCGAAGAATGAAGTTGTTCATGAAATTAATGATATATTACTTTCAATGTTTCCCGGTGACGAAGTTGAGTATCTAAGTTCGGATATTGTTTGCCAGTCCGAAGATATTAACAAACAGGTTGATGAAATATTAGTTTCTCCTGATGTCCTGAATGGTCTTAAGTTTTCTGGAATACCAAACCATCGTTTGGTTTTGAAAGTTGGCGTTCCCGTAATGTTACTTAGAAACATTGATCAGAAAAACGGTTTGTGCAATGGGACAAGGTTACAAGTTGTTAAAATGAGAAAACGTGTCATTGAAGCGAAAATCATATCAGGAAGTAACATTGGAATGCGAACTTTTATTCCAAGAATTACTTTATCCCCCTCGGATAAAAAAATTCCTTTTAAATTTAACAGAAGGCAATTTCCACTTGCTGTTTCTTTCGCAATGACAATAAACAAAAGTCAAGGACAATCCTTATCCAGAGTTGGGTTGTATTTGAAGGATCCAGTTTTTTCACATGGGCAGTTGTATGTTGCGCTATCAAGAGTCAGAAGCCGAGATGGACTGAAGATAGTTATAGTAGATGAAAATGGTGAATTGACAAACAAAACATCAAACGTTATGTACAAAGAAGTCTTTCAGGATTTATGAATAATGTGAGTAATTTTGATGCAATTTTTTACTTATCTTTATTGACGTTATGTATATACAACTTCAATAATAAAGTATTATTTTAATTTGTTTTTTGTGCTTTGAACAGTGCGTTGCCATTGGTCAATAAAACAAGTTATGTCCTAATTACAATTACATTAAAAATAAAAATATGATAAAAAGTAATTTACAAAAACACAATGTATTCATACCTTTTGTTATTTTTTGTTAAAGTTTATACTTTGGTTGAATACTGATCATAATAGGTAATCGGTTTTCATTATTAACGCTACTTATAACTTACAAAAAATATCCACTTTGACATGAAAACCATAGTTATATATTAGTTTTAATTTTAATAGCCATTTCATATCAACGCAACATTGAAACATGACGTTTATATAAGAAAAAAAATATCAGGCTAACCGTTATTCTTAAGACTTTACGTTGTAGCCACTAAACTTGAATAATACAACTCTTAGTTTAATATATTTTTTTTATTTACTATGGTTTGCACCGTGGGTCCCCACGGGTCTCAAACCTAGTATAATAGTATATAGATAGATAATGCACACAATGACAGTGTTAAGGACGTTATTAATATTATTCATGCCCAAATTTAATTATTTATTTAATTTAGAGTCCAAATTAAAGCATCTTATTATAAATTAGAAAAGTTGACTATTAATGATTTTTGCAAGACAAAATAAAAGTACAAGCATGGAAGTGTTGTGTAAGACTTTTGCATGATGTTCGGAGTTATCTGTCGTGGCATTATTTTCCTCGTTATTTTGCATGAGTTTTGCATGAAGTTGGTGTTTCTTGTGATTAGGATTCAATTTCTACTATTTTCATAATTTTTGCGGCATCTTGGCAATGATGTTGACAAACGCAGCGAGAAGCGTTCGATCCAGAGCTTATCCCGGTTTTCACCCAGTTTTTACTTCAGCGAGAAAACTCGCTGTAACCAAGTCTGATACACCAGCGCGGGCCTAATTATGACAGCGTAGTCTGGGGCAGACATTAGCTAGGGCTGCCAATTAGACAGTATAACATTTGATCACTCATATGAAACTCACCATTAAAAAAAAAAAAAAAAATTCTCTGTCGTTGTCATCATAAACATGCACTTTCAGATGGACAAAAGTCAGTTAGATAATATATACCATCATCTCATTTTCATCCTAAATTCCTATAAACATTAAAACCATTTTTCACAATTGTTTATAAACAAAATATTTTAACCAGAAACATCACATGTGTCCATTCTATAAACATTAAAACTATCTTTCGCATACATTTAACCAATCTTTTTTTTAAACCACGTACACTTCTTTTTCTTTTTTTCTAAACGGCCTAAAATCCATCTAAATAATAATTACCTAAAACGGGTTTTGAACCATCAACACTCTATTTAACCAAATTAAAACACGATCCGTTACCCTCTTTCCTGGTCACCGCTCTACCTCCGTGACCAGAACCAAAGCTCGACGAACCTGTACCCGACACCTACACCTACACCTACACCCTTCCTTTACTGAACACCTTCGAGTCTGATGACCCAACACCCACCATCGATCTACACCATCTCCAGCCGACCTTCTCATATTCCTCTGATAAACACCCGAACCATCTCTTTATAATATCAAACCCCAAAGCTAAACATACTTATCACCATTCCCTTCTCATACTCCCTAACGGCTTTTTTTTTTTCAAATCCCAATCGCCCCACCAGCCCAATCGCCCTCCCTTGCTCAATCGCCCCTATCATTCGCCCCTGTTTATCTGTTACTCGCCACCCCACCTTGGCTACTCGCCTAAATTTTTTTGGGCTACTCGCCACTTTTCAGATCTTATGTTATTTCATTATTATTATTATTTTTATTATTATTATTATTATTATTATTATTATTATTACTTTTACCTGAATAATAATATTATTAGTATTGATCTATACCTATAATGATATAATATTTGTAATCCCCTAGTATTAATAACAATATTATCATATTACTATTATATTCGACCTTCGCGTGATAATGATAGTAGTATTACCTATAACATTTATAATTAAAATAATAATACTTTTAACTCCCCCAAATCCGGCTCACCCAAGTTTCTTGGCTCATTCACAATTGTTGCGCAGTCTATAAACGTGCGCAACCAAACCCAATGCCTTCTTCTCGAAGGCGTCGTCAGCATTCTAGTATTGTGGCCGGTCCTTGCATTGCTGATGCAACACAGTCGTGCCCCTTAAAATTTTTTCACTCGTGTAAATTTGGTTTTTCAAGCAGCGCCCGACTTCTTGCCCACCTAAAACGTGACCATTTAGGGTGGGATGATGGTAGGGCCGTTCTGCGTAGCGCAATTTCTGAGGATCCAGACCTTTTTCGGGAGTTAGGGGGAGCCTTGAGGGGTATTAATCAGTGGTTGTGTGCACGGTGCATGTCCCTGCATGCTCTCAGCAGAGGTTGTCATCATGAAGACGGTGTAGTGAAGTTCTCCCATTCTACCAATAGTGTCGATGACTTCATTGTGGGGATCCCTAAGCCTTGCCCACCAGTGTCCCAAAATGTTCATATTGCTGAGCACGGTGGGAGGGTAGCTATAGATATTAGCCTTCTAGAACAACTTTTCGCGATTCCAATAGCGACTGTCAAAAGCATTCCGTCTTCTTGTCGGATGGCGTTTGCCCAGGCGTTAACAGGGACCCTGCGTAGAGTTGTGGCTGCCCCTGGATCTATTGAGGCATGGGTTAAGCTATTGTTGTTGCCTCGTTGCACCCTGCGTGTTATACGACCGTCCTCTAGGCAGGAGCGGCGATCTGGGAACCGTAAATCCTTACAGTGCAGCAGTATCATGCGTGCCTTAGCTATTTGGAAAGACGGGGCTGGGATAGAGGAACTCGTCCTCCCACTTCTTAACCAATCCGATGAAGGATTAGTTAAGGCGCCCAGCGCCCAGCCTGACTTAGATAACAGGGGCAATATAAAGCAGTGTCTGCGGAAGGTTGCCGATGGCCATTTCACTGCGGCAGTTAAGGTTTTATGTTCCTCCGGGGTTGCCCCAGTTGGGGATTCCACTTTGAAGGCCCTGATTGATAAACACCCTATCACCGACCCCCCTACATTGCCTAATGTCTTACCATCTGAGGATGCTCTTCAAGTCGATGTTGATTGTGTGTTAGGGAGTATTAAATCCTTCCCTAAAGGAATTTCGTGTGGGAGAGACGGCCTCAGAGCTCAACACATTTTAGATGCCCTTTGTGGGCAAGGGACCTCGCCACCCTCTAATCTACTTTTGGCAATCACTGAAGTGGTTAACATTTGGTTAAGGGGGCTCTGCCCAAAAGGTCTTGCGGAGTTTATCGCTTCTGCCCCCTTAACTCCGTTGCTAAAGCCCGATAACGGAATTAGGCCTATCGCTGTTGGGGCCATTTGGAGAAGGTTAGTCTCTAAAGTCGCGATGCGTAGAGTTGGGAAGGAGATGGCGGCTTACTTAGGTGATTATCAATTTGGGGTGGGGGTCCCCAACGGGGCAGAGGCTATTCTCCATAGCGCGAATAGGTTTTTGAATGCGTTCCATGATAACGGATCCCTGGCCATGCTCACGGTCGACTTTTCGAACGCCTTTAACTTGGTTGACAGGACGATTCTCCTGAGGGAAGTGAGCGTCCGATGCCCATCCATTTACCCTTGGGTTCAGTTCATATATGCCCAACCCGCTAGGCTTTATGTGGGAGATTCTTGTATTGGGGCGTCCACCGGGGTCCAGCAGGGGGACCCATTGGGGCCGCTTCTTTTCGCTCTTGTCCTACACCCGTTGGTTCGTCGGCTAGAAGAATGTTGCTCCCTTCCGTTTCATGCTTGGTATCTTGATGATGGCACAATTATGGGAGAGGTCGGGGAAGTGGCTAAGGCTTTTGATATTATCCGAGCTGAGGGCCCGAATCTGGGCCTTACGCTTAATATTAAGAAATGTGAAATTTTTTGGCCATCGTGTAATGGGGCAAAAGTGAAGTCTGGTTTATTTCCTAGCGAGATCGGGAGACCAGAGGGAGGTGTGAAGCTACTGGGGGGTGCCGTTAGTCGGGAGGGGGATATATTGGTGCTTTGGGTGCTAAAAGGGCTCGACGGGCGGTGGATCTGATGGTTTCTCTGCAGAAATTGAGGGACCCCCAAAGTGAACTGTTGTTGCTCCGTTCATGTATGGGTGTTGCTAAATTGTTGTTTGGTCTTCGGACATGTCAACCAGCCTTTGCTGATGAGGCCATATCCATTTTCGATAAAGGGCTTCGTGAAGCGGTCGAAGATATTGTGGTTTGTGGGGGGGGGGGGCGTTCTTTGGGGATTTTCAATGGAGATTGACGTCTCTACCGATACGGTCGGGAGGTCTTGGCCTTTGTACGGCGGAGGACGTGTCTGCATATGCCTTTGTGGCCTCTAGAGTTCAGTCCTGGAAACTTCAAGACCACATCTTACGAAACAGCGGGGTAGTGGGGATGGACTTGGATTATGAGCTTGCCTTAGACAACGTTCGCAACTCTCTTCCTGATTTAGATTTGGGCGGGTTTATAGATAAAGACACCGCCCCCAAAAAACCTCAAAAGATTTTGGCGAGTGCTTTTAACTGTAAAACCCTCCAGACTATGGGAGAGAAGTTTGCCATGTCTCCGCGCCAGAAGGCGGTGTTTGAATGCCTCAAAGTATCGCATGCTCAAGATTTCTTGGCTGTCCTTCCTATTGATGGACTTGGGCAACACATGTCAGCTGTTGAATATCGGGCTATCCTCAAATACAGGCTCATGATTCCCATCTTTCCGGTTGATGAGCCGTGTCCGGTGTGCAAAAAGGCATGTTTAGATAAGTTTGGAGAACATGCCCTTCACTGTAAGGAGCTGCCCGGATTTAAATACAGACATGATCTGGTCAGGGATGTTTTATGGGACGTCTTACGAAGGGCGGGGATTTCGGCTAGGAAAGAAGCCCCGGTTAACTTTTTGACAGACCCCCTGGAAGGGCGGTCCACCCTAAGGCCAGCGGATGTCCTCGTGTTCGGGTGGGCACAAGGTAAACATGCGTGCGTTGATCTTACAGGGGTGTCTCCGTTGGTTGGACTGCGGGATTCTGGGTTTGTGGCAGGGCAAGCAGTCTTGAAAGCAGAATCCAATAAATTTGCCAAACATGAAGTTGCCTGTCTGGAGAACCAACACGTCTTTGTGCCCTTTGCCTTTGACACGTTTGGAGGTCTAGCGCCCGAAGCAATGCGGTTCTTGGAAAGAGTACAAAAGGTGGTGCAGAGTAACTCCCCAGCGACCAAGGACTCACGTTTTATTTTTAATAGAGTTGGTTTTGCTATTCAAAAGGGGGTAGAGGCGCAACTTGTAGCCCGTTTACCCGTCACTCACTTGTATTAAGTTGTTTGAAGAATGATAATCCATAATTAAAATAAATAAAAAAAAACACGATCCAAGATTGAACAAAGCTTTACAAGTCAAACACAATCTAAGTCTTAGATATTTTTTTCTGTGGATAGCACATGACTAATCTAATATCCATTACCATATCAACCTCTAAGCGCAAAGGATGATTCATGAGACAAAAGTTGCAATTTACGATATACTTCTATATTTTAAACCTAACAAACATATAACCTTGCACTTGTAAGGATTTGAATTCACGTTACTTTTGTTAGGTGGCAAACTTTTACCACACTACAACTAGACCTGTACGTCTTGGGTGATTACAATAAACAATGAAAAGTGTACTTTTATCGTTTTTGAACCCGATGGTGCATTTATGAGAATTTAAGAAAACAAACAGTATAAAACATCGAATATGATGATTTGAAGTTATTAGGTAGGTTTGATTTTTTTTTGAACAACCAACGAAACTAATGCCCGACTACCTGGGGATGCCTGCCCCTTGGGTGAAAGCTCCCCATTATCGCAGGTTTACAAATAGCGTTGGGTAGTCTAAGCTTGCAAGTTCCCGAACCGGGGAAAACCCGCCTTCCAGAAGGCCCGTTGGGGTAAAACCAGGGTATGATCAGATTCAAACTTAAGACCTTAGGTCTATCCCAAAAGGCCTACATTGAACGTGTCCTTAACCGTTATAACATGCATAATTGCTCTCCTCCTATAGCTCCAGTAGTTAAAGGAGATGGCCAGAGATTGAATTTCCTCCATGACTATCTTGCTCGCCATATTACCCAACAAGACGTCAATATAATCACTTGCACCACCTTTGCCTTGATAGCAGAAACTCACACATGTTTGTGATGGCAGAAAGGCGGGTATGTAAGGGATCTTACACCAAAAGACAACCAACTGTCCAAATTAATGTAGTCACATACCATGAAGTTAACAAGTGTTCCGTAGTTTCATCCAGTTCCCCACAAAAACGGCAAACTAATGAGTTCAACATAACATTTCTCTTCAATAAGGCATATAAATAGGCATTCTTTCCATTTGAAACTTCAATCCAAAGAGGTTTACCTTAGAAGGCAACCATTTATTCCAATCTAAAGTGAAATCACAAGGAAGGGGGGGGGGGGGGTGTAACATTACGCATTTATACTTGTACGTTACGATTACCATGAATAAAAAACGTCAAGTTCTATCATTATTGTTCGCATTTTATTATTATTGTGACATTTTGGGAACCCTAATACTATATTAATTGTATATAATATACTTATATATATGTGTTAATTATCCAAAAAATAATTTGCTTGGGCCGGGACTCGAACCCGCGCCCAAGCCGGTTCAAATATACACCATGTCTTAATCAACTGATCCACACAACCATCACGTTTCTTTTCCAGTTTATAATATATTTAACCCGACTTTGGCCCTTCACAGTTGACATGGAAAATCAACTGTGACAGCCAACATCTATAATTACCAATCTTTAACGCGAAATTGATCCATGAAAGGAATGATTTCATGATTATCGGCCATCTACGAGTCAACACACAATCAATTACCGTGTAAATCATTCCAATTATGCTTAATTACACGTCACGCATTAATATCAAGGTCAACCTTACCAATTCATCGATCCAGACCATTACCCTATAAATTGGACATTCCTGGACGATCACAACTCACCAATTCATCTTTCTCACCCCCCAATTCCACTTAATAATCTTTTGTTCTGGTTATTTGATCGCATTGTTGACTTTAAGCATTGACCGATCGTTCGTGATCAATACGTGTTTGTAAGTAACATCTTTTCTGTGGGATTTATTGTTCGGCACATACACAACATTAACCCTAAGGTTAATTGGGTTAATGTTGTGTAAATCATTCAATTGCAAAATCTAGGGTTCGAACCATACGAATTGGGGATGATAACTGTTTTGCATATGTTATATATTTTTAATAAACTGAAACCAAACACAACCACTGGTCTGGACCAAGTGGTTGTGCTTGGTGCTTTCTGAACCGGCTACTCGGGTTCGAAACCCGGCAGCCGCATCAATTCTTTTCTTTTTCTTTGTTTTATTTAAAAACAATCAACTTTATATATATATTATTTATATCTTATAAATTCATTTTAAAATACTAAAACATTTTTAAAAATTCTACAAAAATTATTTTGTATTAATCTAATGAAAAAGTTTAACTCACAATTTTTAGGTTTCAAAAATTTATTTATTTAATATATATAATAATTAAATCAAGTTTATTCTATTATATTTATAAAATTCTATTAAAATATCAAAACAATCTTATAAATTTCCACAAAAATTATTCTAAGTTTTTATAACCATAAACTTTTCTGAAATGATTTTTCTTTCTGAAAAATCATTTATTTAATATTTTTAATCAATTTTTGTTAGTTTTAATCATAATTAAATCATAATAAATCCAATTTTTAATATTTTTGCACCAAAAATTTATATAAATTATTTCTGATTATTCGGAACAGAAATATAATTTTTAATCTAATAATTCTTTAATTTTAGTATTTTTAAATATTAAAGTTAAATTTTGACAATTTGTAATAAATAGATTTTATATTCTATTTTAAAGAAAATAATTTTATAAAAATTATTTTATACTTTAAACACATTATTGTGACCATCCTAAATTCAAATTTTATAAAATGACTTTCATTTATTTAAATATCAAATTTCCCTTTATTTATTACAACATTTTATTATTAATCCAACAAATGTTTATCCCCAAATCGAAACCCTAGAATATACTTGTAACCCTAATTGCTTCCCTAATCTTATCCTTATCCTATACCTTATATAACCCTAAGCCTACATGTGACTACTCTTATTCGTCTGTTGCAATCCTGATCCACCATTAGATTAATAGGACAAAATCCTCAGGTTTAACCTGAACCCCCTTGAGATCTCGTCGAAGTTCTAGATTTTAATAACGAACACGTGCAATCTGGAAGGGTGAACGCCTGTATTCCGTGTCACACCCTCAAATTCCACGTGCGGGGTTTTACCGCGAGGCGCGTGACATACCAGGATCTCAGTCAACGATCACAATAAACATACAACAAACATGCATTCATAATTATATTTAAAACCAAAATATCATGCTTTGAGCTGTAAACCAGCAGCGGAAGCATTCTTGTTTACAACCAAAAGACATATCATTGTTTACAAAGACATTGTTTAATATGCTTCAAAATAATAGACGCTGTGCATGACTCCGTGCGCCTAGTCCGATAACCGCTACCTTAGCGACCTGAGAAGACATGCCAAAAATGTCAACATATAATGCTGGTGAGTTCACAGGTTTTCTTTTATAAAAGTGTTGTCACATGTTTACAAAGATCATTTCCGTTAGTACTATGTCATAAGAACGTTAGCTAGACGTTAAGTGTTTTTACTACTACGGTTGGGAACCCATTACTAAACATGAACCAAAAGTTGATACCAGCCCAGATTGACTGGGCTACCGATGCCTCGGTAACCCGATAGGTGGAGACAATATGCACCCGCCCGGCCCCGCCGTCGAGTGGGGTTTGTGAGGCCCAATAGATCTATCCACATTTCCCCCGTTGTGCGTTCCAGCACATTCATGGTTTCCCCCTGGGACTTTCCATAAAAGCCGTATAGTAACATAAAGTGCCCATAGTATAACATGACCTTTAAATAGTTCGTACGAAGCATGTTTCTCCCCCGAAAGCAAGACAGTAAAAGTGGGGCTGTGAAACTCACCTTGGTTTGCGTTACTTGAAAACAATTAAGTAATTATGTTATGATAGCCCCAGATAGCGGCGACCTATCATAAGATGCGTATAAGTATTGGACTAATAACCCGCAGGCTAACTAGTCCCCGAATGTCCAGACCGTGACCATAAACGTTTGAAAACACCTTTAACTGTTAAACCGACCGTGCCAGACAAGACCCGACATCCCATTGGTGACCCGACCTTCCACGTGTTAGATAAATGCAAAACATCATGCAACATATGCAATTAAACACTTAATACGCGCAAGAGTTCACCTAGTCTAGCATAATGTCCAACTAACGCATAAACAGGTCCGAACACGTCTTACTAAGTCATTGGGTGTATCCCGGGGTTCCTAACATGTTCCTAGGTGTCAAATCGTGTTCCGGGATGTCAAAACGCGTTCACGACAGCAGTACATGCGATTAGGAAGGTTACACGCGAGTAGGCATCAGCCTACAGGCGATTAGGGCCTAATCGCATGAAGTATGAGGCGATTAGGGTCCTAATCGCCCCATATGTCTGCATAATCGCGTGGCATCAGGCGATTAGGATGCCTAATCGCCTGTTGCTGCTGTGTAACGAATTTTCGCGCGTTAAACCCTCCAAATCAGATCCGAAACATGCAACAACACCCAATATCAGACCTAAATCATTTACCAACCCATTTCAAGCAAAAACCCCCAACATATCACTGATCTAGCATGTTCTATGCAATTGTTTCCTAAAATGGCAAAGTACTAGGTTTCACCTACCAACCTTATCTTTCCTTAAATGGAAAGAATCAAATTTCAACCTCTACCAACATGTAAATCATCAAACCTCTGTTCTAACATCTTCCTAGCATCAATTCTAACAACTTTACATCAACAATCATAGCATAACCATCCTAAATCTTCAAGAACATACAAATGGGTCAAAATATGCATTTTCTTCAAAACACCACAATAATGGCTAAGATTCTAAGACAACCTTCCTAATAACCTCTACATAACAGAAGTACAATCATATCTTGAAAACATTCATGTTAAAATCACCAAGAAGACCAACATATGCATGTAAACTTCACATATAACAAGCATTAAGGTGTAGACTTAGTTTAGGACTCTTTTGAAAGGTTTTTAAAGACACATTTTGGTAAAACAAGGTCTGGAACTTTGGGGAACTCAAAATAACAACTTTACAAAGGTTAGGGATGAAGAACACACCTTGGATTTTGCTAAAGAAAGGTGTGTAAGCTTGGGGATGGTGATTTTTGTAGCAAAAAGAGTTCCAGAGGTGTTTCAAGGTGTGTGGGTGGTTTGGGAGCAGCTAGGGTTGTTCTAGAGGTGTTTGGGGAGTTAAGGGTTCTATTTATAGGTGTTTTGACCCGAGCCCTGCTGTTCACGCGATTAGAAGCCCAGATCAGGCGATTAGGGGCCTAATCGCTTCTTTGTTCACGCGATCAGCCTCCTACTCGCGAGTAGGGACTCTAATCGCCACTGTTCACGCGATCAGGCCTCCTACTCGCCCCATTCCCCTGGTAATCGCTTACTGTTCACGCGATTAGGAGTCCCCCAGGCTCCTAATCGCCTATAAGGTGCTGGAATGGGTTTTTGGCGCGTTAAACACTATTTTAACATATTTAAACACGTATTCACATACCGATAAGTCACATAATGATTCCAAACATATAATGCATGATATCCAACACGTTTACATCCGTTCACCAATTCCCGGGACTCGAGACTCGTGTGTGCGTTAGACCCGGCGATTCCACGAATCGCCGATCCTTGTACCCATAGTTATGGACCGACTCCCGATGATTCCCAGAATCATCATACCGACTCGACTGACCCCGTTAAGGACGTAATATGCATGACTCGCTAAAGTAGACTTACTAGTTTAGTCAACGTTACTAACCTGAGTTTGCCGGGTGTCACATCATCCCCTGTTGAAAGAATTTTCGTCCCGAAAATTGCCCAAGGCCAAAAAGGAAGAGACGAAAGAGAAGAAAAATTTTCCGGTTGCCACATCATCCCCCTGTTGAAAGGAATCTCGACCCGAGATTCATTCAGCTTCAGCAGAGACATGTCTTGATTCGAACGCGCGCTTAGGAAATAAATGGGGATATTTAGCCTTCATTTGATCTTCCCGTTCCCACGTGAACTCCGGTCCACGATCAGAGTTCCAACGGACTTTAACAATGCGGATTTTACTCCGGCGAAGGCTACGGATTTTATAGTCAAGAATTTCAAACGGTTCCTCCACGATACGTAGACGATCATCCACCTTGATCTCTTCGAGAGGAACAACCAAAGATTCGTCCGCCAAACACTTCTTCAAATTAGAAACATGGAAGACGTTATGAACATTACTGAGCTCAGCCGGCAGATCAAGCCTGTATGCTACCGGTCCAATCCGTTCCAGGATTGCGAACGGTCCCACATACCGAGGATTCAATTTGCCCCGCTTCCCAAAACGTATAACGCCCTTCCACGGAGATACTTTCAACAAAACCCTGTCGCCAACCTCGAATTCCAAAGGCTTGCGACGACGATCGGCATAGCTCTTTTGACGATCCCGAGCTGCTGCCATGCGGTTACGGATTTGTACGATCTTTTCGGAAGTCTCGTACACAAGTTCCGGGCCGGTGAGTTGACTCTCACCCACCTCGGCCCAACAAAGAGGAGACCGGCATTTCCGCCCGTAAAGAGCCTCGAACGGAGCTGCCTTGATGCTAGAATGGTAACTGTTGTTGTAGGAGAATTCCACTAACGGTAAATGACTCTCCCACCCCTTGCCAAAATCGATCACACATGCCCGAAGCATGTCTTCTGGCGTTTGGATTGCCCGCTCACTTTGACCGTCAGTTTGCGGATGATACGCTGTGCTCATGTCCAACTGAGTACCCAGAGCCTTATGCAAAGACTTCCAGAAGTTAGAGGCGAACCGAGGATCACGATCAGAAATAATAGAGACAGGCACCCCGTGCCGAGAGACCACTTCCTTGAGGTATAACCGTGCCAGACGCTCGAGACCATCGGTCTCTTTGATAGCGAGGAAGTGCGCAGACTTTGTCAACCTATCGACAATTACCCAGATCATGTCGCATCCACTGGGCGATTTCGGGAGTTTGGTCACAAAGTCCATCGTAATCCGCTCCCACTTCCACTCGGGGATTTCAGGCTGTTGCAGAAGGCCGGACGGCTTTTGATATTCGACCTTGACCTTGGCACAGGTCAAGCACTTGCTCACGTACGAAGCCACGTCCGCCTTCATGTTCGGCCACCAATAAAGTATCTTTAGGTCTTGATACATCTTATCGGAACCAGGGTGAATAGAGTACCGGGACTTGTGAGCTTCATCAAGAACGAGCCCCCGCAAGCCCCCAAATAAAGGAACCCAAATACGTTCAGCGAAATAGTGTAACCCATCGGACCTGAGTTCAAGGTGACTATCAGCACCATGCATGGTTTCAGCTTTAAGGTTTTCCTCCTTCAAAGCTTCTTGCTACGCTGTACGGATTCGATCAGGTAAGCCGGAATGGATAGTGAGCTGAAGAGCTCGAACACGACGAGGTTTAGCCGTTTCCTTCCTGCTCAAGGCGTCTGCGACCACATTCGCCTTGCCAGGATGGTATTTGATAGCGCACTCCTAATCATTAAGAAGCTCGACCCAGCGACGCTGTCTTATATTCAACACCTTCTGATCAAAGATATGCTGGAGGCTCTTGTGATCGGTGTAAATAGTGCATTTGGTACCGTACAAGTAATGCCTCCAGATCTTTAGAGCAAAGACCACCGCACCCAATTCCAGATCATGGGTGGGGTAGTTTTTCTCATGAACTTTAAGCTGACGAGAAGCATAGGCGATGACCTTCTCGCGCTGCATCAGTACACAACCAAGACCCCGGATAGAAGCGTCACAATAAACCACAAAATCGTCCGTACCCTCAGGCAAGGACAAGATAGGAGCAGAACAGAGTTTAGCCTTTAACAACTGGAAGGCCGACTCCTGCGAATCACCCCAGTCGAACTTTCTGTCCTTCTGGGTAAGCGAGGTGAGGGGTTGAGCGATCTTCGAAAATCCCTCGATAAAACGACGGTAATAACCTGCAAGGCCTAGGAATTGCCGCACCTCAGATGGCGTCTTTGGTGCTTCCCAGTCTTTAATGGCTTCAATCTTAGCTGGGTCAACGTGAATTCCTTTCTCATTAACAACATGACCAAGGAATTGAACTTCACGCAACCAGAAGCTACACTTAGAAAACTTGGCGTACAACTGTTCCCGCCTCAGAAGTTCCAAAACAAGACGTAAGTGTTCCTGGTGGTCCACCTCGTTCTTGGAATAGACTAGAATATCATCAATGAAGACAATCACGAACTTGTCAAGATAAGGCTTACAAACACGGTTCATCAGATCCATAAAGATGGCAGGTGCGTTGGTGAGACCAAAAGGCATGACCAGGAATTCAAAATGGCCATAGCGAGTTCGAAAGGCGGTCTTCGGAATGTCAGCTTCTTGAACCCTCAACTGATGGTACCCCGACCTCAAATCAATCTTCGAATAGAAACTAGAACCCTGAAGCTGGTCAAATAAGTCATCGATGCGAGGAAGAGGATAGCGATTCTTGATGGTAACCTTATTCAACTCCCGGTAGTCGATACACATCCGCAGGCTTCCGTCCTTCTTCTTGACAAACAAAATAGGGGCTCCCCACGGGGACGAACTAGGTCGAATGAAACCCTTCTCTAACAGCTCCTGCAACTGGTTCGATAACTCCTGCATCTCGGGAGGTGCGAGACGATAAGGGGCACGAGCAATAGGGGCCGCACCCGGAGCAAGTTCAATACCAAATTCGACCTGGCGATATGGAGGAAGACCAGGTAAGTCTTCAGGAAATACATCGGGAAAGTCGCGGACAACAGGAATATCTTCAATCTTCTTCTCCTCTTCAGACGAAACCGAAACAAGTGCCAGAATGGCAGAATACCCCTTCCGAAGATACTTATAGGCTTTCATACACGAAATGATACTCAACGGGACCCCGCTCTTCTCACCGTGCACTAACAGAATTTCTCCATCAGGGAGAGGAAGTCGAATGACTTTATCAAAACAAACGATCTCAGCATAATACAGGGACAACCAATCCATACCCACGACGACATCGAAACTACCCAAGGACACCGGCATAAGATCAATAGGGAAGGAATAACCCGACAACTCAAGGTGACACTCCCTAAGGACGTGCGTCGCCTCGACTTTCTTACCATCAGCCAATTCTATCAAGTACTTAGCCTCTAAAGGTGTAGGTACCCTATCAAGCAATTGACTAAACCCAAGAGATATAAAACTCTTATCGGCACCAGAATCGAATAAAACCGTAGCATAGCGATTATCGAGGAGAAACGTACCAGTAACAGTGTCAGGATCTTGTCGAGCACCGCTCGAACCGATCACGAAGGCGCGAGCATTCCTGCCTCCGCCCCCATTGTTTCCATTACCCGACCCGTTCTTCCCAGCTTCGCCCTGCTTCAACTTGGGGCATTCACGCTTGTAGTGACCAAGTTCACCACAATTGTAGCACCCCTGTTTACCCTGAATTCCCTGGGAAGCAGCAACAGGAGGGGCCGGAGTAGATGTAGCCGGAGGGTTCCGGTTACCCTGAAGATTAACCCTGCAATCCTTTGCCTGGTGCCCAAGCTTATGGCACCTGTGGCAACGGTTCCGGTCCTCGCAACGACCGTTGTGGTGAAATCCACACTGGTCACATTTCGGCTTCTTCCCAATATAACCCCCTGGTTTTTGCTCAGACGATGATCCCCCAGTATCAGACTTCTTCACCTGCTGAGGCTGAGCCGAGCTCGAACCTTTCCCCACAGCTTCCCACTTCCGCTTATTACCATCAGAAGCCTTCACAGTAGCGCCTCGAGGAGGCAAGACCCCTTCAGTCACCTTCATGTTGGTCAGCCTGTGAGCCGACCGAACCACCTCAGAATAAACAGTGAGGTTACCCGCAGCAACTAACCCGGCAATCTCCGGTACCAACCCAGCAACATAATGCTCAATTCTTCGGTATTCGGGTGCGTGCAGATCGGGGCACAACACCGCCAATTCATTGTGCCGAGCAGTATAAGTTTCAATCTCAGAACCCACCATCTTATGATTCCAGACTTCATGCTCAAGCTTCTGGATTTCATCCCTCGGGCAGTACTCATTTTTCAGCAACTGAATGAATTCTGCCCAGGGCATAGCGTGGGCTTCCCCAATGCCCATAGTCTGGGTGGTGGAGTTCCACCAGGTCAAAGCTTGACCCTCCAGGGTCGCAGAAGCATATTTCACCCGGTCGCCCTCCGGGCAGCTGCACATCGAGAAAACAGATTCGATTTTCTCCAACCATCGGAGCAGTCCCACTGCCCCTTTAGTGCCGCTAAAGTTGTGGGGCTTACAATCCATAAACTTTTTGTAAGAACACTGGGATGGAGGAGGATTGACAGCACCACCTGGAACAGACACGTGGGTGAGAATCAAGAAAAGGTAAAGTACCCTAGAACAAGGTAGAATAGGTGAGGATCGACGTACCACCCATAGCATTATGAGCGGCTTGGAATGCAGCCAGAGCAATATTCACGTGCTGCTGCATTAAGTTATCCAATTCAGCTTGGGTCATATTAATATTCCTGCGGCCACCGCCGCCACCACGGCCGCCAGCACGACCGCCCGCACGGCCGCCTCTGCGACCTCCACGAGCTCCTGACATCTTCTGTCACAAAATGAAACAAAATATTTAGGCTCGCCCGTGGTATAACCCATTAGGAGTTTCAAGAACTAGACAGAGCCCAGCTCGGGTCCATCCGTTCAAGCCCAAAGTCCGCCAGGGATCCCACGCGTCACAGTTTATGATCTCGTGTGAACCCGACATGATAAACTGTTCCACATGGTCCTCCAGGCGCGCTTTAAGTTTGAAGTTCAAGTCACCGAACACTAGCGCCCAATCATGGTATTATCATAAGTATAAGTACAAGATAGTATGCATAAGAACGGGCGTGTTCATTAGGGCATAGAGGGGAGATGTCCAAATCCCTGGACAGATCTCAAGAGTACGCCGAAGCTACCACAATGTACACCGCCGTCAAGAAAGTTCAATAGTATATCGTTCGTCGCCGAATTATAGTAAGGACGAGTCAAGAAATAGGATGATAAGGAGTAAGTAGATGATGTAGCGTAGTAGATGATGACACCGACACCCCGACAAGTCATATTGTTACCCACTTGCTAAGACTCGACTAATTGTGACCGTCTAGTGTGTGCGACTCAGTTATAGACTAGACTCTACATGCAGTCTTAGTTCACTATAACCGTTGGCTCTGATACCAATCTGTCACACCCTCAAATTCCACGTGCGGGGTTTTACCGCGAGGCGCGTGACATACCAGGATCTCAGTCAACGATCACAATAAACATACAACAAACATGCATTCATAATTATATTTAAAACCAAAATATCATGCTTTGAGCTGTAAACCAGCAGCGGAAGCATTCTTGTTTACAACCAAAAGACATATCATTGTTTACAAAGACATTGTTTAATATGCTTCAAAATAATAGACGCTGTGCATGACTCCGTGCGCCTAGTCCGATAACCGCTACCTTAGCGACCTGAGAAGACATGCCAAAAATGTCAACATATAATGCTGGTGAGTTCACAGGTTTTCTTTTATAAAAGTGTTGTCACATGTTTACAAAGATCATTTCCGTTAGTACTATGTCATAAGAACGTTAGCTAGACGTTAAGTGTTTTTACTACTACGGTTGGGAACCCATTACTAAACATGAACCAAAAGTTGATACCAGCCCAGATTGACTGGGCTACCGATGCCTCGGTAACCCGATAGGTGGAGACAATATGCACCCGCCCGGCCCCGCCGTCGAGTGGGGTTTGTGAGGCCCAATAGATCTATCCACATTTCCCCCGTTGTGCGTTCCAGCACATTCATGGTTTCCCCCTGGGACTTTCCATAAAAGCCGTATAGTAACATAAAGTGCCCATAGTATAACATGACCTTTAAATAGTTCGTACGAAGCATGTTTCTCCCCCGAAAGCAAGACAGTAAAAGTGGGGCTGTGAAACTCACCTTGGTTTGCGTTACTTGAAAACAATTAAGTAATTATGTTATGATAGCCCCAGATAGCGGCGACCTATCATAAGATGCGTATAAGTATTGGACTAATAACCCGCAGGCTAACTAGTCCCCGAATGTCCAGACCGTGACCATAAACGTTTGAAAACACCTTTAACTGTTAAACCGACCGTGCCAGACAAGACCCGACATCCCATTGGTGACCCGACCTTCCACGTGTTAGATAAATGCAAAACATCATGCAACATATGCAATTAAACACTTAATACGCGCAAGAGTTCACCTAGTCTAGCATAATGTCCAACTAACGCATAAACAGGTCCGAACACGTCTTACTAAGTCATTGGGTGTATCCCGGGGTTCCTAACATGTTCCTAGGTGTCAAATCGTGTTCCGGGATGTCAAAACGCGTTCACGACAGCAGTACATGCGATTAGGAAGGTTACACGCGAGTAGGCATCAGCCTACAGGCGATTAGGGCCTAATCGCATGAAGTATGAGGCGATTAGGGTCCTAATCGCCCCATATGTCTGCATAATCGCGTGGCATCAGGCGATTAGGATGCCTAATCGCCTGTTGCTGCTGTGTAACGAATTTTCGCGCGTTAAACCCTCCAAATCAGATCCGAAACATGCAACAACACCCAATATCAGACCTAAATCATTTACCAACCCATTTCAAGCAAAAACCCCCAACATATCACTGATCTAGCATGTTCTATGCAATTGTTTCCTAAAATGGCAAAGTACTAGGTTTCACCTACCAACCTTATCTTTCCTTAAATGGAAAGAATCAGATTTCAACCTCTACCAACATGTAAATCATCAAACCTCTGTTCTAACATCTTCCTAGCATCAATTCTAACAACTTTACATCAACAATCATAGCATAACCATCCTAAATCTTCAAGAACATACAAATGGGTCAAAATATGCATTTTCTTCAAAACACCACAATAATGGCTAAGATTCTAAGACAACCTTCCTAATAACCTCTACATAACAGAAGTACAATCATATCTTGAAAACATTCATGTTAAAATCATCAAGAAGACCAACATATGCATGTAAACTTCACATATAACAAGCATTAAGGTGTAGACTTAGTTTAGGACTCTTTTGAAAGGTTTTTAAAGACACATTTTGGTAAAACAAGGTCTGGAACTTTGGGGAACTCAAAATAACAACTTTACAAAGGTTAGGGATGAAGAACACACCTTGGATTTTGCTAAAGAAAGGTGTGTAAGCTTGGGGATGGTGATTTTTGTAGCAAAAAGAGTTCCAGAGGTGTTTCAAGGTGTGTGGGTGGTTTGGGAGCAGTTAGGGTTGTTCTAGAGGTGTTTGGGGAGTTAAGGGTTCTATTTATAGGTGTTTTGACCCGAGCCCTGCTGTTCACGCGATTAGAAGCCCAGATCAGGCGATTAGGGGCCTAATCGCTTCTTTGTTCACGCGATCAGCCTCCTACTCGCGAGTAGGGACTCTAATCGCCACTGTTCACGCGATCAGGCCTCCTACTCGCCCCATTCCCCTTGTAATCGCTTACTGTTCACGCGATTAGGAGTCCCCCAGGCTCCTAATCGCCTATAAGGTGCTGGAATGGGTTTTTGGCGCGTTAAACACTATTTTAACATATTTAAACACGTATTCACATACCGATAAGTCACATAATGATTCCAAACATATAATGCATGATATCCAACACGTTTACATCCGTTCACCAATTCCCGGGACTCGAGACTCGTGTGTGCGTTAGACCCGGCGATTCCACGAATCGCCGATCCTTGTACCCATAGTTATGGACCGACTCCCGATGATTCCCAGAATCATCATACCGACTCGACTGACCCCGTTAAGGACGTAATATGCATGACTCGCTAAGGTAGACTTACTAGTTTAGTCAACGTTACTAACCTGAGTTTGCCGGGTGTCACATTCCGAGTCTTCTGTCTAGGCTGGCATTGCGCATATATCCCAATCAGACGAGGGACCCGGATGCCTACCTGGGAATTCTGGGGATGAGTGTTCACTTATAGGCTAAAGCATGTCTTCATATGTTATTAGAATTTAAAATCTTTGATAAGTCAACATTTTCGTTTATTCGTTTTAATTAATGAATAAATGATTACATTCCTTATATAACCTCATTCATTTCATTGTGTCTATTACAGATCATGCCTCCACGTCGCAGCACTCGCAATAGCAATGGTGAGAACCACGAGGAAGGTGGCGACAACCATAACCATAACCACGGTCCTAACCACAACAACAACGGTGTCGATGCCCAACTGGCTGCGATCATTTCTCAATAAATGGCGCAGCAAATCACGACTCTGGTTCCTAATCTACTAGCTCAAGTCATCCAGATGAACGACAACGGGAACGGTAACGGTAACGGCAACGGGAACGGTAACGGCAATGGTAATGGAAATGGAAACCACAACGGAAACGGGAATGGTCTCCCAGCCTGTACCCTTAAGCACTTTAATTCTTGTAATCCCCCAAAGTTTAGTGGAGAAGAAGGAGCTACAGGACTCCTACAATGGTTTGAGGGTATTGAGAATACCTTCATCAACAGTGAATGCCCCGACAACTTCAAGGTTCGTTACGCCATGAGTGTTCTTCACAAACGAGTACTCACTTGGTGGAATGAAGAAAAGCGCACCCGTGGGGCTGAAGTTGCTCTTGCTATGACATGGGACCAAGTCAAGGAGGTTATGAAGGAAGAGTTTTGTCCTCGCAACGAGGTTAAGAAGCTAGAAGATGAATTCCACACCCTAGCTCAAGATAGTGGGGAAAACCTTGCCTACAATACCCGCTTTCACGAGCTTAGCTTATTGTTGCCTCACAAAGTCACTCCCCTGCCGGTAGCCATCGAGAAGTATATCGGTGGTCTGCCCATGCAAATTCAGGACACCGTTTGGGGAAGGAATCCTGCCACTTTGGAAGAAGCCAAACGTCTAGCGGCTACTCTTACTGATAATCACGTGAAGAACGGTACTCTCTTCCGCAAGGGCACTAAGAAGACGGTGGCCAAAGACACTCCTCAACCCGCTATTGAAGTCAAGCCTGAGACCTCAAGCAACAAAAAGCGCAAGGCTAGGAACTACATGGTTGCTACCACTCCACCTGCTCCCAAAACCCAGCCAAGAAGCCGTATGCGGGAGTCACCCTCTCTGCAACACTTGTCAATACCATCACCTTCCTGGCAGACCGTGCCGCCAATGTAATAACTGTAAGCGGTATAGACACTATACCAACGCTTGTCAAGCCCCTGCTGCCCAAAACAACCAAAACAACCCAGCCAGAAATGCCCCAGCTCCCAACCAACAAAACAACATGCCTGCTCGTGGTCAACGCTACGAGTGTGGCAGCCCTGATCACTATATCAACAATTGCCCCAATCGTAACCAAAACCAGAACCAGAACCAAAACCGCAACCAAAACCAAAACCAGAACCGCAACCAGAACCAAGGTGCTCGAGGCCGCGCCTACAATCTCAATGCTAACCAGGCCCGTGACAACAACGAGGTGGTGAATGGTACGTTTCTCATTAATAACCACTATGCATCCATATTATTTGATTCGGGAGCTTATAAGTCATTTGTATCACTGAAGTTTGAACCTTTACTTAACCTACCCCAAACTAATCTAGAGGAACCTTTAGTGGTAGAGGTAGCTAATGGGAAGTCTATCTCGATCAACTCTATTATTCGTAACTGTGTGTTGAACCTCGACGATCATACTTTCTTTATCGATCTCATCCCTATGCATCTTGGAAGTTTTGATGTCATAGTAGGCATGGACTGGTTGTCAATCCATCGTGCTGAAATTCTGTGTTTTGAGAAAGTCATACGCATTCCTCTCGAATCTGGTGAGATTTTGAAGATCTATGGTGAGAAGCCCTGTGGCGAGCTTAAGCTCATGTCTTGTACTACTGCCCAAAAGTACTTACGAAAAGGGTATAAAGCCTTCTTAGCTAACGTGATAGAGAAGAAGGACAAAGGCAAAAGTATCCAAGACATTCCAATCATTCGGGACTATCCTGAAGTCTTCCCAGAGGATTTACCTGGTTTGCCTCCTGCTCGACAAGTGGAATTTAGAATTGATCTTGTTCCTAGTGCTAATCCTGTCGCTAAAGCTCCTTATCGTCTTGCACCCTCTGAGATGCAAGAACTTGCCAGTCAACTACAGGAACTTTCTGATAAAGGTTTCATTCGCCCCAGTTCTTCTCCATGGGGAGCCCCTGTCTTGTTTGTTTAGAAGAAAGATGGATCTCTTAGAATGTGTATCGACTATCGTGAACTCAACAAACTCACCATCAATAATCGTTATCCACTGCCTAGGATTGACGATCTCTTCGATCAACTTCAAGGAGCTACCCACTTCTCGAAGATTGATCTTCGTTCTGGTTCTCATCAGCTTAGAGTCCACGATGAAGATATTCCCAAGACAGCCTTTCGTACACGATATGGTCACTATGAATTCATGGTCATGCCTTTTGGATTGACCAACGCTCCCGCAGTGTTTATGGATTTAATGAATCGGGTTTGTAGACCCTACCTCGACAAATTTGTGATCGTCTTCATCGATGATATTTTGATTTACTCTAAATCAAAATCCGATCACGAACAACATCTTCACTCCATCTTGGGTCTCCTAAAGAAAGAACAATTGTATGCTAAGTTCTCGAAATGTGAATTTTGGCTTAAGGAAGTTCAATTTTTGGGACATGTCATTGATATGAACGGAATTCATGTTGATCCCGCAAAGATCGAAGCTGTGAAGAATTGGAGTGTTCCTAAAACTCCAACTGAAGTCCGTTCTTTCCTTGGTTTGGCTGGTTATTATCGTCGATTCATCGCCAACTTCTCTAAGATCGCTGTTCCTCTCACTGCCTTAACTCACAAGGGTAAACCCTATGAGTGGGGACCAAAGCAAGAGGAAGCATTTGAAACTCTTAAGCTGAAACTCTGTGAAGCTCCTATCCTGTCTCTACATGATGGTAATGATGATTTCGTGGTCTATTGTGATGCATCAAACCAAGGTCTTGGTTGTGTTCTCATGCAACGAGGAAAGGTTATTGCTTATGCGTCTCGACAACTCAAGACTCACGAAAAGAATTATACCACCCATGATCTTGAATTAGGCGCTGTTGTCTTTGCTCTTAAGATTTGGAGACACTATCTTTATGGGACCAAATGTGTGGTGTTCACAGACCACAAAAGTCTCCAACATGTCTTCGACCAGAAAAATCTTAACATGAGGCAACGACGTTGGGTTGAGTTACTTAACGACTACGATTGCGAAATTCGCTATCATCCTGGCAAAGCGAATGTTGTGGCTGACGCACTTAGTCGTAAAGAGCGTATCACACTTCAATGTGCGAGAGTTCGTACTGATCTTCAGGATCACATTCTCCAGGCTCAACGTACATCAGTCACCCAAGGTAACATGTACGATGAAATGTCTTGTGGTGCTAAAACTCAACTTGAAACCAAACCCGATGGTCTTCTCTATTTTCTTAACCGACTGTGGATTCCCGACCGCGATGATCTTCGTACTTTTCTCATGAACAAGGCTCATAAGTCTCGTTATTCTATTCATCCTGGTGCTGACAAGATGTACCAAGATCTTCGTTATTCTTATTGGTGGCCTGGTATGAAGAAAGATATTGCTCTTTTCGTTGCAAAATGCCTCACTTGTTCAAAGGTCAAGGCTGAACACCAACGACCATCTGGTATGCTCGAACAACCAGAAATTCCTGTATGGAAATGGGAGAGCATAGCTATGGACTTCATCACCAAACTCCCTCGTACACCCAAAGGTTTTGACAGTATTTGGGTAATCGTCTATCGTTTGACCAAGTCAGCCCACTTCTTACCTATTCGTGAGAAGTACTTTGTGGAAAGGTTGGCAAGGATGTACGTAAGTGAAATCGTATGTCGTCATGGTATACCTTTGGACATTATCTCTGATCGTGATGGTCGTTTCACCTCTCACTTTTGGGATTCTTTACAAGATGCTTTGGGTACCAAGTTGAACCTGAGTACTGCTTATCACCCTCAAACAGATGGTCAGACTGAACGGACCATCCAGACACTTGAGGATATGCTCAGGGCATGTATCATCGATTTTGGTGGCGCATGGGATTCTCATCTTCCTTTGGTTGAGTTTTCATACAACAACAGTTATCACGCCAGCATTAACATGGCTCCTTTCGAGGCACTCTATGGTCATAAATGTCGTTCACCTGTCTGTTGGACTGAGGTTGGTGAAGCCCGTATCACTGGACCCGAACTAATCCAGGAAACCACAGACAAAATCCAACTTATTCAGGATAATCTTCTCAAGGCTAGAAGTCGTCAGAAGAGTTATGCTGATAAACGTCGTAAACCCTTGGAATTTCAAGTTGGGGACCTTGTACTTCTTCAGGTATCTCCTTGGTATGGAGTGATTCGTTTCGGTAGAAAGGGAAAACTAGCTCCTCGATACGTAGGCCCATTCAAAATTCTTGACAGAGTTGGAAAAGTGGCTTACAAACTTGATCTTCCACCTGATCTAAGCAATGTTCACCCGACCTTTCATGTTTCGAATCTCAAGAAATGCTTAGCAGACGAGAACCTCCATGTTCCTCTTGAGGATGTGCAAATCGATGAAACTATGCACATTATCGAGAAACCCGTCGAGATTGTTGAAACTGGAGTCAAGAAACTCAAGCGCAGTCGCATTTCGATCGTTAAGGTTCGTTGGGAATCTAAACGAGGTCCAGAGTTCACTTGGGAACGTAAAGACCAGATGAAGTCTAAGTACCCACATCTTTTTCCACCAGACTCTCCAACTCCAACTTCGGGACGAAGTTCCTAAAAGTAGGGGAGACTGTAACATTACGCATTTATACTTGTACGTTACGATTACCATGAATAATAAACGTCAAGTTCTATCATTATTGTTCGCATTTTATTATTATTATGACATTTTGGGAACCCTAATACTATATTAATTGTATATAATATACTTATATATATGTGTTAATTATCCAAAAATAATTTGCTTGGGCCGGGACTCGAACCCGCGCCCAAGCCGGTTCAAATATACACCATGTCTTAACCAACTGATCCACACAACCATCACGTTTCTTTTCCAGTTTATAATATATTTAACCCAACTTTGGCCCTTCACAGTTGACATGGAAAGTCAACTGTGACAGCCAAAATCTATAATTACCAATCTTTAACGCGAAATTGATCCATGAAAGGAATGATCTCATGATTATCGGCCATCTATGAGTCAACACACAACCAATTACCGTGTAAATCATTCCAATTATGCTTAATTACACGTCACGCATTAATATCAAGGTCAACCTTACCAATTCATCGATCCAGACCATTACCCTATAAATTGGACATTCCTGGATGATCACAACTCGCCAATTCATCTTTCTCACCCCCCAATTCCACTTAATAATCTTCTGTTCTGGTTATTTGATCGCATTGTTGACTTTAAGCATTGACCGATCGTTCGTGATCAATACGTGTTTGTAAGTAACATCTTTTCTGTGGGATTTATTGTTCGGCACATACACAACATTAACCCTAAGGTTAATTGGGTTAATGTTGTGTAAATCATTCAATTGCAAAATCTAGGGTTCGAACCATACGAATTGGGGATGATAACTGTTTTGCATATGTTATATATTTTTAATAAACTGAAACCAAACACAACCACTGGTCTGGACCAAGTGGTTGTGCTTGGTGCTTTCTGAACCGGCCACGCGGGTTCGAAACCTGGCAGCCGCATCAATTCTTTTCTTTTTCTTTGTTTTATTTAAAAACAATCAACTTTATATATATATTATTTATATCTTATAAATTCATTTTAAAATACTAAAACATTTTTAAAAATTCTACAAAAATTATTTTGTATTAATCTGATGAAAAAGTTTAACTCACAATTTTTAGTTTTCAAAAATTTATTTATTTAATATATATAATAATTAAATCAAGTTTATTCTATTATATTTATAAAATTCTATTAAAATATCAAAACAATCTTATAAATTTCCACAAAAATTATTCTAAGTTTTTATAACCATAAACTTTTCTGAAATGATTTTTATTTCTGAAAAATCATTTATTTAATATTTTTAATCCATTTTTGTTAGTTTTAATCATAATTAAATCATAATAAATCCAATTTTTAATATTTTTGCACCAAAATTTTATATAAATTATTTCTGATTATTCGGAACAGAAATATAATTTTTAATCTAATAATTCTTTAATTTTAGTATTTTTAAATATTAAAGTTAAATTTTGACAATTTGTAATAAATAGATTTTATATTTTATTTTAAAGAAAATAATTTTATAAAAATTATTTTATACTTTAAACACATTATTGTGACTATCCTAAATTCAAATTTTATAAAAAGACTTTCATTTATTTAAATATCAAATTTCCCTTTATTTATTACAACATTTTATTATTAATCCAACAAATGTTTATCCCCAAATCGAAACCCTAGAATATACTTGTAGACTAGATAGACTTAGACTTATTTGTTGCCTTATACATAGGGTAATACTTGGCAATCTTTAGGGCTACACTCATACTATTTCTCAAGACTTAATACTATACTAAGGTGAGTTTACGTAACCATGTTTATGCGATTCTTTATACTTGCAACATTTAAGCAATTCTACATGTATGTCTAGTTGTAAACTTTAACGCCTCATGAATTAGACAACAACAACAGTTTCAACGAGTTTCAACATTACATAATCATTAGCTATGGCCAAGCCGGCGATACTCAATAATAGATCTATTGGATTGACAATCCCACCCGGATACGTGTACCTCCTACATAGGTAGCGTGGGTGATTGTTATCGTTCCAACATATCATTAAGGTGAACCGTGGATGACGGGATGGACCTAAACTAGTCGGAGGTTTGATTATGTCGATTCAACATATTATGCTTATTCATGTAGACTTGAACTTACGATAGACATATGAATTGCTAAACTTTTATACTTAAACTATTTGCTTAACATGGATTATGTATTCTCACCAACTTCTAGTTGACCCCCCATTTTTACAACTCAACAGGAAATAATGATGCATGAAGGCTAGAGTATTTTCATGAGAAGACAATTTGAAGTCTATGCTTGTTTGATCTTTGTGATGTATTAGATTTCCACGTTGAAACTCATTATGTATTCCTATTTTTGGATATTTGCACTTTAAATTTATTTCAATTAAAATTTGGTTACCATGTGCTACTGTATACTCATTCTTACGTGACACCTCGATGTTTCCGCCATCGGTTGGGGTGTTACAGGGGGTTAAGGATTTTCTTGGCCGATTTTACCTGTAAGTTCCCAATCTTCTCTGCTGTCGAAATCCAACTGTCTCTAAGCTAGACCAATCTAACCCGACTCAAAGTATCCAGAATTTTGTTTACTTCATTCAACTTGGTCGGACCATCCAGGTACGTGTCCAATGCCAATGCCACGTAACAAGTCCATCATGCTCAGAAAGTTGTCAGAATAACAATCAGAACAACCCAAATTGCCACATGCCTGTCTAATCATACATTTGTTCTTTCTTTATTTTCTCGAAAACGATCAACTCAAACACCATTCAAACCTACTACAAAATATACACATATCCATTATAAGACTAAAATCCTTAACCAGTTAAGGGCGGACGGGGTGGTCCATGATGACCACCCCGTGATTTGCGTGATACCGCGAAACACCGCCCCCATTCAATCACGGCCGCGAAGCATTAATCTCGTGATGTACATCACGACCGTTGGCTGGCAACGGTCAATTTAGACAATATTCAAAAAAAAAATTAATATATATATATATATATATATACATATATATACTCACACAAATTTACCCATTCATACCCACACTCACAAATCTTCTTCTATACATAAAAAAAATCACCAAATTCAACTCATCATCCTCATCATTCACTTTCACAATGGTTACTTGGACGCAAGAGAAGGAAATTGCGTTAGTGATCGCGTACGACACCGTACACCCCAATGACGCATCAACTAGCAGCGGTCGGGATCGTGGTCGTGTTCGTGGACGAAGCCACGCTCCGAACTGGAAACAAGTTTTAGCCGAGTTTAGTCAACTTGTCGGGGGAACACAACGTTCGTGTGATTCAATCTCTCACAAGCACGCGGACCTCAAATCGAAGTGTCAATGCTTCAAAAATTTATTTAAAAAAAGGTGAATAATAACCCCAACGAAACCGAAGATGTGCAAGTTGGCTTTGCTCAAATCAACTACGCGGCTGAGTTCGGGGTTGATTTTCAACATGTTTCGGCGTGGCGAATGTTACGCCCTAAATTTTATTAGGGTTTTACTAATGTTTGTATTTTTTTTATTAGTTTTTATTTTATTTGTAGTAGTGTGTTATTTTTTTTAGTTTTTATTTTATTTCTAGTAGTGTGTTTTTATTTTAATTTAATGTTTTTATTTTTATAAATGTAATGTTTGTATTTTATATATTTATGATTTTTTATGAATTTGTTAAATGCATTACATAAATTAAACCTATTAAATTAAATAAAACATTACATAAATAAAAACATTAACATAATTAAACCTAAATAATTAAACATTACATACATAATCCTAAATCACTTTTATTTAATTAACATTACAAATCCTAAACATAGATAATTAAACCTAAACCCTCTACTACGGAGAATAATTATTCCAGTCCTCTATTGTGTACTTCGGCGAGGACACGGAACGATCGCTATCACGATCATCGGACCTGCCATCCCAGCGGATGCGACAATACTCAGGAGTTGATAAATAGTATTGTTCCTCATCCATAGCAGCCCTAGCTGCTTCGTACTCCTCTTCAGTTGGCTCTCGAGCAGGAGGGTTTGGGTTGAGGTTGGGGTTGGGGTTGGGTCTCCACTAGTTGTTGACGCCCCAATCCCATGGTAGCCATGGTATAATCCAAAGCGTAGATTAGTTTCTCATCATTGAGAGGAGCATATGGTATTGGGGGAGTGTACCCTGGTAGAGGAGGAATGCTAGAGAACATTGGATGAGTAGGAGGAGGAGATAACATTGGTTGAGTAGGATGAGGAGGAGAGAACATTGGTTGTGGAGGAGGAGGAGGAGGAGAGAAGATTGGTTGTGGAGGAGGAGGAGAAGAGAAGATTGGTTGTGGAGGAGGAGGATGAGTTGATGAAAAAGGTAGACGACGTCTCCGGCGAGAGTATCGCCGGAGATCGGAAGGTCTGGCAGCTTCGTTAGGATAACCACCACCCATATCTTTGAATGTTTGAGTGATAATTGTGACTAAGAAGGAGGTTTTGGTCATGTGTTTATAGGGTTAGAAAAGTAGCCGTTTGAAAACTAGTTGTTTGAATAATAATTTTTTTTAAATATTTAAATAATTTTTTTAAATACTTAAATAATTTTTTTTAAATATTTAAATAAATTTTTTTTAAATATTTAAATAATTTTTTTATTAATTAAAATGTAATGTTTTTAGTTTATTTAAAAAAAGTTTAGTGATGAAATGTGATAGAATGTGAACACCGCCACATGGATTTAGTGATGAAATGTGATAGAATGAGACGACACAAAATGATTGGGTGTAATAGTGTGATGGGTGTGATAAATTTGTAACCACCTCATGTGCCCTAAAAGAAACACATATAGTAAATACCTTGATAATAGTAAGCTATAAGCTAGGACATTGGTATAATACATAGCATGCTATTTGCTAAATTCTAAGGGGACGGGGCACTACCAATAAATGGAGTTAGTACCTTACTAACCCACGGATCACAGTAACACCGTCACCGGTAGCAAAGGTAGTAGGTTTGGGTAGTTAATTAATGAAGTGAAATCCGTGAAATTTGGTGGCTTTTGTGGGGAAATTTTTTTAGAGTAGTTCAGTGTAGTGTTGCCTCCAAATTTATGTTTCAGTGTATTGAACCAGTGAAGTAATATGATAGTGTCGGATTGGTAGAAATCAGGGTAGTTAACTCAAGTGTAGCGCTTCTCCTTCACTAATCATATACGACAAGTGGTGGTTAGTTATTATTTACAAACTAGTGGGAAGACCCGCGCGTTGCGGCGGGTATTTATGCCTTTTTTTCCCGCACGTTGCGCGACAGGTTTCACGTTTTGCAGCACTTTGTTTGTTTTTCAACGTTTCATTTTATGTTTGGTTATGTGCCTTGTGTGGAATACCTACGTAATGAATTCCCGTGAGTAAGGAATGAAAAGAAGTAACGTTTAGTAAAGGAATGGTTCTTATGCAAATCGTAACCGTAGGAAATAATGGGCATGATTTTGTCCATTTCAGGTGGGGCCATGTCTTCTTAAAGTTCCAAGGGAAGGGTGATTGTCGATGTACTACCATTGAGTGGTATCACTCAAATTTTGGCTGGTGCTTAGCAGTTTTGGTTGAAGCATAGTATCACTTATTACGTTTATTTCATAGTGTAAGTGAGGCAGTTGGATTGGGTCGGCCTCTTTTTTACCCATTAGACATTCTGGGTAGATGGTTACGTTGTAACACGGAGAAAATATGTCATACCTAATCAATGTGTGTTACATTCTGGGTATAGTGTAAATATATCGTTTTAAACACTTGATACAAGTGCACTGTTAATGAATACAAATTAACAAGTATGAACTTCAATCCATTACAACGGGTGTTCCATAACATTACACATAAAGTCAAAATTTGGAGAAGATTAACATTTTAGAATTTCTCCTTTAATCCACTACAACGGGTGTTGCAGCTTGTGGATGTTGTCCATAGGGCACAAGGAGATTTGATTTATAAATATTAAAAATTTTGATTTATATTCTCAATCAAGCACTTCTTACCTACCAAAAATTTCAATGATTGGGATCACATACATTATCATGTCGTATAGACATGTTCTAATTTTTCATCTTTATTTTTAAAAAAGAAATGCATACAAACATATTTTTTTTACTATATATGAGTTTTAACAAAAAAAAAAAGGGGCAAAGCCGGTGCCCAAGTTGAGCAAGCATGGTCTTGGGTTGTTGTTCCAATATAGGCATGATATGTGTATATTAAAATTTTAGATTAACTTTCAACAACTAAACCATTGGTTTTAGTTTCTCAATGCTATCAGCGGTTGGTGATAATACCACACAATATACACTATTTCCCATTTACTATACTTATGCATCAAATCCATTTGTTGGCTGTATGTTTCTTACTAATATTATTAACAAAAACTAATTTGAATTTTAATTAGGAAAAAAAAAGACTAACAAAGAGAGGAAGACGACCTTATTGATGATCAAGGAACCATTTAACTTATATATTTTAATTGTGAGTTTAACTTTTAAAAGACCCGTTTTGGCATTACTCAGTTCTTTCTAACGTGGTCCATTTAGACACCCAATGACAAAAAAGACTTCTAAATCTTTCATGGACATTGCTCCAAGGTTCGCCCGAATATTAACTGAGTATGCTAGTAAGAAATAAACATGACTAATATCTCATTATTGCAAGAGTAATAGCAGATTAGCAGCACAACATATGGAGTCGAATGACTCAAATGAAAAGAATCTTGTACAGAGTAATAGTAACACATCTTAATAACTTGCCTAACATCATTTTAAAAATTCTTTTTCACAAAGAGACATGTTGACTGTTGGTCTCTTGATCTTTTCCCTATATGTAGTCAATAAATTTAGTAAGTTTAATGTATCAGCATCCACCTTTTGTCACACATTCATTCATTTTAATAATCAAACTATAATGATTCATAAATATAATAGAGAAAGAACAAAGAGAAACATAAATAATTTTTTTTAACCCAAACTTACCTCTCTCTAGATTTTTTCCTCAAAAAGAACCCGCCCGACTTGTATCTTGTAGTTGGAAGTGAATTAATAAGATCTTCAGAAAAACCCCGACTCTCAGTCCCAATAGTCTCGCCTAAATCAAGTAATTCCTGCACGAATTAAACAAGGGTATTTTAAATCCGTTCTTGCTGTAATTTATTAAGAAAACCTTAACATTAGCATTAACCAATGAATACTAAATAGCAAACCTCGTATGTCATATTGTCTGGATCGATATCATCATGCCAAACAACCTGCAAAGCACACCCATTAACTTTTTGTTGCAATGAGTGTATCACAGACAAAATACGGTCAAACTGTCAACGAATAAAGCTAATTCTCAGATTGGATAATAAGCCTGATTATGGACTCACGGCATTCATAAAGGCCCATGAAAAAAAAATCAAACTGAAAAAGCATACCGGAGAACTTGAAGCACTGTTTGGACTATACTACTTGCGACATTAAAAAAATGGCATAAGTAAATCTGATCATCAACTAAAGTTGATATGAAGAATTAAATTAGCTACATAAGAAATGAGTAAAGATTAAATTAACCACTACATGCAAATTCTAGCTTAACTTCCTAAAGGGTAGCTACTTTTGGTTTATATGTTTAAACATACACACACATAAATATAGAGGTTTGTTGAAACATAACCAACATTAAGTAGAGAAACTACGAGAAACACATAAATGCTTTTTAATCGTGGTGTTAAAACTTGTGGAACAAATAATAATGGTAATGTGGTGGAATCAAGTATAGAAAAACTTATCTCTATAAGTTCCCAACATATGGGTCAAGTTTTTCTTCTTCTTTTTCAAGAATTCTTTTATGAATCCTCTTCTTTATTTTTCTTGTATTTTTTTTCTAGTCTTTCAAATAAGGCACAAAGTCTTCTATGTATACAAGACCTAAAGATGAGTGAAGAGACGAACTTAATTAGAGCCATAAACTCTAATAAAGTGAAATAAAGAACCCTACTCAAGAGTCTCCTTAATAATTTCACTAAAATTGCCATTGGGGTTGGTGGCCCAATGGTAGGAGCAAAGCTTCTAGGAACACCTAAGGGGAGGTCATGGGTTCAAGTCTCATAAGGAGTAGAAATTTGCCGTTAAAAAAAAATAATAATTTCACTAAAATCAATTAAATTTCATTCATCATATTATTAAATTTTTGTAGTTTCCAACATCTTCTTGAATGAAACATTCATTGGTAACATTGATGATGAAAAAGGAAAACTATAAGGCAAAGGATGTTTATGAGGGTAGGGATGGAAGAAGGAGGGTAGTATTGTAAAAGTGTTTTAATATTGTAAAGCATGAGGTGGGTAAAATGTCTACATTGCCCCTTTAAGTGTCTTAATTGTCACAACTATCCCCATAATACCCTTGAATTTCATGCTTTAATATGTTGAGCATGTTGCATCTTAAGTTGTACGAAAATGCAAATTACTAAATAATACATCACTTCTCCATTATCAAATACTATAGGTATAGATAATAATGCATTTATTGTGAAAATACCACACGTACAAGTTGTACGGCCCATTGGCCCGTCAATTAGCCAATGTCAACATAACAAAAACTGATTCGATATCAACTTTTCTATTGGTTTTAGATCCTAAATCATGCTAAAAGATAACAAAGTCTATAAAGACAAGTTAAAAGTTTGCAATAAAACCATGAAATTCATAACTTAATTATAAATACTAATAAAAATATGAAAAAGTGTGATCACATTTATCTGATCCCAGCTGTAAACATGTCCTTGAATCTGTTGCGAATCCAAGTCCCTTTGCTTTGCTTTTTTTCGTGGGACACTTTTGTTCCTCAAACAAAATGGTCAATATACCACAATGTAAAAGGCTCCTATATCAATGATGACGTGGGTCCTAAAGCCTCACATTTAATCCTTTGTTAAATACTAAAGCTACATAAAGTATAAGAAGTGTCTGACTTAATTGATCTGAACAACTTACACAATACAACATAAGATGCCATAAGCTGCTGTATAGTAGCCTAAGAATGAAAAGGTGAACAGTAACTTTATGGAATAGCTAAAAAAGAATCTCAACTTTTGCTATGGTCAAGGATAATCAATCAAACAGCTCCATTCAGACCTTAAAAGTAGCTAAAGGCTGAATATATACCCAAAGGGCAAGACTTCTCTGCAGGGATAAAGAAGAAGGGTCAATGCTTACCAGGTATAGTAGGATGACTGCCCTACGGGAGCTCCTGGGCGGGAGTTCACTGCCTATATAAGGAGGTCCTTAGAGTTGTCACCCTACACACCCACTTACACTTATTCCTTTCACTCTCATACTCTTTCCTTCACATTTTCCCAACTCCAAATGAATAGCTACTTATTCTCACGCTGGAGTCCAAACGTAAGAGGTCCCCTCCTGCGTTAAGGCTAACGTTGTCTGTTTCTTTATGCAGGTCCATCCAACAACATAGGAACCCTCCAAACCTAAGACATCTCTAACCCTAAACCCGGTCATTTTCCTTGTCGTAGCAACAAGTGGCGCCCACCGTGGGGATGAAGCTACTTTGAACAAAATCGTTGGAAGTTTCTACAGTCCTGTTTGTTCCTAAGTACTCCGTTTGTGATGACCAGTGGAGATAACCACCCAAAAGAGGGTCCCTCTGAAACTCCGACGACCAGTCACACTTCCGATGATGGGGGTAAGCCGAGAGACACCTGGAACGGACGGACCATATGTCGAACCGTCTCTACGAGACCTACCCGACTTCAGGACTCCTCAGTCTTCAAGGGCTATCAACTCGTTGCCTAGAGACGATCTGTTGTTCCCTGTTGAACGAATGGAAATCACCCCGGATGGAGTACGAAGAAATTTCTTACAACTCCGAGACCTCTTGAACGACTATGTACGGGAGGAAAGGTCCAGGGGTGTAAGGGTCAAGCTTTTATATAATGAGGAACCTATTTTCGTCATGATTTCACCCGGACCTCCGGTGATCAGAACAACCACATCACCGGTCACCAGACTATCACACCCCGCCAAGGCGGAAACACGGGGATGTGATTCTAAAGGTTTTCAAGCACAAGGTTGAGCAACACACAGAATTGTTTAAAATAGATACCATCTAAGGATGGATGATGTCTAAATTATTTAAATTATCACAACATTGTTCGAAATTAGCAAATTGTCTGGAAACTCATCACTCGAATACTGAAATAACATGGGACTATCAAGACCCGATCCATGATGGTACCACTTTGTGCAAACTCAAACCCCTCTTCCAAGTCCTTGCTCCTCATCGTCAATTACCTGAAAAACATGCATAAAAGATTTGTCAACAATAATGTCGGTGAGTTCACAGGTTTTAATGTACTATGTAAAGTGCTCGTGTAATTCGTGTATGACCAATCATAGGCTAGCTAAGCGAATGATTTCTATGCAAACCTTGAGTCCCGTAACCAAACCTCTTGACTGTTGTGTCTCGTGCATTGTACACAAAAGACAATGTATGTATAGTAGAAGACTAACACTCTTCTGTATGTAACCGGTTAGAGCGACTAACCAAGAGTGGGGGTGTCAACCCAATAGATCTATTAAAGTGTTCCATGGCTTTCGATAGCTAATAGTTACAGTATAATGTAAGTACGAGGACTGTTGAGCTCATGAACCGAACGTCTCATGTTCCACATGGTAGTCACGATAGAATAACACGCAAATGAATTTTTGTACTAGAATGGTAGCATGTTTGTCCCCCAAAATGTAAAAATAGTAAAATGGGGTTGTGAAACTCACCTGATTGATGGTACGTGTGGTCTGGTAAAGCTAGGATGTGAGGTAACTACCCTCATGACAATGATTGTCTAAGAATGTGGTAAGTTGCGTGCTATTGTTGGTTTCCACCCAATTTGTTCACCCGACATCGTGGACCCTTGTGTTTAGTGTATGTGGTCTGCGTGATAATTGTTGGTCGACTTATGTGTGTTTTGTAAACCATCAAATTCCGGGATCTCCGGGCGTTTTTTTGTAAAAATGGTATCCATTGTGAACAAAGTGGACCCCACATGTCGTTATGGGTTATAGATTGTTCCCAATCTAACACGTGTGGTTGTTCTAGGGCAAAACGAGTACTTTTAACATATGATTAAATCATTTAATATCAAATAGTAATATTAACACATGTTATGGCCTTTCTAACACATGTTTGAATATAATAACCGAAACCTTGGCTTAATGTTGGCCTTGGTTCCGACCGTTTAATGGGTCAATCATGGGTCGGTCCATGTTTATTAGTGTACAAACGAAGCCTCCCCATGTGTGTTGGTGTGTTTTTGATGAAAACTGACTATAAATGCCTTCCACACACACCTTAGCTTCGAGTATGCACAATGTAAGTTTTGGTTACAAAATCCGATTTCTTGTTCGATTAATTAAGTGGTGCCTTGGTTGTAAAACATCATCCAAGTTATAGGTGTATTATTAGTGCCGATTGATATCATGTAAATGTAATAACTTGACAATGTGTTCCCTACTTATTTGAAACAACAATGTATACAAAACTCTTGTGTGTGTGTGGCTGATCGTATATGATCAAGGGTCGGTGAGTTGGTGAACATAATAGGGCTGATAGATAGGAGCTTTTGAAACGAAATGACTTACCTGGGAATGGTTTGAGATGGTGCAAACCCTAGAGACCTTGGGACCTTCTTCCTTCAGCTTGAATGCTTAAGTGTCTCGATGGATTATGGATGGTTGGGAGGGGGTGACCGAATGGTTGTGAAGAGTAGGAGGTTTGTGTGCGGCACTTGGAGGTGATTCTTGGCTCCCTTTATATAGTGCAAAACATGGTAAGATGGTCTCTTGGTTCCTAATTCCCATTAATAAGTACATGCTTATTGTTTTGTGTAAGTTTTTGATCCATTGACAAGTTGCCATCGATATGAGTTGGCCGATTACATCTTGCACCAAATCAAGTTGTTTTAGGCAAGGATCGAGTCTAGGGAAATGAGGCTTGCTTGATTAAGGCCTAAATAAGTGCAAGAAGCTTAGTTTGTCTCTTAGTGACATGCATGGGTAATAAGACAAGGATGATTGTCATTATTATGTGGGATTTTGGGTGATGTATGGCTGCCACAATGCAAGTGAGGGAAGGAAAGATAGTTGTGATGTTGACATGAGAATGTTGGCCATGAGAAGTCCCTTTCGGCCGATCCTAATCTTCCAAAGAAGAAAGGTAGTCATTAGCAAGGGTGATGATAGGTAATTTGTTTGTTTCCTCTCTTGGTATAAGAATGATAGGGTCATGATGATGCAAGGATTGGATGTCATGCTTGGGGTGTTTCAGCCGATAGCTATCAAGGCATAGAAGATTTTTATGTGTCATTCAAGGTTAAGTCGTTATCAATGGTTTTTGTTTGTTGTCTTATGCTTGGTCACCACTCCTCTTATCGCTTTGGTATTGGCCGATGGGGTGCTTATACAAATGAGGAAGGTTACTAGTTAATCTTATGGTGTAAGGAAGTGGCTGTTTCCCTTTACATGAATGGTTTGGACATTCCTCGACAAGGACTTATGAGAGTTTCTTGGGTTCTTGTTTTGGCCAAAAGAAAGCAAAGAGAAGGTTCCATGTATTGTAGGAAAGAGGACAAGACATTCAAGTGTGTGTTTGTGTGATCGTGTATGTGTGTATATGTGTCCATTCATGATATATATTTTTGGTAAGAGACAATTACCTAGGCCGTGGGTTATACATGTATACATATGAGTGTATTTTGTTGTGAATGATCGGGTATTGTATGAGTTTGTGTGGATACATAGTGTGTCTGAGTACTTGATGACGATATTAACATGTATTAATATCCATTAGTTGTGAACACATGTTATTTAATGTTAGCATATGATATTGTTTGTGATCTATATGCATGTGTTAGTGGGTGGTAACCTTTTGAGACACTTTTGTGATTGTCCGGGTTTGAGTGGATTGTATAACTTCCCATCCAGACACTATCACGTGTACTTTTGTTTTGTGTCATGTGATAAACGGTCATTTGGTTGTTTTCTGTCGAGCAAGTGATCGGCTTGACTGTTTAACGCCAACTGTTTTGTATAGTTTGGGTGTTGTATGCATAAACGGGTAATTTATCGAGTTTTCTCAATAATTCATGCTTTACCAGACTGGGGGTATATTGTGTGTAAAAATGTCTAATTATGTACATGCAATGGCAATATTAAATAAAATGCATACTGATATTGACCTGGATCGTTGACTGGTGTCACACAGACGCCTCAACACAAACCCTCACCCTTACCAGAACGATCAGGGAGGTATATCCTCAGAGGGAGACCCCAGCCATTCCGTGCTCTCTCCCACGGTCCAAGAATATACGGTAGAGCAGTTACTATAAGACGCCCAGACTTCTATGCCATCTTCTGTACCACCCTCCTTTGAAGAAGCCTTAAGATCTTTATCCTTGGCAAGAAGTGTAGTAGCCTCTTCCCTGATGGGAGTTAGCTGCCACACCGGAGCTCCTTTCCTCCCTCCAGGAGCAGTGTATCCCAGTTACACACATCCTCAATATTCACCTTATGTGACGCCTTATTTCCCGACTTGGCCGGGAGGCTACCCCTGGCAAGTTCCCTTCCCCTTAGCCAGGCTCAGGGAACGTCGCTTCCTGCGAGTCAGGTCCAAGGAGTCTTGCCTCCCACAAGTCAGGTCCAGAATACTGTCGGGACTTCTCAGCCTCCTGGACCCACTCTGGTGGCAGATCCAAGAATTGAAGCTAACCCCTCGGAGTCATATCGTCCCAAGTCGTTGGAATGCTTCGCCAAACACATAGCCCATTTTGACTTTCCCAATAATATCAAAATGCCTGCTAATGTAAAAACGTATGATGGGACCAAGGATCCTGATGAACACCTCACTGTCTTCTCTGGGGTAGCTACTGTGGAAAAATGGAACAATGCTAAATGTTGCTACATGTTTATGCAAACCTTGGTGGGGCCTGCTCGACTATGGTTATGTGGCCTCCCATCCCGGAGCATCTCTTCTTTTGACGACCTGAGAAGAAGCTTTATATCAAACTTCACCCCCTGACAAAATGCACTAAGGACGCTGCCATACTACATCAGATCCAACAGGGGGAACATAAGGACCTTTGAACTATCATCGAAAGGTACAAAAGCGAGGGTCTGAACTATAGTGGAGCTACTGAGAAGATTAGAGTGTCCGGCTTCATGGGAGCCATCCGACCAAAAAGCTTTTACGAAGATTCCATGAAGATGTCCCTTAGACCATGGAGGAAGCTTTTGAAAGGGCATAAGCCTTCCTTAGGGGAGAAGAAGCTCTCACTCACCAAGACTCCAAAAAACGAGATAGGGGAAGCTGGAGAGATGGCTCATCAAGCTCAAGAAGGCCCAGCTTCCAACCTTACAATGAAAGGTGTTCCAGCAGGTTGTTCAATTCAAAAGGAACGAGGAACGAAGATGGTCTCCCAGATCAGGGAGGTACCGTGATAAAGAAAAGCAAGTGTTCACCGTCCTTACGAAGACACCGCAGGAGATACTTTCCACCGAAGAAGTCAAGTACACCCTTCGTCCTCCCAGGCCCTTGTCCAAACCTGCCAGTAAATGAGATACCAAGAAGCACTGTGCCTTCCATAATGACACAGGGCACCACACCAACGACTGTTATCAATTAAAGAAACGAATAGAAGAAACTGTTAAATTCGGATAACTGGTTTACTTGATCAAGGATATCAAAGGGAAGAAAGACGACGAGAGGAAGGATAAGGAAGTCAATTGATCAGGCAGGAAGGAACTCAACAGGTGAAAAGAGCTCGTACCATGCCTTGGAACAAGTTGTACATTTTCCTTCCTCCTACCCCAGATGAGTTGATTGTCACCCCAGTAATTGTAGAGGCAGAACTTGATGGCTTCCCGGTGGACAGGGTATACATGGATTGTGGTGCTTCGTTTGAGGTGATGTATGAAAAGTGTTTCGAAACACTAAGCCCAGAGATAAAATCCAAACTCAAACCGTCAGACCCTTCCCTGGTGGGTTTCTCTGGGGAACGCGTACATCCCTTAGGGAAGCTCACCCTCAGTATCTGTTTCAGGAATGGCGACTTGTCTAGGACAAAGGAACTAACATTCTCAGTGATCAGGTACCCTTCCAGCTACAACGTCCTTATCGGAAGGGTAGGCATCGCTACTTTTGGTGTTGTGGTGTCGACGGCACACAGTAAAATGAAGTTCCCTACCCGAAATGGGATTGCAACCTTAAAGCCCTTAGCTGAAGCCTTGCTCATAGCCTCCGTGGAGGAAGCTAAAGATCTTCGGGAAGCAAAAATGCCTACTGTTAACCCTGTTTGGGAAATCAGCATAAACTTTTCCTACCCGGAGCAAACCATTAAGATTAACAATGAACTTCCACATGAGGTTACTTGTAAGCTAACTAATCTTTTGCAGGAAAGCAAGGACGTGTTCGCTTGGTGCTCGAACGACATGACATGAGTCCCAAGGAACTTGGCTGAACACGCACTGAACATAGATCCCTCGTACAAGCCCGTCGTCCAGAAGAAGAGGAGCTTGGCCCCAGTCAGGAGCCAGGCTGCCTGTCAGGAGGTTGAAAAATTGGTAAAGTCTGGAATCCTAAGACATGTCAAATACCACTCTTGGGTTTCTAATCCGGTCATGGTGGCAAAACAAGATGGTACTTGGAGGAAGTGCGTGGATTTTAAAGATCTCAATAAAGCCTGCCCTAAAGACTATTACCCCTACTGGAAATAGATTAGAAGGTGGCTTCCCTTACAAGTTTTCAATACAAGTGTTTCTTGGACGCCTATAAGGGATATCACCAAATACAAATGAAGCAGGAAGACGAAGAGAAGACGACACTTCACACCGATAAAGGAATATTTTGTTACAAAAAGATGTCCTTTGGCATCAAGAATGTAGGGGCAACCTACCAATGGCTCATGGATCAAGTTTTCTACCAGTAGATAGGCAAGAATATGGAAGCCTATGTGGACGATCTAGTCATTAAAAGTAAGTCCGGGGAAGCAATGATTGATGACATCCGAGAACCCTTTGACAAGCTCCGAAGAATAAACATGAAGCTCAATCCTGTGAAGTGTTCCTTTGGATTCGAGGAAGGAATATTTCTCGGCCACATAGTTGGGAAGCAAAGCATTAAAGCAAATCCTAGCATAATCCAAGCTGTCTTGGACATGAAGTCACCTACAACAAAGAAGGAAGTGCAGAGCCTAAACGGTAAAATCGCTACCTTAAAACGTTTCCTACCTAAGTCAGCAGAGAAATCATTGCCTTTATTTAAAACACTCAAAAATTGTGTCAACAAGAAGGATTTCTGCTAGATGCAGGAAGCTAAAACTACCTTCCTTGAACTCAAAAAACACATAACTTCCCTACCAGCTATGGCTGCACCTGAAAAGGGGGAAGTAATAACAGTTTAGCTATCTGTAGGTCCAGAAGCAGTCAGCTCGGTTCTCCTGGTTGATAGAGGAAAAGAGCAAATACCTGTCCATTTCATCAGTCGAGCCATAAAAGATGCTGAAATCAACTATGCTCCCATGGAGAAGCTGGTATTGCCTCTTGTGCACACTGCCAAGAGACTACGATGATATTTCCAAGCTCACCCAGTGAAAGTAATCACTGAACAGCCCATACGTTTCGTCTTTGAGAAGCCTGAAGATTCTGGAAGGTTGGCTAAGTGGGCTATTGGCCTCGGGGAGCATAAGATAGGGAAGGAAGTGAATGAGGCCAAGGAGGAGCAGCCTCACCTCAAGGGGAAATGGTGTCTCTTCACAGATGGAACCTCTAGTGTAGAAGGTTTAGGGGCTGGTCTAATCATCAGGGACCCCCAAGGAATTGAATACACTTACGTACTTCGTCTGGACTTCCACTTCATCAACAACGTCGTTGAGTATGAAGCCCTGCTGGCTGGCCGGAGGCTGGCCAAGAGCATGAAATTCCGAGAACTTAAAGTATTTGTTGATTCAAACTTAGTCGCCAATCAAGTCAATGGAGAGTACACAGCTAAGGAGCCTTTGATGATCAAGTACATGACAAAGGTTAAATAATTCATCAAGGAATTTGAAACCTTCACACTTGAATAAGTGTCAAGAACCAAGAACAAACAGGCGGATGCCTTAAGCAAGCTATCTTCCCCCGACGTTCGCCCACTTAACCAAGAAGGTCCTAGTTGAAGTACTTCGGCAACCATCCATTAACGACAAAGAAGTCCAAGACATAGCCACTGAGACGGAATCTACCTGGATGACACCCACTGTGGCATACCTTAGGGAAGGAAAGCTGCCAGATGACGAAGGAGAAGCTAAAAGGTTGATCATCAAGGCACGGCAATATATGATTGAAGATGACAAGCTTTGCAAGAAGGCCTGCCTTGCACCCCTACTAAGGTGTGTAGGCCCGAATCAAAGCAGCTACCTCATCAGGGAAGTGCATGAGGGGATATGCGGCATGCATGCTAGTCCCCGGGCTGTAGTATCGAAGCTGATGAATTTTGGCTACTATTGGCCCACTATGCATAAGGACATGTCTGAAATAATAGATAAATGCGAAACATGCCAGCTGTAAACACTAGTAAAGACCAGCCCCAAGCATGACCTTGTACCCATTATCTCAGCCTGACCTTTCTTCAAATGGGGTATGGACATTGTGTGACCTTTTCCACAAGCCCTAGGGAAGTTGAAATTCCTCTTAGTAGCTGTTTATTATTTCATGAAATGGCCATAAGTCAAACCATTGGCATCCATCTCTGGGAAGCAAGTGCTCAACTTCGTATGGGAGAAAATAATTTGTAGATATGGGCTACCCGAGGAGATCGTTACGGATAATGGAAAATAGTTTGCGGACAAGCCATTCAGCACTTGGTGCTCGGAATTAGAAATTAAGCAAGTGTTTAGCTCCGTGGCTTACCCCCAGTCCAACGGGCAGGTTGAACGGATGAATAGAAGCATTGTCGAAGGCATTAAAACCGGGCTAGGAAGGTATGGCAAGAATTGGTTGGACGAGCTCCCAAGTGTCTTATGGGCGATAAGAACTATGGAAAAGACAAGCCATCAAAGAAAACCCTACAGCCTTGTCTTCGGAAGTGAAGCTATGATACCTGCTAAAGTCGGAGTAAGCTCGAGAAGGAACACTCAAAGGGAATCCCAGCACAATGATGACGAGGTACTGCTAAACCTGGACCTCCTGGAAGAGGCAAGGGACCATGCCTTCGTTAGGGAAGCCCAGTACAAAAAGAAGCTGGAAGCCTACTACAACTCAAGGGTTATAAAGGAAACATTCAAACCAGGAGATATCGTCTTAAGATGCAATGAAGCTAGAAAGCAACAAAGCACTGGGAAGTTGGGCCCCTATTGGGAAGGCCCTTACGTCATTAAGGAAGCACACAAAGGGGGGGGGGGGTCCTATAAGCTTGCTGACCCTAACGAAAAAATGGTCCCAAGGTATTGGAGTGACAAGCACTTGAAATTTTTTTATGTTAACGGTTGTAATGCTATCATGTACTTCAAAAATTATGTGAAATGAAAAACTATGCTTTAGAATCAACCTACTTGTCACTTATCTTATCAAAGGGTAAGCCCCTCCTAACTAGGGTCCATGGGGTCCGACGCTATACTTACCCATGAAACAGGGATGAGCTCCTAGGCCACAAACACTCAATAGGAAACAAGGTTTAGCACCTTCCTATGTACAGGGTGAGTTCCTAATACAATCCACAACTCCATGGGACATATCATAGGAAAAAGTTAAACCCATGAAAGAGGGTGAGCTCCTCACAACAAGAAAGCTCATACATGTTCAACCAAAATACGAGAAACAAACATATAAAGAAAAAACCACTAAGCATGGTTTCAAATAGAAAATCTGACAGGATAAGCTTGCATCGGTTCTCTGGCAAAGTAGTTTGGGTTCGGTGACTGCAACATCTAACTTAAGTCAAATGTTAAAGACATTGCCAACAAAACACATGACAAGTAAGGCATCAATAGCAACCCAAGGTTATACATAAAAGCATCACACCCAAGGAGGGAGCACATTCATTAAAAACATTAAAAGTTAAACAACCTTCAAGGCTGACATTACATACCAAACATCAAAAGAAAACATAATTAAAAACATCATATTCATGGAGTGGTGGCACCTCCTGCTTCATTGGGGAGCCATCCTCACCGGTGGAATCCATGATGCTGTTGCCAACATTATCATAAAGATCGCCGGTATCAAGGCCCAAAAAAGGATCATCTGCAACAGAGGAAGGAGTAGTCTCGACCTCCAAAGCTTAAATAGGGTACGGGTTGTCAACCACTTGCTCCATTATAGGATCCTCAGAAGAGGACTCCTTCCCAGACTTAGCACGTTTGGAGCTTCCCTCCCCAGAATATCCCGCATCAACAAACATGATCTTCAAGGGCCCCTTCAGAACATAATACCTAAACACCTCATTGGCTACATCCTTCTTCAGCCCTTCAGGCTCCAAGTTTTGTAGGAAAGAAAGTAGTTGCTCAATGGATTTACCAACAGCAAAGATATACGGGTAGGTAGACAGCTCCATGGCTTTCAATGCATCAACAAATTCAACACCAAAAGAAGGTTTGTAGGAGGGAAGTTCTTCTAGTTTTTGACCCGCCTCAGCTGCCTTAAAGCCAGCTTGAATACCACCATGACGATCAAAAGCTATAACTTTGGAATAGATTTCAGCAAGAGGAGTATTAAACTCTTGAGAATGAAGGAGATTACTGGTAATACGAGCAAAACCTTTGGAAATCAGCCAGTCTCTCTCCTCACTCAAACATTCAACCTGTGCCCTTAATTCAACCCCCACATTCTCTATGGCAACCCTCTCCTCCCTCACAGCTTCCTGAACCTTAGCTAAATTTTCCCTTTCTTCAGCTACCTTAGCCTTCTCCTCATTTAAACCCTTCAACATAGTATCGAATTTCTCTTTCTCCAACCCAACCTGAGTATGAGAGACACCTAACTCATGAATGAGATCATTCTCCCGAGCAGTTAGATGCTTCAACTCTTCTTTGGCCTTCACCAGCTCAACCTCATGCTCCTCAAAGAAAGACTCAACTTGTTCACGAAGACTCACCAACTCATCCCACTTTTCCATACCATCTGGAAACCAAGAAAGGAGTTGCCCAAAGTGATAGTACATTTTCTTCATAACATCACGAACTAACCACTCTTCATGTTCCTTCCGCTCCGCTTCAGGAATACAATGATTGATCAACTCTTGACAAACGACTGCCTTCTTTAAGGTATCACAATTCTTTATATTCCACTTGGGAACAAAAATATCTTGATCAGACTTACTACCCTGTTCATGCTGTATAAAAGGACCACCTGCAACATCCACAATGGCTTTAGAACTCTCACCTTCCTCGCCTTTCAAAGTCAACAACTTCTGACCCTCTTTCCTTGCAGCATTAACATCAACATCATTGGGTTTCATAAAGGCATCACCATCCTTCTTCGGGGAAGAAAGTGTAAGTTTACCCTTCCCCGGGGCAGGAGTATAGCCCATGGCAGAAGCTATCAATGACGAGCTCTCATTTTCATCTTCCAAGACCAGGGTAACAGAAGACGGTTTCCCCAATGCTGAAGAGGAAGCGGTCTTCAATCGTTTGCTAGATCGACGAACAGTTGTTGCCTTCTTTCCTGAAGGTTCAGCAGCAGTCGTAGTAGACGTCACACACTAGTGTACTCTCCCTAAACCTAACATGCTCGGTCCTTACCACAACATTCTTTTCTCCCCCTTTAACAGCACGAGCCTCAAACTGGACCTCAGAAAAATCATCTGTAGAAAGGAAATCTAAAGTACTCATATATGCAAGAAAGAGAAACAAGTAATAAGGAAAGTGTGCCCAACAAAAGGAAAAGAAATAGAAGTTACATTGACACGTACCCTCCCCACCAACAGTTATCACATGTTCAGTATTAGTGTCATCCCACCTTGTGCTAAGACCCATAATAACCAAAAACTCCTAGGGGAAGGTACGAAGGCGAGTAGGAAAGGCCTGTGAGAGGCCTTCCATCAAAGGAATTCAAATGTGATGAGCATTGTGTTTCCTGTTTAAAAGGAAAGCAACATAAAAGCTCTTACAAATCCATTGATGAGTCCAAAACAAGTCAATGTCTTCAATTGTTGCACATGGACTTGTTTGGCCCAGTTAAAATCATGAGTCTAAGAAGAGAGAGATTTTGTCTTGTCATAGTTGATGATTTTTCTAGGTTTACATAGACTTACGTTTTACACTCTAAGGATGAAACTGTAGGTATCTTGAAGGACTTTGTCACCAAAGTTGAAAAACAATATGACTTGCCAGTAAAAGTCTTTAGAAGTGACGATAGAACAGAGTTTAAAAATAAGGAGTTGTAAGATTTCTGTGTGTCAAAAGGGATTGTGAGGCAGTACAGCATTCCAAGAACACCAGAACAAAATGGGGTGGTTGAAAGGAAAAAAACAGAACTCTCATTGAGGCTGCAGGAACTATGTTAGCAGATTCTGATTTGCCACTATCCTTCTGGGTAGAAGCTGTAACCACTGCTTGCTATGTTCAAAACAGAGTTTTAATTAACCCTAGACATCAAAAGACTGCTTATGAAATTCTGCTCAAAATCAAACCACTGATATCATTTTTCAAAATCTTTGGCTGCCTATGTTTCATTTTAAATCTTAAAGATTCCATTTCAAAATTTGCAGCCAAAGTAGATTGTGGGTATTTTCTGGGATATTCTTCTACTGCCAAGGCCTATAAAGTGTTTAACACAAGGACTAGGACAATAGAAGAAACTCTGAATGTAAAGTTCAATGAACTTTCATCCTAAAAAATCCCAGTAAATCCTGCTGAACTGTTTGATTTAGAAAAATTTAAATTTGAAGATATTACTTCTAAAACTAACAGTGCAGGTATATCACAGTCTCCACAACAGGATGTTCAAAACACCTGACAAAACTCTGCCACAGCTGTGTCAACCACTGTTGACCAGTCTTACCCTTAAACCACTACCTCATCCAGTTCAACCACTGTTCAAACATCTGTTGACAAAAGTCCAACATTTGTTGACAAAAGTCAGTCCAACTTTACACCACTTGGACCCATTCCCCCACTTCCATTTCAAACATCTGTTGGCACTACAGAAGTGCAAACAGATGTTACAACAACAGAGTCACCAAACCTCTGTCCTTCACCTCAAAATGCCATCATACCATACTAGGGAGATCTAATCTACCTAAGAGCTCATCCGCTAGACCAAATCATTGGCAACATCAGAGAGGGAATGCTCACAATGAGCCAATCCTCAAATATCTGTCTTTTTGCAGGCTTTCTATCTCTCACACAACCTGTCAAGTACCAACAGGCACTGAAAGACAACAGTTGGGTAGAGGCCATGGTGTATCAGATGGACTTCAAATGTGCATTCATTTATGGCAAAATTCAGGAGGAGGTCTATGTATGTCAACCTCCTGGTTTTGAAGACACATTCCATCCTGATCATGTCTACAAGCTCAATAAAGCTTTGTATGGACTAAAACAAGCACCAAGGGCCTGGTATGAAACTCTTTCCACCTTTCTCTTATCCATAGGTTTCACAAGAGGTAAAATTGATAAGCTTTATTTCTAAAATTGAGAGGGAAAGATTTAATGATTGTTCAAATATATGTGGATGCCATCATCTTTGGGTCCATATGTAACAAAATGTGTGAAGAGTTTAGGGAACTCATGACAGCAGAGTTTGAGATGAGTGCTATGGGTGAACTTTAGTGCTTTCTTGGTCTCCAAGTTAAGCAGCTGCAAAATGGTACATTCATTCACCAAAACAAGTATGTTAAAAACTTACTAACAAGATTTGAGATGAATGACTGTAAGACATGTAGTACACCCATGAGCACTACCAAACTACTCACTATTGATGACAAAGATGAACTGGTGGATCAGACACATTATAGATGCATGATTGGGTCTTTACTGTACCTAACTGCATCCAGGCCAGACATTATGTTTGCTACCTGTGTCTGTGCAAGATCCCATGCATCACCTAGAAAGTCAAATCTTATTGCTGTGAAGAGGATATTCAGATACCTAAAAGGTGCTCCCACACTTGGTATCTGGTATCCTGCTAATGGAAACATTGAGCTTTCAGGTTATTCAGATAGTGATTTTGCTGGTTGCCACACCACAAGGAAGTCTACATCAGGTGGGTGCTAATTTCTAGGGAATGCCTTAGTCTCTTGGCAAAGCAAAAAGCAAGCAGCTGTTTCAACTTCAACAGCAGAGGCTGAATACATTGCTGTTGCAAGCTGTACAGCCCAACTCATGTGGCTTCAAAATCAACTACTGGATTTTGGTATAACTGCACAAAGGACTCCACTCAGGCTGGATAGCTAAGCTGCTAAAAATATCATTAAAAATCCAGTCTCTCACTCCACCACAAAACACATCGATATCAGACATCACTTTGTGAGAGATAGCTATGAAAAATGTTTGATTTCTCTGCACCATGTTCCAATAGAGGATCAGCTAGCAGATGTGTTGATAAAAGCTTTAAACACATCTACCTTTGAAAATTTGATCTCTCGGATTGGTATGCTAAACATGGATTAACAACAAAAATGTTTCCTTAAATAAAACATTAAAATGTTTTCAGAAAATCAAAATCCATCCTTAAAAATAGCTTTTGGTTGAAAAATTTGTTAAAGATAAAACAACCAATGTTTCATTCATTCTATCATCTGTTGGTTGAAAACTCTGTTTCAAACATCTGATTAGATAAAACAACTGTTTTCCACTATACATATATATATATACACAAAAAAATCAGTGCTTTGGCAAACCATCAACAGTTGTTTGCCACCTATGCTCCATCAGATGTTTGCCACATCTGCTCTCAAAAGCAGTGCTTTGGCCACATCAACGATTTCATCAGAGGCTATAAAAACCATGTTTTTTCCCAACAGTTGTTACACTGTCTCATTGTATTCAAAATACTGAAACCACCTCCTTTAACCTGAAACCCTCATACAAATTTTTTCATTCCCCTCATTCGAAATCCATTACCATGGATATTCAAGCAAAAGCCCCCCACAATTACCTTCCATATCTGGTTAAAACAGATGAAAACACTCCATTTCACACCATCATTGACGTCATCCTCAAATCCAAATACTTGCCTATCCTCACCACAGATGCACCCATATACATCGACACTCTTCAAGAATTCTGGTTAAATGTTGACTTTCTACTTCAAGACAAAAAGCTAACAACCATTATTTCAAAAATTGGAGATACAAATGTCACCACAACCCCCCAAACCATATCCACAACCTTCTCTCTAAACGACTTGGCAGGTATGGATTCTTTTCCTAAGGCTGAACTTCACACAAAGTTGTTAGAAAGGGGTTATGATTCATAAATGACTGGTGCAACAATTTACAAAAAAAAATTCCCCCAATCATGAAATTTTTCTTTCATACACTCCTTATCTGTCTCTCTGCTAAAACTACTTCTTTCAATCAAATCCCATTGAAAGTTCAGTACTTGGGATATGCAATGCTGTCAGAATCTGACTACAATCTATCCCAAGCACTGTTTCTAGATTTAGTAGCAAATGTGAAGGGAGTCAAGTCTGGGTCAAACAATGCTTTTCTTTTATACCCAAGACTTCTAAGTTTTATCCTACAAAAGGTTTTAACTGAAAAGGATTTTAAAAGGGAAGAATCTTATCAAATGAAGACTCTATCCCAAGAAACTTTTACAAGAATGCTGGGTCCAAACACCCAAGAAAAAGTGTCAAAAGTTAAAGTTTCCAAAACATAAGCAAAGGGTGTTAAGACAATAACTGTTGTCAAAACCTCTGTTGCTAAGCCCACTGCTCCTGGTGATCATGGCACTACATCCAGTGCTGTGAAACCCTCGCCAGCCACTTCCAAAAAGAAACTTCCATCCACCAAACCCCCCAAGAAACCAAAAAGGGTACCTCTAGAAGATGAGATACCAAAGGAAAACCCTGTTGTAGCATAAAATCAACAACAAACCACTGTTGATACTTCCTCTCAACAGATGGATATATCTCCACCCAGCCAAACTCCTCATGAATCCTCACAAAAGGATCATGTTGTAAGCCAAGGGGACACACATCATGAAGTATATGAGTCACTTGACCATATGTTCAAAAGCCCTTCTCCCGGGGCTACTTCTCTTTTCACTCCCCAACCTTCACCATAACATGCCTCACTACCATGCAACCATTGTTCGAAGCCATTGATAAAACTCAGGACAATCCCAGTTCCTCTCCATCACCTATCACCGAGAGCATACTTCAACAAGTGACTGGGTCTGAGAAAAATCAAGTGGTTAGCCCACGAACAGAAGAGGTCACACCTCTTGAGTTACATGTAACTCAAGGTAGTTTTTCAAGTGAAGCAGCTACTACTGCTGTAGAGACCATTGTCTCACAACATGATAGTGGTTCCAACCCTAAGACTTCCTTGAAGGCAACAATTGATGAGGCCACTATAGTGACCCCAAAATCAGTTGGAGGTCCCCAAAACCAAGACAAAGGGGCATCGGGTTCTTATTTTATGGACTCACCTTCTAGAACTGAACCAATTACAACTACCACTTCTGGTAGGAATTCAGATGATCCTATTAACTTAGGTGATGAGTTAAAATACCAGGAATTGATGGCAAGAGTTACAACCATTGAAACATCCATTGCTGACATCAAGACTGATATCACGACAATAATGCAATCTTTGGCTACCCTCACCAAAAGCCAACCATCCACAGAAGACATTGCTAGTGAGCTATGGAAGTCTGTCAGCCCCATCATCATAGCTCATTGAAAACTAGCAGATCAAACTCATGAAACATATATGGCTCAAATCAAAACCATGGTAGATGTTAGGTACACAGATACCCAAGCAGACATTAAAGCCATCAAAGATCATTTGCTGAAGACCACTGGCTCTGCCCCCGCAACTATCTTAAGAGATGAAGATGATGATGAATTCACTGCTGATGATGCCAAAAAGGGGGAGAGTTGTAGAGATAGATTGCCAAAGTTAGATCCCTTTGGATTTACACCTTCTCTAAAAGGTCAATCACAAAAGTCTGCTGCCAACAAACCAGGGTCTGCTACAGCTCCACAACAACCCACTGGTCAAACCACTACTGCTAAAACTGCCAAAGCTGATAAGGCAAAAGAAATTGATGAATCTGCCAATATTATAGCTGAAGAGGCTGTTGAAGCTAAGAAAAAAAGGTCTGATACTTTGGAAGTCAAGGCAGAGGCTCTAGTTCAGAAGAAATAAGAGCAACAGCAGGATTTTGAAGATTTTGGTTCCTCTAAAAGGAAGAAAATGCCTGCAAAACATGTTAGGCAACCACCATCCAAAACCAAAACCTATGCTCCCAAAACATCTGCTAGAACCACTGCTACCACCAAAACACCTGCTACCACCAAAACCAACTCAACCACTGAACCCATTACAACAACCGCCACTACAGCACCCATAACTATGCCACCCACATCACCATTTCAACCCCAAACATATGCTGGTCCTACACAAGTGCCAACAGATGTTAACACATCCACTACTACCCAAACACCATCATCACCTCTGATCCTGTGCAAAAGAAAGAGAAAATAAACCTTTGTGGTACAGGATGAGAATATAGAAACCACACCAACTCCCATTTCATCACCAAAATTCGTACCCATTCCAGCTATTCCACTTACATCCTTTTCACCACACTTCCCAATTTGCTTCCCATAGACCGCCACCATCCATCACACCATTGGCTGCTCAGTATCCTCTTGAGCTTGATCTACTCAAGGGGGAAATTCAATCCTTCTACAATAATGAGGATCCATCAAAAAGAACTTTCCAATCTCTCCCAAATATGCCTGTACCCAGAAACATTGATGAATACTTGAAGTTTAATGCAGATCAGACAGATTTGATCATCAAGGAGAGATGCAAAGGAAAGGATGACAGGACTATTCAAGGCATCCATTCAGCAGAGCTTAGCAAATTGAGAGGGATTGAAGATTTTGTTAAGACCCTGAGTAATTCTATGTCAAACATGCCACTCAGTAGTGATTTGGAAAGGGTAGTCAAGGAATCTATTCTTGATCAGATTTTGGCAACTATGCCTTAAAAAGCAAATAAGAAACAATTTGCAGGCTGGACCACTCATGCCCTTCAAGAAGAACTGTACAAAATTGAAGAGATGGCCAAGAATCCTACTCAAAAGGCTTCTGCCCCTGATTTCAGAAAAGGCAGAGACCTAGTCAGAGCCTTGAAATATAAAAGAATGAGGGAAGAGATAGTGGCTGCCAAGTATCGAGAAATGAGGTATGTGGCAAGATGGTCTGAGTTGAGACTGGTTGAAACATACAAGAAGCTTGAAGAGAATAGAAAATTGATCCCACACTACCAAGAAAACCAAATTATTCTGATGCACCAGTGGTTAGTAGGGAGGATTTAGTTCTATCGTAGCGTGGTTCTAGGAGCTTAGACCCTGTCTTTCACTAGGGGGTGGTCCGCATAGGTGACTTATATTTGTGTTTTTACGGGTTATGTTGCTTTTTATGGTATATATACCTTTGTTTTACTAGCTCACGCCTTCATGTTTTCTAAAAATTCAGCAACACTTTATTACTTATTTTATTTTATCTATTTATTTATTATTATAATTTTTTAATTTATTATTTATTTTTGTGTGTGTGTGTTGTTTGCTTGTCGTTTGTGTGTTGTCGAGCCGGGGGTGTCTCTGGAAGCAGCCTCTTTATCCGTAAGGATAAGGGTAAGGTTTGCCTATATCTCACCCTCCCAAGACCCTACTCTTAGCTTTGCTAAGTGTGGGATTTACTAGGTAAGGTTGTTTTTTTTAGCTTACTTGCAACATCTGATCTATCAATTGCTGCCCAGAAACAGTACAAAAGGCAGAAGCAGATGTCCGAAGAAGATGAAAAAGAGTTTGCTGACACATTTATGAAAGAAGGGATCTTCAACCAAGTCCATTACTTCTCTGACCCTATCTCTGAAGAACTCAGAAGAATCATTGGCAGACCTCCATCACCAAACTCATCCCAAATAAATTTGCATCTCAAGAAATCCTCAGGTTCAAAAATATTAAAGAGGAATGTCAACAAAGACACCCACGAATTGACTCTGCTCAGATCTGATGGAGAAGCTCAGAAGTTAAGAATGGATGATGCATATGGTCTGTGTGCAAATGATCTCCAAGACCTTCTAAACTTAGAGCTTGAAAGAGATGCTGAAGACTTATTCTCCTAAAACTTTGAATTACAATTCAAAGGGCAAATTAGAGAAGTCTGATGAGGAATAAAGATTAGCAATAAAGGTTGCGTTTTGGCATCATCTGTTCTAGGGGGGAGATTGTTGGGTCTGCTGACCTGGAGAAGAATAGATGATCTGAAAAGCCAAAACATACTATATATATGATCCATAATAAATAAGTGTTTTCAAGTTGTTCCCCCCCCAAAAGACTACACTGTGAGTGATCAGGCTGAGGGGGAATAATTGTGTAATCATTCTAATCTGGGTTGACTAATTAGAAGTTTGATTGAAAAATAATTATCCCGTTTGTTTTGATTAATAGTTTACTATTTCCGCTGCACTTTCCATCTTTGTTTATCTTCATTCATATTTCATTTATAAACTATCAAAACAAATTAAACTCAGATCCTAACAAAAATCGTTAGAAATTTCCCGCGTAATCAGCCTGACCCACCAGACTGAGCATGGCCGTGCACCCTAGGTGCAGGGGCGTGCTCAGTCAGTTAACACACCATAACTTTTTAAGTTTTAAAATTTAACTTATATTTGCAGTTTAAAATCAGTTTTAGGATATTTTAGGGAAAACCAGTTTAAACAGTTGAACAAGTTGAAATCCGGACTGCAGACTGAGCCGCAAGGCCGTGCTCCTTCCCTGAACACGGGCATGCAGCCAATGGACCCAAACTGTTTATTTTCTGCAGAAAATTTTAAGTTTTAAAGCTAAACCGATTATGTTGTATTTTGCAGATTATGCCCAGAAGGAAGCGGCTAGCCCAACGATCACCATCTATATCATCAGGATCTCACCACTCTCATTAGTCGGGAGAGTCTGTTCCATTGGATCCCCCCGGAGATATACACTTTTGAGCCCGATAGGCCCATGGAAGATGACGTCCACCCCTGGTTATACTTTAATAGGAACGAAACAGAAAGGAACGCCCGCAGGCGTTTATGGATGTTTGAGGGGATACAGATGGGAATCTATTGGCATGTTGATTACGAAGCCCTGAAGAAGGTAGAACTGGAACCCCGGTTCTACAACATGATATCCCACCAGTGCCACAGGTTCTTCAATATCCGGGAGACAGCTTATACGGAACTCACTCTTGAGTTTTTTTGCCTCTTTTGTCTACACCCCACCTGCGACTAGGGATGATAGAATTTCTAAGCCGTGTATTGGCTTCAGGATGGCGAGGAGATGGTAGAGGTTGACGCTAGCTGAATTTGGGATTAGGATGGGTTTGTATAGACGTAAGGAAGTTACTGAAGCGGTATTTACTGATAGTCTCTTTTGTTGGCCCGATGGTATGCAGCCACAGGATTTTTGGGCACAGATTTCTGAGGATCCGTACAACCCAAGGATGCATAAGAGATCTAGTTTTCCTGACCCGCTTCATAGGTGGATTCATATGTTTATAGCAGGCACTCTAGGGGCTAGGAAGGAAAGTACCGGTGGAGTTAATGAGTAGGAGATATTTCATCTTTTCTGTATCAATGAGGGGCGGCATTGCAACCTTGCCCATGTTTTGGCAGAGATCTTCACTCGTAGCTATGGCACTACCCAGGACAGCTACATATTTGGGGGCCCATACATCACACGCCTTGCCACCTCACTGGGAGTTCTTAGCCCAGAGGCATTAGCAGGTTTGACCGCATTTGACCATGTTTGCCGCCTGGACACTAAGGTAATGAAGAACTCTGGGGCTGTGGATCTATTCGGGAAAAAGTTGAAGCTAATTGATAACAAAAAGGAATTATGGGATGAGAAAGCAGCTTACGAGGAGGCATACGAGGAGAGAGACCCAGATGAGGGTGGTTGGGCCGAGTCTTCAGCATCAATTGCGGCTAGGAGACCAGAGTCTTCGGCAGCTGCGGCACGTCATCAGAGCAACAGGGCGCCAGCCGGACCACCACCAGCCACCAGGACCGACCGATAGCAGCGGTGAGGTATGCTCCGCATTATCCTGGATAGGCTCGACACTCTCACCGTCGAGTTCCGATCATTTAGGGAGGACTTCTCGAGACACATGGCTTCCTGCACCGGTTCCACCTCCAGATCCCGCTCCCGCCGTAGCCGCTCAATGTGATTATATCTCCTTGCAAGTTTATGGTTTATGACTGATGGTTTGATGACTTAAACCACTATTTTTATTTTCTTTTTATTTTTCTTTTTCTTTTGTTTGTGATGATGATTGTATGGATGTTGAAACATTTGCATTTTTGGTGCATGCCCGGACTTGTTCCACCACGCTAGTGCCTCGGCACTAGTATCTATCTTAGGATGTAGCTTTTATTTATCTTTGTTACTTTTATTTTTCTTTTTCAAGTTATTTTAGGACAGGTCAGGAAAGCTTGACATTTTGGAGCCGCCATTTCAACGTCTCTATGTGGAGTATGCAGATTTCGCTCACACGCGAGAGGATTCGTCATTATCAAGAGAGTGTTAGTTTTTCTTGCCTTTTTACCCATTTCTGCACTTAAAATTTATGCCAAAATTTTAAGTGTGGGGTGGACCATTTTTGCTGCTTATTTTATTTTATCTCGCGGGTCACTTGTCATTGGTCATACGTTATCCGGTACTCTCTTAGCAGCTTGATACCCGTAGCGTCATTCATGCTCACTTTTGACAAGATTTGTATAGTCTATTAGGCTTGTCCAAGTGATACCTATTAGGCATATATGCTGAACAGTTCACATTAAAAGACAGTCGAAGTAGATAATGTTAATTAAACCCGATAAGTCTATTTAAAATAAAACTAAGTAGAAAAATAGGTTGCATGGCACGTAGAAAATCACCCCGAAATTTATGCTTAAACTAGTACCTTATCCTACCCAATTATCCGAGGGAGAGTTTTTGAGCCTTTTATTGAGCACCACACTTACATCTATATCATATATTGCTCGTTTCATTTGGCATGAGAGATATCCGACCCTAGTCTGACTCGGTTAGAACTTGTGTGTTTATGCATATTCTTGTTTTAAAATTAATAATTGGATTAAAATGATAGAGGCAATTAGGTTTCACCCCCAAAATAATATCATTTCCCCTTAGAAAACCCTTTGAGCCTTAGCCTTTTGTTTCTTTCACCCAATAAATGAGTCCCGATCATGCGTCACCACAGCAGCCTCAAGAATTTGTCATCAACAAAGGCGCTACACCGAAGTTTGAAGAAAAAACAACACCGTTGACAGAGGAGGGAACAACACAAGACGGGGCCAAGAGGGAGATCTTCTAAAAGAAATATATATATAGTAGTTTGAGAGCCCAATAAATAAAGAGACTCCAAAAAGAGAGCCCAAAAAGAAAAGTTCTTCAATGATAAAAATTTTTTGGTCTTTGACCGGTGAGACCTTAAAGAACTGGACCTCTGCTCTCTCTCTCTCTCTCTCTCTCTCTCTCTCTCTCTCTCTCCTACTCTCTGCTCTCTCTCAACTTTCTATCTGTGATCTCTCATATCTCTCTTGCTTCCCCCTCGCTTTCTCAAGATGCACCCAATGGACGAACACTTGCTAGGATGTTTCTACTTCGCTAAGCCACGTCTGCTCCGTGACATGTTACAAATAATTTTTGAGAAGACGGCAGAAGAAAGAAAACTGTGGAGGAAGATGGAACATAATCCACCCTTTTATGGACATTCAAAGAGCGCTGCAAAAAGACAAGCCAAGAGATATGACAAATGCAGAAAATGTGGCCATTGGTCCCACAAAGGAGCATGCAGCAACAACTCGACCCACTCACAAAGTTAATATACTCTGCTAATTCATGAGGGTGCTATTCGTTACCGGGCCGAGCGGAAAGTCAAAAAAGGAAGCAACATTGACTACGCTATCAAAAATGAGATAGACATGATGAAGGACCTCGGAATTAACACCGACTCCTTTCAGAGATCGCAGCTGAAAACGTCGCCCGACGTTATAGTCGCCTTTTCCACACCTTGCTGCTTCATCATCATCTCAGCCATGACGCTTCCTTGTGATTCGGTGACTCATCCCCCTTTTTATATAGTTAAAAAAAAGAGAGAGTTGTTTTACACCCCTACATTTCAACCCAAATAAAAGTCCTCTTAATTTTTCGTAGTTATTCGATTTGGAGACGAGGACTTGATATGCATACAAGCCTATGACCCTAGTCGACTTTGGTGCGGACTTGATTGTTCACCCCCAAAACTCACCAAAAAGATAAACCCGAGTGATGAGTGAACATTGTGAGCAGGTATAGGTTCAAGCATAATCGTACGGGTTAAGTAGGCATGTCATGTGATTTTATTTTTCTCGTAAATAAATGAATAAATGGATTGAGGGTTTGTTGATTACGGTCAGTTTTAGGTGCACTTGTGTTTGATTGCTTGAGGACAAGAAATAGTCTAAGTGTGGGGTATTGTGATAACTAAAAAGGTTATCATATAAAACGGGTATAAACAGTCTCATAATAGGGTATAATTAAGGAAATATTGTAAGATTTGGTACTTAGCTCGTTCCTATTTGTATTTTACAGGAAAATGGAGTTCCAAAACAATGAAGGATTTCCGGGAAAAAACAGGAGATTTCTGAAGATACGAGACTATCAGCCGGTTCATTGTATCTTTTGAAGACAAACCCGAGACTTAAACAACACTAAATTCAGCCCCAGAGTGACCAAGAATGCCCGCGCACACCTGCACGAAGGTCCTGCACGCGAGCGGACAACGCAACAAACTTGGAGAGCAGGAAATCAAGACCAGCAGCTAGTGCACGCCCGTGCCATCATCAGGTGCAGGCCCGTACAGGAGACCAGAATTACAGACAGAGTCTTCCATGCAGCAACATAACGTATGTGAGACAACGAGCACGCCCTTGACACATTTGGGCGTGGCCGTGCTGCCCCTGGAGGTCTATAAATAGCAAGCTAACCCCCACCATTTATTCATCCCTTCTTGTGCTTTCTTGGGCCGACTACCAAGATTCTTCCAGAGATCTTGGGGTCCCTTGGGAGGCATTCTGGTCCTCCTAACATCCCTCAATGGTTAGGCTTCCACCTACCTTGATTAGCTTGGACAAGAAGAGGATCGTAGAGTAGTATGCAATAAACATCGAGGGTCGTGAGGATCAAGAGAGAATACATATCACTTGGAAGATGGAGAGCTTGTCTATGAGCAGCCATGATCCTTGTGTTGATCATTCTTATTGTGACAACCGTCACCCTCATCTTTTAGCAAGTTGTCAATTTTAGTCCTTTGCCTATTTTGACGCTTCACCACCAGTCCTCTTCAAATATTATTTTAGTTTTTTATTAAATTTTTCTTTAAAATGGTGTACGGATACATTTTGTATACGCACGCGTTGACATACAAAACGTACTACAATTATCATGTTATCTTATGAAAGTTCTATTTTTTTTTATTATTTAAAAAAATTCAGTTTAAAAGTTTTATAGTTAGTTTAGCTAACTTGGTTAAGTTTTGGTAAAGAAAAGTTAACCAAAAACATCTAGATATAACTTAGTTAGTTAGGGAGGGACTATTTCTGTCAAACCTTGAAAGTTCAAATGCTATCCCTCCCTTTCCTTGGAAAGAGATGTACAAGAAGCTGTTGTTTGTGACTATTATTACTTTCTTTTATATAAACTTTCTTAATACTAATATAAAATTTAGATTGTCATGATATTGGCTTCTAGAACAAAGATGTGATGTTGGATTACAATGAATTTCATTAACCATTACAAGCTTTCTAACTTACAGTAACGGTCAGCCATGAAACGCCACCGGCGACCACTCCGGCGACCCTCGATTCCGGCGAACTATAATTGGCCCGTTTAAGGCATTTCATGATATATAATTGCTACCCGAACGTTTCTCCATCATTAATAACGAGTTTCGGCCATTATTGGGGTTTTTAAACGCGTTCTAAATGAGTATTAATCGGATTCCTAGTTTGTAACCGTCGAGGTTTCCTAATCGAGTTCAAACGCATATAATCTTGAACAACTATATAAATAGGCTTTACCAATAATTTTCTGCACACCTTCATGATTCAAACGACTACCAAAAACGTATCTAATCGCGTCCAGAAGACCTCTAAATCGATACATTATCATCGGCCCTTGTTCTTCATTTTACGACCCTTAATCATACTTGTAAGTCCAAATTCTTTGTGTTGTTTTTATCTCCACACTTTAGTCTTCAAAAGGCCCTTATTACATATCGTTAATCGTACCTATATGGAATTATTGGATTTGGGGTTAGGGTTAGGGTTTGAAGAACAAATGGGGAAGAAGTTGATGAATTGTTCATTAATGGTTTTATGCTTTATTTTTCTAAACTTCATAACAAATTAGAATTTAGTAGAGTGGTTGGAACTCTTGTGTTGTATTGGGTGGACTCAGTTTCGAGACTCCTTGGTCCTTGTTTTTTTTTCTATAGATTTCTTTTTCTTATTTATTATGTTTATTTATTGTTAAAACATATATATATATATATATATAATGCATATATAATTTATAATATTCATAGAAAATCCATTTTTGATCAAAAATCATGAAAATTTAGGTGTAGCTTCTTGACACCTCATAGAAAATTATCATATTTTTATTTTCTGGAAAATAGTTTGTTTTCACTTTTTTATTAATTTAATTGGTTTTAATCATATTTAATTGATTAAAAATTCATATTTAATGATTTTAATCTCAAAAGGTTTGTGTAATTATTAATTTACATTAGAAATTTATTTCTAATTTATTCGATCAGAAATGATTAATATTTTTTTAGATTTTCCTATTTTTAACCATCTAAACATGATTTAAACCCATTAAATCAGTTTTAAATACCAATAAATTGAGGAAAGTTATGGAAAAATTATTTTGGGTATTTCTCATCATATAGTATTCATTTTTCATAAAAATATTATTTTTTGACCATATCTTGTATTTTTAGCTTATTTATATTTAATTAGTCATAATAAATTATTTAATTAAATATAAATTATAAAATCTGTTTTATGAATATTTTTCTATAAAACAGAAATATTCCTAAGTGTGGAAAACATTAGTGTTTACATTTTCTTAGTCACAATCATGACATATTTATTCAAAATTATTATTAAATTCAAGTCATCATAAAACTTCATCTTCCCTACATAAGCCTAGCAAACCCTAATGCCTTAGACCCTAGATACCTTAGACTTATTAGACATTTCCTTATTAAGTACTCTTATACGTTATAGTTGAATTCCTCTAAATTCCCATTACTTAACTCACGACAGCTTAAGTTGGATTTCATTGTTTTCGCAAACTGTGAGTATACTTATTCCCCTTTTTATTTTTACACTTTTGGGGTGAAACATGTACACGTATACAAACTTACACATACACTTACACATAATCTTTTATACATTTACAATTCATATACGTGTCTCGTTATCTTTGTGCTTTATGCTAGAGTTAAGCGTAGTTTACTTACATTGTATGTTCGAAATCGTTATCTAGACTTAACTACAATTAAGGTGCTCAAATAAACAAATGCTCAAATAGACGTAACTTAAGTTACGGTGCTCAAATGCTCAAAAAGACGTAACACATTCTACGGTGCTCAAATCATTGCGAAACGTGTTAGGATGCTTTATGTGAATCATATTCGTTAGACTTTATTATGTTTGTTTACTACGTGTTTACATAATGCCTTGATCAATCTTGACACATGAATTGTAAATCTTTTCCTTTAAACTTATATTATATATAAACTTAAGTATGCTCACCAACATTATTTATGTTGACAAAATTACTTTCGTACATGTTTCAGGTTTGCTTGATGCTTCACATAGGACTCTGGGCTTAGAATGAATTAATCAGTTTAGTTCGTTGAGACATGCTTGTAATTGCAATCCTTGTAAATCAACTTGTAATTACATTTTAGTACCATGATCTTATGAACAATCATCACTACGTGGTACCTCGATGATTCTGCCATCGGTTGGGGTGTTACAGGTTGGTATCAGAGCCGTGGTTATAGGGAATTAGGTTATTAGTAAATGACCTAGACTATAACTAAGAACCTGTACTTGACCTTATTTATGTTTATTTTTTTTATTTGCTCCACTAACCTTTCTCCTTTGTCACCTCTCGTTCTTTCCCCTACCTCTCTCTATTTCTTTCTTTCTTTCTTTCTTTAATCATCATGGGCTTTGAGGAGTGACATTTCTTGGGGATAAGGTCTACACTTTGGAGCATGTTGGGTTATCTTGGCTTAAGTACTTACTCTCGTTTTCATAGATTTTTAGTTCCTTCAAGGTATTGAACTTTACGTGAGAGAACACGTGCAATCTGGAAGGGTGGATGCCTGTACACTGGGTTTTCTGGCATAGGCAAGCATAGCGCATAAATCCGAATCAACCGACGGACCTGTTATGCTTACCTGGGGATTCCTGGAGTGAGCGTCCACTTATAGGCTAAAGCACATCTTAATTAATCTCCAATTAAGTTCAATTCTTTGAACAGTCAAAGTTTTGTCGAGTTTTATGATTAGACAAGAACAATCCAATGTTTCATTGCTTAATTCTTCATTTCTTGACTTCATGGTGATTTGCTTTATGAGGTTATCTTTTCGTGATGCATTCTCATACTTGGTTATTTCATATGAACACATGTTGCACAATCTCATTTATACTTATGATGATCTTGTGTTGATTCTCATAGTATTCTTTATTTGTAGATGGCTAGTCGTTATTTCGTTCGTACTCCTAAGCGTAACTCTCGTCTACAATCTAATCGCTATATTGCGTCACTGGTGGCAGAATAGGTTGTTGTTGTAATTCCAAACTTAGTTGCTGAGTTGAGCCAAAGCAACAACACTAGGAATTCTGGAAACGTTGGAGGTACTCGTTGCACTTTCAAACATTTTAACTCTTGCAACCCAACAAAATTTTCGGGGGAAGAAGGTGCGACTGGTCTCCTCCAATGGTTCGAGAGCATGGAGAATACTTTTATTAACAGCGAATGTCCTGACGAACTTCGCGTTCGCTATGCCACCAGTGTCCTTCAAAATGGGGCATTGACTTGGTGGAATGGCGAGAAGCAAAATCGGGGCGCTGATGTTGTTTTAGCTTTAACTTGGAATCAAGTGAAGGAACTCCTGATCACCAAGTTCTGTCCTAGGAATGAGATTAAGAAGCTTGAAGATGAATTTTATCATTTGAAACAGGACAGTGGGGAGAATCTTGCCTATAATCGTCGTTACCATGAGCTTAGTTTGTTGGTTTCACATATGGTTACTCTAGTCTCCCGAGCAATAGAGAAGTACATTGAAGGATTACCTGACCTGATTCAAGATGTAGTCACTGGAAGCAAGCCCACTATAGTGGAAGAAGCCATTCAACTTGCAGCCTCATTAACAGACAAACATGTGAGGAAAGGAAACTTGGTTAGGAAAGGAACGAATGCGACTACTAAGAAAACTACCACCATTGTGGAACCATCTAAAATAGTTTCAGCTAAGGCTGTCACCACTTCTGCAAATCCCAAGAAACGAAAAGGCGATAATCACGATCACATAGTTCAAACTCCTACGACACAACCTCCTATCAAGAAAGGATATATAGGAGTCCATCCTCAATGCAATACTTGTAGGTACCATCACCCTGCTCACCTCCTATGTCGTAAGTGCACTACATGTGGAAGATTTGGACATTTTGCCACTACATGTTAGGAAAGAACTCAAGATGAACAGGAACAACTTCGGATTACTAATGGTAGGGCGTGTTACAACTGTGGAGACCCTAATCATTGCGACATCGATGCCCTGAACTCATTAACGTAAATCAGGCGACTGGTCAAAATTGAGCTATGGACGGAATCTTCTTAAGTCGCGAGAATGCTATAACTGTGTTTTCATTTTCTTGATTTTCATTTTCATTTTCATTTTGTACTCAATATACATCGTACTCTTAAGCATATAACGTTTGGAGATCTTTTTGCAGTTTATTATGAACGAATCTCAGTTTGAAATCTATCGTGTTTGACTTTATTTTGTGATCTATTGAAATGCATGAAGTTGATAACATGAATTATGTGACCCTTGTGTACTATGTTACAAATCTCTTTTTATCATATTACATGTTTATAGAAAAGAGATCTATTCATTATACGTATGAACTTGAAAGACGATATATGTGCTAGTGTATCTATAGATATGGGAATTTGTTTAACGTGAATTTTCAAAAATCATTACCCTTGCAACATAGTATATAGTCATCTTTAAATAGAAGACATATATATATATATATATATATATATACCAATTTGTATGTCAGGCTAGTCTTTATGTGAATCATTTTTTTTTCAATCTTTTTTAGTTAAAGTATTTTGTTGACTTAAGGGACACTTATAGAATCTTAATGTGTTGTTATAGAAAGACATAACTCCTTAATGTAAGGTAAATTAGCGCTTGCGGTCTGGAACGTAATCATTAATTTACAGGTACATGAGGGTGGTGTGAAATTCAATTTAGGCTGTTGGTAGACAATCAGTACGAGTCCAAAGTATCGGGAGTGTGGTGGGTTAGCTGCGGTACACCCTATATATAAGCATAAACGATACTGCGGGAGCGGACTAGGAGTCTGGCCAAGAACTTACCCATTACTTAATAATTACCTCTTCATTAGATCATTATCAAACAGCTAACATTTTCGATAAGAACGTTTTACATAAGCTTCAATTAGTTTTGTTGGAGCCTTTCTTGTTGACCACCTCTACAGAAAACCATAAACTTTGTATACTCTTAAACTCTCTGTTAGTCGAAATCCTGTTGTCTGTCCTTCATAAAATTCGGTCGGAAACCTTTCTAAAGTAGGGGAGACTACTTCATTAGTACCTCTGCCCATCACTAGTTACACATTCCCAAAGCCTTTCTCATTTAAACTCTCAACTTTCTAACTTTGGGTCAACTGTCAAAGATTTTGACACTTTTACTTGGATATTAGACAACTATTTTAAATTTTGTCAAATCATAAATGATGAATTTTTTTTTTAAAAAAAAAAATTCTATTTGACTTTTACAACGCCTTTTGTTTCACAGAAACCTGCACTTGAAAGGAATTTCGAGACGAAATTTTCTAAAGTTGGGGAGACTGTGACAACTGTCACCCTCGTCTTTTAGCAAGTTGTCAATTTTAGTCCTTTGCCTATTTTGATGCTTCACCTCTAGTCCTCTTCAAATATTATTTTAGTTTTTTTATTAAATTTTTCTTTAAAATGGTGTACGGATACATTTTGTATACGCACGCGTTGACATACAAAACGTACTAAAATTATCATGTTATCTTATGAAAGTTCTATTTTTTTTATTATTTAAAAAAAATTAGTTTAAAAGTTTTATAGTTAGTTTAGCTAACTTGGTTAAGTTTTTGTAAAGAAAAGTTAACCAAAAACATCTAGATATAACTTAGTTAGGGAGGGAGGGACTATTTCTGTCAAACCTTGAAAGTTCAAATGCTATCCCTCCCTTTCCTTGGAAAGAGATGTACAAGAAGTTGTTGTTTGTGACTATTATTACTTTCTTTTATATAAACTTTCTTAATACTAATATAAAATTTAGATTGTCATGATATTGGCTTCTAGAACAAAGATGCGATGTTGGATTACAATGAATTTCATTAACCATTACAAGCTTTCTAACTTACAGTAACGGTCAGCCATGAAACGCCACCAGCGACCACTCCGGCGACCCTCGATTCCGGCGAACTATAATTGGCCCGTTTAAGGCATTTCATGATATATAATTGCTACCCGAACGTTTCTCCATCAGTAATAACGAGTTTCGGCCATTATTGGGGTTTTTAAACGCGTTCTAAATGAGTATTAATCGGATTCCTAGTTTGTAACCGTCGAGGTTTCCTAATCGAGTTCAAACACATATAATCTTGAACAACTATATAAATAGGCTTTACCAATAATTTTCTGCACACCTTCATGATTCAAACGACTACCAAAAACATATCTAATCGTGTCCAGAAGACCCCTAAATCGATACATTATCATCGGCCCTTGTTCTTCATTTTTCGACCCTTAATCATACTTGTAAGTCCAAATTCTTTGTGTCGTTTTTATCTCCACACTTTAGTCTTCAAAAGGCCCTTATTACAGATCGTTAATCGTACCTATATGGAATTATTTGATTTGGGGTTAGGGTTAAGGTTTGAAGAACAAATGGGGAAGAAGTTGATGAATTGTTCATTAATAGTTTTATGCTTTATTTTTCTAAACTTCATAACAAATTAGAATTTGGTAGAGTGTTTGGAACTCTTGTTTTGTATTGGGTGGACTCAGTTTCGAGTCTCCTTGGTCCTTGTTTTTTTTTCTACAGATTTTTTTTCTTATTTATTATGTTTATTTATTGTTAAAACATATATATATAATGCATATATAATTTATAATATTCATAGAAAATCCATTTTTGATCAAACAATCATGAAAATTTAGGTGTAGCTTCTTGACAACTCATAGAAAATTATCATATTTTTATTTTCTGGAAAATAATTTATTTTCACTTTTTTATTAATTTAATTGGTTTTAATCATATTTAATTGATAAAAAATTCATATTTAATGATTTTAATCTCAAAAGTTTTGTGTGATTATTAATTTACATTAGAAATTTATTTCTAATTTATTGGATCAGAAATGATTAATATTTTTTTTTAGATTTTCCTATTTTTAACCATCTAAACATGATTTAAACCCATTAAATCAATTTTAAATACAAATAAATTGAGGAAATTTATGGAAAAATTATTTTGGGTATTTTTCATCATATAGTATTCATTTTTCATAAAATATTTTTTAACCATATCTTGTATTTTTAGCTTATTTATATTTAATTAGTCATAATAAATTATTTAATTAAAGATAAATTATAAAATCTGTTTTATGAATATTTTTCTATAAAACAGAAATATTCCTAAGTGTGGAAAACATTAGTGTTTACATTTTCTTAGTCACAATCATGATATATTTTATTCAAAATTATTATAAAATTCGAGTCATCATAAAACTTCATCTTCCCTACATAAGCCTAGCAAACCCTAATGCCTTAGATCCTAGATACCTTAGACTTATTAGACATTTCCTTATTAAGTACTCTTATACGTTATAGGTTGAATTCCTCTAAATTCCCATTACTTAACTCACGACAGCTTAAGTTGGATTTCATCGCTTTCGCAAACTGTGAGTATACTTATTCCCCTTTTTATTTTTACACTTTTGGGGTGAAACATGTACACGTATACAAACTTACACATACACTTACACATAATCTTTTATACATTTACAATTCCTATACGTGTCTCGTTATATTTGTGCTTTATGCTAGACTTAAGCGTAGTTTACTTACATTGTATGCCCGAAATCGTTATCTAGACTTAACTACAATTAAGGTGCTCAAATGAACAAATGCTCAAATAGACGTAACTTAAGTTACGGTGCTCAAATGCTCAAAAAGACGTAACACATTCTACGGTGCTCAAATCATTGTGAAACATGTTAGGATGCTTTATGTGAATCATATTCGTTAGACTTTATTATGTTTGTTTACTACGTGTTTACATAATGCCTTGATCAATCTTGACACATGAATTGTAAATCTTTTCCTTTAAATTTATATTATATATAAACTTAAGTATGCTCACCAACATTATTTATGTTGACAAAATTACTTTCGTACATGTTTCAGGTTTGCTGATGCTTCACATAGGACTCTGGGCTTAGAATGAATTAATCAGTTTAGTTCGTTGACACATGTTGTAATTGCAATCCTTCTAAATCAACTTGTAATTACATTTTAGTACCATGAGCTTTTGAACAATCGTCACTACGTGGTACCTCGATGATTCCGCCATCGGTTGGGGTGTTACACTTATGGTTGTTTCTTTCTATTATTTGCGAACCCACTTCAATTTGTAGACTTTTATTATTAGGAGTAGTAGTTTATTTTTAGTTATTTGTTGTGTTATCTTCTTCTAATCTTTATTTGTTTATCTTTGTGACGGGATTGAATGATGATTAACTTAATAACAACCTTAATTTAACTAATTAATGGTATAATCAGCTTCTGGTAGTCCCGAGCTAGATCCGAGGCGAGGAAACCGGTAGTGAGACAAATCCTTCGGGCTTCTGATATCCAAACTGGATTCTATGCAATGGCTTCTGAAGTCACTACAAGAAAATGAAGCTAATGCAACCTCGGTAAAATGTTGCATTAGGCCTTGAAAAGGTTGCGTTAGGCCTAATGGAACCTTTTATCAAGGGCTGCATTAGGCGAAGTTGCATTAGACCTAACGCAACCTTTTCAAGGCATAATGCAACCTTTTCTATAAGTGTTGCATTTATTATTGCATGCAACCTTTTTAATATGCAACCTTTTTATATATATGATGCAACTTTTTTAATACTCAAATACAACCTTTTCTATACTCAAATGTAGCCTTTTTATATATTAAATGCAACCTTTTTACAAATTTTAGTGCAACTTTTTAACACCCAAATGCAACTTTGTAACATAATTCTATTGCTATTAATGAATATGCATTCAATCGCAATTACACCAAAACAATAATATTTAACACATTACATTGATAATCAAATGGTGTAGTTAACATGTTTGTCAAAACTCAAATAACAATACAGTAAGCATAAAGTGTCAATTACAATAATAAAAAATAATAAAAGCATTCTAAACTTCTGGATCTCAAACTTGTTTTCAATTTTTTAACTTTAAGAACCATATCGAGCATGTTTAACATGCCTTTCCTTTCTTTTTCTTCGTATTTAGAAGTTCCATAACAACTTGAATGGTAGCATCTAAAACTTGTGTTGCATTCTGGAAAATAGTTGGAACTCATAAGACAAAAGGACCTCCAAACAAATGTAATGGAACTGTAATTGATAATCTAACTCCCTATATTGGACGATGATACTTGCAGCAAACACCTAATTTGCACATTCCTGTTTGAAAATAGTACCAAACACAATAAGAAAAGTAAAAATGAGTTACTTGAATAATAATGTTGTTCTCTTTTAAAAATGTTCTCTTTTAAAGGTTTTATTAATCAAGGCCCCTTTCAATTTTTTGGTTTTAAGGTTCAATTCTTTACTTACATGTACAAGATATGGAGATGGATGCCTGTATGAGAAAAACATTGTTCATAACATAACATATAATGTTAATGATTAAACAAAAATAAAACCTCATAAGGGAAGACATTTCTGGTAGTCCTTACTGCAACAATATGTGTGAAGTTTGTAAAGACCTTTTTTCGACAATAAGTGTAATAAAAAATTGGCATCCGTAAGTGTAATACATACTGCAACAATATGTGTGAAGTTTGTAAAGACCTTTTTTCGACAATAAGTGTAATAAAAAATTGGCATCCGTAAGTGTAATACATACATAAGTGGATGTTAAGTGCCTGCAAGATTTGTGAAAACGATAGCTATATCTTCCATTGTATACATTGCAAACATCTAGTATGGTAAAAAGGATGATTAAAGATCCAAAATAAACTTTTACCGAAAAACATAGATGGAAAGACATTGCAAACATGGCTGTCATTCCTTGTTTTGAGAGAACACATTGCGTCCTAAACATACATTACCTTTGTTTATAATATAACAGAGAAAAGAAGAATAGGTTAGCTAGTGAATCCAATAATACATGAGAGTGGTAGGGAGTATGAAACGACACCTTAAAGTGTTCTTCTGAAATGTCAGTGGAATGAGATCTTGTTTAAGAGGAACTTTAGAAACGGGATGATTTCCTATGCAGGGAATTATGTTTTGTGAATGTAGCATAAAATTTATATATAATCTTAAACAAATAAAAAAACTATTAAAACTAGAAACAAAAACAACCTACCAACAGAGAAGGCGTCATAGTGGTTAAAAGTTATCGCCTCTTGCCCCTCCCCCTCCCCCAGACCAAAACAGGAACTTATAAAAAAAAACTCAGACTGCCTATACAGTTCACGATGGAACTTCATGTTGAATTCTACTAGTTAAGGCTAAATATCATTGTTCATATGTAGGCCCTTCAAAGCATCATACATGTTGGTTTTATCTTGAGATACCACCAATGACCAAACATGAATAACTTATAACATACCATTCAATTAATTACTTATAAGTTCTCAACGGTGTCGATCACTGGTTAATTTCTAAATGGCCGCACCGAACAAACCGAAAGTTGACAACTCAAAATTTCAACAAAAGAATAATAAAAGGTTAAATATCAACAAATAAAAAACATAAGTTCTAGAGCATAGGAACACTCACAATGCTAAACTTAGTTCACTGAGATTGTTAAACTCCTCATCTCGACTAGCCCCATGAAGTTACTTGATGTGTTGCCTTCAAAGTGGAGCAGCCCCACATGTATAATTGTTGACTTCAGATGAACCTATCACTCAACAAGTTGATATTTCAATTCTTTAATTTGTATTGCTTTTGTCTGCTCTTTAAATATGAATATCCTGAATTTGAGAACATACACTTCAAATACTCCTTTCTCTCTAACTCATACATAAAGCACTCCATATAACATCCAGTACCTGCATAGCTTAAACTGATTTCATAAATTAATTTCAACATATTGGGAGCTTTATTATACCATTAAATATAATGTGTTGCTTAAAATTGCAAATTAGTGTCTACTATCTTCAGGATTAAGAATCTTAAGAACATTGTCAAGATCGTTATACTGGAGCCCACTAACGAGGCCGCCGCCTTTGATAATGCCACATTCAGTATGTCATTATCAGTCATCATCCAAGTATAAATAACAACATATAAATAGGTACACGTTCATGAAGAAAAGTTAACATTCTTTTCATTCAATATCTTCTTCAGATCCGTTGTTGGTTTCAAAAACGTCGTTTCACTTCCAACACTTCAGACCACATCTAAATCCTATAGATTTCAGTCAATAATCAACAATGGTGCAGTAGCTCATATAATCACCGAAACAGTTTGTTTAAGCGTATCAAACATGTAGGTCTAGTAAACATGATCAAGGTCTGGGAGCATACTACAAAAAAAAAAATAATAACAATTTATAATAAAACTAACGCACCTCCTGCAACATGCTCAATAATGTTTCAGCGTTTGACGAAATTAATAATGAAAATCAGCGAAGTATAAAAGTCAGTAACACGTATAAATAACATTAAGCAGTAATCAATCATAAATCACAGCCAATTTAGGCCTGAAATCTGTTAATTGAAATTTCATATTGCAATCTCCGTCAATACCTTTGGTGGTGCGGTGTCGAGAGTGTGGTGCGATGGTTTATGAGCCATTTCATATGTGATTCTGAAACAAAAAGTCCTTTGGTCACGGATGATTTTGGTGGTGGTTCATCGCCGGTTTGATATCAGACTTCGTGAGATTAATTTAGGTTTAGGAAGGTGGGGAGATTTTGGGGGTTGGGGAAATTGGTGGGATGCTGATTTTGAGTTGTGAAATCCAAATTTTAGGAGGGAAAGTGAAAATTTAGATGGAGATTGGAATTTTGGGGTTGACATCGGTAGGTTACAGGTTCAATCCATGCACATCACAAAAAATTTTTATCATGACAGTTTAAGCTTAGGCAAGGAAGAGCCCAGTGTGTGGGTAGAGATTCGAACTTGAGACCGCTAAGTTAGAGTTGTACTAAGATTTTCACTGAACTAAGCCTTTCAAAATAAAAAAAAATTCATACATTTTTATAAAACTTATTATATAGCAAGAACCAAATTTACATTTACATTAAAATATAAATAAATCCTTTTGCATAAAATAAACAGTTGTTCTTTTTTAGATAACTTTTTAATATATATTTATATCCAGTATATAATACATACATAACAAATGTGAAATTTGAAGACAAATATATGTGAATATAAAAAAAATTTATAGAACGTACAGAGAATATTAAGCAAAATCGAGTCATGCACATCCTATTATGCAATGGTTTAAATATAATATATATTTTTACTATTTTTTAAACGCTTTCTTGTTTGTTTTTATTTTTACGACATAACATACTTTTTAATGATTTTTAAATAAAATATCTTGATGTGCTTATAAATTTACCATGACGTCATACGTTATGACAAGGCATCGCACAAATTTGGATGAAACCTTTTAAAATTATAGTTGCATTTAACTTTTACAATGAAGGCCGTTTAATATAGGAGTTGTGTTTAAGTTTTAATAATGCAACTTTTCTCACAAAAGTTGCAAATTTCACTAAGAAAGTGCAACATTTCAAGGAAAAAAGTTGCATTTTTAGTTACATTTGCAACTTTTAAATAAAAAGGTTGCAAATTCAGTATATTTTTTGCAACTTTTTATAAAAAGGGTTGCATTAGATCTTTGAATGCAACCTTTATGTTGAAACATGTTCTATTAAAGTCAAATGCAACACAATTGAAAAAGGTTGCATATAAAAAGTTGCATTAGCTTCATTTTCTAGTAGTGAGTGGACCAGATCTGAGTGACACATTTCTGGTTCATACCAGATGGTTGAGTGATTTTCTTGGCAAAGGTTGGTTCACCTATGGGCGCACCGGTGATCTTTTGTATCTTACGCTTATAGGGTTTGGGGCCGCCTTTGTTAAGGACTTCATTCAACTCGGGAGGTTGTGGTTGGGTAATTAAGTCATCATCTATTTAAAGACCAACTTTATATTTAACAAGCCTGTAAAGTGTTACTAAGATAAATAAAATAAAGGTTCTTTATCTAGTTCTTGTTAGTACAACGCCGTTAACCAATTGAGAGACCGCCTTCCTTTGACAACCGTAAGAGAGATATTTCAGCTTTGACCGTTAACCAATGGGGATACGTATTCCATGATAAAGAGACTCTTCGGTACGGAACGCGAGAACTAAGGTGAGGTGTACGGTGTCCTTGGTTGGGAGTGAAGCCTCCAATTTAAGAAGATGATAAGTTAGAAAACCCGAAGACTTTACCGCGGTTCGAGGAGCCCGCTATACGCGAGGCCCTGGCAAAGTACCCCAGGTGGACGCACGCTGGAGAGGTTCTGCATTCTACTTAGTAGTCGCCTTCGCTTCTCTATCAAGGAGTCGGCTGATGTGTCGTAAAACACATCTATTTTCCTATGTATTTTGTATATTATTTGGTCAAGTTTTTATTTGTTTGGTGTCATTTTTATTAGGTATTTATTTATTTTATTATTTTACAGGTGTTCGTGGAAAATGGGCTCAAAAGGAAAGAATTTTAATCAAGACACGAACACTAGAGAGCATGTGTTCATGGACGTCGGAGCGTAAACGAGAAACTTTGGTCGAGCCAAAAACAACCGAGCCAGGAACATAGAGTTATAATAATAATAATAATATATAATATAATATATAAAAAAAAGGTAGTGACTTGGGCCGAAGCCCAAGCCTAAAATAATATCACAATACAAAGTCGGTTTAATGTGATATGGATATATTGACATTGGACGGCAGAATGAAGGATTTTTTAATTCATTCTACAATCGCACGAAGACAATGAGTAGACGAACCAAGCTACGGTGACGAGCAGAAGGGCACGGAAGGAGAAAAGGCCACGGGCACGTTAAAGATCAATATTCAAGGAGCCTTGGGTTAGGTTTAGTTTTTTTTTATTTTTTATTTTTTATTTTTTTATAGACATGATTAAAACTATATTTAATAATTTTGTGAAGATGTTTCCAAATATTATAGGCTAAACCTTTATTGGTGACTTGGGATGATGAACTAGAGTTTGGTTTTTAATTAAAGACTTATGTTTTCCGTTTTGGATGTGTTGGGTTACATGATTTAATTTTTATGTTTGATTTTGATTATTTGTGTGCTGGCGCTTTTTGATTTGATTACTTGTTTGTTGGTTTTGATGTTCTAGGCATATAGGAATATCCCCTAGATCTAGAAATCATTCTAGTTTGATTAACTTTTGTTGTCGAGCATAGTTCTTGCAGTTAGGAATAGTGCAAGTTTAACAGGTTTTTAAAATCAATTAGCTAAGGTGTGCAATCCCTTCCCGAAGGTTAGGAATATAATTCGGGATTTCTAGGTTGACTAACTAGGCATTGTTTGGTAGTTTGGTTATCGCTGGGGCGAGACCGGTTACTTATTCGTGTTTAGAGTTTTCCTAGGATTTCATTCGTATTAGTTAAGTCTGCTTCACAGTTTGGGAGTTTTCGATCCAAGAGTGGTTGATTAAAGGATTACTGTGGGATTTGGTTTCGCTGGGGCGATCCACTTTCATTTTAGCATCTCAATACTTGTCCCGCCTTGAGTCTAGTCGACTATCCTTGACAGGAGGTTTATTAGGTGAGAACAGGGTCTCCAACCGGATTACATAAGTCAGCTTTTATAACCAGAGTCTAGGGATTCTACTCAGGTTACCAGTTTTCTCCTCATTAGAATTCCAACCCAATTCGTTAGCTGTTGGATCAGTAAGCTGCTCTTTTAGTTGAACTTGCTAGTTGACACTTAAGTGTTTAGCAAGTTCTTTGGTGAGTGATAGCACAGCGGAATGTTTATAAGTTTATAGCTACACTTATCAACAGGAGTTATTACTCCCCCTGGAATCAAGAACTAATAAATGAGAAGTGTTTATTGAGAATCTAAGTATTGAATGAGAATGAAACACTTTGACAGATTCTCAGTAAACACGAAATGGAAATAACAATAATAAGAGTTGAAGGATTTCTTGTATTAAAATCAATGTCTAAAACAGAAGGATGAATCCTTCTATTTATAGACTTTACAAATACATGAACCTTGCCAAAAAGCAAGTTCAGAAACAAGTTGCAACAAGTTGCAGTCTTGGAACTTGTACATAAAGCAAAAAGAAATACTAAAGTATTAAACTACTGATATACAAAGGCGGTGGAAAAGATCTTCTTTAAGTACTGATGAATGACAAACTACTGATTAGTAGTTTGTCTTCAGTAGTTCTTCAGTAGAAGTGTCTGGTTTGAACTTCAGAACTTCTGATGACTTCTTCTTCAGCACTTCTGAATCTCTTCTTCAGCATTTTGATTCTTTGTCTTCAGCAGTTCCATACTTAGAGTATTTTGACAGAAAGTGAATTAGACTAAGGTTTGCAAAAGTGGTTTCACCAATCCTTTTTGTCCTAACATTAGCTTACGTTTATTTTTCAGTTTCTTAGTTTAATTAGTAATTTAGTTTTAATTAGTTTTAACTATTTATTTTAATTTCAGTTTAAACCCCCCAATCAATCAATCCATCTAATAATAATAATAATAATAATAATAATAATAATAATAATAATAATAATAATAATAATATTTTATCAGGTAATTCATTAGGAGTAATTTCAAAAGTGTTAGATAAAGTCCTTAGGTTCGATACCTAGTCTTGCCAACTTGCTACTTACGATCGGTACACTTGCCGATAGTGTGTCGTTTTAGAAGAGTCTAGGATTTAACTTGATTAATTTATTTATATACTCATTTGCACACATCAAGTTTTTGGCGCCGTTGCCGGGGACTTTTTACTTGCACTTTTTGATTTTACTTGTTTTGTTTTGCTTATTTACTGCTTACTGGATCTGCCTGCGATTATCTGTGCTACTTGTGCTTTTAGTCCTAGGTTATTTGCTATCCATTAGTAACTCCAGCGTGGTTTGCACTTTCAGTGTATGCCACATACTCGCTCACAAGGACCACCTGAATTCACCACCTGCACAGATCCCAACCTCGACATCCACGAGCGCCTTAACGAGTTTCGGACGGTTATCCGGAAGAAAATTGATCAGGTACGCTCGTATTCTCCATCCTTTTCTTTTTCTGAACCTAAACCCACCATCCATTCTCCACCAAAACCCATTCCTTTCCCACCGCTCACTGCTAAAATGGCTGAAGGAAATGTTAGACGCACTGTGCACTCTCGTGCCACTGAGGGACTTACTGGGATTCGTTCCCCCATTGCTCGCCCTGCTACTGCTGACGCCAACAATTGGCAAATCCCCTCCCATGTCATGGCCACTATTACTAACGCTACTCAATTTCATGGTCTTGAGGAGGAGGATGCTCATGGACATCTATCCTGATTTGTGCGCATCTGTGACACATTCAATCTTTCCCACATCACTAAGGAAGCCATTTATCTGCGTCTGTTCCCATTTAGTTTGTCTGGTCGTGCCGCCACTTGGTATGACACTCTGCCTAATAGTTCCATTGCTACTTGGGAGGACATGCTTGGAATATTCTTGAGAAAATATCACCCAGCTTCCAAGGATTCCCGCATTAGGGAGCAGATTCACTCATTCCGTATGGATCCCGATGAGCCATACTACATGGCTTGGGAGCGTTTCCAGACCCTACTGAGCCGATGCCCTCATCATGGTCTTTCTGACTGGGCCCTTGTGGAGAAATTCTACAATGGCCTCACTTTTGAGACTCGAGTTCGTTTTAATACAGCTGCACAGGGTAATTTCATGGAGAAAATGGATATTGATGCAGCTAATGAGTTATTTGAGAGTTTTGCTCATTCTGAGAGACCACCAAAGCATACTGTTGGGAATTCAAATCCCATGACTAGTAACACCTCTCCTACTACCTGAGGTGTTTATCAGATTGCACCTGATACTGGTCTAGCTGCGGTGATTGAGAATCTAACTAAGCAAGTGAGAGATCTTCAGATGAGGTTAGATAGGTGTGAAATATGTAGGGGGGGTCATGACACATCTGAGTGTCCAATTCAGAGTCAGGAACATGTAGATTCTCTAAATTCTGGGTGGCTTAAACCACCTTATCAAAACTACACTTCCAACTCGAACTCCAACTGGAGAAATCAGAACTCCAACTGGCAAGGGGGTAACTCTTCTAGATACCAACCTCGCCAGAATTTGTTCCAAGCTCCCAACTCTGGGGGTCCCACTAGTCGTACTGAGTCTGACCTTGCTACCATTCTAGAGAACCAGTCCTAGATGCTTAGTAACATTCAGTCAAAACTTGCTGAGAATGAAGCTTTTATGAAAGGTCAACAAGATGCGTTTCAAAACCTAGAGGCCAAAGTAGGAGAATTAGCTAATCAGGTTAGCCAGAGACCACCAGGAGCCCTTCCTAGTAACACAGTTACTAATCCTAATTCATCTACTTCTGCTTTTAGACAGGCTCAGGCCAAAGCTATTATCACTAGGAGTGGGAAGGGGGTAGTTGATCCACCACAGGTTGATGTTGAGGAGTCTGTAGATGAGGAAATTGAGTTAGAGACCCCAACTGGCAAAGTGCAAAATAGGCTAGTCCCAGAAAGTACAGCACAATCCAGTGGTTCAAGTGAGGGTAAGAGAGAGGAAGTTCCCGTGCGTGTTTATAAGCCTAAACCACCGTTTCCAGGTCGTCTTGTGCGTGCTGATGATTCTGAGCAGTATTCTAGGTTCTTGGAGATGCTTAAAAAACTCCATGTGAACCTTCCATTTGTTGAGGCACTTTCGAAGATGCCTAAATATGCCAAGTTTCTGAAAGATTTGCTCACCAATAAGAAGAAACTTGAGGACATCTCTACTGTTACTCTTTCTGAGGAGTGTTCTGCAGTCTTACAGAATAAACTACCTCAGAAGATGTCTGATCCCGGGAGTTTCACTCTTCCCTGTCTGATAGGAAATTTTCCTGTCAGAAATGCTCTTGCCGATCTGGGAGCTAGCATTAACTTGATGCCTTATTCAGTTTATGCTAAGCTCAATATTGGAGACCTCTCTCCTACTCGCATGAGTATTCAGCTCGCCGACTGTTCGGTGAAGTTTCCTCGGGGGATTGTGGAAAACATGCTCGTCAAAGTTGATAAATTTGTTTTCCCGGTTGATTTTGTAATTCTTGATATGGACGAGGATTCACAGGTTCCACTCATTCTTGGTCGTCCATTCTTAGCTACAGCTCGTGCCATTGTTGATGTTTATGATGGTAAATTGACCCTTCGGGTTAGTGACGAGCATGTCACTTTTGATATCCATAACTCAATGAAGCACACTGGCGAGCATGATGACACTCTTTATTTCATTGACTCGTTTATGTCACATGTTGGGCGCTTTCTCACTCCACTCTGCGAGAGAGATACCCTTGATACACAACTGTTAGATTCACCACTTCAGGGGTGCATTGAGATGACTGAGCTGGATCTTGAGCAGGATCCAACTGCACCCACTGTGCAGCCTTTTCTATCTGTTGAGAGTTCCCAGGTTTTTGAGGTTATTGATGATGAGATACCTATGGAAGCACCATCTGTTGAGACGCCCCCATCCTTAGAACTTAAGGAGCTACCATCTCATCTGGAGTATGCATTCTTGGGTGAGGGTTCTCAGTTTCCTGTCATCATATCTGCTGAGTTGACAGAGGAGGAGAAGAGTAAGTTGATGTGTGTACTGAAGGCACACAAACAGGCTATTGCATGGAAGCTTATTGATATAAAGGGTATTCACTCTTCATTCTGTACGCATAAGATTCTCATGCAGGAGGAGTTTAAGCCTGTAGTTCAGCCTTAGAGAAGGCTAAATCCCAATATGCAAGAGGTGGTGAAGAAGGAGGTGATTAAGTTACTAGATGCAGGTCTTATTTATCCTATCTCTGATTCATCTAGGGTGAGTCCTGTCCATGTTGTCCCCAAGAAAGGGGGTATGACGGTTGTCACGAATGAGAAAAATGAACTCATACCCACTAGGACAGTGACTGGTTGGAGAGTTTGCATTGATTATCGCAAACTCAATGATGCCACTCGCAAGGACCATTTTCCCTTGCCTTTCATTGATCAGATGCTCGAGCGTTTGTCAGGTCACCAATTCTATTGTTTTCTTGACGGCTTCTAGGGTTATTTCCAGATCCCCATTGCACCTGAGGATCAGGAGAAACCACTTTCACATGCCCTTTTGGTACTTTTGCCTACCAGCGTATGCCATTCGGGTTATGCAACGCTCCGGGTACTTTTTAGCGATGTATGGTGGCTATTTTTCATGAGTTGATCGAGGATTCCATGGAGGTTTTTATGGATGATTTTTCTGTGTTTGGGAATTCGTTTGATCATTGTTTGCGCAATTTAGAGCGTGTGCTTGCTAGGTGTGAAGAAATGAACTTGATGCTTAATTGGGAAAAGTGTCACTTCATGGTTCGTGAGGGTGTTGTGCTTGGGCACAAGATTTCACAGGCGGGAATTGAGGTTGATAGAGTCAAAATCGACACCATTTCCAAACTCCCGCCGCCTACTTCTGTGAAATCCATTCGTAGTTTCTTGGGTCATGCGGGATTCTATAGGCGTTTCATTAAAGATTTTTCTAAAATTGCTCGCCCGATGACCCAACTTTTAGAGAAAGATCGACCATTTGAGTTTTCTACTGAATGTGTCAAGGCGTTTGAGTTGTTGAAGGAGCGGTTTGTGAGTGTTCCTATTCTTGTCGCTCTCGATTGGAGTCTTCCTTTCGAGATTATGTGTGATGCGAGCGACTTTGCTGTTGGGGCTGTGTTGGGCCAGCGTAGAGATAAAAATTTCCATCCCATTTACTACGCTAGCAAAACACTAAATGATGCCCAAGTGAACTACACCACAACAGAGAAGGAGTTGTTAGCTGTGGTGTTTGCTTGTGATAAATTTCGTGCGTATCTTGTGCTTTCTAAAACTATCATCTTTACTGATCACTCTGCTCTTAGGCACCTTTTCTCTAAGAAGGATGCAAAACCTAGACTCATTAGGTGGATCTTGTTGCTTCAGGGATTTGATATAGAGATTAGGGATAAAAGTGGAGCTGAGAACGTAGCTGCAGACCATATGTCCCGTTCAGAAAACCCTGATTTAGAAAAGCATAGGGAAGAGAGGATTAGGGATGATTTTCCTCATGAGAGTTTGATGGCATTAGCTTCTTCTAAGCGTAATGACTTCCCATGGTATGCCGATATGGCAAATTACTTAGTTTCAGGTGAGTTTAGAGACAAAATCCCTTTACAAGAGAAAAAGAAGTTGATAGCTGATTCTAAGTATTACTTTTGGGAGGATCCGTATTTGTATAGGCTAGGTGCAGATCAGGTTATGAGGAGGTGTGTGTTTGGATCTGAGATAGTTCATATCCTTAGAGAGTGTCATGAGGGCCGGGCTAGTGGTCACTTTGGAGCCCCCAATACCGCTAAACGCGTGTTCGATGTGGGTTTTTATTGGCCGACCATCTTTAAGGATGCTCATGAGTTCGTGAAGCGTTGTGACGCTTGTCAAAGGGCCGGAAATATCTCATCCCGAAATGAGATGCCTCAAAATCCCATTCAAGTACTTGAAATATTTGATATGTGGGGCATCGATTTTATGGGTTTGTTCCCCGTCTCTAGAGGGAATAGATACATCCTTGTTGCGGTTGAATATTTGTCTAAGTGGGTGGAGGCGCAAGCCTTACCTACAAATGATGCACGGGTTGTTGTGAGATTTCTTAAGAAGTTGTTTGCTAGGTTCGGTACACCTAAGTCGTTGATTAGTGATCGTGGTACCCACTTCTGTAATGATCAGATGGATAAGGTTTTGAAGCGTTATGGGGTCACATATCGGACTTCTACAGCCTATCATCCACAAACCAGTGGTCAAGTGGAGAATACCAATCGTGGGATCAAAAGAATCCTAGAGAAAACCGTAGGACATAACTGAAAAGATTGGTCAGATAACCTAGATGATGCTTTGTGGGCCTTTCGTACTGCTTATAAAACACCTTTAGGCACCACCCCGTTTAGGTTAGTCTATGGCAAAGCATGCCATTTGCCGGTTGAATTGGAGCATAAAGCTTATTGGGCGTTGAAGAAGGTGAATCTTGATTTGGATAGTGCGGGAAAACATAGGTACCTTCAATTGAATGAATTGGAAGAATTGAGAGATCAGGCGTATATGAGATCTTGGGGGTATAAAGAGCGTACTAAGAAATTACATGACAAGCACTTGAAGTTGATTAAAGAGTTCAAGTGTGGGGATAAGGTCTTGCAATACAATTCCCGTCTTAGATTGTTTCCAGGAAAGCTTAAGTCCCGGTGGTCAGGTCCATATGTGATTAAGCAGGTTTTTCCGTACGGTACAGTGGAATGTGAGAGTGAAGATGGTCGTAGTTGGAAGGTAAACGGTCACAGGTTGAAGCATTACGTAGAGGGACCGAATGCGTAGGTCGAAGAGGAGGAAATTGACCTCCTACCAATGAATCATTAGTCGTTTATATGCACACTTGGGGATTCGCCCAAGTTGTAGAGTTTGTAGATTCTATTTTATTTTATTTTTATTTATTTTATTTTTCTTTTATTTTTTGGTTTGTGTCTAGTGTGGGGATTGTCCGTATTATTAATTGCAGATTTGGAAGGGTCCTGCCTGTACTCAATCTCCATTCAGGCGGGGTCAATCCAATAATATTTTATTTGTAAAAGGACATTCCTAGTCGTCGGTCTATTTTTATTTCATTTTACGTTTTGTCTTTTGAGTTTTTGTTTGCAAGATATATTGCTTACAACCGCGAATGAAATGCTATACGGTTGCTTTGCACTTGGATGGGGGCAGCTCAGGACACACTTTGCGAGGATGTTACTGCAATATTACCAGGGGAGTCTGTTCCACTTTACTTGTTATATTTATTTTTATCTTCTTTATTTTTAGTTCCTTGTCGCTACACATTGAGGACAATGTGCAATTTTAAGTGTGGGGATGGGAACTGCGTTTTAGTATAGGTTGAGTCTTTATTTCAAAAAGAAAAAAAAAGAAAAAAAAATTGAAAAAAAAAGAAAAAGAAAAAAATTGTCCCTGATTTTTTGTGCATTTTATATGGAAAATGATAGTAATATTGGGATTTTTGGTTTTCAAAATATTATATATATGAGAATATAAATAGATTGAAAGCGTGTTTGCTTAAGATGTGTCGGTAGGCCCAACTAGCTTTGAAAGGTCCTAGGATTGTTCTTAATATACCTTAATAAATCATGAAATCTTGTGGGTTCTCATCTTAGGAGAAACGGCAGAACTGAAACCGCTGATTGTGATTAGAGGTACCACTGTAGGTTGAAAGCCCATATGTATTATTAATTAAATGGCACACTTGATCCTTTTTATGAGAATAAATCCGGTGAAAAGTGGCGCCCAAAAAAAATCCACATGTCCATCAATTGAGCTAGACCAAAGAAAAAAAACAACTGAAGCCTCTGATCGAAACTCCCTCGAGGTCAAGTTGAAAAAAAAATACCAAATCTCATGCTGTCGCTCTTGGGGATGGTGACTCTGATTGAGACAACCTCTGGGTTAGGTATGAAAAAAAAAACAAATGTGTCTAAGCTCATAAACTTCATCTATCATCCATCATAAATTTAATTTCTAATACATTAGGGAGTTTAGTTTGCAGTGGTTGGTATATCTATATGGTTTAACCTTTGCTTCGAAAGCTTGAGGTGGGATTAGGTGAAGCTGGATATCTTGAGTGTGAGACCCATAGATTGATTGTAATAATATGAACTTAATTGCTATACATGATTGGGGCCTGATTAGCTAGTGGTTGGGTTTAGGTGGACAACAATACCGACAGTTTTTGGTTGATGCGTAATTGGATCTTAATTAATGAACCTAAAAGTTTTTGAAACCAAGAATTCTAATTATGATTCCATTGCAGTCTTTTTCAGGGACGAAAAAGGTTTAAGTGTGGGGATGTTTGATGTGTCGTAAAACACATCTATTTTCCTATGTGTTTTGTATATTATTTGGTCAAGTTTTTATTTGTTTTGTGTCATTTTTATTAGTTATTTATTTATTTTATTATTTTATAGGTGTTCGTGGGAAATGGGCTCAAAAGGAAAGAATTTTAATCAAGACACGAACACTAGAGAGCATGTGTTCATGGACGTCGGAGCGTAAACGAGAAACTTTGGTCGAGCCAAGAACAACCGAGCCAGGAACATAGAGTTATAATAATAATAATAATAATATAATATAATATAAAAAAAAGGTAGTGACTTGGGCCGAAGCCCAAGCCTAAAATAATATCACAATACAAAGTCGGTTTAATGTGATATGGATATATTGACAATGGACGGCAGAATGAAGGATTTTTTAATTCATTCTACAGTCGCACGAAGACAGTGAGTAGACGAACCAAGCTACGGTGACGAGCAGAAGGGCACAGAAGGAGAAAAGGCCACGGGCACGTTAAAGATCAATATTCAAGGAGCCTTGGGTTAGGTTTTTTTTTTTTTTTTTTTTATAGACATGATTAAAACTATATTTAATAATTTTGTGAAGATGTTTCTAAATATTATAGGCTAAACCTTTATTGGTGACTTGGGATGATGAACTAGAGTTTGGTTTTTAATTAAAGACTTATGTTTCCGTTTTGGATGTGTTGGGTTACATGATTTAATTTTTATGTTTGATTTTGAATATTTGTGTGTTGGCGCTTTTTGATTTGATTACTTGTTTGTTGGTTTTGATGTTCTAGGCATATAGGAATATCCCCTAGATCTAGAAATCATTCTAGTTTGATTAACTTTTGTTGTCGAGCATAGTTCTTGCAGTTAGGAATAGCGCAAGTTTAGCAGGTTTTTAAAATCAATTAGCTAAGGTGTGCAATCCCTTCCCGAAGGTTAGGAATATAATTCGGGATTGCTAGGTTGACTAACTAGGCATTGTTTGGTAGTTTAGTTATCGTTGGGGCGAGACAGGTTACATATTCGTGTTTAGAGTTTTCCTAGGATCTGTAACACCCCAACCGATGGCGGAAACATCGGGATGTCACGTATTGATGATTGTTCAGTAGCTCATGGTGAATAATAAATTTCATTAAATGATTTAATGAAATTTAATAAATTTCATTAAATGATTTAATAAATTTCACCATGAGCATAGTTCTTGCAGTTAGGAATAGCGCAAGTTTAGCAGGTTTTTAAAATCAATTAGCTAAGGTGTGCAATCCCTTCCCGAAGGTTAAGAATATAATTCGGGATTGCTAGGTTGACTAACTAGGCATTGTTTGGTAGTTTAGTTATTGTTGGGGCGAGACAGGTTACATATTCGTGTTTAGAGTTTTCCTAGGATCTGTAACACCCCAACCGATGGCGGAAACATCAGGATGTCACGTATTGATGATTGTTCAGTAGCTCATGGTGAATAATAAATTTCATTAAATGATTTAAATAAGTTACATACAATTGTTCTAAGAATTTGTACATCAAATTGAATAAAACTATGCAAGCATCTCCAAGCATTAAATCAAACCTTCAAGCAAGTAGAACCTGAAACATGTTAAGTTGAAAATGTTTTGGGTCAACAAAAGTTGGTGAGAATTACATAGGTTTTGATAATCGAATAAAATTGTTGTGCAATTCATGTGTCATGGCAATCTAGTCCATATGCGAAAACATACTAGAAGTAAATCGAGTGCATAATCAACCTTGTGACTGTTGTATTGTGGTACATCCCATACGCTCATGGTTCACTCGTTTAAATTGCAGTAACAAACACCCACGTAACCTTTGTAGGAGGCACGTATCCGGGTGGGATTGTCAGTCCAATAGATCTATCAATGTATACCGTTTGGCTGATGAATGTTTATGCTAGAATTGTGCTTACCCTAGTCATGTTCAAGACATAATGCAACATAGAAATACACATAGACACATTGATGATTGAATTGCATGAATAATGTTGTAACATGTTTCACCCCAAAAATGGTGATAAATAGAAAAGGGTCTATGTAAAACTCACCTTAGCAAAACGTTATATCTGTTGAAAAATTGAATAATGGTGTTGCCCAAATGTACCAAGTATCAACCTATAATAAAGTGATAAATACGTCTAAGTCTATCTAGTCTACAAATGTATAAGTTTCTAGGGCTTCGAATTGGGGATAAATACTCGTTTGATTAATATAAAAAATGTTTGATAATTGAGAGAATATTAGTAAATAAATAACCAAAAATCTTTTTATGAAATTTAAATTTAAGATGGTCACAATAATGTGTTTAAAGTGTAAAAATAATTTTTACAAAATTATTTTCTTTAAAATAGATTATTAAATCCATTTATTACAAATTGTCAAACTTTAACTTTAATAATTAAAAATTACTAAAATTAAAGAATTATCAGTTTAAAATTTATATTTCTGTTCTAAATATTTAAAAATAATTTATATAAAATTTTGGTGCAAAAATATTAAAAATTGGATTTATTATGATTTAATTATGATTAAAACTAACAAAAATTGATTAAAAATATTAAATAACTGATTTTTCAGAAATAAAAATCATTTCTAAAAAGCTTAATGTTATAAAAACTTAAAATAATTTTTGTGGAAATTAATAAGATCGTTTTGATATTTTTATAGATTTTTATAAATAAAATAGAATAAAATTGATTTATTTATTATATATATTAAATAAATAAATTTTTGAAAAATAAAAATTGTAAGTTGAACTTTTACACCAGATTAATATAAGATAATTTTTGTAGAATTTATAAAAAGGTTTTAATAATTAAAAACGAATTTACAAAATTAAATGTATAATATATATAATTGGTTTGTTTGTTTTAAAAAAAATGAAAATAAGGGGAAAAGGGGTGCCCTTGCCGGGACTCAAACCCGGATGGCTAGAGTAATAAGCAACAGTCACAACCACTTGGTTCAGACCAGTGGTTGTGATTGTTTCTGTTTTAAATTAAATATATACATTATGCTGATTCAGTTTATCCCCAAATCAAACCTTTGAAACCCTAGATTCTGCAATACATTGATTCACACATCAATAGCCTAATTAATCATAGGGCTATTGATGTGTGGATGCCGATGAACATAACCCACAAAAATAATTAAACTTACAACGTTGTTTCGAGTTCGAATGATCGGTCAAACCAAAAGTCAAAGAAAACGATCGTTTAATAATATCAGAGGATAATTCAGAGGAATTGATGGTTGAGAAAGGTGTATGAGCGAGTTGTAAAGGTTCGTGAACGTCCAATTTATAGTGCTAAGCACTGGTTTGATGAAATGACAAGTTTTGACCCGTTTTAAGGTAGTGACGCGTGAAAGATCAATCTTGGCAATAATTGATTGATATTTGACGAAGGCATGAGTCAGGATTGGCCGGACATCACGAGTTCTTACCAAAATTGTGTGATTGATTGATGAATTAGTGCCTTTGATCTTGGCTGCGTGCGTCTATATGTGCAGCGATACAGCAGACATGAAACTCAGGTTATTATATATATTTAGTAGGTTGGTATAGGAACAATAGGCTCGAGTGGCTCAACTGGTGTGGCGTGTGTGTGTCCATGATTGACTCGGGTTCGAAACCTAGGAGGAGCATCTTTTTTTTTTTTTTTACAGACAAGGGGGTTGGGCCGGTGTGGGCTGGGCTCTGATGTTGGGCCAAAACTGGGATGGGCTCAAGAGGGTAGAAGGTTGGTGGGTTTAGGTAGGCTTAGAGGTGTTGGGTTTTATTTGGGTTGTGTTTAGCTTATTTCTTTTATAAGGTCTCATATTATTATTATTATTATTATTATTATTATTATTATTATTATTATTATTATTATAATTATTATTATTATTATTATTATTATTATTATATATATATACATATATATATATATACGTTGTGTGGTCGGAAAATAAAACTTAGACACATTATGAATGATACAAAAAAAAATATAATATACGTATTAGAATTCGAAAATTTTGCGATGTTACAGTCTCCCCTACTTTTAGGAACTTCATCCCGAAGTTAAGAGAAACACTAGGTTTGCAATTGGTCAACTACTGAAAACCTTGATAAAATTTCACACTACTTTAATGTACCTGTAAATTCATGATTACGTTCCGGACCGTAATTACCAATTTACCTTACATTAGGGTTTTGCTTCCTTTTATGACTTTACCGATTGTTGAGCAGGTCTGATAGTCTCCACCAGTCGTTGAGCAGGTGGTAGGGCCTCTCCCGACTGTTGGAAAGACATGATGACCTCTACCAATCGTTAAGTAGGTTGTTTGGTAGTCAACTAATTGTTGTACAAGTAAGCAAGTATGATTATAGATATAGCAATTAGTTCACATTCAAACAAGCATGCACACAAATGTTATGATAATACTTGGATTTATTATTTGAATCAAAAAGTGTTGATACATAGAATTAAAAGCAAACAACATTCAAATGGTGGGACTTGCTGTTAAGTAGCTGAAGGGTCTTGATCTCTGTTTAGTTTAGGGCATCGGTTACGGAAGTGATTTGGGTCCCCACATTCATAGCATTGACTATAGTTGTATCGATTAGGATTAGCAGCCTGAGCAGGGTTGGTGGGTTGATTGGCATTAGGGTTTGGGGTCTCGCGACATGTGTGGACCAGATGGCCATACCTACCACAATTGGTGCACAAGCGACACGCTGAAATAGTGGGATGATGTCGATTGCATGTGTTACACAATGGAAAGTTTCTTGTATAAGGCTTCTTGTTAGAAACTTGGGTACTGAGGTTTACATCAGGATCCCTGGTTTTACGTTTCTGATTCTTGGTAGTTAATGCGGCCACAATACTTGTTTTCTCGCCTTTCCGAACTAAGGCCCCGTTCTTTATGTGATTTCCATCGCCATTTCCATTTCCATTGCTATACCCATTCATTTGGATGACTTGAGCCAACAAGTTAGAAACCAGAGTTGTGATTCGTTGTGCCATTTGTTGGGAAATAATCGCAGCTAGTTGGGCATCACTCCCATTAATGTGGTTAGTGTTGTGGTCGTTGCTATTCACTTCATCTTGATTGTCACCATTGTTAAGGCGAGTGCTACGACGTGGAGACATGATCTGTAAGGGACACAATGAAGTTTTTAATGGGGCATGAAGTGTATGAGGTAATATAAGGAATGTAATCATTTATTCATTAATTAAAACGAATAAACGAAAACGTTGACTTATCAAAGATTCTAGATTCCAATAACATAGTGAAGACATGCTTTAGCCTATAAGTGAACACTCATCCCGAGAATTCCCAGGTAGGCATCCGGGTCCCTCGTCTGATTGGGATATATACGCAATGCCAGCCTAGACAGAAGACTCAGAATACAGGCGTTCACCCTTCCAGATTGCACGTGTTCGTTATTAAAATCTAGAACTTCGACGAGATCTCAAGGTGGTTCAGGTTAAACCTGAGGATTTTGCCTTATTAGTCTAAGAGTGGATCCAGTGATGGAGGGCAACCTTCTTGTAGGGATGAAAGTAGGGATATGAAGTAGGAGGGAGATAGAGTATAGCAAGTAAAAGAAGCAAGTACTGGTTAAATCCTATGGTTATAGACTAGATTATTTTTCTAATAACCTAATTCCCTATAACCATGGCTCTGATACCAATCTGTAACACCCCAACCGATGGCGGAAACATCGGGATGTCACGTTTTGATGATTGTTCAGTAGCTCATGGTGAATAATAAATTTCATTAAATGATTTAAATAAGTTACATACAATTGTTCTAAGAATTTGTACATCAAATTGAATAAAGCTATGCAAGCATCACCAAGCATCAAATCAAACCTTCAAGCAAGTAGAACCTGAAACATGTTAAGTTGAAAATGTTTTGGGTCAACAAAAGTTGGTGAGAATTACATAGGTTTTGATAATCGAATAAAATTGTTGTGCAATTCATGTGTCATGGCAATCTAGTCCATATGCGAAAACATACTAGAAGTAAATCGAGTGCATAATCAACCTTGTGACTGTTGTATTGTGGTACATCCCATACGCTCATGGTTCACTCGTTTAAATTGCAGTAACAAACACCCACGTAACCTTTGTAGGAGGCACGTATCCGGGTGGGATTGTTAGTCCAATAGATCTATCAATGTATACCGTTTGGCTGATGAATGTTTATGCTAGAATTGTGCTTACCCTAGTCATGTTCAAGACATAATGCAACATAGAAATACACATAGACACATTGATGATTGAATTGCATGAATAATGTTTTAACATGTTTCACCCCAAAAATGGTGATAAATAGAAAAGGGGCTATGTAAAACTCACCTTAGCAAAACGTTATATCTGTTGAAAAATTGAATAATGGTCTTGCCCAAATGTACCAAGTATCACCCTATAATAAAGTGATAAATACGTCTAAGTCTATCTAGTCTACAAATGTATAAGTTTCTAGGGCTTCGAATTGGGGATAAATGCTCGTTTGATTAATATCAAAAATGTTTGATAATTGAGAGAATATTAGTAAATAAATAACCAAAAATCTTTTTATGAAATTTAAATTTAAGATGGTCACAATAATGTGTTTAAAGTGTAAAAATAATTTTTACAAAATTATTTTCTTTAAAATAGATTATTAAATCCATTTATTACAAATTGTCAAACTTTAACTTTAATAATTAAAAATTACTAAAATTAAAGAATTATCAGTTTAAAATTTATATTTCTGTTCTAAATATTTAGAAATAATTTATATAAAATTTTGGTGCAAAAATATTAAAAATTGGATTTATTATGATTTAATTATGATTAAAACTAACAAAAATTGATTTAAAATATTAAATAACTGATTTTCAGAAATAAAAATTATTTCTGAAAAGCTTATTGTTATAAAAACTTAAAATAATTTTTGTGGAAATTAATAAGATCGTTTTGATATTTTTATAGATTTTTATAAATAAAATAGAATAAACTTGATTTATTTATTATATATATTAAATAAATAAATTTTTGAAAACTAAAAATTGTAAGTTGAACTTTTACACCAGATTAATATAAGATAATTTTTGTAGAATTTATAAAAAGGTTTTAATAATTAAAAACGAATTTGCAAGATTAAATGTATAATATATAATTGGTTTGTTTGTTTTAAAAAAATGAAAATAAGGGGAAAAGGGGTGCCCTTGCCGGGACTCGAACCCGGATGGCTAGAGTAATAAGCAACAGTCACAACCACTTAGTTCAGACCAGTGGTTGTGATTGTTTCTGTTTTAAATTAAATATATACACTACGCTGATTTAGTTTATCCCCAAATCAAACCTTTGAAACCCTAGATTCTGCAATACATTGATTCACACATCAATAGCCTAATTAATCATAGGGCTATTGATGTGTGGATGCCGATGAACATAACCCACAAAAATAATTAAACTTACAACGTTTTTTCGAGTTCGAATGATCGGTCAAACCAAAAGTCAAAGAAAACGATCGTTTAATAATATCAGAGGATAATTCAGAGGAATTGATGGTTGAGAAAGGTGTATGAGCGAGTTGTAAAGGTTCGTGAACGTCCAATTTATAGTGCTAAGCACCGGTTCGATGAAATGGCAAGTTTTGACCCGTTTTAAGGTAATGACGCGTGAAAGATCAATCTTGGCAATAATTGATTGATATTTGACGAAGGCATGAGTCAGGATTGGCCGGATATCACGAGTTCTTACCAAAATTGTGTGATTGATTGATGAATTAGTGCCTTTGATCTTGGCTGCGTGCGTCTATATGTGCAGCGATACAGCAGACATGAAACTCAGGTTATTATATATATTTAGTAGGTTGGTATAGGAACAATAGGCTCGTGTGGCTCAACTGGTGTGGCGTGTGTGTGTGTCCATGATTGACTCGGGTTCAAAACCTAGGAGGAGCATCTTTTTTTTTTTTTTTTACAGACAAGGGGGTTGGGCCGGTGTGGGCTGGGCTCTGATGTTGGGCCAAAACTAGGATGGGCTCAAGAGGGTAGAAGGTTGGTGGGTTTAGGTAGGCTTAGAGGTGTTGGGTTTTATTTGGGTTGTGTTTAGCTTATTTCTTTTATAAGGTCTCATATTATTATTATTATTATTATTATTATTATTATTATTATTATTATTATTATTATTATTATATACATATATACATATATATATATATATAAGTTGTGTGGTCGGAAAATAAAACTTAGACACATTATGAATGATACAAAAAAAAATATATAATATACGTATTAGAATTCGAAAATTTTGCGATGTTACAGTCTCCCCTACTTTTAGGAACTTCGTCCCGAAGTTAAGAGAAACACTAGGTTTGCAATTGGTCAACTACTGAAAACCTTGATAAAATTTCACACTACTTTAATGTACCTGTAAATTCATGATTACGTTCCGGACCGTAATTACCAATTTACCTTACATTAGGGTTTTGCGTCCTTTTATGACTTTACCGATTGTTGAGCAGGTCTGATAGTCTCCACCAGTCGTTGAGCAGGTGGTAGGGCCTCTCCCGACTGTTGGAAAGACATGATGACCTCTACCAATCGTTAAGTAGGTTGTTTGGTAGTCAACTAATTGTTGTACAAGTAAGCAAGTATGATTATAGATATAGCAATTAGTTCACATTCAAACAAGCATGCACACAAATGTTATGATAATACTTGGATTTATTATTTGAATCAAAAAGTGTTGATACATAGAATTAAAAGCAAACAACATTCAAATGGTGGGACTTGCTGTTAAGTAGCTGAAGGGTCTTGATCTCTGTTTAGTTTAGGGCATCGGTTACGGAAGTGATTTGGGTCCCCACATTCATAGCATTGACTATAGTTGTATCGATTAGGATTAGCAGCCTGAGCAGGGTTGGTGGGTTGATTGGCATTAGGGTTTGGGGTCTCGCGACATGTGTGGACCAGATGGCCATACCTACCACAATTGGTGCACAAGCGACACGCTGAAATAGTGGGATGATGTCGATTGCATGTGTTACACAATGGAAAGTTTCTTGTATAAGGCTTCTTGTTAGAAACTTGGGTACTGAGGTTTACATCAGGATCCCTGGTTTTACGTTTCTGATTCTTGGTAGTTAATGCGGCCACAATACTTGTTTTCTCGCCTTTCCGAACTAAGGCCCCGTTCTTTATGTGATTTCCATCACCATTTCCATTTCCATTGCTATACCCATTCATTTGGATGACTTGAGCCAACAAGTTAGAAACCAGAGTTGTGATTCGTTGTGCCATTTGTTGGGAAATAATCGCAGCTAGTTGGGCATCACTCCCATTAATGTGGTTAGTGTTGTGGTCGTTGCTATTCACTTCATCTTGATTGTCACCATTGTTAAGGCGAGTGCTACGACGTGGAGACATGATCTGTAAGGGACACAATGAAGTTTTTAATGGGGCATGAAGTGTATGAGGTAATATAAGGAATGTAATCATTTATTCATTAATTAAAACGAATAAACGAAAACGTTGACTTATCAAAGATTCTAGATTCCAATAACATAGTGAAGACATGCTTTAGCCTATAAGTGAACACTCATCCCGAGAATTCCCAGGTAGGCATCCGGGTCCCTCGTCTGATTGGGATATATACGCAATGCCAGCCTAGACAGAAGACTCAGAATACAGGCGTTCACCCTTCCAGATTGCACGTGTTCGTTATTAAAATCTAGAACTTCGACGAGATCTCAAGGTGGTTCAGGTTAAACCTGAGGATTTTGCCTTATTAGTCTAAGAGTGGATCCAGTGATGGAGGGCAACCTTCTTGTAGGGATGAAAGTAGGGATATGAAGTAGGAGGGAGATAGAGTATAGCAAGTAAAAGAAGCAAGTACTGGTTAAATCCTATGGTTATAGACTAGATTATTTTTCTAATAACCTAATTCCCTATAACCATGGCTCTGATACCAATCTGTAACACCCCAACCGATGGCGGAAACATCAGGATGTCACGTATTGATGATTGTTCAGTAGCTCATGGTGAATAATAAATTTCATTAAATGATTTAAATAAGTTACATACAATTGTTCTAAGAATTTGTACATCAAATTGAATAAAACTATGCAAGCATCTCCAAGCATCAAATCAAACCTTCAAGCAAGTAGAACCTGAAACATGTTAAGTTGAAAATGTTTTGGGTCAACAAAAGTTGGTGAGAATTACATAGGTTTTGATAATCGAATAAAATTGTTGTGCAATTCATGTGTCATGGCAATCTAGTCCATATGCGAAAACATACTAGAAGTAAATCGAGTGCATAATCAACCTTGTGACTGTTGTATTGTGGTACATCCCATACGCTCATGGTTCACTCGTTTAAATTGCAGTAACAAACACCCACGTAACCTTTGTAGGAGGCACGTATCCGGGTGGGATTGTCAGTCCAATAGATCTATCAATGTATACCGTTTGGCTGATGAATGTTTATGCTAGAATTGTGCTTACCCTAGTCATGTTCAAGACATAATGCAACATAGAAATACACATAGACACATTGATGATTGAATTGCATGAATAATGTTGTAACATGTTTCACCCCAAAAATGGTGATAAATAGAAAAGGGGCTATGTAAAACTCACCTTAGCAAAACGTTATATCTGTTGAAAAATTGAATAATGGTGTTGCCCAAATGTACCAAGTATCACCCTATAATAAAGTGATAAATACGTCTAAGTCTATCTAGTCTACAAATGTATAAGTTTCTGGGGCTTCGAATTGGGGATAAATGCTCGTTTGATTAATATCAAAAATGTTTGATAATTGAGAGAATATTAGTAAATAAATAACCAAAAATCTTTTTATGAAATTTAAATTTAAGATGGTCACAATAATGTGTTTAAAGTGTAAAAATAATTTTTACAAAATTATTTTCTTTAAAATAGATTATTAAATCCATTTATTACAAATTGTCAAACTTTAACTTTAATAATTAAAAATTACAAAAATTAAAGAATTATCAGTTTAAAATTTATATTTCTGTTCTAAATATTTAGAAATAATTTATATAAAATTTTGGTGCAAAAATATTAAAAATTGGATTTATTATGATTTAATTATGATTAAAACTAACAAAAAATGATTAAAAATATTAAATAACTGATTTTTCAGAAATAAAAATCATTTCTGAAAAGCTTAATGTTATAAAAACTTAAAATAATTTTTGTGGAAATTAATAAGATTGTTTTGATATTTTTATAGATTTTTATAAATAAAATAGAATAAAATTGATTTATTTATTATATATATTAAATAAATAAATTTTTGAAAAATAAAAATTGTAAGTTGAACTTTTACACCAGATTAATATAATATAATTTTTGTAGAATTTATAAAAAGGTTTTAACAATTAAAAACGAATTTACAAGATTAAATGTATAATATATATAATTGGTTTGTTTGTTTTAAAAAAAATGAAAATAAGGGGAAAAGGGGTGCCCTTGCCGGGACTCGAACCCGGATGGCTAGACTAATAAGCAACAGACACAACCACTTGGTTCAGACCAGTGGTTGTGATTGTTTCTGTTTTAAATTAAATATATACACTACGCTGATTCAGTTTATCCCCAAATCAAACCTTTGAAACCCTAGATTATGCAATACATTGATTCACACATCAATAGCCTAATTAATCATAGGGCTATTGATGTGTGGATGCCGATGAACATAACCCACAAAAATAATTAAACTTACAACGTTGTTTCGAGTTCGAATGATCGGTCAAACCAAAAGTCAAAGAAAACGATCGTTTAATAATATCAGAGGATAATTCAGAGGAATTGATGGTTGAGAAAGGTGTATGAGCGAGTTGTAAAGGTTCGTGAACGTCCAATTTATAGTGCTAAGCACCGGTTCGATGAAATGGCAAGTTTTGACCCGTTTTAAGGTAATGACGCGTGAAAGATCAATCTTGGCAATAATTGATTGATATTTGACGAAGGCATGAGTCAGGATTGGCCGGATATCACGAGTTCTTACCAAAATTGTGTGATTGATTGATGAATTAGTGCCTTTGATCTTGGCTGCGTGCGTCTATATGTGCAGCGATACAGCAGACATGAAACTCAGGTTATTATATATATTTAGTAGGTTGGTATAGGAACAATAGGCTCGTGTGGCTCAACTGGTGTGGCGTGTGTGTGTGTGTCCATGATTGACTCGGGTTCGAAACCTAGGAGGAGCATCTTTTTTTTTTTTTTACAGACAAGGGGGTTGGGCCGGTGTGGGCTGGGCTTTGATGTTGGGCCAAAACTGGGATGGGCTCAAGAGAGTAGAAGGTTGGTGGGTTTAGGTAGGCTTAGAGGTGTTGGGTTTTATTTGGGTTGTGTTTAGCTTATTTCTTTTATAAGGTCTCATATTATTTTTATTATTATTATTATTATTATTATTATTATTATATATATACATATACATATATATATATATAAGTTGTGTGGTCGGAAAATAAAACTTAGACACATTATGAATGATACAAAAAAAAATATAATATACGTATTAGAATTCGAAAATTTTGCGATGTTACAATTTCATTCGTATTAGTTAAGTCTGCTTCACAGTTTGGGAGTTTTCGATCCAAGAGTGGTTGATTAAAGGATTACTGTGGGATTTGGTTTCGCTGGGGCGATCCACTTTCATTTTAGCATCTCAATACTTGTCCCGCCTTGAGTCTAGTCGACTAACCTTGACAGGAGGTTTATTAGGTGAGAACAGGGTCTCCAACCGGATTACATAAGTCAGCTTTTATAACCAGAGTCTATGGATTCTACCCAGGTTACCAGTTTTCTCCTCATTAGAATTCCAACCCAATTCGTTAGCTTACGTTTATTTTTCAGTTTCTTAGTTTAATTAGTAATTTAGTTTTAATTAGTTTTAACTATTTATTTTAATTTCAGTTTAAACCCCCCAATCAATCAATCCATCTAACAATAATAATAATAATATTTTATCAGGTAATTCATTAGGAGTAATTTCAAAAGTGTTAGATAAAGTCCTTAGGTTCGATACCTGGTCTTGCCTACTTGCTACTTACGATCTGTACACTTGCCGATAGTGTGTGGTTTTAGAAGAGTCTAGGATTTAACTTGATTAATTTATTTATATACTTATTTGCACACATCATCGGCACTTCAAGATCACTCTCGTCTTCCACCCAATTAATTAATTTAAATTATTAATTATAATAGTAAACTTAACTACTTAGGCGAAGGGGCCCGAGATGTGCATATCTATCTACTATTTTATCCCACCTTAGCTTTTATAAAACCAAACCTTTTTCAAACCTATTTTTATTAAAGAACCCCTCCGTTTTTTTTCTTTTCAAAACCCGATCGGTCAATTGATGAATGATTGAGTAGGGGAAAGTGTGAACCTTGGAATACGAGACTCAATACTTACCAACGAAACTATACTATACACGTCAGGTTCTCTGCCTATGTGTTGGTTTTAATTTCCGAAGTAAATATTGTTTACTTTATAAATTTAAAACTATGTTAATTAGGGTTTAGAAAATCAGTTTTTCCCCCAAACCACTGTTTTTGGATTGTTAAATCAAAGTTTTTGCCACCGGGGAAAATGACACCTTTTTAATGCTAAAACCAAACGCATCAAAGTTTTTGGCGCCGTTGCCGGGGAACACAATGGTTTCCAAAGAAAGACCCTAGTCACTTGATTGATCGGTTTATTTTTACCTTTTCATTTTCTTTTTCACTTTATTTTTCTTTTTGTTTTCGGTCTTCTTTATTTTTTTTCTTTCATTTTATTTCTGCTTTATTTTCGATGATCGCGGTTGTTTTGAGTTTTCTTTTCAGGTTTCCTTCAAGATTAGCTACCTCGGAGAATTCCCGTGGAGGATGCCGAAATCGCCAAGATCATCAACTTTTATTTTGGAGGGTTTTTATTTCTTCTATATTTTCGTTAGAGGTCGGTTTGCCATTCCTTGAAGATCGCCAGGTAAGTACCGGAAAAAGTGGAAAATGAGACCGGGTGCAGTTTTTCAAAAAAATTTAAAATTTAAACTGTTTTCAAACTTAAAATGAGGTTTTAAAATTTAGTTTGGGGAAACCCGACTAAAAATTTTAAAACTGGACCCTAAAAAACAGTTTTAAAATTGAAAAACGCGAAAAACGGGAAGCTAAGCAGGTGAGCACGCCCGTGCCACTTCATGTGGCACGGCTGTGCCAAACGTGCAGAACAGACTTGAGAGTTTAAAAGGTCATTTTTGAATTTTCAAAACCCATTTCATCTTCTTCATCTCGCACCCACCGTCGCCACCTCCCTAAAACCATCATTTTTCCACCATTTTCCTTCATTCCAGGCCCCATTCTTCAGTATAAGGTATGTATTCTCGACCCCTAACACCTTTTATGTGTTTTATGTCCAGATCTATCAGTTTTCTTGAGGATTCGAGTAGTTAGGGTTCTTGACAAAAATCTTAGTTTTCTAGTGTTTGTGGCCCGAATCTGAGCATGATATTGTTGGAGAATGATTAGGGGAACACTAGGATTGAAATGTTGTGGAGATTTTTGAGAAAGCTTCCAAAATGTTTTCAGGAAAACTGACGGGTTTGAAAAAACCGTCGCTTCAGTTACGAGCACGACCATGCACATCAGTGTGCCGAGGTCGTGCTTGACTAGAAAACCGTTAGAAATTCCCCGCGTAATCAGTCTGACCCACCAGACTTAGCACGGCCAAAACTTTTTAAGTTTTAAAATTTAACTTATTTTTCCAGTTTAAAATCAGTTTTAGGGTATTTTAGGGAAAAACCAGTTGAACCAGTTGAAATCCGGACTGCAGACTGAGCCGCACAGCCGTGCTCCTTCCCTGAGCACGGGCGTGCAGCCACTGGACCCAGACTATTTATTTTCTGCAGAAAATTTTAAGTTTTAAAGTTGAACCGATTCTATTGTATTTTGCAGATTATACCCAGGAGGAAGCGGCCAGCACAGCGATCACCATCTATATCATTAGGATCTCACCACTCCCATCAGTCGGGAGAATCTGTTCCATTGGATCCCCCGAAGACATACACTTTTGAGCCCGACGGGCCGATGGCAGATGACGTCCACTCTTGGTTATACTTTAATAGGAACGAAACAGAAAGGAACGCCCGCAGGCATTTACGGGTGATTGAGGGGAGACGGATGGGAATCTATTGTCCAGTTGATTACGAAGCCCTGAAGAAGGTAGAACTGGACCCCCGATTCTACAACATGCTATCCCACCAGTGGCACAAGTTATTCAAGATCCGGGAGACAGCTTATACGGAACTCATTCTTGAGTTTTTTTGCCTCTTTTGTCTACACCCCACCTGCCACTAGGGATGACAGGATTTCTAAGCCGTGTATTGGCTTCAGGATGGCAAGGAGATGGTACAGTTTGACGCTAGCTGAGTTTGGGATTAAGATGGCTTTGTATAGACAAAGGGAAGTTACTGAACCAGTATTTACTGATAGTCTCTTTTGGTGGCCCGATGGTATGCAGCCATAGGATTTTTGGGCACAGATTTCTAAGGATCCGTACAACCCAAGGATGCATACGAGATCTAGTTTTTCTGGCCTGCTTCATAGGTGGATTCATATGGTTATAGCAAGCACTCTAGGGGCTAGGAAGGAAAGTACTGGTGGAATTAACGAGCGGGAGATATTTCATCTTTTCTGTATCATTGAGGGGCGGCACTGCAACCTCGCCCATGTTTTGGCAGAGTTCTTTACTCGTAGCTATGGCACTACCCAGGCCAACTACATATTTGGGGGCCCCTACATCACACACCTTGCCACCTCACTGGGAGTTCTTAGCCTAGAGGCATTGGCAGGTTTGACCGCATTTGACCGTTTTCGCCCTCTGGACACTAAGGTAATGAAGAACTCTGGGGTTGTGGATCTATCGGCTGCAACATTATCAGCCCCCTTTTATCTTTTATTTCTATATCAAACTCCTGCAGTAAGAGAATCCACCGTATAAGCCTCGACTTTGCGTCTTGTTTGTTGAATAGATGGCGCAGAGCGGCATGATCAGTGTAGACGATAGTCTTTGACAAGATAAGGTACGAACAAAACTTGTCAAAAGCAAATACTACAGCAAGGAGTTCCTTTTTGCTCGTCGTGTAATTTTCTTGGGCATCATTGAGGGTTTTACTTGCATAATAAATCGGGTGAAAACATTTGTCTTTCCTTTGCCCCAAAACTGCTCCTACCACCACATTACTTGCATCAACTCGAATGGCAGGTCCCAATCTGTAGAAATGACAATCGTTGCTTCAACCAACTTTCTTTTTAGGCAATTAAACCCCTCAAGACAATCTCCTGTGAAAACGAACTCGCGATCTTTTTCAAGAAGCTGAGTGAGTGGACGAGCGATCTGAGAGAAATCCTTGATGAATCTTCTATAGAAACCGGCATGACCGAGAAAACTACAAATTCCCGTAACCATAGTAGGAGGGGGAAGCAATGAAATCGCTTCAACTTTGGCCTTGTCAACCTCGATCCCTTTGTCTGAAATTTTATGCCCCAAAACAATTCCTTCTTTTACCATAAAATGGCACTTTTCCCAATTAAGTGCCATATTCACTTCTTCACACCTTGCAAACATTTTCTCAAGATTGCCCAGACAATGATCGAATGAACTACCAAAAACGTAGAAGTCATCCATAAAGTCTTCGATCATGTCATGAAAAATAGCCACCATGCAGCGCTGGAAAGTAGCGGGGGCATTGCATAGCCCAAATGGCATCCTCCTATAAGCAAATGTGCCATATGGACAAGTAAAAGTGGTTTTCTTGTGGTCTTCGGGGTCAATAGGGATCTGAAAGTACCAAGAAAAACCATCGAGAAAACAGTAATATTGACGCCCGGCTAACCTTTCCAATATTTGGTTGATGAACGGTAGGGGAAAATGATCCTTCCTTGTCGCATCATTGAGCTTCCGATAATCAATGCAAACCCACCAACCCGTGACCTTTCTTGTGGGAATAAGTTCATTTTGTGCATTGGTCACGACCGTTATACCACCCTTTTTGGAACCACTTGGACCGGGCTCACCCAAGGTGAGTCAGAAATAGGATAGATTAAGTCGGCGTCAAGTATCTTAATTACTTCTTCTTTTATGACCTCTTGCATCTTCGGATTAACTCTTTGTCGCCTTTGCACACAAGGGTGGTATTCATCTTCCATGAGGATCTTGTGTGTGCAAAGAGAAGGGCTAATACCTTTAATATCCATCAGCTTCCAGGCGATTGCTTTCTTATGCTACTTCAAAACTTCCATCAACTTTTCTTTTTCTTCTTGTGACAAATTGGATGCTATGATAACGGGAAGCTTGTAGTCATCTTCTAAAAAAGCATACTCCAAGTGGGATGGCAATTCTTTGAGTTCCAAGGATGGTCGTTCTTCAATTGAGGGTTTGGATTTTTATTCAGGATTTCTTTCTGGGAGTTGAGTTTCTTCGGGCTCTTCTTCAGGAAAAACTTGCTCAATGCGATAACTTTCAAAAACCATAGGATCATTTTCACCAATCGAGGAAGTGGGTTCTTCAACATCATCTCTTTCCCCCAAAACTTCACAGAGATAATACCCTACAATATGATCGAAGTCTGTGATGGGGGCAGACAGATCGTCTTGGATACTTGGACATTGCATCGTCTTCTTCAAGTCAAAACCTAATTTTTCACCATTGATTGTTACTTTCAACCTTCCTCCCCAGAGTAAAGCTAATGCTGTGTTGAGGAAAGGTCATCCCAAAATGATAGGACTCTCGTCCCCCGGAATATCTATCACAACGAAATCCATCGGGAAAATGTATCGCCAAGACCAATCAAAACATCTTCAGCAACTCCTTGGGGGTACCGCACCAAATGGCTGGTGAGGTAAAGCTCCATTTTTGTGGGTCTCAGATTTTGCTGCTGGAACTTTTGAAATAATGAGGCAGGAAGAATGTTGACATTGGTTTGCAAATCGGCAATGGCTCTGGTGTAGATATTTTCTCCCACGGTGCAGGGGATTAGAACTTAATCATGCGGTAATCTTCCTTGGACAATGGCTGGACAGGCTTTGTTAACGGGTATGATGACTCCTTCTTCAAGAGTATCCTTTTTGGAGAGGATATCTTTTAGAAATTTGAAGTGAGCAGGGAGTCTGAGCTGACAATCGGCATACAGAATGTTGAGTTGCACTTCTGTCATCAAGGAATTGAACGCGTGAAGTTTTTCTTCCATAGTGGGAACAAGAACAGCTGCAATTTCTTTTTCTACTCCTAATGGTAAATCACGAACTTCTTCCTTAGGCTCGGCTTTAATTTCTTCCTTATCAGCGGCATCTTTCATGTAATGGTTCAGGTTCAGGTTCAGGTTCATATTGACTTGGTAGTAGTGGGGAAAATAAGTGGGCTAATGGAGATGGCATGTAAGGTATTGGGCTAGGAATGGGTGTAGGTGTAGGTGTAGGTAAAGGTGGAATGAATTGGTAGGGTTGTGGTAAAATATATGGTGGTGAATCACCCAAGTGATACATTCTGTCAAGTGCATCTGGTGAAGGTGGGATAGGATCAAATGGTGGTGGTGGAGATCTTGGTGGTGAGGGTGGCTGAGAGCTTAATCGGCAACCATCGACGTGGTAAACCTCTTCAATGGGGTTTTGAGGAAATGGTGAAGGGTTATAAGGTGGTGGTTCAAATGGGGGTGAATAGTGGCTGTTGTACTCTGGAAGATACCATGACAAGTAGCCCTCACAGTTGTGGTAGAACGAAGGTCCACCACAATATTCACAAAACTGCTGTACATAAAACCCTTCGTAGTCGAAAAAGTTCTCTGTCATGAACCAATCTTCATCTATGTGATCCATCTGAAAAAACAAACAACGACAAGCTGGAAAATAATTAGTAACAAGAAACTTAGAATCTTTCTTTGGAATATGTCATATCCCCGGCAACGGCGCCAAAAACTTTGATGTCGTGTGGATTAGGTATTTTTTAAACGTCCTTTTTAAAACCAACACTTTCTCGAAAGAAGTGTCAAGACTCGGTAAAAAGGGTAATTAAGCAAAAACTTTTAATTAAAACACTTATCTAAGTTTTAAATTTATAAAAGTAAAACGATAGCTGCTGACTACTCTAAACCCACATGATAGGCAAATGGACCTATCGAGCGCAGTATAGTCTATAGCAAGTACCGAGTATCAAACCCTAATATACGACTTCCCCTACTCAACTCTAAGTTGTTGCGATAAAAAGAAAAGATAATAAATAAAGAAAGAACGCAAGAGTGATCAGAATAAAAACCAATACCAAACAAAGTGCTGCTTCGGGGTCCGACTTATTTTTGGAATGGACTAATAGTAGCTACCTAATAAAGTGGTGTAAACAAGTGTGCACTTCTACTGAACTTGGAGTTTCTACAGCATTCTCCAGTGGTGTTTGTTATCGCAATACGAGCTGTGTTCTTGTTTGGAAAATGAGGGTCTCTCAACCTGGTAAGCTCACCTCTCGACTATGACAGATGGATGACTTAAGACTGTGTATACCTAACCCGAATGATCCAACTCCCAAAGCCGAAATAATGATATCTAATACTAAAAACCTCTATGGACAACTTGCCGTTGGCCGGAGCATGACCGAACAAGAAGCCACTTGATATCATAAAAGAGTCGTGACCTACCGGCACACGTGCATCCTTTACTTGACCCAAATAACTATTTTAATAAGTGAGTGGTCTATCAATAACCGTGCGGCAGCATAAAGATGAGAGAAAATAAAGACCGTTTTCTCTATACGCGGGTTCATCAAATCGTAGTTTGCGCCAAAGCTTTCACGCAGACAATGAAGCTAAGTCGCACAACTAAGACTCGACTTATCGCTAGGACCGAATATAAAGACTGTACCGACCCTAAGCAAGATCTTGATAGTAGAGGATTAAGTCTCAAAGTGTGTGTATTTCTACCCACAAATGGACTAATCACTACTTATGTGTTTTAAGTTCACAAGTGCATGGGTTTTTACACACCATGGGTACACTTATGATTCCTTCCCAATTCCTATCAAGACACCCACAAGACCAAAGACTAGTTAATTAGTTATTTAGTTAATCAAACGAGACTCTAAGTAAAAGAATTTAACAAGAACACAATACCACTTAACTAATAAGAACTATATAAATCCATGCCAAAATAAGTCTTCACCCTAGCAACACTCAAGTAATTGTCACTCCCCGACAGCGCACAGCGGAAAGCAAGTCGTGAGGTAACGGAAGTTGTTACCACAATGTTTAGCAACACACATATATTACGTATGGACATCTTGCTAACACCCTCTAGTTCAACATATTTTATTTTCATGGTCAGTGAAATTTTTTTAGAAACAATAAAACATGTCTCACCAAGATGAAGCGAAATTTAAATGTTACATTGTTTTACAAATTAAAGAAAACATAGTTTAGATAGATTTATGGTCCCAACATCATGTCCACAGTAGTGCCCTGCCAAACCTACTCTCAAACCCCCTAAGCATCAGTACCTGAAAAACATGCTCCAAAACATCAACAAAAATGTTGGCGAATTCATAGGTTTTATGATACAAACAATTATTAGGTATGCATAAATAAAAGTGTATTCGTATGATCAAGTACAACTCGAAGAGAACCAAGTAGACTCGCGAAAATCTAACAAGCATGATGTAACCTAAGGCCCTTAATCAAACCATAACTTATTCTTCCCGTCCTGACTCCTAGTGATAGGGGAATTTGTGAGGTTATGTTTTTACATTAGACCCGCTCTACCGGTCTGAAAAGGGGCGTTAACCCGATAGATCTACCAACATAAACTGAGGCCCTAATTAAAGAGCTAATGATTAAGACGTGCAGGGAAGTGTCCGTCCGGAAGGACTATCGAGGTACTCCCAGCAACTACTCGTACACTTTCCTAATGCCATCAAATGTTCTACAATTCTAGTCCTACTAATCATACAACATGTTAATCCCCCGATATTTAAAAACGTTCAAAAACATTTAAAGAAAAGGGGCTGTGAACTCACCTTACCGCAGCAATACACAAATCCAAACAATCCAAATAACAATCCTTCTTTATAATGCCCTATATCGCATACAACTTATTCAACAACCATTCTAAGTCTAACTCAAGTTATTCACGAAACTTCCTTGACTTAGATTTATTCCAAAGATTGAATTTCCATTATCCTTTATCATATTGATCCATTGGTGATTTTGACAGTCGGTTAAGTTTTAGACCTTGTGTGCATGAACTTAGCGTAAATCAATCTATTCCACATAGTTTCATTTAGGAATCACACGTATATTAGTTTAAGATAGACTTTATAAATAAAATCAACTTATAGCTTAGTACATGTCAATATGCACATACAACTCATTATTGCACATATTTTAGCAATTTTCATGCTAAACAAGTTCTCAATATAGCATGTCCACTGATGACGTGTGTCCTAAAACGACAACGTTTAGACCCCTCGTCGAAAAGATAAGCAAAATAAATTTGATTAGGAGGTTGCCTGAATTAGTGGAGCTGATATAAGGCAGCTTACCTGCCATATGGAAGCCTCAGGGCAGAAAGCAAACAGTAAAAAGTCTTGGAAATGCAAAAAGGGGATTTTGGCTTATTATCATGGCAAAGGACAAAACACCACACAACTCCAAGCTTTGCATGGGAAATGATAAAAGCTGAAAATATCCTAAAAGGGTAAAGTCTCAATGCAGGGAACTAAAAGAGGGTCAAACACATCTAGGTATGGTAAGGAAGCTACCCTGAGGGAGCTCCTGGGCAGAATTCCACTGCCTATATAAGGAGGCCCTTGGGTAGACATTCCACACACACTTCTCACTTATTCTCTCTACTCTCATACTCTCTACTTCATTATTTCCCAACTCCAAATGAATACATACTTATTCTCACGCCGGAGTCCAAACGCAGGAGGCTCCCTCTTGCGTTAAGGCTAACGGTGTCTGCTACCTTTGTGCAGGTCCTTCTAGGAACTTGAAGACCCCTGATCCTACAACCAAATCTAAACCTAAACTTAAAACCTTAATCTCAACCTAACATACCTTTAACCTATAATCCTAAACATCTCCTAACCTAATACCGGTCATTTTCCTTGTTGTAGCAACAAGTGGCGCCCACCGTGGGGCTGTCGCTACTTTAACCAAAACTGTTGAGAGTTTCTACAGTCCCATTTGTTCCTAAGTAACCTCCTTTTGTGATGACTGGTGGAGATAACCGCCTAGGAGGGGGTCTTTCAGAAACTCCGGCCACTAGTCACACCTCAGGTGACGCTTCTGGCCATGAAACACCTGGAACGGACGGACAACAAGTCGAACCGTCTCTAGGAGACATGCTCAACTTCCAAACACCGCCGTCCTCAAGGGTTGTTAACTCGTCTCCTAGGGACGACTTGTTGTTACCTGTTGAACGAATGGACATCACCCCGGAGGGAGTACGAAGAAACTTCTTGCAACTCCGAGACCTCCTGAACGGCTACGTGCGAGAGGAGAGGTCCAGAGGAGTAAGAGTCAGGTTGTCGTACGACGAAGAGCCTGCTGTCTCCCTCTCACCTAGTCCGCCGTTGCTAGGAACCACTACCTCACCAGCAACCCGACGAGCCAACACAAATCCTCATCCCTACCTTAACGGTCAGGGAGATATCTGCTCAGGAGGAGGAGGTCCTAGCAATTCCATGCTCTCCCCGGGGACCTCAACACGAATCCCCTATGAAGAAGCTTTGAGGTCGTTACCTCTGGCCAGCAGTGCTGTGGCTGGTTCCCTTGCGGGAGCAGGAAGTCTTGCTGGCGGAACTGTTGTCCCTCCAGGAACGATGTATCCTAAATATTCACAGCCTCAATACTCGCCCTATGTACCACCTTACTTCCCCACATGGCCGGGAGGGTATCCTTGGCAATACCCACCACCTCTGAACCAAGTGCCAGCAACCCCCCCTGCGGGAGGACAGGGTCTGGGAGCCTCCCAACCCATGGTTCAAGCCTCCACAGCCGAAGCTAGGGGCGAGGCTACACCTTCGAAGCCATACCGACCTAAGTCGTTAGACTGCTTTGCTGAGCACATCGCTCATTTTGATTTCCCCAACAAGATCAAAATGCCAGCTAATGTGAAAACGTACGACGGCACGGAAGACCCTGATGACCACTTGAACGTCTTCTCTGGGGCAGCCACTGTAGAAAAATGGAACGATGCCGAGTGCTGCCACATGTTCATGCAGACCCTGGTAGGACCAGCTCGTCTATGGTTCAGTGGCCTACCGTCTCGGAAAATTTTCTCGTTTGATGATTTAAGGAGAGGTTTCACCTCAAACTTCAACCCCCTCAGGAAGTGCACCAAAGATGCCACCATATTGCACCAAATCCAGCAAGGGGAGCATGAAAACCTCAGTAGTTTCATCGAAAGGTACAAGAGGGAAGGTCTGCAATATAGTGGTGCCACCGAGAAGATCCCGGTATCAGGATTCATGGGGGCCATCCGTCCCAAAAAGTTGCTAAGAAGGTTCCATGAAGATGTCCCCCAAACCATGGAGGAAGCATTCGAGAGGGCAGAAGCCTTCCTCAGGGGGGGGGGGGGAAGAAGCATTAACTCGACAGGATTCTAGGAAGAGGGATCGAGGAAGCTGGAGAGACAGCTCAACAAACTCCTGAAAACCTCCTTTCCAACCTTACAATGAAAAACGATCAGGAAGATCCTTCGATAATCAAAGGAATGAAGAAAGGAGACGATCCCCAAGGTCAGGAAGATACCACGAAAGAGAAAGACAAGTTTTCACTGTTCTCACCAAGACCCCTCAGGAGATACTCTCCACGGAGGAAGTCAAGTACACCTTTCGACCTCCCAGACCTCTATCCAAGCCAGCTAACAAGAGGGATGCCAGCAAGCATTGTGCCTTTCATAATGATACAGGGCATCACACGAACGATTGCTACCAGCTGAAAAAGAGGATAGAAGAGGTTGTTAAGTCCGGGGAGCTGGCTCACCTGATCAAAGACATCAAAGGAAGAAGGGATGAAGGAAAGAAAGAAAAGGAGGTCAACATGGTCAGGCTTGAAGGAGCCCAGCAGGCAAAGAAGGCTCGCACTGAGCCTTGGAACAAACAGTACATCTGCCTTCCTCCTGTTCCCGATGAACTGATCGTGACACCGGTAATAGTGGAGGCTGAACTAGATGGCTTCCCTATAGATAGGGTGTACATGGACTGCGGAGCCTCATCGGAGGTAATGTATGAACGGTGCTTTGAATCCTTGAGCCCGGAGATCAAATCCAAGCTCAAGCCATCGGACGCGTCCTTGGTAGGCTTCTCGGGGGAACGAGTACATCCCTTAGGGAAGCTCACACTTAGCGTCTGTTTCAGGGATGGAGACTTGTCAAGGACAGAAGAGCTGACTTTCTCTGTTATCAAGTACCCTACCAATTACATCGTCATCTTTTCTCTGTCAAGGACAGAAGAGTTGACTTTCTCTGTTACCAGGTACCCTTCAAGTTACAACGTCCTTATTGGGAGAATGGGAATCGCCACCTTCGGCGCGGTAGTGTCAACAACACATGGTCTAATGAAGCTCCCCACTCCTAATGGAGTTGCAACCCTGAAGCCAACAGCAGAGGCTCTTTTGATAGCCTCCGTAGAAGAAACCAAAGGCCCCAGGGGGTCAGAAACGCCAAGCAGCGGTCCCATCCGGGAAGTCAGCATAAACCCTGCCTACCAGGAGCAGACCATCAAAGTAAACAATCTGCTTCCTGATGAGATTACGTGTGAACTAATCAACCTTTTGCAGGATAATCGAGAAATATTTGCTTGGTGCCCCGGGGACATGGCTGGTGTCCCTAGAAGCATGGTTGAACACTCTCTTAACATAGCCCCCTCATACAAGACAGTCGTCCAAAAGAAAAGAAGTTTGGCCCGAGCCAGGAGCCAGGCTGCTTGTCAGGAGGTGGAGAAGCTGGTTGAGGCAGATATCCTCAGAGAGGTTCAGTATCACTCTTGGGTAGCAAACCCGGTAATGGTTGCCAAACAAGACGGATCTTGGAGAATGTGTGTCGATTTCAAGGATCTCAACAAAGCCTGCCCTAAAGATTGCTACTCCTTACCCGATATCGATTGGAAGGTAGACTCTCTCACCGGCTTCCAATACAAGTGCTTCTTAGATGCCTACAAGGGGTATCACCAAATTCAAATGAAGCAAGAAGATGAGGAGAAGACGGCCTTCCACACCGATAAGGGAATCTTTTGCTACAAAAAGATGCCCTTTGGTTTGAAAAACGCAGGTGCTACCTACCAGCGGTTAGTGGATCAGGCTTTCTCGAAGCAAATTGGAAGGAACATGGAAGCTTATGTAGATGACCTGGTCATCAAAAGCAAGTCGGGGGAAGCAATGATCCAGGACATCCGAGAAACATTCGACAACCTTCGAAGAATAAACATGAAGCTCAATCCTGTTAAATGCTCCTTTGGGTTCGAGGAGGGGAAGTTTCTGGGCCATATTGTTGGAAAGCAAAGCATCAAGGCTAACCCGAGCAAGGTCCAAGCCGTCCTTGATATGAAGTCTCCTACCACAAAGAAGGAAGTGCAAAGCCTCAACGGTAAAATCACTGCCTTAAAACGTTTCTTGCCCAAGTCCGCGGAAAAATCCTTGCCTTTCTTCAAAACACTAAAAAATTGTGTTGACAAGAAGGATTTTCGCTGGACAACCGAGGCAGAGGCTGCCTTCCTGGAACTCAATCACACGAGTCAAAACTATACTTTTTAAAGTCAACCGGGTCATCACCAATCGTTCAATACGGTCACCTTATCTTTTCATAGCACAACAATTCCTATTTTGCTAATGTATTTTCAAGTGACTCTAATTATTTCTAATTAAGTCTAACACATAGCTTGCAATAATATTTCAACAAGTATTATGTTGTACAGGAATTACTTGGAATTTTACCGATAGTTATAGTAATCTAGCCCAACATCAGCTCTACAACTATCACACTAGCAAGGGACAATGATGAGTACATGGTGGTGAGTGTGAAGTGGATTAAAGAGGGTGGTTTGGATGATTTTTAGTGAACTCTCTCTACTCTCAATCTTCAAGCCTTTATGGAGTGATCCCAAGCTCCAAAGGTGACTTGCAAGACCTCTAAGATGGCTGAAGTGTGAGTAAAACTCAAGTGAAATGGGATGTCCAAAATGTGGAGTGGAGGCCTCTATTTATAGGCAAAACAGCCCTTGCACGCCCTTGACAACTTCTGGCACGCCCATGCTTGACAACGCGTACTGTTGCAGAGTCCTTTCGCGCAGTATTGTCTGTACCAGGTCCTGCACGCCCGTACCATATTAACTGGCACGCCCAAATATCTAAACATGAGTGTGAAATACCCAATCTTAGGTGCAAGACTTGAGCCATCGGGAAGCCACTCAGGTACGGATTCGAAGCAAAAAGGTCTCGACTAAGGTAAGTCATAATCATGACTTTGAACTTGATATTATTGTGTTGAATATTTCCGGTAGTTTATGGAATTCCATGGTCCTCTTAGACTTGTGTAAATTGGAAACATTGGTAAACCTTGAGAACGTGTGGGCCAGGCAAGTAAAACCAAGTAAAAATGGCTCATGGAGTCATAGACACGAAGGTATCGCCACAACGGCAACACGTGCAAGGTGAATTCATAATTATACTCAAAATATTGGGTGTACAAACATTCGAGGATTACAAGTCTTAGTGGAGATCATATGAGGTCAAACTATGAGTATTGAGTCTTGAATGTCTTAAAATTGTTAAAAGTTGTCATTCGATGCATAACTATCCTATGGGGTCATGTAGATGAAATATGATCCTAGATATGATTAAAAAGGGCCTTGGATAAACTAATATAGGCATATTGTAGTTCCACATCTAAAACGAAGCATGAAAGTAGTGGAGATCCACCTTAACGGGTCAATTGATTCATACCGATTAAGGTAGGAGAAACCGAACATGTGAATTATTGAGGCCTTGATTGCCAAGGGATACCATACACCATGATAATAGGCTTGGAAACTTACCCAATTTTGCTTCAAAGAATGGCCAAAAAAATGTCCAAATAAGTTTTGATAAAACTGGAAAATTGGCTAAGTATGAAAAATGATTAAGCTGGGCAAGTTTCTGATCGTTTTGATCCTTCGCGCTACGCGACGAGGGAAGGACCTCCTTGTCGCGTGACGGGATGAGCCTTCGTGCTACGCGACGAGGGAATGACTTCCCCGTCGCGTGGCGCGACGCGCATCAGGACCCGTTTTTCATAATTTTTATCATTTTCATCCAATTCTATTCAATCCTATATATGTTTAATGGGTTAAATGTCTTGTGAAACTCTTAGGTAAGAAGGATTAGAAGTTGGAAGATGATCACATCATAAATCAAGAACCGAACGCTTCGAGACTCAATCGCTTCCGCGACTTTTGAGCAAAAACTGTGAAACTTGATTTTGGATTATGATATTAGTATATGTATGTAATGTTTTTGAATCTAATTAAACTTCCAAACTATGTTTATTACCACGTAAATTATCGTATAAATACCTGTTTATCAGGATGGGTCTTACAATAAACTAGACCACCGATCATGTTCATGTGTGCCCTTGGGAAGCTTTTAAAATTTTGATTTTCAGCATACAGAACTCTTGAATTTGGAAACAAAAAGGGCATACAAAAACATGATTGAAGTATTTAGAAAATTTTGATTTATAGCATACATAACTTTTGAATTTGAAAGCAAAAGGGGCATACAGAAAAAATGATAGAACTATTTAGAAACTGATAACATTGAATGATTTAGTCCTAATTTTACCCCTAATTATGAGGGGTTTTTTTATTTTATTTTTTTTTTGTCATAATAATATATTGGTTTATTCCTTTTTTATTATATTTTTAATGAGTGTTACCCATTATAATGTGGATTTGATTTAGTGTATGGTGTAATGTGTTCTGATCACTGTGTTAGTGTAGTGTAGTATGTAATATGTATGGTTAATATTTTAGTGTATTTTGTAGTATGGTTAGTGTGTTAGTGTCCACTTATCACATAGAGTGCAAATGTATTGTTAGTAAGGCCGTCTTTGAAAAATGTTTTGGGTCTGGGACCATAAAATATAAATAGGGCCTACACAATTTATACCTACTCATAAAGCCAACAATATTAATTAAGTTTAACCGATTAAACTTCATTGGGCTTATTTCGATTGGGTCTAATCTTTTAAACAAATTGAGCATTTGTCAAAGTATTAAAAATAATAGCTCACAATTTAAAAGTCTGTAGGTGGTACCAACTCGGTTAACTAAGGAGTTACGAGTACTTGACCATAGTCGAATAGTACTCAGATATGACTCGTTAAGCACTCGGCCTCGGCAGGATTTTTACAACCATGTGTGTGTACTTATAGCTTAAAAAAGATTTGGGCCCCAGGGAGATGTCAGGCCTAGGGTTGTAGCCCACCCCATCCCCACAGCCCTGATTGGTAGTGTGCATGTATTCTGCAGAGTGTTAGTGTAGGATGATTCCTATTAGTGTATGCATACAGATCTGATATAGTTTACATAGGGGTGTAAACGATCGAGCCAGAATGGGATCGAGCTGAAGCTCAAAATTAACAAGGCAGCTCGGCTTAGCTTACGCACAAGTTCAGAGTTAAACGAACGTACAACGAGCCACTAATTAAGCTGGTATAGTTTACATAGGGGTGTAAACGATCGAGCCGAAATGGGATCGAGCTGAAGCTCAAAATTAACAAGGCAGCTCGGCTTAGCTTACGCACAAGTTCAGAGTTAAACGAACGTACAACGAGCCACTAATTAAGCCAGGCTCGAGCTTGGCTCAGTTACAAAATGATTCGGCTTAGCTCAGGTCATTTCAAATCGAGTTTTTTTCCTAGTTTTTTTTAAGCGTCTTTCAAGCGAGCTACAAGCCACGAATCGCGAACGTTTTGAACTGCCCTAAGCTTGCATAGGTTTGTTAATTTGTTACAATGTTGTTAATCTGAATGTTGTAATGTTGTTAATGTAGATGGAAGCAAAAATAGGAGAAAAAGAAACAACAAACCACAGGAATACATATTGAAATGAAATACGTGACAAAACATCTTTTAACAAAGTATCTAACATTGGGATGTTGTACTGCCTCACAATCCCTTTTGACACACAGAAGTCATCCAACTCGTTATTTTTAAACTCTGTTCCATTGTCACTTCTAAAGACTTTTACTGGCAAGTCATATTGTTTTTCAACTTTGGTGACAAAGTCCTTCAAGATACCTGCAGTCTCATCCTTAGAGTGTAAAAAGTAAGTCCATGTAAACCTAGAAAACTCATCAACTATGACAAGACAAAATCTTTTTCTTCTTATCCTCATGATTTTAACTGGGCCAAACAAGTTCATGTGCAGCAATTGTAGACATTGACTTGTTTTGGACTCATCAATGGATTTGTAAGAGCTTTTATGTTGTTTTCCTTTTAAGCAGGAAACACAATGCTCATCACATTTGAATTCTTTTGATGGTAAACCTCTGACAAGGCTTTGTTTGGAGAGTGAGTTGATAGTTTGAAGGTTGGTATGACCCAGTCTCCTATGCCACAATTCTGTCTCCTTTGTGGAGGCTGCAGAAAATAGACAGACATTTGCCATAGGATTGTCCTTCAACATATCAACTACATACACATTGCCACTCCTATGAGCAACAAGTTGTGCTTTGCTCTCAGCAATGATGGTGTCAATCTTTTTCACCACTTCTGGTCCAATAATCTTACAAGTTTTCTTAGTGAAGAATGAGCCATAACCTTTGTCACTCATTTGTGAAACACTAAGAAGATTAAATTTAAGATTATCAATAAGATTAACATTTTCAAACTTGAGTTTCCTAGCCTGAACAGTCCCTGAACCCAATACCTTACCTTTTGAATCATTACCAAAGGATATATCACCCCCTCCATGAGCTAATAAGTCCAGAAGAAGGGCTCTACATCAGTGGTTTGAACTAGTTTTTGAATCAAGTTCAACAACTGTTGCTGACCATTTGCCAGTGCTTGAATGTCAACACTTGGGGCAACAGTTGTTTGATCACTTCCTGACAGATGATAATACCCATAGGGATTTCTGTTCACTCTTGGTTTAGAAGGTCTTTTTGGTTCCTCATAAACATGTGACAGACTATGACATGGTGGTTGTCCATATCCTCTTGGGTACTTGCTTGTGGGTGGAGCATATGTTACTTGGACATCCCTAGGAGCAGATGTTTCAAGACTTTTGGTAACAGATGTGTAGGCTGGTGTAAAAGTCTGTTTGGGCTTTCCTTTTGAAGTACTCACCACTTGACTTGCAAGAGTTTTAGCCTTGTATTCTTGTATTTTGACATCAAAATTTTATGAGATACAGACACTCTTTGGTTTTGTGATTCTTTTTGCCACATATTGAGCATGTGGCCTTGGAATCACACACACTTGTTCCTTTGTTGATGTCATATGCTTTTAGAAGGAAACAGTTTTTAGTAACATGATTCTTCTTTTCACAGAAATCACAGAACAAGTGGACAGACTTTTCTTTCTTTTTTCCCTTTTTCAACCTTCTTTTCAACAGATGTTTGAACATCTGCTGGAAGGTTTTTCAAGGGAATGACCTTTGCCTGTGGTGTTGTCTTCCCCTCGGGAATTTTGAAATTAACTGGTTTGAAGTTCTCAAGAGTATCATACTCATCAGACCAAGTAGGTTTAAATTCATATTTTTCAAGTTCAGTGAATGATGAAGAACCTTCTGGCTTTTCAAGAACAATTTTCTTGCCATTAGGTTCAGTGATTTTAATCTCTTGACCCTTCAAATTAGTTGGTACTACCTCAACTAACTTTTGATCCCTTTTGTCAGTGTTTTCAAAAGCTGGAGCAGTGGTTTCAAAACCAAAACCAAACTTTACATGACTTTTGGTTTGTTTGTTGAGTAGCATCTCAAAGCCTCTACATGATTCCACCCATTTCTGACATTCAACTTGGGTGGACTCAAGCTCACTTTTGCAACTATGATATTTAGTAATCATAGTTTGGAGCTGGTCTTTCGTTATAGTTGCTTTATGTTTTAAGTTGCTTATTTCAGATTCTTTTTCAGTCAAATTTGTTTTTAATTCTTTTGAAATTTTCTCAAATTTAACTTCATCATCCAAAATTTTCTTTCTAAGATTTTCACTCACCTCTTTGATGTTAGCAAATGCTATTACACATTTGTCAGAACACAAATCTTTAAGGATTTGAGGAGATACCTTAGCAGCAGCCATCAATGCACAATCACACTTGCACTCACAATCATCAGATGCACCCCAGGGATCTGAGAGATTCACAACCTCTTCTTCAGGTTTTTCACCTGCAACTACTTCATCAACAACATCATTAGTCACAACTACAGATTCAGTCACCACCTCCTCAGATTCAACTTCTTTTACCATAGCCATGAAACAAAAATTTTCTGGTTCATTCTCAGCTTTGGCAACTAATGCAAAATTTTCATCTGTCAACTCATCTGGTAGACTGCTCCAATCAACAAAGCCTTGTGTGAAGAAACTCTGTTGACTGGTCTCTCCAGGAGCAGAGGATGGAGCAGCAGTCATTGGCACTAGTGCCTGAGCAACAGGGGTTTGCACATAGTGCATCTGAGGAACAATGGTTTGGACAAACTGGATAGGAACAGTGTTTGAGGACTGTGCAAAATGAGCAGTGTTTTGCACATTTGGTCCAGGGGCATTATAGGAATTTTGATAAGTGTTGGTCTGTGGCCTTTGATTTGGATATGTAATCATAGGTGTACCATGTTGACTCCTACATTCCCTAGCAAAATGACCAAGTCTATGACATTTATAACACTTTATCTTTGATTTATCCAACCCCACCTTTGATCTGCCAGTTAACCCTGGAAACCTTCTCCCAGTTTTCTTGTAAAAATTGTTGGTTCTTACACTGAGAAGGGCCAATTGGTGCATAATGTCCATTTCTTCCAAATCATCAGGGTCAAAATATTTTAGGTCATCATACTCAAAGGATATGTTATCAGATGCCTGGATATCACCACCACTTGCTGTAAAAACATAGTTTGGTGAATAAGAATCGAAGTTAAAACCTGAGTTAAAACATGAAGTTATGTCAATGAAATGATCATAACTCTGATCCTTACTATTACCAGGCACCTCATCATGACCCAGAAGTACTGTATTACCAAATACATAGTCATCAGACACTTTTCCAGAGTCCTAGAGCTTCTTTTTCTGGTTAAGCTCTCTCTCATAGGTCAAGAGCTTACCATGAAGCTGGGTCAGTGATAGGTACTTGAATCCAATTGAGTTTCTCATAACTATAGCAATAGTGTCCCATTTATCTAGTAATGATCTTAAAAACCTATGGTTCAAAGTTGAATGAGGGTAAGTTAGACCAACCAGTTTTAGTTCACTAATGAGACAGTTAAACCTCTCAAATTGTTGAGTTAATGAATCTCCCTTAACGTGACTGAATGTTTCATATTGTTGGTTAAGTATTTCACGATTGTTTTCAATAACCTCTTCAGTCCCACCAAATTGTTCTTTCAGTGCATCCCACAACTCCTTTGCACTGTTACAGTGTAACAGCCCAACATATATATCATTGGGTAGAGCCATGGCCACAATACTGAAGGCCTTAGCATCTAACTCAATTTTCTGAAAATCCTGGTCGGGGTAGTTTTCAAGTTTCTTAGGCTCCTGAACCTTGGGATCTTCGGTACTCGGCACCGTCAGAACATGTGGTCCGAAGATAACCGACTTCCAACACCCAGTGTTCTGTTGAGCTAAAACATGGCTCATCCGACGTTGCCAGATATTGTATTCAGATCTGACAAGCATCGGTGGCTTGTTGTTCGTGCCAGTGTTGTGTGGATTGTGATTGATTGAAGCCATTCTCTGATTTTTCGAAAACAGAGTCTGTTTATAAACGGTTGAATCGAAAATAAACTATTACTCTGTTTTCAATCCGACAAACAAACAATATTAATAATTGTGAGTTGATCTGTTTATATTAAATTGATTGGTTAGATCGAATCTAATTGACCAAGCTCTGATACCAGTTGTTAGGATCTGAGTTTGATTGTTTTGATTTGTTTAAGTAAAATAAGAAATGAATGAAGTAAATATATATGGAAAGTGCAGCGGAATAATAAACTATAATCAAAACAAAGGAATAAATGTTTTCAATCGAATGCTTTCATAGACTCAAATGATTACAAACGATTATACAAGTACTCCCCCTCAGCCTGATCACTCTGTGATTGTTTGTCTGAGAGAATGTTGTGAGTGATGAATAGAACAGTACAAGCACTGTTCTATTTATAGACAAATCTAAACCACTGGTGACCTGTGCTGACGTCACCTAAGATAGTGACCTCTAACAGAATAACAACATAAAACATCTGCCCTATACAAACTATTGTTACATTGCAAAACACTGTAAGGTAAACTACTGTTGAGGAAAACTCTGATGGTCTTGTATCATCTGTTGGAGCCTAAGTGTTGTTGGCTCCAACAGACCTTTAGTCTTCAGCACTTGATCAGCAGTTGTTCTCTATCAGACCTTGAGTCAGCAGTTGTTCTCTATCAGTTGTTATCCAGTAGTCCTTTGTAGCAGCAGTTGTCATAGCAGTTGTTTGGGTGGAACAGTTGTTAGGGTCAACAGTCTTTTGGGAGGAGTTTGTTGTAAATGCTGTTTATTAATATGGATCAACTGTTAGTATATTTTGGCTTTTCAATCATCTATTCTTCTCCAGGTCAGTAGACCCAACAGTATATGTATGTAATGTTTTTTTAATCTAAACTTCCAAACTAAGTTCATTACCACATAAATTATCGTATAAATACATGTTTATCAGCATGGGTCTTACAATAAACTAGACCACTGATCATGTTCATGTGTGCCCTTGGGAAGCTTTTAAAATTTTGATTTTCAGCATACAAAACTCTTGAATATGGAAGCAAAAGGGGCATATACAAAAACATGATTGAAGTATTTAGAAAATTTTGATTTTTAGCATACATAACTTTTGAATTTGAAAAGCAAAAAGGGACATACAGAAAAAATGATAGAACTATTTAGAAACTGATAACATTGATCTAGTCCTAATTTTACCCCTAATTATGAGGGTTTTTTATTTTTATTTTTTATCATAATGATATATTGGTTTATTCCTTTTTTATATTTTTAATGATGAGTGTTACCCATTATTAACTAATGTGGATTTGATTTAGTGTATGGTGTAATGTGTTCTGATCAGTGTGTTAGTTTAGTGTAGTTTGTATGGTTAATATTTTAGTGTATTTTGTAGTATGGTTAATGTGTTAGTGTCCACTTATCACGTAGAGTGCAAATGTATTGTTAGTAAGGCCGTCTTTGAAAAATGTCAACCTTTTGGGTCTAGGATCATAAAATATAAATAGGGCCTACACAATTTATACCTACTCATAAAGCCAACAATATTAATTAAGTTTAACCGATTAAACTTCATTGGGCTTATTTCGATTGGGTCTAATCTTTTAAACAAATTGAACATTTGTCAAAGTATTAAAAATAATAGCTCACAATTTAAAAGTCTTAGGTGGTACCAACTCTGTTAACTAACATTGATACAATGGTCGTTTAGTGTGTGCGTGTGCGCGCGCGTGTGGGTTTTGTGGGGGGGGGGGGGGGGGGGGGGGGTTGATTGGTAAATTAATTAAACATTGGTGACTCGGAGAAATTTTCACCAAGGTATGACTCAAGATGCAATCCGTCCCAAACCGGAGTCAGATGATAGTTTACTCTTCTGCTAAACAATCTCTTATTGAAACATTATAAACCTTTGGCAATCATACTTGAAATATGGAATTTAAAATCTTACTGCCTTGGACCAAAAGGTATACAAATGATTTGTAGAGTATTAACCCAAAATTGGTTACAATCAAAAGCAACTTGCATGTATTATATTACTCCAAGACAGAGACTATTAGCCCATTAAAATAAAAACTAGCAAATCAAGTGACCGATGATTTGCACACCGGGCATGATGTTTTCCTTCTCAGCCATTCATCTATGCACTGTGAGGAAAAGGAAAAAAAGTTAAGGCCTATTAAGATGCTTGGAAAACTATATAAAAATATAACTTAAAGTGTGCCCTACATCTTTGTGAAATTTATGAAGGCAAGGAAGATGTCGTATCGTTTCACCGACGTTAGGAGCTTCAAGACAAATCGCACATTCTTGGAGATTTTCCGCCTGCATGGTTAACTATGTTTAAGGACTAACAGCAAAAGAGCTAGAAAAAAAAACTCGCACCTGCACTGTAGTTGTAATTTTCTGACACAATACTAACTTTAACATAGAATCCGCAGGTACGGTTTTAGTCTAAAAGGGCTCAAGTAAGACATGAACGCATTTACATAAACAGGTTGTGTTCGGGCCAACCTGATGGGTTTGCAGGTTGATCCTTTATTTTACTTTTTTTTTTAATGTGTTTTATGTTCATAACTTAAATTAGTAGAAGATATGTATTTAATATATACAAGAGCAAAAAGTTTTGTAGTTTAAGGTAATTATCTCAGATATTTTTTTTTTTATTCTGGTTGTATATATTTCAAGGTTTAAAAGTACGGAATTGTGCCTTGAGGCGAACCGAGGCGTAAGCCCAAGGCGGAATTAAAAAATAAATATAAATATTATATATCTTATAAAAATGAAATACTAACTAATTTCATCCTCATATTCATCAAAAATACACACTAAAAAAACATGGAACGCTTGAAATTGACACAAAAAGTCCAAAACATCAAAAATAAACATCAAAAACCTCTGAAGCGCACCTGAGGCGCAATTTTTTGTTACCGCCTCAGCTCTATGAGGCGCACGTACAAAATAACACCCTGAGGCGCCGCCTCAGATTCGTTTTCTTACAAAATCGCTTTGAGGCGCGCCTCGAGGCGTACGCCTCACCCGTTTTTTTAAACCATGATGTATTTAATGCAGATAAGCAAAATAAAATGAAATTTTCAGGTTATGTGGACTTGAATTTTGGGTTTGTGTCATATTCTCACGCGGGGTTCGATCCACCGACCTGTGAACACGACCAATTTGACGTCCCAAGTCGTACACATAGCACTGACAACTAGATTTACCTGAACTGTTGATTGTGGCAAATTATTTATTTGAGCGTAAGTTGCACCTCCATGTCGGTGATTATTATCATCAAGAGCCAGCAGCATTTCATAATCATTCCTGAAGGGTAAAAAAGCAATTACACAGATAAAGGCTAGAGCAAAAACGTATAAGCGAAAAACAAAATTTTTACGAAGATTATGTAACCCGTTGTCTTACTCGTTAAATTCTCGTCCTATTTGAAACAAGTTATTAGGCAACTGCATATCGTTAAACAAGTCATTCGGCAACTCCATATCATTAAACAAGTTATTAGGCAACTCCATATCGTTAAACGCCTCTAGTGCTTCAAGTATATGCATTCTCTGCACACACAATGAAAGGAAAGAATACAAAACATGATTGTACATCAAGAAACTAGCTAACAATAAAAATAACAAAAAAAAAATATATAAATAACAATAAAAAATAAAAGTTTATACCATGTCAACATCCATGTTTGGAGGAAATATAGAACTCCTTGTAGATGATATTGTACGGGAGCGTCCAGGAAAACGACCTCTAGGCCTAGCCAACCTTGTAGAAGTAGAAGCTTGTGTCCTATTACTTGAAACGCTCCGGGAAGCATTTGATCGAGCGTGCTGTTACAAGTTTGAAATTTTGAAAATCAATTTTCAGAAATTGGGTTTAGAAAGAAATGATCAGCTGGAAATTTTATTTACACTCTCATATCTCAGCCATTTAGAAACACTGGTATGACATGAATTTTAACCCTATAAATAAAAACAAAACAATAAGCGGCAAAACATACAGAAGTAGAATGGCCACGGCCACGACCACGAGCATTTGAACCGTGTTCATGCTGCATCGCCATTGCCAATGCATGGTGCGAGTCAACCTGAAAGTAAAATCAACAAAATTACCTTCAAAGTATATAGGTAAACGGTCAACCCGCAAACGTGAAACGCCATCCAAAGTGGAAATCTAAAGCATAAAACCTTGTACATCTTTTCATTGAAAGAATAATAGACATGTTATAATGTTCAAAATCATATTTTGAAACAATAATTACGTATGAAAAAGATTGGACAAACTCTCAGGTCAACCCAACCCAACTCGTTTCAGCCCATACTGACCCTGCACTCCTGCAGTGCAAGTACAAAGCATAAAACCTCCTAAATCATTCTATTCAAAGAATTATCAGGCATAACATAATGATCAAAACCATATTTTGATACACTAATTACTTATAAAAACTTTGGACAAGATTTCATGTCTACCCAACCCGACTCAATGCAGCCCATACCGACAAATTTACCTCCAACTGCTCATTGTACAACTGCTCTTGCAGTTCTCTAGCCAGCCTCTCATCTGCTTCCAACTGTAACGCCCTGACAGCTGAATCCTCATTATTACCAGACCCATCATTTCCACCATTATGAGATAACTCCTCAACCACAATCGCTTGATCTGAACTGCCAGCCCCACGACGGTTCTTGTTTCTAGTTGTTCTTGAAGTCGAAGAATCCCTACTTACGCTAGAGGACGCCATGTCAGCATTATTAACATCCGCCACATCACCTTTCCTTATGTTACTCGGCCAAACACCTTGACCTTCCCTATGTCTTTTTGTCAATTGTGCCCGCTCTAAATCCTCAAAACGATTACAAAAACTACTAGAGGTACTTCCATTTCTATGATCCTCGTGTGCCTTCCCATTCTTCAATTGGCCATTAACAGAGCTTGAGGCAGACTTACCCCTTATTATCTGTTGATCACCATTAACTGATGTAGGGTCTACCTTTCTCGTATTACTGTGGGTGGTTATCCATCCTTCGGAATCTTTACTAGCATCGGTTGCTTCGTTGAAAATTACGGACCTCCTGCAAGTAAATCATTACAGTTAACCAAGATCCAAATTTTCTAACAAACCGAAACGGAACAAAATTGTTAGGAAATGAAATACCTTTGAGATAAGTGCGCGTTTCTTGAATCAGAATTTTCAGGAAAAGATTGATGATGAGATACACCTTTTCCCTTAAACCTATGTGAATCTTTAGCTTCAGAAACTATATCCTTAATATGAACTTTACTTGATGGACCATTAGACGCCGCGATATGTGCCAACCTGCTGATGTCAACCTTCTCTGCAACTTGTTTAGTTTTTGCTATGTTATGAGGCGATATGCATCCATTTCTCACCAAACTTTTATGCCTATGGACTTTCGGTGGCGTGATAGCTAATGAAGATGAACCGTTTTCAGCTTTTTGTGGAGATCCAAACGCAACTCGTTTTTCATTGTCAGATCTAGGACCCAACTTGTTGGCCTTGTTTAACCCATATACATTTTTATGCGCGTTCCGTTCAGTCAAATCAACAAAACCACTAGAATTACACGAAGTTTTCCCTTTATCATGGTATGGGTGTTCAACTGTAGGCGCAACATTCTTTGAAGAAGACGGATTTCCTAACTTAATTTTACCCGGGGAGCTGCTGCGTTTATCGGGTTGAGCAAATAATCTGCGACCACCAGGGAAGGCGACAGACTTGCCCTTTTCCCGTGGCTCGTTTCTCAGCTTTTGATTAAAGCTATCCCTATCGATCACACGACAACTACTCGATCCATTACTGTGATTTCCAGAGTTGTTTCCATCATTATTAGATCTATTACATGATGTTAAGAATCTCTCAGGAGTGTCAGGGACCTCCTCTATCTGATCAATGTCCATAAGATCCATACCCTACATCAGAATGAAACATTGGTATGAACAAACTAATAGCATGCTTGGTTTAAAGTGTCACACAAGGCGCACAGAAAAACGCATCTGGAGCAAAAAAGGCGTGCCTCGTGTAGTTATGGATCAAATATGGTCAAAATTAGGGTCTATAAAATATTTATTCGTAAAAAAACCACTAAACACAAAGATATTACAAAACATATACTTTATACATAGGTTTATATTAAATAAAAACGAGAGATATGCAAGTTCTCGTCATAGCTAAAACTTCTATTAGTCAAAAATCAACGAGCGCCTCAAACATGATGCGCGCGCCTCGACTCTTGGGACCAAAACGCCTCGGAAGTTACAGATCAAAATTAGCCTCCGTCGAAAGTTTATACGTATAAAAACCTAAGCACGAAGACATTATAAGACGTCTACTTGATAGATATGCATCTTCTAACTTCATTTGGTTGAGAACCGACACGCACCTCATACGTAATGCACACGCCTTGGCTTTCGGTACCAAAACGCCTCGACGACCCTCGCGCTTCTTTAAACCAAGATAACAAGAACACTAAACTATCCTCTCAAAAACCCCAATCACACATTCAAAACAAAGAATAATAAGTAATCCACATTCAACTAGCATCATAAAAAAATCATCAATCACACACTCAAAACATATACTTCTCAAATTAAAAATAAAGATAAAAAAACAAAATTAGGGCAAAAATTCAAAATTAAAAATTACAAATTATAAAAACCTTCAAAACTAAAACATGGCAATCACCTTGATAAGAATAAACACATAAATGTTATTAAAAAAAATCGATTCAAATTATGAAATATGGATTTTTCGTACAAAAAAAAAGCATAATAAAATTAATAGATTTAAAAAGAGAGCGTACCCCCGATCTGTTTTTGTTGCTATTGAAACGAATCGAGACGCAATTTACTATAGATTTAAAATTCTAGGGTTTTTTTTTTTTTTTTGCTAGAGGGAAGACGGTGATACACAAAGTGCAATGATCGATATCATCGGACGCAATGGAAAGTGTTCACTCGCGGATAGGCGCGTGTAGTGCACGGACCAATGATAGAGTGGGGTTGTGGTTACGCGCTTAAGTAGTGTTTGGATTGGGTATGGAATTTAATTGGTTTGCTTCGGATGAAATGGTTATAGGCTGTGGTGTGGTTTTGTTTAATGGGCCTAAGAAAACAGAAACCCAAATCATTGTTAAATTGGACTATTTGGAGTGTGTTTTGAACTAGTATTTTACGCGTGGCGCCGGTCGCGCGTTGCAGCGACAACCTAGTTCTTGCAAGACTTTGTTATATGCGTGACATACGAATATACCATCATTATACAAAAAATAACACTAAAGCATACGGAATTTTAACGTACCCAAAGCGCATTACAATGCATCATAAATGGTATTCACACCACACAATCCAGATCATAGTATTTGCGAAACCCAAAGCGCATTACAATGCAATCATAAATGGCATTCATACCAGGCTTCACACCCCAGATATCATTTTGCCATTCGAAGATGACCATATATCAATTAAATTAGCTAGGGCCTAGGAACAAAGAGGTTTACTAATAGCTTGGAACAAAGATGTTTACTGATAAATACTGTCTTGGCCCAATAAAAGAAACAGCCCAAAACAAAAACAAAAAAAAACCCGCCCAAAATATAAAGCACCGACCAAAGTAAACGAAACCACCCAAAGAATCATAAATCGCCCTGAAAAATAAGGTACAGTAGTGCTACGATACCGGCTCCTCACAGCCGACTTTGATAATTGTGTTCTTATATAATTATCTATTATATGGTTAGCGGTGGGTGATTAGTGAGTGTGGGATAATCCTAGCCGTTTAAATTGAATGTTAAGATGCAATCCTGTCCGTGTAAACTCCTCTTCTCGATCCTTAATATCCACCGTTGAAGCATTGTGCATGGATCCATGTTTAGGATGATCTTAGCCGTTGATGAGATTATATAAAATAACAGTTATTTTTTTTTTACTTGGTCATCACTTGTAGTAGTCGTGGGTTAGCGGTTATGCATTGTCCTATAAATAAGGATGATCATGCTGCATTTTTTTACATCACAACCGGATCATATAATGAAAGTTGAAAGCTTCTCTTGATTCACAAATGTACATGTAATGCAAATGGTTAATGGCTTTAGCTTAATGTGTTTATTTAGTTTGAATTTTAGCAATGACAATTGATAATGCAGGTGTCTTCGACTGCAGAGATGGATAATGGTGGAAAAAATGATGTTGACATAAAAAAGGTTTGCTTTTTTGTTACCATATTGTAGAGTTTGATGCTTTTGTATCCTAAATTTAAACAAGGTTATGTGAAATTGTAGGTTTCTTCTACGGTTGATTTGGAGAATGATGGAAAACAAGCTGTTCAGACGAACAAGGTTACCTTTCTGTTACCAGCTTTTCAAATTTTGTTGTTTCTTTTGTGTTCAAACTGTGTTACATTAATTGATAAAGCAGGTGTCTTCGGCTGCAGAGATGTATAATGGTGGAAAAAATGATGTTGACATAAAAAAGGGTTGCTTTGTTGTTTTCATATTGTAAAGTTTGATGCTTTATTACATTAAATGGCATTTTATACGATATCACTTGTACATGAACATGTACTATGAACATGTAACATTAATCAACTTTTTTATTACAGGAACCAAGCATTCTATTTATATCAAGGTCTCTGAAGGTGAAGGTGAAAGTGAATATTTGTTTGGTTTATATTGTTGTGTTTTGAGTTTAACCTTTTAACTGTGAGGGTTTTTTTTTTTTTTTTTTTTTGTAACTTGCAGCAGCCAGCAACCAAGCAAATCATTGATATTGAAAGTGATGACATCATTGAGTTGATTTCAGGAAGTGACTTTTTCAGTCCTTACCAGTCTGAAATACATCGTGAGATAAGTGATGAGGTGTGTTTTGTATGTTAGTCTATCATATTTACAAGTTTGATAAAAAGTCTATCATATTTACAAGTTTGATAAAAAGGAAAAAAGGGAAGCAGCACTTGGTAGATGGGAATAGGATAATGTTATAGAGATTACAAGTTCGGATGATGATGTCTGTGATATCTGTGATCCAGTTGTGTCTCTACTAAGAGCCTCAAAATATCCTCGCGTGACAGTGCATAGCAAGCAGCGACCTTCAAATTTTCGAGGACGGCTATTTGATGATGATGATGACTAGAGTGCTATCTATGTTTTCATCCCGTATGATGACTAGAGCTAGGCAAACATATGTTTTCGGTGTTATGTATGTTTTATATTTCTGTATGATGTCTAGAGTTAGACAAGTTTATGTTTTTGTTAAGTATCACCTACTTATATAAGAATGTTTTCCTTTTGTAGTCAATGTCTTCTTCTCCATGTGTTTGAACATACAAATAACTAACCATGTATTTTAACATTGATGTGTAATTGATGTGTAATAATAGTATAAGGCCTAAAGTTGTAATAAAGTTTTAGTAATGATAGTTAGTTTAGAAGTCAGGGACTGTTATTGTCACTTATTAATTGTTAGAGGTTTGTTAGTGAAATGAATTATAAAATGTATTCATTAAGTGGTAATGATACTTGGTTTATGATAGTTAGGTCAAAATTGATGTATAATAACAAAACTGATGATAGGGGTAAGATGGGCATAGTTTTTGTTAAGGTTAAATGTGTAGAAACAATGGACAAGGAAAGGTTCATTGCAGGCTGTTCATTTCAGGTTATGAATGTGGTTGTGAGCTTGAAATTTAAGCTACAATATGGGTAAGAATGAATCAGTTTGATAATTGTATTTGAAAAGGTCAAAATGGTCAACTTTGTGACTGAAGAGTGTGCAGCTAATCTTTTTATCAAAACTGTGATAGAATCAGGGTTGATCGTTGTTTGAATGGTTGAGAAAGTTGCATATGACTTGATTGGTTGATTCATGGTGGAGATTGTTCGAAAAGTGAGTCAAAATTAAGTGTCAACCATAAAAGTCAAAGGGCATAATAGGAGTATAATAACAAAACTGATGATACTTGGTTTATGATGGTTAGGTCAGAATTGATGTATAATAACAAAACTGGTCATGACAGGGGCAAAATGGTCATAGTTTTTGTTAATGCTGAATGTGCAGAAACAATGGACAAGGAAAGGTTCATTGCAGGTTGTTCATTTCAGGTTATGAATGTGGTTGTGAGCTTGAAAATCAAGTTGCAATATGGTTCAGAATGAATCAGTTTGAAACTGGCATTTGAAAAGGTTAAAATGGTCAACTTTGTGATTGAAGAGTATGCAGCTAATCTTTTGATCAAAACTGTGAAAGAATCAGGGATTGATTATTATTTAAACGGTTGAGAAAGTTGCATAGATCTTGATTGGTTGAATCATGGTGGAGATTATTGGAAAAGTGAGTCAAAATTAAGGGTCAGCCTTAAAAGTCAAAGGGTAGAATAGGAGTATTAAAGTCCAGGGGTCATTTCTGCCAATACTGCAAAGTTTATATACTGTTATTCTGAGTTTATGTTTTGTTTGTAATAAAGACAAAATTTGAAGGGTTTTTTGTGTCAATTAGAAACTAAGTCTGTTAGGTGTTCGTTACTTCCTGATTAGGGCTTTATAATTGGGGTTAGGTCACCATTTAGCTTTTTGCTTTGTAATTCGGTTTTTTTTTTCAATTCCTTTTGTATAATCATTCGGTTATCAATTAAGTCTTTAATCATTGGTTAATTGTTCTTGATTGTTATCGTTTTGGTGTTCAGTTAACAACAATAACATTATAAATAGAAGGACTAATATAAGTAGTATATTTTTGGTAATGATGCTTGGTTTATGATGATTAGGCCATAATTGATCAAAAATTCACAATCAAGTTATCATTCATTATTTTTTTTATCTACCTTTGTGGTACACCTTTGTTTATACTCCCAACCCACTTGAAAAATGCTTAGTTAATAATGAGAAGCACACGGAATTTGTAGGTTTCTATACAAAAGTTCGGTAGGGTTCACATCTTCTTTCACTACAATAAACGTGCTTTTAGTCCTGACCCTATGATTTAAATATGTTAGTATGAGTTGTTTGTTCTAGCACTTGAAACATGACTCTAAATGATGGCAAACAAAATGTTAGCGATGCTGATGCTTTTGATTCTCTCATCATCTATAAAGTCTCTCAATTTTTAGGTAGTTAAACAGAAAGCAGCATAACTTTTTTTATCCTTATGATAGTGTAGGGCTAAAATAGTGAAACCTACCTACATGCTTTGAGTTTTGAATGTTATATATATTTTTTTAATTTGATTTATTGACACTGTTATAATTAGAGGTTACATTTACAAGTAGTATTTTACGGTTTTACCCAAATGGGTACAAAAGGGAATAACTTGCTCAAATTCCTCATAACATGTACATATTTTTACATAAATGTATATTTTTAATACTCCAGAAAGAAATATTATTCATGGCAATATTATATGTTTGTTTACAATCATATAATCTAACTCATTTAGCATTGCATTTGAAGTACACTTTGGTGATCTTCTTTTTTCATTAGCAATATTGCGAGTGAAGAAGGACATACTATCCCCTCAAAAGGCAAAAAGAGACTCAGTTAAAATACATGCAAAATACTTGTGTCTGATGCATATCATGTTCCTATCGCGTATTGTCGACTCCACCGCAACGCACGGGTTACCTTCTAGTTATAAGTAGTTTAAGATTATTTTTTTTCCTCTTCTAACCTGGTATGTCGTTACGAGGTGTTTTCATTAATTTTTGGATATGTTACTAGTGTTGGATATATAGGATGTCCGATGTAATTAAAAGTCGAGATCAACGTAACCCGAACAGGTACGATCCGAAGAGTTACACGTTGGTACACGAATCAGATAAGTTCACGCGTTGGTGGATTATTATTTATGAAATAATAATTGTTTTAGTCTTGAGGGATTTAATATTAATAAGATTAATATTAAAGAGTATCTTGAGGGACTTAATGTTAATAAGATTAATATTAAGGAGTATTAAGATATTTAGCAAGGGGGTTTATTGCAAGTTGTTGTCTTATAATGCACACTTTTGATAAAACAACAAACCCTTGCCTCCTCTTCTTGGCTTTTTGCGGCCGCCACCAAAGAAAAGAAGGCCGTCGCCTTCTTCTTTTTTTGTTCGGCCATTAACCACCACAAGCCACCACCTTCCTCTTGCAAGTGTTGTTTCCCGGTTGGTTCGTGCTCGGTTGTGAACTTCCTACTAGCGAGGATTCGTTGTAACCCACGTGTTACAATTCCGGTGTAGTCGTCAAAGGTTGATTGCTAAACCCCCTATGCTTGTTTATTATTTATTTGTTTATACGCGTTTAACTGAGATCCTGATTGGGAATATTTTATTAATCGGATTAATAAAATTAATTAACAATTTATATATAAAATCGGCTATTATATATATTGTATATATAATCCGTTTTTGTTAAATATATAAACCGTTTCCGCTGTGTATACGATACCATGATTCCCAATAGTGGTATCAGGCCACGGTTACACGCGTATAGATGGTAAAGTTATAATTTTGATCTTTGTTTTATTTGTCAAAAATTGTTTATTTTGACAAAAGATCAAAAGCTTTTAGTTGTTCATGGATTGTGATGTGAATCGAGCCCTAGGTATTTGACCCTTGTCATGGTTGTGTTTGTGATGGTTTTATTTCTTTATTGATTTGTATTTTTTATTACGGATATTGGATCCGGTGTAATAGATAGGATTAGAATAGATTTGATTTTATTGTATTTTCAAATTTATTGTTGTAATCCTTCAAGTACAAGATCAAGACGAAAAAAAAGGCGAACAGGTTCCATGAAGATAGAGATCTCGGGTCAAGTGGGAGCTATATCAAAATTGTTTTGAAACCCTTTTGACTAGTTCGTTTCGTTTCTGGCTAAAACGAAACGGGCAACCTATTAGGGGCTCGATTCGTTTAATTTTATTATTATGTTTTGTGATTGTGGTTTATTTATTGTAAATAATTTAGATAACCCAAAATAAATAAAATTTTCACAATCATGCCAACGGTTTTATTAAAACAAGTTTTATAAAAACCGAAAAGCATATTTAATAAAAAGAGTTTTATTAATATTAAAACAAGTCTATTCGCGATAATACGACCAACGTAGTTTAAATAGGGTATTTAAAACTATACCGTGTCGAGTGTTGAAAGGAGTTTCAATTATCACGAATAATATAAAATTGGATTTTATAAACTGTTGTGTGACTCACATCATGCTAACGAGTCATTCAATATATTTATGGTAAATATTAAAATTAAATCCCAATTTTAAATTGATGTTTCATGCCACCCTTAACGAGTTAACACTCCATTCTATATCGAACCCAAATGTTAGTGCTGACCCTGCATCTGGGCGTTGATCATGAGTGAAGGTAATCATCGCGGTTCCTGTGTAACATAGGTCGGTGTTACAGTTAACAGTAAAGGACCAAACATCGCTTGTTTGACAAGTGGGCATAGTTGGGGTTAAACATACATCGCTTTTAGCGATAACCCCAAAAGGAGAGTTGTGTAGTGGACACAATTAACAATCGTTGTTTACCTACCTAATCGTGCCAGTGGACAGTGCTAAGCCAGTTCATTGTGTATTGATGAATCGGGATCTCATCCTAATTAATTTTGTTTTTTTTGGGTCATAAAATAATTAGGACACTTAAACATGAAATACTAATACATTAATTTTGAACTTTGTAGATGTCAACTGAAAACAATTCCACCTCCCATTTCTCTCTCAAGTCCATCTTAGAGAAGGACAAACTGAACCACTCCAACTTCATGGACTGGCACCGCAACTTGAAAATTGTTTTCAAAGCGGAGAACAAATTGTATGTTCTTGAAGAACCAGTCCCTGATGAACCCATAAATCCCAAGAGTGAGCTTTATAAAGCTTGGGCTAAGCATTTTGATGACTCTTTGAAAGTCTCATGTCTGATGCTGGCTTCCATGATCCCTGAACTTCAAAGGACCATGGAGGACATGGATGCATACGACATGAATCAGCATCTGATGGAAATGTTCCAACAAAATGCTCACCATGAGAGGTTCGATGTGATGCGATCACTTATAACCACTCGTATGCAAGAGGGTTCACCAGTTGGCACTCATGTGCTAAAAATGAAGGCGTATGTTGATCACTTGGCTCGTCTGGAATCCCCCTTGAGCGATGAGTTAGCTGGGGATATCATCCTGAACTCATTGCCCAAGTCATATGACCAGTTCATTATGAACTATAATATGAATGGGATGGAGAAGACACTTGCAGAACTGCATCAGATGCTCAAAACTGCTGAGGTAAACATACCTGGCAAAACTGCACTAGTGCTAATGATCAGGGAGGGTCGGATTAAGAAACCTAAAACCAAGAAGAGGGGCTATCAAGGCAAAGGGAAGGGAAAGGGCAAAGCTGTTGCCAACAAGAAACCTTTGAAAGATGCCAAATGTTTTCATTGTGATGAAACTGGGCACTGGAAAAGGAACTGTGCTAAGTATTTAGCTGAACTGAAGCAAGCCAAGGCTTCTGGAGGAGAGTCCTCAGGTATATATGTTATTGAAATCTTTGTTTTTTCTGGAAAAACATGGGTGTTTGACACAGGATGTGGTTTTCACATTTGTAATGTTTTGTAGGGACTAAGAAAGATTAGAAAACTGAAACAAGGTGACTTGGAGGTCCATGTTGGCAATGGACAAAGAGTTGCAGTGAAGGCAATAGGAGAATATGTTATTTTACTACCTTCTGGTTTAGAACTTGTTTTGAACAATGTTTATTACATTCCTAGTGTGACTAGAAATATTGTTTCATTTCATGCTTTGCGTAGACAAGGTTTTGATTATTGTTTTAATGGTGAATTTATTTCTGCTTATTTTAACGATGTATTTTACTTTGATGCAAAACCTAACAATGGGATCTATGAGATAGAAATCCAAAACGATAACATATTATGCAATATCTCTCATAAACGTAATAAGTTGGACTTTAATGATACGTATATGTGGCATTGTAGACTTGGTCACATAAGTGAGAATCGTGTTAAACAACTCAAAACCGCAGGAATCCTGGATTCCAAAGGTTCGGAGTCGTTTGGAAAATGCGAATCATGCTTAAGTGGAAAGTTAACAAAAGCACCTTTTTCAAATGTTGGAGAAAGAGCTAATGATCTGTTAGGACTTGTACATACAGATGTATGTGGTCCATTCAGAACAATGTCAAGACATGGAGAAAGATACGTTGTTACATTTACTGATGATTTCAGTAGATATGGTTATGTTTATCTTATGAAGCATAAACATGAAACTCTTGAAAAGTTCAAGGAATACCAAAATGAAGTAGAAAATCAGCTAAATAGAACTATTAAAATGCTTCGATCAGATCGAGGCGGTGAATATCTTAGTCAGGAATTCATCGACCATCTAAAGGATTGTGGAATAGTTTCACAACTCACTCCACCTGGAACACCGCAACATAATGGTGTGTCTGAGCGGAGAAATCGAACTCTATTAGATATGATTCGATCAATGATGTGTCGAACAAACCTTCCAAAATCCTTTTGGAGTTATGCTTTGGAGACCGCCGCAAGACTTGTGAATATAGCTCCGACGAAAAAGGTTACTAAAACGCCTTTTGAGATATGGCATGGAAAGAAACCTCATGTATCCTACCTTAAAGTCTGGGGATGTAATGCTTATGTCACTCTAGAATCTTTGGATAAACTAGATCCCAGAGGCGAAAAAGTGGTTTTCGTTGGATACGGTAAGAAGATCGGTTACATGTTCTACCACCCCACTGAAAATAAGATTTTCACTAAACGCAGAGGCACTTTCTTAGAGGAAGAGCTTCTGGCGCGAGGGATTGGAGATAACTATGTGGATCTTGAAGAAATTCGAGAATCACAAGTGACTGAACCAGCTGTTCAGACAGAACCAGATGTAACTGATCCAGTTGTTGAAGTTGAGCCTGAGAGGACTCAAGAAACAACAGAAACACCAAGTGTTCGGAAAAGTATTAGGGATCGTCGTGCACCGGTAAGGTATGACGATATCTTCATGATTGATGAAGCTGAGCATACTACTTACAAATCTGCAATCTTGGATTCAGAATCCAAGAAATGGCAAGAAGCCATGAATGCAGAGATGCAATCCATGTAAGATAACCAAGTCTGGGAATTGGTTGATCTTCCTACCGAATGTCGGACTGTGGGAAACAAATGGATCTTCAAGAAGAAGACTGACATGGATGGGAATGTGCAAACCTACAAAGCAAGGCTTGTAGCGAAAGGTTTTACTCAGACTCAAGGAATTGACTATGAGGAAACTTTCTCGCCAGTGGCCATGCTTAAGTCTATTAGAATTCTACTTGCCATTGCTGCATATTATGACTATGAAATATGGCAGATGGATGTCAAAACCGCGTTCCTTAATGGACACTTACTGGAAGATGTCTATATGGTTCAACCTGAAGGTTTTGTCGATCCGAAGAATCCTAATAAGGTGTGCAAGCTGAATAAATCCATCTATGGATTAAAGCAAGCATCTCGCAGCTGGAATCTCCGTTTTGATCAGAAAATCAAAGAGTTTGGTTTTATCAAGAACGAAGATGATCCGTGTGTTTACAAGAAGTCTAGTGGGAGCTATATTACTTTTCTTATACTGTATGTAGATGACATACTAATCATTGGAAACAATATCCCTATGCTTAAAGATGTTAAGACCTGGTTGGGTAAATGTTTCGCAATGAAAGATCTTGGTGAAGCCGCTTATATTCTGGGAATAAAGATTTATAGAGAAAGATCAAAGCGGTTATTGGGTTTGAGTCAAAGTACATATATTGATAAGGTCTTCCGACGCTTCTCAATGCAAGACTAAAAAAGGGGGCTCTTGCCCATAGCACATGGAACCATTCTTGATAACAAGCAGTGTGCAAATACTGTAGAGGAAAAGAAGAAAATGGAAGGTGTTCCATATGCTTCTACGATTGGTTCCATCATGTATGCCATGTTATGTACTAGACCTGATGTCTCGTATGCTCTTAGCATGACGAGTAGATATCAACAGAATCCAGGAGAGAGTCACTGGGCTGCAGTGAAGAATATTCTTAAGTACTTGAGAAGGACTAAGGACATGTTCTTAATATATGGAGGATTGGATGAGGAGCTGTCAGTTAAGTGTTATACTGATGCAAGCTTCCAGACTGATCGTGATGACTCAAGATCACAAACGGGATATGTTTTCATTCTGAATGGTGGGGCTGTTACTTGGAAGAGCTCTAAGCAAAGTGTGGTTGCTCAATCCACCTGTGAATCAGAATACATTGCTGCATCGGATGCTGCAAAGGAGGCTGCCTGGATGAAGAAGTTCATTACTGATCTCGATGTTGTGCCTAGCATAAAGAAACCAATCGAGATACTGTGTGACAACACTGGAGCCATTGCTATTGCAAAGGAACCAAGGTCACATCAGACCGCAAGGCATATACTCAGAAAGTTCCACTACATTAGAGAAATAGTGGAGCGTGGAGACGTCATGATGAACAAAGTTCATACAGATCTAAATCTGGCTGACCCCTTTACTAAGCCTTTACCTCAAGCTAGACATGAGGAGCATGCTGGAAATATAGGGCTTAGAGTTGTTAGACAATGGGCATGATCTGTAATTAGTATTGATGTTTTATTTTGAACTATGACAGTTATGTTGAATGTTTATTTGATTTAATGGGTTAAATGCAAATTTAATATTTATTAACTGTGTTCATTTATTCGTATGTTTAAATCCTTGAATAAAAGTATTCTAAATGTCCGTAGTCGATCAAATTACATGGGAATGAATTTGAATGTAAGACTATTGTGAATTGGGATGGTTGTATTCATGAGATGAATAGCTCAAGGGTTTGAGGATCATAATTCACAGATATTATTAGGGAATAATATTGGATGTAACTCGCTTCAAAACGATCTCCATGGATCTATGTCATGAGATGTTTTGATATTGATATGTTCAATCTTTCCTTTTTCCTAAGGCACATATTAAACTACATTGATCAACGACTATCTTTGATGTTATCTTACACTATCCTGAAACATGGGTAGCTATAAGGGTAGCGTTGGGAGAAATTCGAGATTAAGTGGGAGTTGTATGACGCTGATGGAATTCTGTACTTCTATGGGATTAGAAGCCTAGACCATCTGGCGCCCTCGTAAAACTCAAACTGGTATAAACGCGTGGCCACGCTCGGACTAAGGTAGTTCGTTAGACCACTTTGAATTAGAGACGAGAATAGAGAATAGTTGATCACTATATAAGAATGAATGATCCATGTCTTATGATCAACGGATGTCTATACAGAAGGGACTTATTGATATATCAGGGCTATAGTATTTGGTTAAGTAAAGCGTTACTTGAACTCAAAGAACTAGTTGACGACTGTAAAGTGTCATACTGGTTTGGGTGCAATGCGATGCAGCTAGGCGTCCAACTCTGCGCACGTTGACTCATTTAATTAAAATCGTCCAAGTGGGAGATTGTTGGATATATAGGATGTCCGATGTAATTAAAAGTCGAGATCAACGTAACCCGAACCGGTACGATCCGAAGAGTTACACGTTGGTACACGAATCAGATAAGTTCACGCGTTGGTGGATTATTATTTATGAAATAATAATTGTTTTAGTCTTGAGGGATTTAATATTAATAAGATTAATATTAAGGAGTATCTCGAGGGACTTAATGTTAATAAGATTAATATTAAGGAGTATTAAGATATTTAGCAAGGGGGTTTATTGCAAGTTGTTGTCTTATAAAAGGAGGGTTAAGGAGTAAACCCTAATGCACATTTTTGATAAAACAACAAACCCTTGCCTCCTCTTCTTGGCTTTTTGCGGCCGCCACCAAAGAAAAGAAGGCCGCCTTCTTCTTCTTTTTTTGTTCGGCCATCAACCACCACAAGCCACCACCTTCCTCTTGCAAGTGTTGTTTCCCGGTTGGTTCGTGCTCGGTTGTGAACTTCCTACTAGCGAGGATTCGTTGTAACCCGCGTGTTACAATTCCGGTGTAGTCGTCAAAGGTTGATTACTAAACCCCCTATGGTTGTTTATTATTTATTTGTTTATACGCGTTTAACTGAGATCCTGATTGGGAATATTTATTAATCGGATTAATAAAATTAATTAACAATTTATATATAAAATCGGCTATTATATATATTGTATATATAATCCGTTTTTGTTAAATATATAAACCGCTTCCGCTGTGTATACGATACCATGATTCCCAACAACTAGTATTCATTTTTATGGTATTTTTGACGTTCTAGCATAACTTTCACCAGGGGCGAACCTAGCTCAATGTTAGGGGCCGCGCCTGCTGCCCCTCAGGTTCGCGCGTATAGTAGAATTTTTTTTCACGATTTTTCAAAAACGTTACCACTAAAAAAAATTACGTTGCTACTAAAATTTAATATACGTTACTACTAAATGAAATTATACGTTACTCGGAAAAATATTTATCGAACTCGAGTAATAATAACCCAAAAAAACTTAACTAATCTAATTATCTAAATAAGCCGAAAATCAATATCTCAAATTATAATAACAATTAAACAAGCCCAACCCAGCCCACTTTCACCTTCACAGCTCAAAAGAAAAAAAAACTTCCGGGTCTTTGTTTTTGTTCAGTATAGCAATAGCCATTCAACAATAAGTCAACAAACCCTACCCGCTAGGCTGCCCTCCTCCGCCCTCCACGTATGGGTCTTTCTTTCTGATTTCTCTGCAGCCCCGCCCTCCACGGCTCCGCCAAATTGTGAGTTACTTATTTTTAATTTAATTGAATTTCTCATGTACTGAATATACAATATATTGGAACTTGGTATATAAATTGGGTTTTGTTTTAGGAACTTGTTATGTTTGGAAGTTGGAACTTGGTATATATTTAAAACAATTAACTTGGTATATATTTAAAACAATTATCTTGATTGTTAAATGTACAGTATGGTGAAGTCTGTGTGTTTTAAGAATTTAGTAATTATAAATTGGGTTTTAGATGTTATAATTGATTATATTGTTTTTTTAATAATTGATTAGGTTTGCAATTATAAAGATGAAACCACATTCTAATCCTAAAAAAACGCTTATTAGCAATTTTTAAAAGAAAAAACCCTTGAAAATAATGAAATTGGTTCAAGTAATACTCAAATAAACCGAAAGAGTGTCGTTACTGACCGACATCATTTTGAAGTTAAAGTTTTTAATACGGTTTTGCATTGGCAAATTCAAGAACATGGAAATCGATTCAATGAGTTATCAACTACTTTGATAGAAACTATGTTGGGTTTAAATCCTGTGATTCGTTTTCTAAGTTTGACATACCTAAGATCCTAGCATTTTCTGAGATGTATCCGAATGTTTTAGTGAAGAGGAAAGAGGGTATCTTTCGGGTGATCTTACGGTATTTTGTCACATTAAAGGAATATGATAAATTTGCAAAACTAAATGGAATGTGTGACCTTGCTCGTGTAATGGTGGAAACTGGAAAACATAAAACATTTCCTTTGGTTTATCAAGTATTGAAGTTAGCATTGGTTTTGCCGGTTGCAGCCACGATCGTTGAGATGTGTTTTTCTAAGATGAAGCTTATCAAGACGGATTTCGCAATAGAATGGGTGAGGACTATTTGAGCAATGCTTTGATTTGTGCGGTTGAAAGAGACACTTTTGATAAAGTAAAAGAAGATGACGTAATGGCTCGATTTTTAGCTTTCAAATAACCGAAGGCACCAAATCTATTAGGTATGTGTGTAACTTTATCTATTATCGTGTTTTTATTTTTATTTCCTTTACATTGTATGAAACTACGAAAAAAAATGAACGTTGCTACTAAAATTTAGGGAAAATTTTCAAAATAAATATTTGACCAAGCATAATTGCCAAAATAATGTGACGATTTATTAAAATACGAATAAAACCAAAAGGAGAAAATCTACACGTTTTACAGTTACCGGTGTAATGTAAAGCATAAATGCACAAAACTAAAGGGGCAATTTACTAGTAGCTAGAGGGGCGGAATCGAAAATTAAATATCCATGTTATGACTTATGACTAAAATTGCTATAAGAAAAAAAAGGGCGAATTGAATTTTAATAACCTAAACTATTCGAAATTGGCTATTGGATTGGTGGTGTCACGTTAGTGGGTGCTACGTCAGCATGCCACGTCAGATTGGGGGTGTCACGTCAGCCAAAACACTAACTAGGTTATTGACTTAACTCAAATTGGGTGTCAGAATCCAATAGGTTAATAGTACATGTTATATATGTCCAATTTTTTTAGTTTGGAGTGCCAACGACCAATTTTAAATAGTTTAGGTTATTAAAATCAAATTCCAAAAAAAAACAAGTTAGTGGTCGGTCTTGAATAGCATCAAAGTTCACTATTCCTTAAGAAATGCGAGTTCTTGGTATCTCTTAACCACCGACAATTCAATGTTCTAACAATTGAACAAGTCATTTAGTTTGATCTTCCCTTTGATAATTGGAACTAGGTCTTTGAGTATTGTGGTTTGACAATGAGTAAGGAGGAAAGTATTCTTCTTAATCCCTCTTAATGAGTGGGAGTCCAATTACATTTCATTACACTATGTATTAATTAGGGTGCGTTTGATTCGCATGAATTGAATGGAATTCAATGTAATTGAAATTTGAATTCCAACTCTTTAGGTGTTTGGTTCATTGAATTTGTTGGAATTAGAATTTCAATTCCAATCTTGTGTGTTTGGTTGATAAAGGAATTGGAATTGGAATTTGGTATGAATTCCTTCAAATTCCTTTACCTAAGAAAATTCAAAATCCTTACAATATTAAAAGGAATTCAATTCAATTTATTGTAATCTTCGAACGGTTGGCATCATTTTGACCCGAACGATTCGAACCATGCCATTTCAACGCGAACCGCTTAGACCCGAACCAATTCGGACCGTACCAGTTTCGACCGGTACCGTTTTAACCCGAACCGTTTCGTACTGTACCAGTTTTGACTGGTACCATTTCGGACCATACCAGTTTCGACCGATACCGTTTCAGACCGAACCGTTTCGGACCGTACCAGTTTCGACCGATACCGTTTCAGACCGAACCATTTCGGACCGTACCAGTTTCGACCGATACCGTTTTGGACCGAACCGTTTCGGACCAGTTTCGACCGATACCGTTTCGACCTGTACCGTTTCGGACCAGTTTCGACCGACACCATTTTGACCGGTATCGTTTCGACCTGTACCGTTTCGGACCAGTTTCGACCGATACCGTTTCGACCGGTATCGTTTCGACCTGTACCGTTTTGGACCAGTTTCGACCGATATCGTTTCGACCGGTATCGTTTCGACCTGTACCGTTGCGCCCGTAACGTTTTGGACCGAACTGTTTCGGACCGTACCATTTTCGGCCGGTACCGTTTCGGACCAGTTTCGACCGATACCGTTTTGACCTGTACCGTTTCGCCCGAAACGTTTTGGACGGTACCAGTTTTGACCGGTATCGTTTCGACCTATACCGTTTCGCCCGTAACGTTTTGGACCAAACCATTTCGGACCGTACCAGTTTTGACCGGTACCGTTTCAGACCAGTTTCGACCGATACTGTTTAAACCGGTATCGTTTCGACCTGTACCGTTTCGGACCGCACCGTTTCGTACCGTACTATTTTCGACCGGTACCATTTTTACCGGTACCGTTTCGCCCCGTACCAGTTTCGATTGGTACCGTTTGACCGAGCCCGAACACGAACCCAAAACCGAATCTGACCCGATCAACTACACCCGACTAGAGCCAACTTTAGCCGGACCAAACCCGAGTTAACAAGACCCAAACCCGAGCAAAAACTGTTCCGGATCAGACCCGACTTGAACCCGGATCTGGAGCTCGAGGCGACCACCATCAAGAATCAACGAGCCCGAGACCAAAACATAACCCGGACCCGAGCACCAAGAACCAATAATAACCACTCGACTCGGACCACAACCTTACGAACCACCACAGCGATTGTCACCATCCCAGCGACCACCATAAACCCGACCACTTACCTGTTGAAACCCATCACAATCGGTCACCTGCAACCACCTCGAGAGCCGTCACCTCAGCCTATCCCGAGCCTGGAGCCATACGCTACTACCACGTGACCACCACCACACCTTGACGGGAAAAGGAGAAAAGGGAATATAGGTGATTACCGGTTGCTGTCTTCCGTCGCTGTGTCCACGGGAATGACGTGACAGGCCTCCTCTGCCTCGCTCCCTCGCCTCCCTCTTGTTCCTCGTTTCTCTTCCTCTCTTTAATGGTGTTTCTAATGGTGTTGATAGGTTAGAGAGAAACAGATTGTGCTCTGCTTATGGGGGTTTTTGAGAGGGAAAGAGGAGAGGGGTTGATTGTTGAGGGTGGTGTGCGTGTGAGTTGAAAGGGGTGTAGGAAATCAAGAAGAAGGATAAGGGTAGTAAGGAGTTGAAGCCATGGGGATTTATGGCTTGGTGGTGGCTAGGGTTATGAAACTAGAATGAGGAAGAAGATAATAAGATATTATATAGGTAGGGTTGGTTAGTTGGACACCGCGTATACGAACTCGTTACCGACTCGGGTCTCGTTTACGAATTAAACTCGTTTAACCAATAGAATAATTATATTATGTAATTTATTTATATAAACCGACGTAGGACTAGTATTTGGACTACGTATTTATTTTATATATATTTTTGTCGCGTTTAGAAATTTACCAGGATAAGTGTCGGTTTACTAATATGTTAATACTTACAACGTGTTATTATTAGTTTCAACGCTATAATAGTGTAATCAAGTAATTTAATTTATAATTGAATAATAATAAAAAAAATATATTTCCTGTTATCGAGATATTATTGTTAACGAATTAACGCATCGTCTTATGAATAAAATATTATTATTATATTATTCGAGAACGCTGGGCGTTACAGTCTCCCCTACTTTTGGGAACTTCGTCCCGAAGTTATTAAAAACGCAGGGTTGAGTGTGATTGGGTAAAAATTAAGACAATTGTGGTTTGGAAAAATTTAGGTTAAGGCACAACATGAATTTATAAGTAATAGAATAATATGTTTCGAATAATTTGCGTAAGATGATTTATATGTGTGAGTTTTAAGGGTTGGATTAGGTTGGTCTGAAATAGCAAGGAGAATGAAAATCTAGCAAAACACTAAACTTAAGTTTTAGGAATCCTAAAAGAAATGCATGAGTTAATTGACTATAAAAAGACTAAATGAACTACTAGGTAACTAGGGTTTATAATTGGTTATATACCGAAAACCTTGATAGAATTCCACACTACCTTAACGTACCTGTAAATTCATGATTACGTTCCGGACCGCAATCACCAATTTACCTTACATTAGGGTTTTGTGTCCTTCTATGACTCTAAACACACATGTAAGTAATGCAAAATAACATTGTGATTGAATCTTTGTATCAATGAGTCTAATAAATCTTTGTATCAATTTACATGTATAATGTATCCAAAGATGAGTCCAACTATTGAGCAGGAAAAAGACTTCTACCAGTCAGTGAGTAGGAACCTCTACCGATTGTTGAGCAGGTGCGATAGCCTCTACCAGTCGTTGAGCAGGTTATTAGAACCTCTACCGACTGTTGAGCAGACATGATTACCTCTACCATTCGTTGAGCAGGTTATTAGGTACTCTACTAACTGTTGAGCAAGTACTTCATCCCCTACCAGTTGTTTGATTAAGTGTAACAATTGTTTTTGGCTTAACACATAAGTTGCAAATTGATAATACATACATGTAAGCAAGTTGGTAAATGCATCAAGTATCAAGTATAGCATGCGAGCTGCAATAGAGTTGCCCTAGACAAGGTTAATGACTTTAGGTGTGTTTATAGCAAATAGTTTATTTTCCATGCTTCCAAATATCATGAATAATCAAATGTTCAGGTAGATAATCAAATCCTCATGGATACCTAAGAATCAAGTTTGATGCAACGAATAATCAAGTTTTCAATAGTTTGGTTATCATAGGGATCAAGTTCATGTTCAAGAAGGTAAAGAGTATGAATTTAGTTCTTGAGAGGATGATGAAGAACTCAAGGTATCATCAAAGTTATGAAAGATAATGCGCGTGAAAATAGTTAATAAAGGGTTTGTTTATGGGTTTTCCAAAGAGGCACAAATAGTAAGGAGATTATTTAGCAGTATGAATCGTGGGGTTTGAATCAAATATTAGAATCAAGGGTATGAGGAAACATGATTGCGTTATTTGCCAAAAAATTGTAATGGTTCGAACAAGTTTAAAGTAAGTAGGTGTCAATGGAAAAATGTAGAGTAAATTTTGTTCCTGTGGATGGAAAGATTTTATTTTCAAAATTTGGTTTTGTATGTAAAGCAAAAATCATTAAATAGTACAACTAAATTGATCTAGATCAAAATATTTCGATGAGTCATAGGTTTTAAACACGATGTCGGATTTCAAAAATCAAGAATTTGTTCAGATGTTTTGTATAATAAGCTTCGAGTAATACATAAAAGAAGTCATTCTTAATAAATTAAAACATTTTTATCGTAAATCATTTGTTACGCCAATAAATTGTTCAATAAAAAATTTGAAATTTAGCAAATAAGTTTGTGGAAATAAAAGACTCTTTAAAAAAATATATTTATTTGTTATAGTTTGTGAAATTCCCAAGTGATGAAAGTTTGACAAAATTCAGTACTCTTTAGCTTTGGTGCTACAGTATCTTCTATACACAGATTATAAGGTTACAGTTTAAACAAGGATTTTAAAATCTCGAATGTGATGAAATTTTATGGTTGATGGTATCTTCAAAATATATATATATATATACACATAAATATAAATGTAGAGGGGGGGGGGGGAGTTTAAAATAAAATTGGCCAGAAACATCAAAGATAATAGATTTAAAATATGTAACATGATGTAAAGGGAAACATATGATTTGGGTTAGATGTTAAAAATAATTAGACTTATGGGTAATATTATAAGTTTGTAAAATGAATTAGGATTGTGAAACCTAGAAATGATTCATGAAGTTTAAGCTAATGAGGGAATTATATAAGAAGAAAATATATTTGAATTGTAAAAATTTTGAGATCCAAAACTTAGATTTTATACGGGAGTGAGGGGGTATAAATGAAAATGAAACACAAAGATTGTAAATATCTAACCCCGAATAAACGAAAATGTTGGCTTATCAAAACAAATCAGGTCTAAGCCCAACGAATTTGCCCTAATAATCTAGAAGTACGTTAGGATTGTAGCAAGTAAGTGAAAGAGGGTAGGCAAGACCAATTTAGGCTAAGAATAAGGATGAGGATAGGGATAGTGATAAGGATATGGTAGAGCTACAAGTAATTGAAGCAAGTACTGGTTAAAGTCCTAAGGTTATAGACTAGATTATTTTTCTAATAACCTAATTCCCTATAACCATGGCTCTGATACCAATCTGTAACACCCCAACCGATGGCGGAAACATCGGGATGCCATGTATTGATGATTGTTCAGTAGCTCATGGTAAATAATAAGTTTCAATATATGATTTAAATAAATTACATACAATTGTTCTAAGAATTTGTACATCAAGATAAAAAATACTAGCTACGCATCTTCAAGCATTAACTCTAATCTTCGAGCAAGCTATAACCTGAAACATGTTAAGTTAGAAAATATTTTGGGTTAACAAAAGTTGGTGATAATTACATAGGTTTTGATAATTGAATAAAACTTGTACAATTCAAGTGTCATGGCAAGTCTAGTCCATATGTGAAAACATACTAGCAGTAAATCGAGTGCATAATCAACCCTTGTGACTAGAATATTGTGGTCCATCCCATACGCTCATGGTTCACTCGATTATGTTATGCGATAACAATCACCCACGCTACCTATGTAGGAGGCACGTATCCGAGTGGGATTGTCAGTCCAATAGATCTATCATTGTATACCGTCGACTGATCAATGTTAATGATTATGCTAGAATATTGTGCTTACCCTAGTCATGTTTAAGACATAATGCAACATAGAAAAACACATAGACACTTTATGATTGAATTGCATATAGAATGTTGTAACATGTTTCACCCCAAAAATAGTGAAAATAGAAAAGGGGCTATGTAAAACTCACCTGAAATTCACTGTGTAAGTACTAGCAAGTAGCAACAAGTCTGAACTTGGATTAATTGAACTCTTGTATCCTATTACAAATAAACGATGCCTTAAATTCTACTGCAAATAATCTTGTTTCGTTTCTTGGTTGTAAAGATAGTTTATTCACCTACCTAGACTCGCATTGAACGAATGCGCGTCTTGCAGTGTGTATGACTTAACGAACCGTTAGTAACTTGGTTTGGATTCTTGAAAATATATGCGTATGTATAGTTATTGGAAATAAATAAGTTATTGAAGTTATTGGTAAAGACACATTTTGTATAACGAAATTATATTTACGTAGCTCGACTCAAGTGTTAATTCGTCTCGTATCTTGGGTAGTAAATATAAGTACTCGTTAATAAACATAAATATTTCTATTTTTGACGGCGTAAGATTTGAAAGTTAGAATTTATTTGTAAAAACATAATCTCGTCTATACATAATCATAAACTTGAAAGGCCGATTTGGTTCTTATATTTTATAAAAATTTGGGCAGAGTTTCCTCTGTTTTTTGTAAGAAACCAGACAACACAAGTCGTCTATTTTAACTCAAAACATCAATTGCCCAATTTCACAAAACACAACATTATTTAACAAAGCTATTTTACACGACGTAAGGTTAACTTATTATAAATCTTACGCTTTGACAAGTAATACATTTATATAAGCGTAGTTCGAGTTGTTAACTCGCATGAACATAAGCTCGTCGTTATCCGATTCATCCAAACTAACAATAAAATAATCTTTGTTATAATTCGTTCGGTTCGCTTAAGTTTTCGCAATGTATAAATTAATATATATTTACAACCTAATATAGAATAAAAAATAGTTAAACGAAAGTCATGGCGCGTTATACCTTCCTGCGAACAACTCTCGAATCCATACGCATTCGCCTAGAACTAGAGCTGACCAACTTTGACTGTTGACAAGATTGACCAGCTTTGACTGCGACCAAGTATTTGACCAGATCTGAAACGTTTGACTGATGTTGACTGTAGACCAGGTTTGACCGAGCCCGAACACGAACCCAAAACCAAATCTGACCCGATCAATTACACCCGACTAGAGCCAACTTTAGCCGGACCAAACCCGAGTTAACAAGACCCGAACCCGAGCAAAAACTGTTCCGGATCAGACCCGACTTGAACCCGGATCTGGAGCTCGAGGCGACCACCATCAAGAATCAACGAGCCCGAGACCAAAACATAACCCGGACCCGAGCACCAAGAACCAATAATAACCACTCGACTCGGACCACAACCTTACGAACCACCACAGCGATTGTCACCATCCCAGCGACCACCATAAACCCGACCACTTACCTGTTGAAACCCATCACAATCGGTCACCTGCAACCACCTCGAGAGCCGTCACCTCAGCCTATCCTGAGCCTGGAGCCATACGCTACCACCACGTGACCACCACCACACCTTGACGGGAAAAGGAGAAAAGGGAATAAAGGTGATTACCGGTTGCTGTCTTCCGCCGCTGTGTCCACGGGAATGACGTGACAGGCCTCCTCTGCCTCGCTCCCTCGCCTCCATCTTGTTCCTCGTTTCTCTTCCTCTCTTTAATGGTGTTTCTAATGGTGTTGATAGGTTAGAGAGAAACAGATTGTGCTCTGCTTATGGGGGTGCGGTCATGGTTTTTGAGAGGGAAAGAGGAGAGGGGTTGATTGTTGAGGGTGGTGTGCGTGTGAGTTGAAAGGGGTGTAGGAAATCAAGAAGAAGGATAAGGGTAGTAAGGAGTTGAAGCCATGGGGATTTATGGCTTGGTGGTGGCTAGGGTTATGAAACTAGAATGAGGAAGAAGATAATAAGATATTATATAGGTAGGGTTGGTTAGTTGGACACCGCGTATACGAACTCGTTACCGACTCGGGTCTCGTTTACGAATTAAACTCGTTTAACCAATAGAATAATTGTATTATGTAATTTATTTATATAAACCGACGTAGGACTAGTATTTGGACTACGTATTTATTATATATATATTTTTGTCGCGTTTAGAAATTTACCAGGATAAGTGTCGGTTTACTAATATGTTAATACTTACAACGTGTTATTATTAGTTTCAACGCTATAATAGTGTAATCAAGTAATTTAATTTATAATTGAATAATAATAAAAAAAAGTATTTCCTGTTATCGAGATATTATTGTTAACGAATTAACGCATCGTCTTATGAATAAAATATTATTATTATATTATTCGAGAACGCTGGGCGTTACAGTTGGGCTGCTAGGATGATGGCATCAGCCCATTGGACGCTTGAGTGTGGAGGCTTATGCTTTTGACAGGTGTGGCTTCAAAACCACGTGTGCTTCAAGCAAAGTAGATAACAAAGTTACGAGTCATAAAAAGGGAATACAAAAACAGGGTTAGGATCAAATACACAAGACACCTTTTCTAGGAAGAGTGAGAAGGATTGTGATCCATTGATCATATATTTGAAGGGTTGAGATTAGTTTGTTTGAAAATAATAAATAATAAATTAGAGGAAGTGCATAAAAGGAAAACCACATTTGTTGACTTTCTCTCTCCACATGCAATGCACATGTCAATTCCCCCATCATTTTAAAACGTCTATAACTTTTTCATACGACATTTTTTTTTCAAAAAAAAATTCACCATATTAACGAGCGTTTTTTATCTTTAAGATGAGTACCACATTGCTACATTAAAATTGGAAAAAAAAAAAATTCGTGCTAAATGGGTTTTCTTCTCCGTTGTGTCTTTCTGCTAGTTCATTGTGTTATACTATGCATGTGTGCTTTATAAATATGTTATTTATGTTTTTTTAGTCTACACATGATTTAACTTTGTCCATTGTGTTTTTAGTATGCTTTTAATTGTGTTTTACGCAAATGAGTTTTGTATTTAGGTGTACATTGTGTTTTATTATGTTGTTCATTGTGTAGAGTCTATTATTCATTGTGTTTTAGTCTTCTGTTCATTGTGTCTTTCGTATGTCATCCACTGTGTCTTACGCACTGGGTTTTCAACTTTTTTTTTTTCAAAAGTATTCATTGTGTTTTAGTCTTCTATTCATTGTGTCTTTAGTATGTCGTCCATTGTGTTTTACTAGACTCTTGATTGTGTTTTATACCCTATATTTAATTGGTGTTCATTGTGTTTTACATTCCATTGTGTTTAGGGGTGCAAACGAGCCGAGCCGAGCCCGAGCTCGACCAGGCTCGAACTCGAGCTCGATTAAGTTATAAGAGCTCGAGCTCGAGCTCGGCTCGATTCGAGCTTTGTTTTCAAAGCTCAAGCTCGGCTCGTTTGTAATTTCTCAAGCTCGAGCTCGGCTCGGGCTCGGCTCGTTTAGTATTTATTAGTTAATATATTAAATAAAAATAATATAAATAATTATTCATTTAGGCTCGTGAGCTCGATAAGTGAAGCTCGGGCTCGGGGCTCGTTTACTAAATAACTTTAAATGAATGGTAAATATTATTAAATATTAAAAAAAACTAATATTATACTAGGCTCGATAAGGCTCGACGAGCCTAACGAGCTTCACATGCCAGGCTCGAGCTCGAGCTCGATAAATAAACGAGCTTTGTTTTAGGCTCAAGCTCGGCTCGAGCTCGATAAAGCTCGGCTCGTTTCGAGCTTTTTGCCGAGCCGAGCTCGAGTAGCTCGCGAGCTGCTCGGCTCGTTTGCACCCCTAGTTTTACATTCCATTGTGTCTTACGCAAGTGGGTTTTGAATTTTTTTTCAAAAGTATTGTCACACCCTCAAATTTTCACTACGGGGTTTATACTGCGAGGCGCGAGACATACCAGGATCCCATAGCCATAAGTCATAAGAACGACTCTAAATGCCCAAACCATTTAGTTCGTTATTGAAAATCATGTTCAGCGTTTACCAAAAAGTTTAGTTAAGTCGCGGAAGCGTAAATCAAACATAACCGTTTAAGTTCGTACGCAAAACAACGCGCCCAAAATAAAACCGTTGAATGTAAAGTAAAGTATAAGTTAAATAACGTTCACAACCCATGACACAATGATGCATGTCCTATCGTGCTCCGAACCTAGAGACCTGCAAAAGCATGCTATCGTGTGTCAACATAAAGTCGGTGAGTTCACAAAGTAAGGTAAGTAAAAGTGTAGGTTTCCCAAACCAAGAAACAGTAGTTAGGTTTCCTCAAACCCAAAAGTAGTAATCAACAACCAAAACCAAGAACCAAGTACCACTAGTTCAGCGTATGCCAAGGGTAGCTAACCCATTCATGATAACTAAACAAGGATATACCGAATTGCTATTTGAACGATGCACTCGCCCCGCGAGCTGGTTTTTGCCTCCCATCATTGCCTATCAACAATGATAAAATCTAAGGTCGTAGTTCACGCCCGGCTCCCAGCACGGTGTGAGGTTTGTCAAACCTAATAGCGCTATTAACTAGTAACCCGCTTGCCACCCGGCAACTCATTCGGTAAATAGTGAAGGACTTCCGTGATAGAGTGTAGTTTAGTTCATCAAGGACACAGAGTGTGAAACTAGCAAACCCGACCCACACAAGGAGTCATAGTATCCCAAAACCCGGGATGTGTAGTAGTCCCAAACCGGACTAGAAAAACGTTAAGTAAGTTGTCCCATACCTGAGACGCATGCTTTTGAGCAAAAGAGTAGTGAAACTCACCTTAGTATGCAAGCAAGTAAATCCAAATCCCAAAGTAGGGTGTGCTACCGACTCCCTATTACATACATCACTAAGTAAGTATATGTGTAACACCATTACACCATATAACCCGTTTGTCCAAGGCGTTTAAACGTTCAAAAGTGTGTAGGTTACGCCTAGCGATTCTACATGCAATAGTAAACCCTACGGACTCGTTGGTGAATGTGTTGGTTACAATTAATTTCTACATTCTGTATGTGTCTCAAACAAGTGTACTTCAGTTACATGTCAATTCCATACCACCTAAGACCTCAATTAATCACATAAGCACATAATACACAATCTGTGTTTTCAGGACAGATTGTGCGCCATCAAAACCAATTTATTTAAAATAGTAAATCAGTGAGTTAATCTCCTAAATTTTTACTGAATATTCTTTGGTATTCACTTAACAACCCTTACCTTTGTTTTGCCTTAAATCCAAGCACAAAAATAATTAAAATTCGTTTAACACAGCTATGTTCAGAAAACTTTCACAACAGGTCAGTTTAGTAGAAAAATTCCCAAAAATTGTGTATTCATCCAAACAGGATGAATCCACTTGGAAAACTCAAGTTACTCCAATATTAACCTTCTGTAAAAATTTCATAACCTAACTCTTTATAAAACTCGAGTTATGATGACTTAAAGTCGACTCAGTTTGTTACCCGAAATTCTGATATGACCTATTTTCAATGAAAATTGCAAAAACGACTCGACCGACGTCCAAAACACTTGATTTTACCCATTATGAAAAGCTAAGACCAGGTGTGATTCAACCATGCAAAGAAAATACCAAAATCATCATGTTAAGGTCGTGTTACAGCTCCTACAAGTTCGTCAAATCATTCTGTCCAGATTTTAGTTTCGCCTAAATCATTCCTTAATCGACTACCGTGTGCATAAAAATAATCAACAATCATCAATAATCATTACCCAACATCCCTAATACTTATTTTGATCAGATTCTACTACCAATCATGCAAAGATCACAACTTTAAAGACCAAAACATCAATAACTTGCGCAACAAGTATCCTATGATGTTACTAATCGTTTATTATCATGTTTAATCCGTTTAATCTTCAAAAACTTCATGTTTTAATGATTATTAAAAACTTTCAGACCTGGACAAACTTTGTTACATGATTTTTATAACAAAAACATAAGATAAAAGTGTAAGGAATCAAAGGTTATACCCTTAGCTCTTCTCATTCGATCAACCGTGCGCCTTTGGAGCTTCCCAATTGATGATCTTGAGCCTTAGCAGGAGCTTTAGGGTTAATATTTCGTGTGGGGCAGTAAGGGGGCGATTAGGGTTGAGTTTAGGGGTTGCATGGGGGTTAAGGATGCTTAAATAGGAGTGTAAGGCGGTTTAGACCCGTCAGACGAATCCGAGCGGCCGCTCGGGCCCTGTGAGCGGCCGCTCACAGGCCCGAGGCCCGCGTGAGTGTCCCGTTTCGTCACCCGACGCGTTATCCTTCAACGTTTTCATTATTTTGGACCGTAACAAGTGCAACCCCATGCGTTAAGACCCTAATCAACCTCATGCTCCACTTTTAGTGATTTTTATTAACGTATTCGGTTTAGGTTCACACAATCACGTATGGTTTTCACATAAGTTCGTCAAATATCACAGAGACACATAAGTTCATTATTCACCAACGTCCGAGGTTCACTAATCATGTATACAGTATGGTAATTCCCCGAATTACCACTTCATGCAGTTATTAACCTATAACTGTGCAACGTGTGTCCTATCTAGCTAACCCTAGTTAAGTATAATGCAAGGAACGTAACTAGAGTTTAGTTAAAGTGAGAACCTGAAATTGCGGGGTATCACAAGTATAGCAATATGGTACTCATATTAAAGATAAAAAGACGCTCAATTTTATGGTATAATTTTTTTTAAAAACGGATGACGTATAAAAAAGTTACGGGCATTTAAAAATGAAGGTGGAAATGGCATGTGACTTGCATGTGCATGTGTTTTTGACAAAATTACCCCTCCCACTTGTTAATCCTTTGGACACATGTCATTTTCTAGTGGCTTCTCACCTTTCTCATTTTTTATAGCCTTTGTAGAATAACCCAACCCTACAAAAACAAGGGAGAGAGAGAGAGAGAGAGAGAGAGAGAGAGAGAGCGCATGCCTGATAAGTGATAACACCACCACTACACACACTCTCTTTATCTCTCCACCGTTACTCCCACCACAAATCTGCCTCCGACGAAACGCCGATGGTATGTCGCAGCTGCTCCACCTCTGCCGCTTCACCTCCAATACGACGTTCCAGAGTTGCCATGTTGTGGGTGATGGTTAGGGTTTCGCTTCGCTACCAACTCCGGCTTCGTGCTTAAGGTTCCGGTGACACAATCGGGGCTTCGATCAGTGATAAAAAAAAGAGTTCCCAGTAAGTAAGTCAAACAACCAAGGTAAGTTTCACTCAGTTAGGGTTTCGATTTTGGTCGCATGTTTTGTTTTGCTTATAACTATTGTTGATGTTTATTTCAATTTTATCTTCAGCCTGTTTATACGTTTAATTTGGTTGTGTGTGGCTGATTTGTTGTTGTTCTTTCATCCCCTAAAACGCCCAAATGAAAATGGTCAGTGAAGCTTCTCGAGTACACTGTGCAAAAACTGATTACACACCTGGTTTGTTCGTTTTTTTTTCCAGTCTGTTCAATGAGTTTTGTATTTCATTACTTTTAATCCTGCCCTTTAGTTGCGATTGTTTGTTATATTTTGTTATTGTCTCAGTTTATTCGATTGGCCCACAGCTTCTTTCTCCATGAAGTTATTCTACAACTACCATTCCCTGTTAAGGCCTGCGGAAAACAGAAAATAACTATTCTGCTTTACTCTAAGACATTTTTCTTGGAGATTGCCTTTTATAGATGTAGGCATTCTTCTTTTGTTGTACTCATATTGAATTTACTCCTTAACGTATGATGTGTTGAATTTCTATAGAAGTAATCATATGCTGGTTTTTTTTGTGAATAAAAAAAGACTAAGAAAGCTAAACACCATGAAACTAACAAAATGATTTAAAGTTTTAAGGTTTTTATTATTAATATGCTTCTAAATTTCTGATCCTGTAACGTGGAAATGGTATGCATGTTTTATGATTTGAAGGGGTGTCTCAGATTGCATATTAGGCCAGTAGGTGATGCCAACACAAGCAAGAAGCCAACAAAGAAGAAAGTGAGTTATGTAATCTACTTTATCAAAATAACTTTTTAGTTGAGTTTTGATATAGCCTCATAGTATATCTTATGACCAACGATTTTATTAGCATATTGTCAATTGAACTAATAGGCTTGAGTTAACCTACCTTGAATTTAACAGTCCTAAATATAAATACTCTTTACCCCACATCATTTGGATATGATATTTTGGGAATCAATTTAACGAAAAAAAAAATTACAAAGTGTTTCTTCCAATAAATAATATATATAAATTTCCCTTATCTTTTTTAAGTACAAAATGAACTCGATTTATAGTCATACTTACTGGTATGAAATGCTCATGATGATATTATGTTGGACCTATAGGCTAGGGCTGTGAAAATTGTCACAACCTGATTAATGTTTAGGCAAGTGATGGGTTTTAGTGTTTTCTAATTTCTCGGTTTCCCAGAAATATTGGGCTATCCTTTGATATTAAATATGTTATAGCCAGGATTTGTGATGGGTTTAGTTTTAAATAACCCATGGTTGTGCTCTTTGCTCATTAACTTTTTTAGCTCTCTATATTTTTTTTAATAAACATAGGGAGAAAAATCTCCGGCCAACTGACAAGGGTTCAAGGTTCATTACATGATGCTTTGATAGTTTAGACTCAAATTTTGTAACACAGCACTTTGGAGTTGAACTAACATCCCCAACTGAAGTTTCATGATCTTTTAGCAAGTTAAGTAGGGTGATGACCAAAGTTATAAGAATTAATATAAGGCAACATTAAATAAATCATGATCATGGATAAATACTAGGTGAATAATTAAACAGGGACTTTTTTTTACCATATTAAAAAACTTGGTCATGTTACAGATTAGACATATATACTTCAAGGAATGGATGACGGAACATCTAAAAAAAGGCCATATGTGGTGTTGTCACTAAAGAGAGCAGGTACACTACAAACAACTCTGCATATTACGATTTAATAGCTTCTTATTGAGGTTTACTTCGAATGAAGATGGGCGATGGAAGAATCTGATGGCATTGCCTGGGATTGAATACATGTGGTGACCCTATAGAGCCATATGTTTTAAGCATTCCATTTTCATTTATCCAAACGAACCTTAACCATTTAATCTTGAAAAAAAATAAAAGAATTCTTTTAAAAACCCACAAAGAAGTTTATAAAATAAGTCTCAGGAAACCTGACATTCAGGCCTGGCCAATCCTCCATTTGGATGTTGCCCCTAAATGGCAACAACATGCACGTTTGCCCTCAACTGGGTCAAAAAGGTTGCGGTTTAAAACAAATTAAACACATACTATATACCCCCGATTTCTCACCAATTTATCAAATGATCATACTGCATAGGAGTTTAGCTAGAAATATGTATACATACACCATTGATATTGGAATTAGTAACTAACATCATTTTTCGAACATGTTACCACATAACAGCAAAGAAGACATCGGTTTAGTGTGTGGGAAAAATCATGACATCGAGAAAGAGATTCAATAGAGGCAACGTGGAGGCCACGACGCACCTGTGATACTTGCTATGACAAGATAAGAGCAAAAAAATAAACAGGTGAGTATAACGCGAACACAACTCACAATTACTGTTACTAAAAGTTTAACATTAAATGTGTAAATAAAGAGTTACTATTATCAAAATTTGAGCATTTTATGTGTAAATAAATTAGAATACTGTAGAAATTTAGGGTTTCAATAAACTCAACAATCAAACAACTGAGCCAACATAAACTCAACCAAGAACACAAAGATGTAGGCGACAAAAACGTGACAAAATCTTATTTAAACCAACCCAGAAAATGTTCCCCCCAATATACCCAGGATTCAACCAATCGAAGAATCCAGAAAGAACAATACAAAGATTATGACTACTGATTGTTTAGATCAGTTGTCACAACCCTAAGGAAAACAATATACAAACAAACTTACAGTGATTATCAAAATCACTGATGAAGACCACAAGACTCAACTAGAAACCCTAACAATTACAGAGAAAAAGATAAACGACACAATAAAACGAATGGATACAAATGAGAGAGAGAAACAATATTTATATGGTGATCTCGAAGCTTCTCACAGCTCATCAGATCAACGAACCAGATTCACTTAATCTGACGGTCAATAATAATCCTCGAACAAATAAGCAGATCAGCCAGCTAAGTAACAACCATCATGGGCTAGGCTCAACTTAACAAAAACTCAGCCCAACCATCCTGCAAGCACAATCAATCCTGAAATGGAATAAGCCCAAACATAACACGACCAAAAGTCCAATAACTTATAGTAATTGAATTACAAATATCACGACTATTTTCAACAGCCCCCCTTAATTCAATTACTAAACATATCAGTTAAACCTAACTGATTACACAAATTCTCATGTTGAGTCCCATAAAGACCTTTTGTAAAAATGTCAGCAATCTGCTTACTTGAATCCACCTTTTTAAGTTCTACAAAGTTGCTACTAACTTTCTCTCTCAAAAAGTATAGGTCCAGTTCAAAGTGTTTTACCCTTTCATGGAAAACTGGATTCTCAGCAATAGACATAGCAGATTTGCTATCACAAAACAATTTTAAAGGCAACTTAGACTCAATACCTAACTCACTTAAAACATTTGACAACCAAACCATTTCACAAGTGGTTGAACATAAAGCTTGATATTCAGCCTCAGCACTAGACCTTGAAACAACACTTTGTTTCTTACTTTTCCATGATACCAAGTTAGAACCCAAAAATACACAATACCCTGTAACTGACCTACGCGTTTGTAAACATTTTTCCCAATCTGCATCAGAATATGCAGAAAGCACAAAATCATCACCTTTTTTGAATAACAAACCCTTACCAGGTGACATTTTAAGATACCTTAACAGCCTAAGTGCAATATGCAACACTGCTTCAGTTGGTTTATGCATGAATTGGCTTAAAAACTGAACAGCATATGATATATCACGCTTAGTAAGAGATAAGTATATAAGTTTGCCAACAAGCTTTTGAAAACCTGTAACATCCTCAATATACTTCTCAAACTTAGCACTTTTCATGGACAAAATATAATTTTGTTCAATAGGTATACTAACAGGTTTGCATCCTAAATACCCAAATTCACTTAACAATTCCAAACAATACTTTCTTTGGTTAAGACAGATAGACCCTTCAGAATACAACACTTCAATACCTAAGAAGTATTTCAATCTACCCAAATCTTTTATTTGAAAACTTTCTTTTAAAAACAATTTGACTTTAATAATCTCAGACTCATTATTCCCAGTGATCACTATCTCATCTACATACACAAGTAAAACAACAAACACATCATTACTTGACTTAACAAACATTGAGTAATCACATTTACTTTGAATAAAACCAATACTAGTGAGAACCTCTACAAGTTTCTCATTCCACTTTCTAGGGGCTTGCTTTAACCCATACAATGATTTAACAAGTTTACACACCTTAGATTCATTATTAGAAGAATAACCTTCAGGAAGTGTCATATACACATCCTCAGTTATTGACCCATACAAAAATGCGTTATTAATGTCTAACTGAAATAAGGACCAACCATTTTGTACAGCTAAACTTATCACACATCTGACTGTAACCATCTTTACAACAGGAGAAAAGGTTTCTCCAAAGTCTATACCTTCTCTTTGATTGTAGCCTTTGGCTACTAACTTAGCCTTATACCTTTCTACTTCACCATTTGACTTATACTTAACTTTGTACACCCACTTACACCCAATAGCCTTCCTATTAGGGGGTAAGTCAGTAACAAACCAAGTATTGTTTCGGTATAAGGTCTCCATCTCACTATTCATAGCCTCAACCCATTTTGGGTCTTTTGAAGCTTCATAGTAAGATGCAGGTTCAGACACTTTATTAATGTTGGACACAAAACATAGATTTTCACTAGACAAATTTGAATAGTTAACACTTTTATCTATACCATACTTAATTTTGCCATCTAAGACAAAGTCATTATACCTCTTTGGTAAAACAGACTCCCTACTTGACTGTCTAAGACTAGTAGTCCTGTTTCCCTCAGGAGATGCAGCCTCATCATTTGACTCTTCTAACCCTGGGGAACTAGTCCCTCTACCTACTGTACTACCAGGTGGCTGTCCACCAGTGTGGTCTACCTCACTGGCAGCCCTGGGAGAGTCATCTAATTGACCTCCAGGTGAAGAATCATGAGCCCTACTGATTCCCCCTTCATCATCAGGAGGACACTCTTCACTTTGATCATTTAAGTGACTTTTAGCAGTTTCTCCTTCAAAACTATCGAAAAAATTTAAGTGATTAACATTCTCAAAAACATTTTCTTTATACTTAGTTTTAAATGGAAATATATTTTCATAAAACTTCACATCTCTAGAAAAGACAATTTGTTTAGTTTCAAGACTTAATACTTTGTAACCTTTTTTCAAAAAAGAATAACCTAAAAAGACACACTTATTTGCCCTACTACAAAGTTTATCAGGATCATTAAAGACAGTTTCAAAGCATAGACAACCAAAGTTCCTTAAATGACTAAGTGTGTGTGTGGGGGGGGGGGGGGGAACCCATGAACTAACTCATATGGACACTTACCACCTAACACAGACGAGGGAATCCTATTAATAAGATATGCAACAGTGAGAACACAATCAGACCAAAATCTAAGTGGCACATTACTTTGGAATAGTAATGCCCTTGCTGTATTCAAAAGATGCCTGTGTTTCCTCTCCACAACTCCATTCTGTTGTGGAGTGTAAACACAGGTTGTTTGATGAAGAATACCTCTTTTAACACAAAAATCATTCATTTGTTTATTTACAAATTCAAATCCATTGTCACTCCTAAACACCTTAACAAGTTTAGAAAATTGGGTTTTTACCATTTCATAAAAGCTAACCAAATTTTCAAATACTTCTCCTTTACTTTTCAATAAATAGACCCACACAGATCTAGAATAATCATCCACAACAGTCAAGAAATACCTATACCCTTCCCTACTAGTGATCTTATAGGGACCCCATACATCAAGATGTACAAGATCACCTACACATGTTGACTTATGATCACTAATGGGAAATGGCACTCTAACTTGTTTTGCCTTATGACACACATCACAAGGTTGAGACTCAGACAAACCAATATTAAGAGTTTCTTTTAAAACAGCAAGGACCTGACTAGAAGGATGTCCTAGCCTACTATGCCAAAGACTGCGGTCACTAACACTATTAAAACAGACATTACTAAGACTCACTTTGTCTCCAACAAGATATAAACCATCCTGCTGTCTACCAGTCACCAGGACTCTCTTTGAGTTGGAATCCTGGACAACACAAGTGTGTTCATTAAACAATACATCTAACTTGTTATCCTTAGCAAGTTTATGCACAGAAACTAGATTAACACAATAATCAGGGATATACAAAACATCAGTTAACACAACACCATTAGCAAGTTTGATGTCACCTATTTTAGTTACTTTGGCATTAGTCCCATTTGGATGCCTAACTTCCATGTTATATTTAAAAACATCTACACAATTTATTAAGTGTTTATCATTGCCCACCATGTGCTGATTAGCACCAGAGTCCATTATCCAACCCAAAAATAGAGCAAGTTTTAACATACTAGAACAACTAGAAAAGTTTTTAAACAGATAAGACAACTTGTTTAACACAGACATACTTGAAAAACCATTAACTACCACAGACTCACCTCCAACATTAGAACATTGAGGATCTCCCCCTGATTTCTCACTAATCAAACTCATCAGCTTTGAAATCTGTTCGGATGTAAAAGGTGAACCAGAACTAGAACTAGAAGCAGCATTAGCACACACATTGTTATTACTAGACTTGTTTGTTTTATTAAATGGTCTTTTCTTAAAACCAAGAGGATATGCAACAATTTCAAAACATCTGTCAACAGTATGACCAATCATGTTACAATGTGTGCACTTAAGATTAGGATTAGGTCCCCTATTATTACTACTGAACCTCCTCCTATTATCAACAACTTGATTAGACTTAGCAGAAAAAGAGACATTTGATCCCTTAGACCCATTGCAAGTGCCTCTATGAGACTCCTCTCTAGAGACAATAGCAAATGTTGTCTTTACTGAAGGTAAATGATCACTAGTCAACAAAGTAGTCCTAACAGGTTGGTATATCTCATCAAGCCCCATTAGGAATTGCATGAGTTTAATAAGAGAATTAAAATCATTGAATTCCTTTGAAGCCTGAAAAGTACACATAGGTAATTGAACTATAGAATCAAACTGCTTCCACATTGTATTCAACTTATGATAGTATTCAGAAACTGAACTACCATTTTGAGACAGACTATTAATTTTCTGATGTAGATTAAACATGACACAACCCTCTACTCTATCATATGTCTCTTTCAAATCAAGCCAAACATCTCTAGCATACTTGGAAAACACTTGTCCTAGATATAACTCTTCACATACAGAATTGATCAACCAAGACAGAACAACAGAGTTACACCTATCCCACTGACTAGCAAGAACATCATCAGACACAGACTTAACACATGTACCATCTATAAAACCCATTTTATTTTTAGCTTGTAAAGCCAGTTTCATAGAATTAGCCCAAACTGAATAGTTTTCAGTGCCTTTTAGTTTAATGCTAATAATTGACAAACTAGAAGTATCACTGGGATGAAGATAAAGAGGGTCACTAATATCAAGTTTGCTGACCAAAGTTGGATCAGGTACTTGATTATGACCATCTCCACCTCCACCACCTGAATTAACAACATCACCCATGATGAACAAACAAATAAACCACTCAAACAAGAATGAAGAACAAGAGCAGAACACAAACCAATCCTAGAAGAACGAAGCTGAGTCAGTGTACAGATAGTGGATTCATCACTCAAAAGGTGTCCACCCAGTTCTTAACTCAGAAGTTCTTTTATTATCTATATGTATATATCTATATACGTATATAACAACACACAGACAAAGAACAAACAGAAAATACACTTAGTCAGATACATATATAACAACACTTAGTCAGATAACCAAACAAGACACCAACTATTGGCACTACACCGGTCCACCCTAACCCGGTCAATTTGCCTCTAGACTAGGGGTGTACAAAAAGCTCGCGGCTCGAGGCTCGCTCGAAACTCGCTCGAAAAAAGCTTGAAAAAAGCTCGGCTCGAAGAGGCTCGTTTTGTTTACGAGCCGAGCCGAGCTGGCTCGTTTTGTAATCGAGCCGAGCTCGAGCCAGGGTGTTCAGCTCGTGGCTCGGCTCGTGGCTTGACTCATGGCTCGACTCGATGGCTCGACATATGGCTCGACTCAGGCTTGTGTATGTGTAATTAATATATAGATGAAACTAATATATTTTGGCTCCAAACCCAATTCTAAAATTCAAAATTTGAAAATCCCGCGCATACTACATATCTACCCCATCTTTTCATAATAAATAAACCACAACTTAGAAAAATAAAAAAAAATATACATGATTATGTGTAATTTTATTGTTTTTTATTTAATAAATATTTGTAAAAAAATAAAAAAAAAAATATAACGAGCTGGCTCGAGCCAGCTCGAGCTCGGCTCGAACATTTACGAGCCGAGCTCGAGCCCGACTTTTTAGCTCGACCAGAAAAACGAGCCGAGCCGAGCTGGCTCGGTTTAAGTTCGAGCTCGAGCTGGGCCTGGCTCGGCTCGGCTCGACTCGGCTCGTGTACAGCCCTACTCTAGACACAACAACAAAAAATAACAGACAAGAACGATCTCACAATGGGGGGGGGGGACCCAAGTTAGGGTTTCGCCAATCCCACAACCAACACCTTCACTTAGGGTGCTGTGTTATGGGAGCAATTGTAGCTATAAACTTCCAATCCAAAAGCTCCAATATAGATTCAGGCCAACAACAGTTGACAACAATACAAACCTGCAAACAAATCACAAATAATAGACAAAGAACGGTGATAGAATAGATCTATAACAATCAGACAAGATCTATCACACCAGAATGAAATAAGGACCAGATCTAGAAAGATCAGATCCCTAACAACTAGACCAAAGAACAGCGGAAGACGATACAAGACCAATAAACCAGGATCAAGAGCCTTATGGCTCTGATACCATGTAGAAATTTAGGGTTTCAATAAACTCAACAATCAAACAACTGAGCCAACATAAACTCAACCAAGAACACAAAGATGTAGGCGACAAAAACGTGACAAAATCTTATTTAAACCAACCCAGAAAATGTTCCCCCCAATATACCCAGGATTCAACCAATCAAAGAATCCAGAAAGAACAATACAAATATTATGACTACTGATTGTTTAGATCAGTTGTCACAACCCTAAGGAAAACAATATACAAACAGACTTACAATGATTATCAAAATCACTGATGAAGACCACAAGACTCAACTAGAAACCCTAACAATTACAGAGAAAAAGATAAACGAAACAATAAAACGAATGGATACAAATGAGAGAGAGAAACAATATTTATATGGTGATCTCGAAGCTTCTCACAGCTCATCAGATCAACGAACCAGATTTACTTAATCTGACGGTCAATAATAATCCTCGAACAAATAAGCAGATCAGCCAGCTAAGTAACAACCATCATGGGCTGGGCTCAACTTAACAAAAACTCAGCCCAACCATCCTGCAAGCCCAATCAATCCTGCAATGGAATAAGCCCAAACATAACACGACCAAAAGTCCAATAACTTATAGTAATTGAATTACAAATATCACGACTATTTTCAACAAATACGACAACTTATTTGGTGTAACATCGCGTATATATATATATATATATTTATTTTTTTTAAATCGTCACTTTAATTATATTAAATTCTTGACTAGCCATGTCTAAATCATACTTATTATAATAATAATAGTATTAATAATAATAATAATAATAATAATAATAATAATAGCAAAAAATAACTATACTGATTTACACAATGTTGAACTATAGCCCACCTTTCATTTTGTTTTAAAAATTTCGGAGCCCACCCTCCTCCTTTTCGCAAGCCCAGCAACAAAGGCCCAAGGTGGCCGGCCCATCTCCCTTGTCCTTCACCCCTAGTCTGGCCCAACCCTCTCTTTCCCTTCTCTTGTTCGCTGCAGTAGACCAAATCAGACATCAAGAATGTTGACCATGAAACTTTCCATTTTGACCAGGTAATTGAGCTAAGTTTAAGGAGGGAAGATTACAATGAAAAAGACACAGTTGGGCCATCAAAAAGACACAGTTACGAAAGATGGAAGTGGCGGAGATGAGAATGTTGAGGTGGATGTGTGGTCACACTAGGTTAGATCGGATTAGAAATGAGGTTCTTAGGAAGAGGTTAGAAGTGGCTAACATAGCAGATAAGATAAAGGAGGGAAGATTAAGATGGTTTGGACATGTAAAGCGGAGACATACGACAGCCCCAGTTAGAAGAGTGGAACACCTCGCGGTGGAGGGGAGGAGGAGTAGAGGCAGACCCAAATTGACTTGGGTCGATCGGATTAGACAAGATTTGTTAGAATTGCACCTCTCTGAGGATATGGTCCAAGGTAGGAATTCGTGGAGGCGTAGGATTAAAGTTAAAGATTTTTAGGATTTAAGATTACTTAGGAATTAGGGATGGTCTCTATGCATGTATATATATATATATATATATATATATATATATAAATATATTTGTATGTTATTTTATGTTATACATTCACTATTTATTTTTTTTAGTGTTTAGTGATTGCCTAATTATTCATTAATATACAGTGTGCATTTGTTTTTGTCGAGCCGGGGGTCTCTCTGGAAGCAGCCTCTCTATCTCTAAAGATAGGGGTAAGGTTTGCCTACATCTTACCCTCCCCAGACCCTACTAATAGTGTCGCTGTTCGTGGGATTTCCTGGGTTCGGTTGTTGTTGTTGTAATTGAGCTAAACTTTGGAAACCTTGACCAAATTAAAGTGTGGTTTTTAGACCCACAATCAATTCCAACCGAACCTACACATTTCTTGCGCGATATTAGCTCGAAAGTTGACCAGTTCGAACGAAAATACTAGAATTGCCTTATAATTTCTACAAAAATTATTTTATGATATTCTAATAAGAAAAGTTTATCTTACAATTTTTAGTTTTCAAAAAATTATTTATTTAATATATATAATAAATAATTCAAATTTATTCTATTTTATTTATAAAATTCTATAAGAATATCAAAACAATTATATAAATTTCCACAAAAATTATTCTGAGTTTTTATAACATTAAACTTTTCTGAAATGATTTTTATTTCTGAAAAATCATTTAATTAATATTTTTAATCAATTTTTGTTAGTTTTAATCATAAATAAATCATAATAAATTCTTTTTTCAATATTTTTGCACCAAAATTTTATATAAATTATTTCTATATATTTGGAACAGAAATACAATTTTTAATTTAATAATTCTTTAATTTTAGTATTTTTAAATATTAAAGTTATATTTTGACAATTTGAAATAGATAGATTTAATATTCTATTTTAAAGAAAATAATTTTATTGATATTATTTTCATACTTAAAACTTTATATTGTGACCATCTTTAATTTAAAATTTACAAAAAGACTTTTGTTTACTTATTTATCAAATTTCTCTTAATTATTAAACATTTTATTTATTAATCAAACGAACACGTATCCCCAATTCGAAACCCTAGAATATATTTGTAGACTAGAAAGACTTTGACATATTTATTACCTTAATTATAGGGTAATACTTGGCATCGTTGGACAACACATATTCTATTTTCACGAGACATAACATTTTGCTAAGGTGAGTTTGCATAGCCCCTTTTTCTGTTTTACATTTTGGGGTGAAACATGTTTAAACATTTTATACACTATCATTTACTCATTCTTACATTGTTGTAACTTGTGATTTAATTACACTATCATTTACTCATTCTATCATTTGACTGTAACAAAAAGACACGGTACAATCATTAACATTGATCAAGCCGCCTGTTTAGATTATAGCGCTATAGGTCTGACAAACCCATCCCCCCGCATAAATTCAGGGATGATCGATAACAGTAACAACATTTAACTAATTTGTGAGTTAGTCCTCAGTCGACACAAGGTTTGATTGTACAAAGACGCATTGTTACATGTCGGACTCATACTCTATCATTATACAACTGTGATTGTTGTACAAACTCTCGTTATCAATTATATTCAAAAACCTATGTATTCTCACCAACTTTTGTTGACCCAAAATATTTTCAAACTTAACATGTTTCAGGTTCTACTTGCTTGAAGATTTGAGTTAATGCTTGAAGATGTGTACATAGTAGTATTCATTTTGATGTACGAATTTTTGTAGAACAATTGTATGTAATTTATTTAAATCATTTAATAAAATTTATTATTCACCATGAGCTACTGAACAATCATCAATACGTGACATCCCGATGTTTCCGCCATCGGTTGCGGTGTTACAGATTGGTATCAGAGCCATGGTTATAGGGAATTAGGTTATTAGAAAAATAATCTAGTCCATAACCATAGGATTATAACCAGTATTTGCTCCTTTTACTTGCTATTCTCTATCTCCCTCCTACTTCTTAACCCTACAAGATGATTGCTCTCCATCACTGGATCTACTCTTAGACTAATAGGACAAAATCCTCAGGTTTAGCCTGAACCACTGTAACACCCCAACCGATGGCGGAAACATCGGGATGTCACGTACTGATGATTGTTCAGTAGCTCATGGTGAATAATAAATTTCATTTAATACTTTAAATAAGTTACATACAATTGTTCTAAGAATTTGTACATCAAATTGAATAAAACTATACACATATCTTCAAGCATCAATTCAAATCTTCAGCAAATAGAACCTGAAACATGTTAAGTTGAAAAGGTTTTGGGTCAACAAAAGTTGGTGAGAATTACATAGGTTTTTGATAATTGAATAAAAATGATGTGCAATTCATGTGTCATGTCAATCTAGTCCATATGTGAGAACATACTAGAAATAAATCGAGTGCATAATCAACCCTGATGACTGTTATAATATGATACATACCATACGCTCATGGTCCAATTGAATATGTTATACGATAATAAACACCCACGTAACCTTTGTAGGAGGCACGTATCCGGGTGGGATTGTCAGTCCAATAGATCTATCAATGTATACCGTCGGCTTGTACGGAGTTAATGATTATGCTAGAATGGTGCTTACTCTAATCATGCTCAAGACATAATGCAACATAGAAAACACATAGACACATTGATGATTGAATTGCAATGATAATGTTATAACATGTTTCACCCCAAGAATGGTGATAAATAAAAGGGGCTATGTAAAACTCACCTTGGTAAAATGTTATATCTGTTGAGAAATTTGGATAATTGTGTTGACCAAATGTATCAAGTATCACCCTATAATAAAGTAATAAATATGTCTAAGTCTACCAAGTCTACAAATGTATAAGTTTCTAGGGCGTCGAATTGGGGATAATTGCTCGTTTGATTAATATTAAAAATATTCGTCAATTGAGAGAAATTTAGTAAATAAATAACTAAAAATCTTTTTATAAATGTTAAATCTAGGATGGTCACAAGGATGTGTTTAAAGTATAAAAATAATTTTTGCAAAATTATTTCCTTTAAAATAGATTTTTAAATCTATTTATTACAAATTGCCAAAACTTAACTTTAATATTCAAAAATACTAAAATTAAAGAATTATTATTTTAAAAATCATATTTCTGTTCTAAATATTTAAAAATAAATTGTATAAAATTTTGGTGCAAAAATAATAAAAATTGAATTTATTATGATTTAATTATGATTAAAACTAACAAAAATTGATTAAAAATATTAAATCAATGTTTTTTCTGAAATAAAAATCATTTCTGAAAAGCTTAATGTTATAAAAACTTAGGATAATTTTTGTGGAAATTAATAAAATTGTTTTGATATTTTAATGGATTTTTATAAATATAATAGTTTAAAATTGATTTAATTATTATAAATATTAAATAAATGAATTTCAGGAAAATAAAATTTGTAAGTAACACTTTGACATCAGATTTGTTAAAGATAAATTTTTTAGAATTTATAAAAATGTTTTAGTATTTAAAAATGATTTTACAAGATATAAGTGTAATTTATATATATATAATGGTTTGTTGAAAAATAAATGGAAAAAGGGGTGTTCAAGCCGGGACTCGAACCCGGGTTGTCTAAGTTGTAGGCATCAGTCACAACCACTTGGCCTAGGCCTGTGGTTGTGATTGATCTCAGTTTATTAAAAATAAATACAATATAGCAAAACAGTTTCTTCCCCAAATCTATTACTAAGAGCCCTAGATTATTCAATTGATCAATTCACACGACATTAACCCAATTAATCATGGGGTTAATGTCGTGCACACGCCGATGAACAAAACCCATAAGAATAATTATGCTTACAAGATTGTTTTGATGCTCGATTAGCCGGTCAACCAAAAAGTCAAACTGCGATCGATTGACAAGCTTAGATGATGTTTCAGAGAGATTGGTGGTTGAGAGAGGTGTATGAACGAGTTGTGAAGGCTTGAGGTTGATCAATTTATAGGGTGGGTTGCAGAATCAAGAAATGGTAAGGTTGACTATATGTTTAAAGTTCATTCGCGAATTTTGTATAATTGTGTATCAATTGCTAATCAATACGCGTGAATCCCAGTTAATAAAGGCCGGAAATCACGTTACCTAGGTCAAACCTTAATTAGCATGAGTTAATTAGGCCAAATCAAAGGGTTAAAAGAAGAAAAAGAAAAAAAATAAAAAAAATACAATCGCTGCTGCTGTTTGCTTCGAACAGAGAAGAAGAAGAGAAGAACAGAAATGAGCTTATATATAATTTAAGTTGGATTAAAACCAACTGAAGGGTGTGGCCTAGCTGGTTAAGGCGCGTGCGTGTGTGTGTAGTGACTCGGGTTCGAGACCCGGCATAAACACAAACCATCCTTTTTTTTTTAAATAAAGGTAAAGGGGTAGTTGGGCTCAGACCTGGGCCGGGTGTGGGCTCGGGTCTGGGCTTCTGATTTGGGCTCCAATCACAATTAAAGAGAATGTGGACTAGGCTTAATAATTGTTAAAACATGAGTTTGTTATTTTCTAAATATTTTTTTTTTTTTAAATCTGAAAATTATTTTTAATATTATTATTATACATTTATATATATATATACATATATATATATATAGGTTGTGAATTAGGAGAATAAAGACTTAGGTACAAAAATGAGGGGTTTTTATATTTAAAATTTGGGGAAAAATTTTTGCGATGTTACAGTCTCCCCTACTTTTGAAAACTTCGTCCCGAAGTTTATTGAAAACACAGGGTTGAAGGGGATTGGATAAAAATTAGGACAAGTGTGGCTTGAAAAATTTTATGTTAGGGCATGACAATGAATAGAGTAACCTGTCTCGAATAGCGTGGATAGGAGGCGTGTTACGTGTGAGTTGATTTACTACTAGATATCTAGAGTTTTTATTTGGTTATCTACCGAAAACCCTGATAGAATTTCACACTACCTTAACGTACCTGTAAATTCATTATTACGTTCCGGACCGCAATCACCAATTTACCTTACATTAAGGTTTTGTGTCCTTCTATGTCTCTACCGATTGTTGAGCAGGTCTGATAGTTTCCACCAGTCGTTGAGCAGGTGGTAGGGCCTCTCCCGACTGTTGGAAAGACATGATGACCTCTACCAATCGTTAAGTAGGTTGTTTGGTAGTCAACTAATTGTTGTACAAGTAAGCACGTATGATCATAGATATAGCAATTAGTTCATATTAAAGCAAGCATGCACACAGATGTTATAATATTACTTGAATTTATTACTTGAATCCCAAAAAGTGTCAATACATAGAATTAAAAGCAAACAACATTTAAATGGTGGGACTTGCTGTTAAGTAGCTGGAGGGTCTTGGTCTCGGGTTAGTTTAGGGCATCGGTTACGGTAGTGATTTGGGTTTCCACATTCATAGCATTGACCATAGTTGTATTTACCACGACGATTAAGATTAGCAACCTGAGCAGGGTTGGTTGGTTGGTTGGTGTTAGGGTTTGGGGACTCACGACATGTGTTGACCAGATGGCCATACCTACCACAATTGGTGCACAGGCGACACACTGAAACAGTGGGGTGATGTCGTTTGCATGTGTTACACAATGGAAAGTTTCTTGTATAGGGTTTCTTGTTAGAAGCTTGTGTAGTGAGGTTTACATTAGGATTCCTGGTCTTACGCTTCTGGTTCTCGGTAGTTACCGCGGCCACAATACTTGTTTTCTTGCCTTTCCGAACTAAGGTTCCGTTCTTTATGTGATGTCCATCGCCATTTCCATTTCTATTGCCGTTCCCATTCATTGGGATGACTTGAGCCAACAAGTTAGAAACCATAGTTGTGATTTGTTGTGCCAATTGTTGAGAAATAATCGTAGCTAGTTGGGCATCACCTCCATTGTTAGTGTTGTGGTCGGGATTGTGGTTGCTGCTCTCTTCTTCATGATTGTCACCACTGTTAATGCGAGTGTTGTGACGTGGAGACATGATCTGTAGGAGACACAATGAAATGAATGAGGTTATATATACGGAATGTAATCATTTATTCATTAATTAAAACGAATAAACGAAAACGTTGACTTATCAAAGATTCCAGATTCTAATAACATATGAAGACATGCTTTAGCCTATAAGTGAACACTCATCCCGAGAATTCCCAGGTAGGCATCCGGGTCCCTCGTCTGATTGGGATATATGCGCAATGCCAGCCTAGACAGAAGACTCAGAATACAGGCGTTCACCCTTCCAGATTGCACGTGTTCGTTATTAAAATCTAGAACTTCGACGAGATCTCAAGGGGGTTCAGGTTAAAACCTGAGGAATTTGTCCTATTAGTCTAAGAGTAGATCCACTGATGGAGAGCAACCTTCTTGTAGGAATGAAAGTAGGGATATGAAGTAGGAGGGAGATAGAGAATAGCAAGTAAAGGAAGCAAGTACTTGTTATATCCTATGGTTATAGACTAGATTATTTTTCTAATAACCTAATTCCCTATAACCATGGCTCTGATACCAATCTGTAACACCCCAACCGATGGCGGAAACATCGGGATGTCACGTACTGATGATTGTTCAGTAGCTCATGGTGAATAATAAATTTCATTAAATACTTTAAATAAGTTACATACAATTGTTCTAAGAATTTGTACATCAAATTGAATAAAACTATACACATATCTTCAAGCATCAATTCAAATCTTCAGCAAATAGAACCTGAAACATGTTAAGTTGAAAAGGTTTTGGGTCAACAAAAGTTGGTGAGAATTACATATGTTTTTGATAATTGAATAAAAATGATGTGCAATTCATGTGTCATGTCAATCTAGTCCATATGTGAGAACATACTAGAAATAAATCGAGTGCATAATCAACCCTGATGACTGTTATAATATGATACATACCATACGCTCATGGTCCAATTGAATATGTTATACGATAACAAACACCCACGTAACCTTTGTAGGAGGCACGTATCCGGGTGGGATTGTCAGTCCAATAGATCTATCAATGTATACCGTCGGCTTGTACGGAGTTAATGATTATGCTAGAATGGTGCTTACTCTAATCATGCTCAAGACATAATGCAACATAGAAAACACATAGACACATTGATGATTGAATTGCAATGATAATGTTATAACATGTTTCACCCCAAAAATGGTGATAAATAAAAGGGGCTATGTAAAACTCACCTTGGTAAAATGTTATATCTGTTGAGAAATTTGGATAATTGTGTTGACCAAATGTATCAAGTATCACCCTATAATAAAGTAATAAATATGTCTAAGTCTACCAAGTCTACAAATGTATAAGTTTCTAGGGCGTCGAATTGGGGATAATTGCTCGTTTGATTAATATTAAAAATATTCGTCAATTGAGAGAAATTTAGTAAATAAATAACTAAAAATCTTTTTATAAATGTTAAATCTAGGATGGTCACAAGGATGTGTTTAAAGTATAAAAATAATTTTTGCAAAATTATTTCCTTTAAAATAGATTTTTAAATCTATTTATTACAAATTGCCAAAACTTAACTTTAATATTCAAAAATACTAAAATTAAAGAATTATTATTTTAAAAATCATATTTCTGTTCTAAATATTTAAAAATAAATTGTATAAAATTTTGGTGCAAAAATAATAAAAATTGAATTTATTATGATTTAATTATGATTAAAACTAACAAAAATTGATTAAAAATATTAAATCAATGATTTTTCTGAAATAAAAATCATTTCTGAAAAGCTTAATGTTATAAAAACTTAGGATAATTTTTGTGGAAATTAATAAAATTGTTTTGATATTTTAATGGATTTTTATAAATATAATAGTTTAAAATTGATTTAATTATTATAAATATTAAATAAATGAATTTCAGGAAAATAAAATTTGTAAGTAACACTTTGACATCAGATTTGTTAAAGATAAATTTTTTAGAATTTATAAAAATGTTTTAGTATTTAAAAATGATTTTACAAGATATAAGTGTAATTTATATATATATAATGGTTTGTTGAAAAATAAATGGAAAAAGGGGTGTTCAAGCCGGGACTCGAACCCGGGTTGTCTAAGTTGTAGGCATCAGTCACAACCACTTGGCCTAGGCCTGTGGTTGTGATTGATCTCAGTTTATTAAAAATAAATACAATATAGCAAAACAGTTTCTTCCCCAAATCTATTACTAAGAGCCCTAGATTATTCAATTGATCAATTCACACGACATTAACCCAATTAATCATGGGGTTAATGTCGTGCACACGCCGATGAACAAAACCCATAAGAATAATTATGCTTACAAGATTGTTTTGATGCTCGATTAGCCGGTCAACCAAAAAGTCAAACTGCGATCGATTGACAAGCTTAGATGATGTTTCAGAGAGATTGGTGGTTGAGAGAGGTGTATGAACGAGTTGTGAAGGCTTGAGGTTGATCAATTTATAGGGTGGGTTGCAGAATCAAGAAATGGTAAGGTTGACTATATGTTTAAAGTTCATTCGCGAATTTTGTATAATTGTGTATCAATTGCTAATCAATACGCGTGAATCCCAGTTAATAAAGGCCGGAAATCACGTTACCTAGGTCAAACCTTAATTAGCATGAGTTAATTAGGCCAAATCAAAGGGTTAAAAGAAGAAAAAGAAAAAAAATAAAAAAAATACAATCGCTGCTGCTGTTTGCTTCGAACAGAGAAGAAGAAGAGAAGAACAGAAATGAGCTTATATATAATTTAAGTTGGATTAAAACCAACTGAAGGGTGTGGCCTAGCTGGTTAAGGCGCGTGCGTGTGTGTGTAGTGACTCGGGTTCGAGACCCGGCATAAACACAAACCATCCTTTTTTTTTAAATAAAGGTAAAGGGGTAGTTGGGCTCAGACCTGGGCCGGGTGTGGGCTCGGGTCTGGGCTTCTGATTTGGGCTCCAATCACAATTAAAGAGAATGTGGACTAGGCTTAATAATTGTTAAAACATGAGTTTGTTATTTTCTAAATATTTTTTTTTTTAAATCTGAAAATTATTTTTAATATTATTATTATACATTTATATATATATATACATATATATATATATAGGTTGTGAATTAGGAGAATAAAGACTTAGGTACAAAAATGAGGGGTTTTTATATTTAAAATTTGGGGAAAAAATTTTGCGATGTTACAACCACCTTGAGATCTCGTTGAAGTTCTAGATTTTAATAACGAACACGTGCAATCTGGAAGGGTGAACGCCTGTATCCTGAGTCTTCTGTCTAGGCTGGCATTGCGCATATATCCCAATCAGACGAGGGACCCGGATGCCTACCTGGGAATTCTCGGGATGAGTGTTCACTTATAGGCTAAAGCATGTCTTCACTATGTTATTAGAATCTAGAATCTTTGATAAGTCAACGTTTTCGTTTATTCGTTTTAATTAATGGATAAATGATTACATTCCTTATATTACCTCATTCATTTCATTGTGTCTCTTACAGATCATGCCTCCACGTTGCAGCGCTCGCCTTAACAGTGGCGACAATCATGATGAAGGGAGTAGCAATCACAACCATAACCACGACGCTAACCACAACAACAACAATAACAACAACAACAATGGCGTTGATGCTCAACTAGCTGCGATCATCTCTCAACAAATGGCACAACAGATCGCAACTCTGGTCCCTAACTTACTGGCTCAAGTCATCCAGATGAATGGAAACAGAAACGGCAACGGAAACAGCAATGGAAACCACAATAGGAACGGGAATGGAAACGGGAATGGTCTCCCAGCTTGCACTCTTAAGCACTTTAATACTTGTAATCCCCCTAAGTTCAGTGGAGATGAAGGAGCTACTGGTCTCCTACAATGGTTCGAGGGTGTTGAGAATACCTTCATTAACAGTGAGTGTCCCGATAACTTTAAAGTCCGTTATGCTATGAGTGTTCTTCACAAACGAGCACTCACTTGGTGGAATGAGGAAAAGCGCACCCGAGGAGCTGAAGTTGCACTTACTATGACCTGGGATCAAGTCAAGGAGATAATGAAAGCTGAATTTTGCCCACGTAACGAGGTCAAGAAATTAGAGGATGAGTTCCACACCCTTGCTCAGGATAGTGGGGAAAACCTTGCTTATAATACCCGCTTCCATGAGCCCAGTCTATTGTTGCCCCATAAGGTCACTCCTCTACCTGTAGCCATTGAGAAATATATCGGTGGGTTACCCATGCAGATTCAGGACACGGTGTGGGGAAGGAACCCTGCTACCCTCGAGGAGGCCAAGCGTCTAGCAGCTACCTTAACTGACAATCACGTAAAGAACGGAACCTTATTTCGGAAAAGTGAGAAAGCAAGTATTGTAGCCGCGGTAACTACTGAGAACCAGAAGCGTAAGACCAGGGATCCTGATGCAAACCTCACTCCACCAGCTTCTAACAAGAAACCTTACATAGGGAACTATCCATTGTGTAACACATGCAAAAGACATCATCCCACTGCTTCAGCGTGTCGCTTATGCACCAATTGTGGTAAGTATGGCCATCTAGTCAACACTTGTCGTGAGACCCCAAACCCTAATGTCAACCAACCCACCAACCCTGCTCAGGCTGCTAATCCTAATCGATACAACTATGGTCAGTGCTATGAATGTGGAGACCCAAATCACTTCCGTAACCGATGCCCTAAACTAAACCGAGATCAAGACCCTCCAACTACTTAACAGCAAGTCCCACCATTTGAATGTTGTTTGCTTTTTATTCTATGTATTGACGCTATTCGACTCAAGTAATAAAATTCTAGTATCAAAATTTTTATCTGAGAGTTGTTCATAACACTTGGATGCATGCTTGTTTGAATGTGAACTAATTGCTATATCAATATCTAAATCTATACAACTACAACTCATGTACTATACTCGTATTATCTATAAACTTTCTTGCATAAACATATTATCAATTTGCAATTTATGTGTATTGAGGATAAAAGTACTTGCTCAACAGTTAGTTGAGTACCAAATAAACCTACTCAACGATTGGTAGAGGTCATCATGTCTTTTTCAACAGTCGGGAGAGGCCCTACAACCTGCTCCACGATTGGTGGAGGCTATCGAACCTGCTCAGTCAGGAGAGGCCCTACAACCTGCTCCACGACTGGTGGAGGTTATCGAACCTGCTCAACAATCGGTAGAGGTACCTACTCACTAACTGGTGAGAGTCTTTTCCCTACTCAACGGTTGGACTCATTATATGCAAAGGTTCAACCGCATGATTTTTCTGCATTACTTACATGTGTGTTTCGAGTAATAGAAGGACACAAAACCCTAATGTAAGGTAAATTGATGATTGCGGTCCGGAACGTAATCATGAATTTACAGGTACATTAAGGTAGTGTGAAATTCTATCAAAACTATAAACTCTAGTTACCTTGTAGTTCATTTAGTCTTTCTATAGTCCATCAACTCATGCATTTCTTTTAGGATTCTTAAAAAGATTCTTATTCTCCTCGCGATTCCAAGACACACCTAATCCTAACCTTAAAACCCACAGATAACAAACCTCATATCCAAATTATTCGAAACAGATTGTTCACCTTCATGCCGTGACTTAAATGTTCCAAATCACAGTTTCTACCCAATCACCCTCAACCCTGTGTTTTAATAACTTCGGGACGAAGTTCCTAAAAGTAGGGGAGACTGTAACATCGCGTACATATATATATATATATATTTTAAATCGTCACTTTAATTATATTAAATTCTTGACTAGCCATGTCTAAATCATACTTATTATAATAATAATAGTATTAATAATAATAATAATAGCAAAAAATAACTATACTGGTTTACACAATGTTGAACTATAGCCTACCTTTCATTTTGTTTTAAAATTTTCGGAGCCCACCCTCCTCCTTTTCGCAAGCCCAGCACCAAAGGCCCAAGGTGGCCGGCCCATCTCCGTTGTCCTTCACCCCTAGTCCGGCCCAACCCTCTCTTTCCCTTCTCTTGTTCGCTGCAGTAGACCAAATCAGACATCAAGGTTGACCAAGAAACTTTCCATTTTGACCAGGTAATTGAGCTAAACTTTGGAAACCTTGAGCAAATTAAAGTGTGATTTTTAGACCCACAATCAATTCCAACCGAACCTACACATTTCTTGCGCGATATTAGCTCGAAAGTTGACCAGTCCGAACGAAAATGGTGCTCGTATGGGTCAAATGTTGAAGCCTTCCTAAAATATGTTCACACTATAAATCTAACGTCCCACTGAGATAAAAAAGGACCGATAAACACAACACTACTTTAATATTTCACTCTCAATCACTCTTTCACGTTTTTTTTTGGCACCGGTTGACTATTTCGTTTGACTCGTTCTTCACGCATCATAGGGCATTGTAAGTTAATTTTTTTATGGGTTTTGTTTATCGGCCATGAACAAACAATAGCCCCAACAAATCAGAGGCTATTGTTTGTTATTAAAGATTATTGGATAGCTAGGGTTCATCACGCATACTTTGGGGATAATATCACAGGTCATAGATCGCTTATATATGTTTCTGTTTTATAGAAAACACAAACTGATCTTTGGATCAGTTGGTACTACCCCCTTGTTTTAAAAACATTGGACCGGATCAGTGCACGGGTTCGAATCCCACACGCTACACCCCTTTTTAAAACCTATTATTAACACAAATCAGTTATACTATATAATTATTTCAAACAAGGTTTAATCGTTCTCAGGGTTCAGACCAACTGGTCTGGGCTTGTGATTTAAAACCTCTAACCCAGGTCAGACGCGGGTTCAATTCTTGGCAACTACAAACTTTTTTTTTTTTTTTTTACCATTTATACTTATATATATTCATTATTATTTTTAAAAATGGTTTTAAAATACTAGAATTGCCTTATAATTTCTACAAAAATTATTTTATGATATTCTAATAAGAAAAGTTTATCTTACAATTTTTAGTTTTCCAAAAATTATTTATTTAATATATATAATAAATAATTCAAATTTATTCTATTTTATTTATAAAATTCTATAAGAATATCAAAACAATTATATAAATTTCCACAAAATTATTCTGAGTTTTTATAACATTAAACTTTTCTGAAAAGATTTTTATTTCTGAAAAATCATTTAATTAATATTTTTAATCAATTTTTGTTAGTTTTAATCATAAATAAATCATAATAAATTCATTTTTCAATACTTTTGCACCAAAATTTTATATAAATTATTTCTATATATTTGGAACAGAAATACAATTTTTAATTTAATAATTCTTTAATTTTAGTATTTTTAAATATTAAAGTTATATTTTGACAATTTGAAATAGATAGATTTAATATTCTATTTTAAAGAAAATAATTTTATAAAAATTATTTTCATACTTAAAACTTTATATTGTGACCATCTTTAATTTAAAATTTACAAAAAGACTTTTGTTTATTTATTTATCAAATTTCTCTTAATTATTAAATATTTTATTTATTAATCAAACGAACACTTATCCCCAATTCGAAACCCTAGAATATATTTGTAGACTAGAAAGACTTAGACATATTTATTACCTTAATTATAGGGTAATACTTGGCATCGTTGGACAACACATATTCTATTTTCACGAGACATAACATTTTGCTAAGGTGAGTTTGCATAGCCCCTTTTTCTGTTTTACATTTTGGGATGAAACATGTTTAAACATTTTATACACTATCATTTACTCATTCTTACATTGTTGAAACTTGTGATTTAATTACACTATCATTTACTCATTCTATCATTTGACTGTAACAAAAAGACACAGTACAATCATTAACATTGATCAAGCCGCCTGTTTAGATTATAGCGCTATAGGTCTGACAAACCCATCCCCCCGCATAAATTCAGGGATGATCGATAACAGTAACAACATTTAACTAACTTGCGAGTTAGTCCTCAGTCGACACAAGATTTGATTGTACAAAGACGCATTGTTACATGTCGGACTCATACTCTATCATTATACAACTAAGATTGTTGTACAAACTATCGTTATCAATTATATTCAAAAACCTATGTATTCTCACAAACTTTTGTTGACCCAAAATATTTTCAAACTTAACATGTTTCAGGTTCTACTTGCTTGAAGATTTGAGTTAATGCTTGAAAATGTGTACATAGTATTATTCATTTTGATGTACGAATTTTTATAGAACAAATATATGTAATTTATTTAAATCATTTAATGAAATTTATTATTCACCATGAGGTACTGAACAATCATCAATACGTGACATCCCAATGTTTCCGCCATCGGTTGGGGTATTACATTTGGTGTGTGGAGATTGTAGCATCCTAAAGAGTACACACATATGCCTCACCCTAGCAAAATGGGTTCTTATGGCTGTACAATGCCGACTGCAACAGAACACAATATATACGAAAATTATGCACGTCTTTCGTGTTGCGCGACACTGAAAGACACTACTCATATAACTTAAAATGAAAAGTCAGTGTTATTTTTAATTTTGATCCCTGCTTTTTATAGGTTCACCCTTCAATATCCTTTGCTTCCTTTTTTGTTATTTTAGTATGTGTACACTCCGATGTTGTTTACTCATCTAACCTAGGGGCGGCAATTATTGACACGACCCGAAAACCGACCCGAACTCGACACGAAAAAAAAAAGATTTGGGTCAACTAACACGACCCGTTTAAAAATATGGGCCGAGTTCGGGTTGACACATATATAAAATGGGTTGACCCGTTAACCCGTTTAAGTATTTAGAAAAAAAAATTATATTTTTGTTATTCTTTTTTCCATTTCTATGTACATGGTTAGTTATAATTGTGTTATTTTTGGCACACTGTATTATTTATTTGTCACACTTATATACTCACCATTCATTTTATTGATAACTCGCTTACAATCTAACAACCCGCTTATAACTCATGAACATGTATTACTCATTTAAAAATATGGGTTAAACGGGTCGTCTTCGGGTTGACCCAGATTTTATGTGGGTTGGGTTAAGGTTGAAATATTTGACACGAATAATAATAATATGGGTTGGGTTCGGATTGCACATTTCAACCCATCAACCCGCAACCCATAAACCCGCTAACCCATCAACCCAACACGATTGACACCCCTAATCTAACCTTCTTTTAGCATTTAGGATGGCTTATCCACGTGCAAGTGATGATGCATACAGAAGGCAAGCAATAACCATCCTTTTGATATTTAATAGTTGATTTTTTTGGTATTTTTTATATAATGCGATTACGACAGTGTATTATAAATGCTTGATTGCTTGAATAACTATTGAAAATTGAGATCCCATTTGTGAATTGAGATTCATTCAAAAGTATTAATTCAAGTCTTCAACAATGCCCCGGTACGTTTTAACTTTAAACTTTACATATAACCCTAACGTTGTCACTGTGAACTCAAATTGGTTTACGTTTTACTTAGAATTCTCTGTATGAACTTTGCCATGTATCTGCGCCACAACGCGCGCGGGTAAAGTTACTAGTTAAAATGACAAATTTTAGATTACTCATTTCATTATCCAAATATTAATGAGTTAATTGCCAATTTAGTCCCTGAGGTTTGTTAAAAATTGTCACTTTCATCCAAATATTTTTTTGGTCAATTTAGTCCCTGTGGTTTCATTTTTTTGTCATTTTAGTTCCTATGGCTACCAAGATTTGGATGAAAGTGACAATTTTTAACAAACCTTAGGGACTAAAATGACAAAAAAAATGAAACCACATGGACTAAATTGAAAAAAAAAAGATTTGGATGAAAGTGACAATTTTTGACAAACCTCGGGGACTAAATTGACAATTAACTCAAAATTAATATTATTCCAAATTTCAAATATATGTAATCTTTAATCATTAATGTCTTGAGTATTAATTACATAGGGATGCAAATGAGTCGAGCTACTCGTAAGATACTTAGGCTCGGATTGAAAAAGGCCCAAACCAAGTGGAGGGTGTGGTACACTAAACCGTGGGTCTCATCATTTTAACCTCATTACCCACTATTCTCTCTCTATATCGCTCACCTACACACATACACCCTCAACTTCTCCTCACCGAAATTAATACCCAAAAACAACTACCCAAAGCGGGAGAGGTGGTGTAGCTGCTCGGGTACCCCTACCCGAGTAGCACACCCTCCACCCTAATTGATGAATTAAAAAAAAAAAAAACAAATTGGTAAATGATTGTTTTCTATTGTTAGAAGTCTCCCTCTAATTATGTTTAAAGTGTTGTGTTAAGATCTTAAAAGGAGTGTCCAATGCCCATTTACAAGCTTAACCAATCTTCTACTCTGTTTAAATCATGGCGAATTATATTCATGCATACAACAAATCCTCATATCATTCAGAGATTGTCGTAATAACATGAGCCAATATTTGTAGCTATTATCAATAAGGGTAATTAAATATATCTTCTAAAAACTTATTCAGCTAGTAAAAAAACACTTCTAGATTTTTGTGCATATGGAATGTTCTCTTAAATTATATTACGTCCTCTTTGATGTTTCTTTTTTTTTCTTTCTAGTTGTTGATCTAAAATTTTGAATTCTGACTTTATACCCAAACAATCTCTAATATATAGTATTTTTATTTAGGGAAACTTACCATTGATTAGGATTTTTCCAAAATAGGTATGGAGTTTTAGCCATCACTAAACTAATTACAATCCCTCATTTCATCCAATCTAAAGCTGATACATTACCTCTGCCACCCGAAACCGCTAGGATTTAATACCTTAGTACTGATAAAAAGAGTTGGAAAAGCCTACACGTTAATTTGGTGCAAAGTGTTGGCTAAGCTGACTGAATCCACCATTTTGGTGAATTTTGCCGGCTCAGCCCACTTTTGCTTATTACTTTGGTAAACGCAGAATTCCATGTCCACGTTGAAAAACATTCTGGTTAAAAATTACTCTTTTGGTAATTTTACCTTTTATTTTATTTAAGTTATTTAAACTTAGTTATTTTCTATACTACACTACACTTATTTAGAACGACTAAATCAAGTGGTGACGCACATATCCGGGTTCGATATGACTCACGTACGCCAATATCGCTTTAAAGTGGGAATTGGTGATTTCTCCATGATTAAAAAAAATCACACCCTCCCCTGCACAAAGAGGCATAAAGACCAAGGATCCAACCTCGTCTCGCCATAAAGTTCCTTCACTATTTGTTTAGCAAGATATGGTTTGAACTCAGTACTTATTCCTAGCCTTACACTTAACTAGCATTTATCGACGAGCCAAGGATCATTGACCTGTACTAGACTATATGACGACCATCTATTATTGTAAGATTGTAATTCTTTATATCATTCTAGAAGTAGTTGTTAACACTGTACCTACCATATCGATAAATACAAAACAAATCTAGGAAAATGGTATGGGAAATCTATTCACATATTATAACATATATAATGATAGTGAAATATGTCGTTTTTCTTGCAATTATCAGCAATAAGATATAGTTTTAGTCTTCAGGTTGTTTTGGCTTTGGTTAGGTGGTTAATCATTACTTTAAGCACCATAGATAACGTCTATCAGGTTCATCAGGTTGTTTGGCTTTGGTTAGGTGGTCAATGATTACTTAAGGGAAGGAGGGGCGCCACTAGCAAAGGATCCGTGGAGCATCTCCACTGTATCAATCGTAGCCCGCCACCTTGACTATCACATGTGAACCCCTCCTCCAGTAGCACCACTCGTGGAGTTTTTTTGGTTTCCCTCTCTCCTCTGCACCCGTGACAACTTCTGTTAACTAGAACATGTGATTGCTTCTCGAGATCACTACCCGTGCCACCAGCGACGATTTTATTGTGAGGGTAGTGGTCTACCCATGAGTATTTCATGAAGTGCCGCGTCTTTCCTAAAAGAAGCATAGATATTATGATTTTATGATTTTTAAAGGGGATATATTGGCACATGGCACATTTCACTTTTGTTATCTAGACATCCAGTTAACCATATACCACACGTTTATCCTTGTGTTTTTTTATTTATTTTTGTTTATGTAGTTTTTTCTTTTAAGCAATGTTTATCCTTGTGTTTTTTTTTTAATTTTTTTTTGTTTAGAAACATTTTTTTAACAATATTCATCCTTTAGCAAGTTTTATCCTATATGAGGCCTATAGGAGACCTATATATACTATACTAGGTGCCCAATACAAGACCTATACTAGACTACATGATACAGTACAATAATACACGATAAGATATGATACTATACGATACCTATACTACACTATGGGCCTATATGAGACCTATTACACTCATAGGCCTATATGAGGTCTATACATAACCTATATTGCACTCATAAGTCATATCCCTAAACGAGCCTTATATAGGACCTATTACAGAATCTATATTGCCCTCATAGCCCTATACGAGACTTATATACGACCTATACTTCACTTGTAACTTGATACGAGACCTATACTACACATGTAGGCCTCTACATGACCTATACTAGACTTTATGATACAATACAATAATATATGATACCATACTATACAATATCTATAATAAACCTATAGGCTTAAACATGACCTATAATAAAATCAACGGCCTATATAAGGCCTATGCAGATCCTATATTACACTCATAGCCATATATGTGGCCTATACGTGACCAATATTGCACTTGTAGCTCTATATGGGACCTAACTACACCAATGGGTCTATGCTAAACTATATGGTACAATACAATAATATACAATACGATAACTATACTACACATATAGACCTATACGGTACCTATACTACACTCATAGACCTATATGAGGACTATACGGGTACTATATGAGGCCCTATATGAGGCATATACGAGACCTATACTACACTTATAGCCCTATACAGTATCTATACTGTGCCATAGGTCAATAGGGGACCTAAACTAGACTATATGATATAATACGATAATATACAACATGATACTATAAGATACATACACTACACCTGTATGCCTATAGAGGAATTATACTACACTCACATGCCTATATGAGGCCTATACAGGTCCTATATAACACCCATAGCCATATACGAGGCCTATGCCTGATGTATACTAAACTTGTAGCGTTATACGGGACCTCAACTCACATATAGGCCTACATAGGACCTATGCTGTTCTATATGATACGATACGATAACATACGATACTAATGCTACACCTATAGGCTTATATATGACTTATTTTACTCTCGTAGCTAGGCCTATACGTGACCTATATCACAGACCTATACAGGACCTATGCTACACTATTTGGTACAATACAATAACATATCATACCTAGTATAAGATATATATATATATATATATATACACACATATTATTATTACTATTATTATTATTATTATTATTATTATTATTATTATTATCTTTTGGTTATATAAGTGCAAATAAAAAAATATATCTATTGTCAACAAATTTATAATATATTTAATATTCTTATACTAAGTTATTGATGTAATAATGTTTTTCTTTATAAAAATATAAAATTATCTTAAATTTTTATAAAACTTGCAAAACGATAAATATTGCTTAAAAATATTTGTAAAAATACTACATACATAAAAGTCATATAGTTCAATATATACGATGCAAAAGCTATACAATCCGTATAGGACAACCGCCATACAAGATATGACAACAATACTAGTTTTTAAGCAATTGAAAAGGCTATACGACACATATAGCCCTATACGTGTTGTATAGAGGATGTAAAAACCCTATATGACACATATAGGTCTATACGTGTTATATTATGGATGTTAAGATACTAATTTTGGGAGTTTCTTTAACACATCCCTTTAAAAATTTCAAAGCCATGTATCTAATGATGCTGGATTAAGACGATTGTAATATTACTTAATAGATTATATCTCGGAATATACAAATCTAATATGAAATGATAAAATGTGTGTTATGATGTAGCATAGAAATTAATGTACTATAATATGAGAAAACATGAATTTTAATCACGTGAATAAGAATGAAAATGTATATTAAAGAGAAACGTACCTTTGGATTAGGAGTAGAGGCAGAAGCAACCATTGCAAGGCATGATTGAGGTGGTGGTCTTGAAGATGTAGCATTTTTAGAAACGACTGATTTTAATCTAATCTAATCTATTCCGTTCCGGATGAAAACAAAACTCTCATTTACACTTTCATTTATGTAAAAAAATTCAATAGAAACTTGTGTATCACACATGTTATAACATTTTTTTTTTGTTTTTCTATTTGTTATTATTATTTTAGAAAATTTAATATTACATGAGGTTGGATCAATAAAATATTATATGGTTTTTTATTAGTAGAACTATAAAAAGAATTAGTTAAGAAAATAAATATTAAATAAATAAGAGATAAACATGAAAATATGATTTATCAATATTCTTTCATATGAGAAAGAATTGAGATAATCATAAGATTTTTATTTATTATATAGTAAAATAATAATAATAATAATAATAATAATAATAATAAAAATAAAGATAAAGATTATAAACGAATAAATATTGGGTTAATTAACCTAATTTTTTTGGCGAGAATTTATGGGTTTAGATGACCTCATCAAGTAACATGTGATGCCGCACTTTTGTCTAAGTAGGCTTGGGGGTTTTACAACACTACATGCTCAATTTGGCGGAGGGTTATAGAGGCTGTCCACGGTGGTAGGGATATGTGGGTTTCTTGCTGGGGTCGAAGCCTATAGGGGGATGTTGGAAGTCTATCGTCTCTTTTATAAGCTAGTTGAAATTGCTTGGGAACAACTTTCACAGCTATGTGTGTGGCGGGATAGGGAATGGAGCTCAAATCTGTTTTTGGATAGACATTTGGTTCGGTTCTACTATGCTAATAGATAGGTGGCCTTGCTTATTTCGCACGAAAAAGAACAAGAATTGTAAAGTGTTAGAGCGTTTTAAACAAATTTGCGATGGTTGTACATTATCCCATAATTGGAAGAGAGGTCCTCAATCGGTTGAAGAAATTTCTGAAATGCAGGAAATTCTAGAAGTGCTCAACCTAATTTTTCTTATTTAGGTTGGACCGATAACTAGGAGTGGGTCAATGAAGATTAAGATGGTTTCTCGGCTGTGCATGTGACACCCGGCATGTTTGGGTCAACATTTTTATAAACACATAAGTCTACCTTAGCGAGAAACGTTTATAAACAAACTTAACTGGGTTAGTTGAGTCGGGTCAAATTAGGATTGTCCAGGGTTCAATGATCTGGAGGATCATTGGGAGTCGTTTTGGGAATACATTAGTACCGGGTTCCGTCGTTGGTGACATTACATGAATTAATTTAGTATATGTGTAGATTATGGGTCGTGTGGTGGATTGTATGCTTATACTTGCTTAAATGATGTACGAATGATTATACGTGCCTAAACATGCTAAGTATAGACTATGGATGCATGCTTATGTGTTAAGATGTGTTAGAATGCGTTAAACACGACAAACTGGAAAAAGGTTAACATGTGTTAAAAGTGCTGTTAACATGTGTTAAAAATGTGCTGATGACCTGAATGTGGAACTTTTGGGCGAATGTGGAAATGGGGTTTGAAAAATGGGCGAACGTAGAAACAAAGTGGGCGAATGTGGAATTTTTCCACATTCGACCACTAAAAAGGGGCGAATGTGGAAAAATTCCACATTCGACCACATAAACTGGGCGAACGTGCAGATAGTATAAATACCATCCTTAGCCATTTTTCACCATTTCACAAACCCTAGACGCCTCCAAACACTCTCTATCAGCTATTATCATTGGGGAAGGAGTTTTTGAACTTATTTTTCATAACCTAACTCTCTAAATCATTACAAGTGAAGATCTAAGGTGTGTTCTTCATTACAAATCCTTTTTAAACAATTTTAACTTGTTTTCATCTAAACCCCAAGGGTCCAGATCTGATATCAACATGTTTTATGGGTAAAAACCTTCCTAATATCTTTCTAAATAAAACCTATTCATAAACAATGAGTTTTCATACAATTTAACATGTGTTTATGTGGTATTAAGCATTGTTTGATGATTACTTGCTATGTAGATGACATGACTACAACCTAGGGTTGTTATTAATAGAGAGTTATAATGGAAACATGTTACAATTGATTGTTGATGGTGTTTTGTCGATTAAAGGGGTTTTTAGTTAGATTTAGGGCTTGTTTTGGATGGTTATGATAAGGTTATGATAGGGGTTTCTTGTTCATGATGATTTGATGATGATGAGCTGATTATTGATTGATTTCAGAAGTTTCCTAATTGGGTAATATTTTCATGCATGATGATGTGACATCTCCATAATTTACTATTTTAGGAAACTTGTAAAAACGGATAGATTTTGGGGTAAAATTGGTAGGGTTTCGTAGGAATATAATAATGATGCTTGACTGCTGTAACTCATGATGTTTCGTGATGTTTTCGGATGTTTTTGGACGCGTTTTTGAGTAAACAACACAGCAGGGTCGAACCTGGAACACCTTCGGCCAGTCGAATGGGCGAAGGTGGGTTCCAAGGGTCGAACCTGGAACTGAAAGGGGCGAAGGTGGAAGAAAAGGGGCGAAGGTGGAAGAAAAGGGGCGAAGGTGGGAGTTTAAAGCCACCTTCGACCACTCAAAGCCACATTCGACCCTACGTTAACAAAAATGAGATTTTTGATACAAACTAAGTGTTTTATGCTTGAACCTTGCGTGTAATCTATGTGTACTTGATTAGTTAGGGTAATGGGTCACCAACGGGATGTCGGGACGGTCTAGTGTGTCGGTTAAACATTTAAACTCGTTTTAAAACATACTTGGTTATGATCTGGACAATCGGGGACTTGTTAGCCTTCGGGTTAGTAGTCATCACACTTATGTAAACTCATTGATAGGTTGTCATTAGTTGGGATTATCATACACGTGTTGGAATTCTAGTTATCGGAAGACGCACAATAAGGTGAGTTTCACGGCCCCACTCTTTTACTGGTTTTACATTTTCGGGGGAGAAAACATGCTGTGTCCTTTAAACGTGAGTCAACTATGTTTTCATAAAAAGGCGTTTCAACTATGTTTTGGTATTCATGAATTCATTGGGTTTGGAGTATTCATTATGTTTTCACGTATTCATTATATTACTATGCGATCTTTGGAAGTCCCGGGGGAAACCATGAATGTGCGGGGATGCACAACGGGGGAAATGTGGATAGCGCTATTTGGGCTTGACCCGCCCCACTCGACGGCTTGGAGGGCCGGGCGGGTGCATATTGTCTCTTAGGTATTCAGTATTCAGTATGCAGTATTCAGTATTCAGTATTCATTCGGGCACGTATTCAGTATTCACAGTATTCGAGTCCAGTAATGGTTTTCCAATCGCAGTAGTAACAGGTATTCATATATTTTGCATGCATGTGGTCTGGATTGACCATGAGTATTCAGTTGGAGTCGATTATCACTTGGAGTTGGTATACATTTGGAGTCGGTATTCATTTAAAAACCTGTGAACTCACCAGCATTATTTGCTGACGTATTTAGCATGTTTGTCTCAGGTCGCTAAGGTAGCAGCTGTTGGTAGGCGCACGGAGTCTCACGGCGTCTAGGATTCATGTGCATCTCATTTAGCATTTTCAGACTTTCGTACTTTTGATTTCACGTTGTAATAAAGTTTTACGCTTCCGCAACGTTGGATCATTTATGAAAACTTAATGGGTTGATTTTGTCATTTTTACGTATCATATAGTGTTGTTTATTGTGACCGTTGACTTGGATCCTGGTGTGTCACGCGCCTCGCGGTAAAACCCCGCACGTGGAAATTTGAGGGTGTGACAGTGCAGGTAAAACACTGATTAGAAAGGATAGAAATGAGTACCGGCCTCATCTTATGACATGGGAGTCGTAGGTTCCCTTAAAGGTTAATCTGTTAATGTGGAGGGCAGAGATGGATCAACTTCCTAGCAGGTGTGCTCCTCTCAGAAGGTGCGCTAACATTCAAGATGTTTCGTGTGTGTTCTGTAATACGGGTGGTGAAAGTTTGATGCATATCTTCACTGGTTGTGGGTTCACTTTTGGTGTGTGGTCTATTATCAGAAGTTGGTGTAAGATAAGGCCGGTTATAGTTTTTGATTTCAATGATATTCTACGGCTACATAAGAAGTCAGTTGGGTCGAAATGGGGAAAAAGAATTATCAAGGGTATAGTGATGACAACCTGTTAGGCCATTTGGAGATCTCGGAATAATAAGGGTTTTGATGAGGGACGCCTAAGGCTTGCGATGTTGTAGCTACCATAAAGTCTTTGTCTTATTTTATGGTTAAGAGGTCGGTTAAATTTCAGGTCCTTTCAGTGGAAGGATTGGACTATTTACTCGTTGTACATTTTTCAATGGCTTTGCCTTGGTGGTCCCTAGTTTAAGGGCACACCTTTTGTGTTAATGAAATTTACCGTAGTTAAAAAAAGTAACATGTGTCTTCACCCTAATCACTTTATTTTATATATTATTAGATATGCAATTATGAAAGAAGACTATTATTTCCCAAATGCGTGCATTGCATATAGAATGTTATTCACCAATGCAATCACGATAGCATCTGCATAAATGAGATTTTCAAAATTAAGTTGTTGAAATCATACTTACGATCTACAATGTCCCAAAAAAAGACTTAGCGGGTTAGCGATGACAGTTATCAAGAACGAAATCATAGATTGTATAAAGTGTGAAGAGTTGATCCACCAATTTGCTAACAAGAATACTAGGAGAGCTTAACGAATCGTTGGTTAGACACTAGTTTATCACGGTATGTAATTTCACTCATTCTAATACTATTATTTTGCAATTGTTATTGCTATACTATTGATCCACATAACATTTAGTTAAATTATTTAATTCATTAAAGATTAAGGGGTATATTTTTTAACGACTCGGATATGGCACGTAAATTATCAAGGACGCCTTTGATTTCTTCCATGGCCTTTTCGTTGGCCTTGATGTTGTTAATGAGTAAACGACTTGCTATCCATCGCTCATATCATACTGGATTAGACATCACCTGGTTAAGCTTATGGTTTGTCATTTCGGACCATCTGCTGATATTGGATGCCATCTCGAGCGAATTACTTTTTTTTTGAATGGCAAATTTCTACTCTTTGTGAGATTTGAACCCATGACCTCACCTTAAATGTTTCTAGAAGTTTTGCTTCTACCTCGAGCGAATTACTTAATTTAGTATAAAGTTAGAGAAATGGTGGAAATGGTGTGCTAAAGAAACAGGTAACTAGGTTTTTTATATTGATAAGAATTGTATCAATTTTAATGAATGTATTAATTACTATGTTCACATCTATTCTATACAACTAATATATGAAACTCAATGTGTACACTTATCCCTCCCACATTCATCCTTCAATTCTCTAGCCTATCATATTGTGCCAAGTGTCCAAGTGTGAGAATTTATAAAAATTTTAATTTTTTTAAATAAAAAATCATTTATTAGTTTGGTCAAAATCGGTCATTAATATTAATTTTCCCATTAATAAGTTTGCTATTTGTTAATCAAAACCAATCTTTCTAATAACTTTCTATCTTCTACTTTGTTACAAATATTAGTCTTTCTATCAAACCATCCACAGATTTATACTCACCTTTCGATTTTCTCTTATTCGGTATGCGTTCTTTATTTTCCTCTATTATGCATTCTTTATTTTTCTCTATTACGATTTATTTTTCTGAGCTATTTGGAGGTTTTGGTCTTCAGGTTTGATTTAGGGCTCTAATCCCTTTGATTTTTGCAGATACTAGGGGATAAAATATTGGATTTTGTGATTGAAGAACAAAAGGTCTAAAACATAAAGTTATTTAAATTCTTAATTGCAATGTGGTTATATTGGGAATGACGATATCTTTTGTGGTTGTTTATTCTTATTTGCTTATTTCAATTGGGAATAAGCAACCCTGAACACACCCTTACATCGTTTTGTTCATTTGTTTTTCAACGTTTAGGCATTGATCAAGAAGTGGGCTCCTGTTGCAATTGTTCTTGGAATTGTCATTATGCTATTCTTGGCCAAAATAAGATATGGTGATCAACACAAGGTTAGTGGGTCAATTGACAAGCCGATCTTTTCTTTCAAATCCTAAGCCAATAAAACATTTTTCATCTCGATCAAAATTCCAATACCTGGTTAGTCTTTTTATCCCCTCATTTGATGCGATTGTATATTCTTTATTGGAAATTGATTCATTGGTCTCTCTCTTTTCGCTTTTTGATCGGTACCAACGTTTTAATTTTTACGTTTTTAGTTTAGTTTTTTTTATTGGATTGGCTGGATTCTGAAGGTTATTTGGGATTTTTTCTGAAGGTTAGTTTTTTTATTGTTTTTGTTTTCGTGTTTTTTTTTCTTCTGAAGGTCTCCTCCATTTTCTCATTTTCTGTGTGATTTTGCTATTTGGGATTTTTTCAATTAAGTTTTGATTTCTTCTATTTCTATTGTGTTTTGTTACTAACGTTGTCCACGTTTTACACATTCAGGAGAGTTTGAAGTATCGGTTGCTGGATTCTGAAGGTGATATTGGTTCCTGGGGTCATGAGTATGTTAGGTACACTACTAGAAAATACCCCTATCTTGACGCGCATTGCGCGTCATAAAAGGGTGTTTATGACACACAGCAAAGTGTCAAGGAAGAACATGTCATTAAATTTTTATGACATGCAAGCGCGTGTCATCTTTTAATGACACGCGTTTATGACACGCTTTTTTGACACGCATTTATGACACGCTTTCATGACACTCTTTAATGACACTCTTTAATGACATACATTCTTGACACACCTTTGTGACACTCATTTTGCGTGTCATGGTTTTTTTTTACCCAAAAAAAAAATTCAGCAAAATGACTAATATCCCTGGATTTATATTTAAATTTATAATTACAAAATCAATAAATTACATAATAAAACTGCATTTATTATATATATCACCAAAAAATCCATTACAATATAAGCATTTATCGAATCCTACCACAAGTATTAACGGCTACAAAAATATTGTGTCAATACATTACGTTAGTCTATACCTAAACATACGGAGCACTTGAAAATGAAGGTTACGGCATAACTTGACCATTCTTCACGACTGACATCAATATCCGCATCCGTGTAAACATCTACTCCTCCCCCAACCTGAGACAACAATTAATTATGTTAAAGCCTTTGAATAACCTCAACCTTAGCCATTTAAAAAACTAAGCAAAAGAGTGACATTTACACAGCAAGTCAACAATAGTCAACTTCCAGTCACACAAAAAGTTAAATATAGCATTACATGAGCATTCTTCGGTACAATTGTTAAAATAGACAACACATTAAGATGAAGGATCTAACACATGGTAATGAATTACTATCCAGCAATAACTTATTTCAGATTCGGCCTCTGCTAAGATGTCTATATCTAGAGCAACTTCACCACAAAATACAAAAGAACATGAAAGAAGCATGCGATGAAAAACTCGGTATATCTTAGGTTTAAGGATAAAAAACTATGAAGCTAATAGAAATACAGTCGCTAAAGTTGAGGCTTTACACATGTAGCTTGATAAAAAACTATGAAGCTAATAGAAATCGAGAGATGAAAGCTTAAGGTATCAATATATCTAAAAAGGGTTTCCGTAGGGTGTCAACAACCCTCTTCTCAGGATCTAGACGCCCTTGCGCGAATTGCACACATGATTCAGATTAACACATGCAGATTAGGAGAAACCAAAAGAATTTGCTAATTTGGTGACCACAGTAATTTTGATCGCTTTGTCTACTACCAGATTAAACCTAGGTCAAATTAGGCCGCGTTAGTCCGACCAAAATAAAATTTCAAAATAATGATAAAGTTGCAATGGCAATTCAAAACAAATTAAATATTAAAATCTCTACCCCAAACCATGCACTTTAATGTTTCTGTACAATTTCACTCACAAAATTATGCTTGAGCAACTAAAAAATATCATTACCTTTAATAGATCATTAAAGCAACACCTTGATATATATAGCTCGACCATTCCTGAAATACACACAACAACAATAACATAATAATAAAATCTCTGTTAATTAGAAAAACACAAAAACAGGATTACTGTTTCATACAATGACAATAAAAAAACTAATAGTCGAAGACATTAAGCACACATGATTGACCAGCTCAAAGATGTTTGAGCAACTAAGCTTTAATTGTTTTTACATTTAAAAAAATATCATTACCTTTGATACTTCATTACAGCAACACCTTGATATATATATATATATATATATATATATATATATATATATATATATATATATATATATATATATATAGCGTCGACCATTCCTGAAACATATGCAACAACAATAACATACAAATATGTAAGCATACAACATTCAACCAAGCGGAAAACTGAGTTATATGCAATTGGCCATTTATTTACATCTATAGGCACCAGTTTACCTCGAAGAATGGTGGATTATTACAATCTTTGTTATTTGCAGATATACCAATACGTGTGTGAAATGTCATAGGAGAAATCAGCAGTAACCCTTCCTTCAGGAACCATATGACAACGACATGTGTAAAAACGTAGATACATGTGTAAAATGTAGATGACATAAAAAGTGCCAAAAACATGAATATATACATCTCAAACACATAAAAATAAGTAATGGGTTGATATTCTTGGCCACCTTCTTCAGCGGACCCACAATCAACCAAGAGACTCGTTTCTTAATTATTTTTTTCCAACAGTAAAATGGAGCCATTTCCATTTCATTAATCAAAAATTAAAAGAACCCCGAAGCAAGATGCTTAAGGAGCCTTTAAACATACGACAAACAAAAACCCAACATATATCAACAAAGATACAATAGCACAAAACAAAGACATGGACAATCTCCTGATGAAGCATGTCACCGCACCACCAGGACCTTCTTCCCCACCTAACACCACCGTCTACCTACCACCGTCACCACAACCAACACAACCGTCATCGTTCATCATCCCCTTAACCAAAAAACCCAACCCGAAAACCACCGTTTATCGTTCCCCCAACCAAAAACCTCAACCATAACACCATCGTTTTAATGTCTCCACAAACAAAAACCCTAACCCCCAACACAATCTAACAAAAAAGACAGAAAAAACCTATATCCCTAAGTATTCTGGTCAAGTGTTAAAGAAAACTAAGGTGTGTTTTCTAAAGTAACATTAAAACTTAAAGTTCAAGAAAACTTCAAAAATATTAATTACCCAGCACATTTTTAAAGTGTTCCATTTCCCTCTTTCCCAAAATCCTTAAACCTCTTAATAATAATAATACTCATCTTTGTCGGAGGTCAAACAAATCAGCCCTCTTGGAGCTCAAACGACCAGTTGTTGACTCGTTTGGAGTGTTATCTACCTAGAATGAGTCAAACCCGAATCGTTGCTCATGGGTCGGCGTCACTTGCGGGTCGGGTCACCGGGAGGAGCATGTTTATGAAACATAGAGAACACTACCATCACTGGATCTCTCTCTCTCTCTCTCTCTCTCTCTCTCTCTCTCTCGCAACCTAGTGATGATCGGAAAGAATGTCACCACCCACCACAACCCACCGCCTATCTATTCTCAGGCAAAGGAAACATGGATACATGGAAGGGGAGGGGAGGAGAGTACCTGAGTGAGACCTAGCGAGTAATTGAGCAGATGAAGAATGAAACCCTAGCAAGAAGTAGAGCAGATGAAGATGTGGTTGTTATTGTGATTTGGATTAGTTTAGGTATGGTATGGAGAGTGAAAAGTATGGGCAGTAGTAAGTAGTATGTCGATGAAGAGGCTAGAGGAGAATGCATCAAATTGGTTGTACCCTAGAGTACAAAAAAAGATGCATAAACCCTTTGGTAAATGTGTATATATATAATATGACACCAAGGATGACACACAAAATTGGATAGTGTCATATGTTTTATTTCTTGACATTGCATTTCTTGACACACAAAAAAATGTGTCATTAATTAACTAGTTTTTTTAAAACATGACAATTTTTTTATGACACACGTTTTTTAGTGTCATAAATCAGTGCGTGTCATAAAATGTGTGTCAAGATAGGGGTATTTTTCTAGTAGTGGTAATCAATTTGTTACCTTATGTTTTAAACTACGATGATTGATACATATGCATGATAACATATGTGTTCATTACTTTTGGTTTGGCAGGCCAAATGTCAAGAAGTCTTTCTAATATCCGTTTGAATTTTATTTTTGATCTTACTTTTGTTGGTAAAGAATGGATTGCATGTTTGTAGGAATATTTTAATTGGTTTCCAAGATTGTGGCATTAATTCTGATTGACTTGGTTTGACCAATTTTTTTATAGAAAATCTGAATTTATAATTGATTTATTTGTTTGAAAGTTCAAAATTTTGTTTTGACTTTATATATTTTTTTTTACGGAAACTTAATCAATATTAAGAAGTTTCCTTATCAAATCCGTAAATGTTTTCCAAGATTGTATATGTAATTTTGAATTTTGAAATTTAAATTTTTAATTGAATTTTAAATTCAAATTCAAATTGTCACAGTAATTTTAGTAATTTAAAAACATAATACATACCTTTTAATTATTAATTTTTCTATTTCTAAAAGTTCGCTTAGTTAAATCTGAAATTGATTTGTAATTTATTATAATAATATAAATTAAGCTGGTTTAATAAGCTTTCATTACTTACCTAAAAATATAGAATATTTATTTGTTAAAGTTTTACTCTAATTTTAATCACAAGTATCATTTGGTAACTAATACCTTTTTGTTGCTTTTGGTTTTTGTTTTTAATTGGATTATCATCTTCGAATACGATGTATTTAGTTATCTGTGAATCCGATTATCATCTTCGTCTTCAAGGTATAATTTCGTTTATTAATACAATGACTTTATTAATTTTTTTTAAATCGAAAATCTAGCCATTAAAGACAATGGTCAACATCGGTCAAATATTAAGCACTTTCCATGTAATTTATAAAATTTTTAGTTTTTTTAAAAGTCATTAATTAAATTAAATTAGGTAATTCATTGATTAAATTAAATTAGGTAATTCATTATGATTATTTTAATTTGATTTTTCGGTCAAAACAAATATTTATCAATTGTGTAATAACATGCCACTTAATTTTTTCGTATATAATTAATGACAATATTGACTTTTTGGTCAAAGAAAATAATTAAATTAATTATAGCCAATAAAAAAATCAATTATAAAAATAAAAAATACACTGTTAACACTTTTTTTGAACATGTATTCTAAAGTATTATTTATAGAAATTATTATATCAAATATCCTTATTCCAAAACCAACAACCTCTTCGTCTATTAATACAATGTCTTTATTAATTTTTTTTAAATAAAAAATCTAGCCAATAAAGGCAATTGTCAACATCAGTCAAATATTAAACACTTTCCATATAATTTATAAAATTTTTAGTTTTTTTTTAAAATAAAAAATCATTAATTCGAATTAAATTAGGTAATTCATTGATTAAATTAAATTTGGTAATTCATTATGATTATTTTAATTTGAATTTTCGGTCAAAGCAAACATTTATCAATTGTGTAATAACATTTCTGTTAAACTCTAAAAATATTCGAATACTAAATATTCTGTTTAAGTATTTAACTTCAAATTTTAATATTCATAATTTTAATTTTTAAATTTTGGGTAATATTATAAAAATTGAAAAATTTGAATATAGAATAATTATGGTAACATTTAGAATTAACTACTACATTAGTTTCATAATTGTGAATGATTTAAATATTTAAAAAAATCCAAATTTGTTAATTTAAGTTAATAATTGTAACAATTACACCTATTTATTACCTTTAAATTACAGATTTTCTAATATATTTAATTTTAACAAATAGTAATATTGGTTATAAATTTCTCAAATTAGTTTCAAGTTTAAATTCAAATTTTGAATACTATAATTTCAAAAATAGTTTTCAGTTAAACTTTGAAAATATTTGAATATTAAATGTTCTATTTAAGTATATAATTTCAAGCTTTAATATTTATAACTAATTTTTAAATTTTGGTTAATATTGTAAAATTTCTAAATTTTGAATTTAAGATAATAATGCTAGCAATTAAACTTAATTAATGCATTCAATTTGAAATTTTGAATGAATGGAATATTTTAAAAATTTTCAAACTTATAAATTTAAGTTATTAATTATAACAATTAAACATATTTATTACCTTTAATTTAGAGATATCCTAAAATATTTATATATTTTCCAATTATGGATGACATGTATTTATAAATTTTTGAACTAAGATGCAAACACAGAAACGAATCCAGGATTCACATATGGCCATCTTTATGTGGTATTGTCAAGAGTTAAGAGCAGGGCAGGGGTTGAGTTACTTGATCCCGATTGGAAGGTTATAAATAAAACAAAAAAGGTTGTGTATAAGGAAATATTTAATGATATTTAAATTGTGTGTGTATTTCTACTATATTTTCTTTATAATTTTTACGCTTCAAATAATTATTAATTGTTGAACCGCGTGTACACGCGGGCAAGTAGTACCTACAAGTATGTGACTTACAAAAAATTAACACACTTTGATCATAGAATATAAAATTATTTATATTGATCTTTGTTTTAATGATGGTAGGTGGCAGTTTTGGAGGTGTTTAACACCAAAGGCATATATGTACTTTATGATCCCTAAGAGGTACTTTTCATTTAGTTAGTTGTATTATTTTGTGCATATTGTCTTTTAATATGGACATTTGCGATTTGGTTTACTCAAATAGGTGTATTAGATTTACTTTATCTATAGACATCTGATATAAATTTATGTGGCAGGTTTAACACAATCACCAATTGGAGCCAAAGATTTGTAAAATTAAATCAAATATAGGCAAGTCATGAAACTTCAAACAAAGCGTTTTTTACTAGAAAAGGGCCCGTATTTTTACTTCGCTTTGGGCCTCCAAAATGGTGGTGGGTTGCCTAGGTTATAACACTGCAAAATCTGAACCGATGCCTTATTTTTCTAGAATTTGAATGTGATGTATTTAATAGTTACATGGGTAATTTTTAAACGTCTTTATGATAAACCAACCTTCTGAGTATTGTTCTTGAAATGATTGGAGTTGGTATACATTTGAAAGTTTAACAAGAAAAGCTTTATCCTCTTAAACATGTATATGCTAACATGCATGTAAATTAGGATTCTATTAATTTATGGTAAATGATTTTTAATAATTTGTTTCATTTAATATATACATAAGTATATATTTTAGAAAATTATAATCATGTCAAGGTAATAACTATACCTCCTGGGGAAGTAAATGAAGTACAATTTAAAGGAGCTAATTATACCTCCTGTCAAGGTAATAACTACTATGAACTTTTTTTTATAAAATTAAACAAGTTGTGTTTTGTGGGTGAATACAAAAATGATGCCAGAGTTTCAAGCTACATATCTTTATACCTTCTCTCACATATAAGTTTCCTTTATTTTATAAACCGTCTTTCACCCCTTCTTTTATTATGATCCTCACTTTTGTATTATGATATTTATATAATACAATAAGTAGATACCGTTTCGCCAATGGTTTGATAAAATTACTGTTCATTTGTTTTATTTAAAACAACAAATGTGGTGTACAAGGAAATCTTTAGAGACTTATAATTTTGCTTATATGTTTTGAAATTAACTGTAATTTCAAGATTCCAGTAAAGTTCCAAAGGCGTCAATTTCCAATAAGCGTATGTTTCACAATGACCGTCAATAAAAGCCAAGGACAGTCTTTATCTAAGGTTGGATTGTATTTAAGAGAACCTGTTTTCTCACATGGCCAACTTTATGTCGCATTGTCAAGAGTTAAAAGCAGGACATGAGTGAAATTACTTATACTTGATGGTGATGGGAATGTGAAAACTAAAACCAGAAATGTGGTGTATAAAGAAATATTTAGTGATATTTGAATAAAATTTGTATTCGTTGTTTTATACTTTAATACAATATTTCTACTGTATTTTTCTTATACGTTACTAGCTGATTACCCCGGGAAGGTCCCGGGGTTGAAAAATTTAATATGATTTAATAAAAAATGATAAAAGAAGAAAACTCAAATCACGAAAAGCGTAAATAATTTAAACATAATCAATCTTAGTTAAAAAAACATTTATTTAAAAAGTTGAAAAAAATAAAAAGCATAAACCATATTAAACATAATACAGTATTAAAAAGATAACCTTCAACATATAATCATCTTCACGTAATTTAAAATATGTTACAATTTGACTTTGACTTATATAGATGTAGAATTCATAATGGGGGTTGAAAAATATAACAATTCTAATAATATTAATACTAATAGTAATAATTATTACTCTTGTAATTAAATAAATAAAAAAATAACCTTGTTATAAGGTGACACCATGTGTTGCAGTGTTGCGTGATTCGTTCTCCTAACTTCTCTTGATGAAGTATACCTATCCATCTTTAGAAGAGTAAAATTCCAATGATAGCATGGCGATTGGGCTGAATTTCAACATCGTAGATAAGAACCTGGTTTAAAAGAAAAAAACATGATTAATGAATAACCTGAACACTTTGTGGTTTTTTTTTTCTGTATGAACATAACTCCACAAAAAATAGTCGTTTTTTTCTCCGTTTTTTATATAGCACTATGGTACTCGTTGGAAAGATAATAAAACGCTCGTTAATTTGGTGTAATTTTTTTATTTAAAAAATCTCGAATATAAAAGATATTAACGTTTAAAAATTATGGGAGGAACATAAGAGAGAAAAATTTAAATTTGTTTTTAAATTCTTTTTTCTTAAAATAACTCAATTTAATTTTAGTAATTGAGAATTGAGAGATAGACGATAAATTTAGGGTTTTATGTTTATCTTTTTTTTTTAATTAAAAAAGAAAATAATTCAAAAAACATTAAAATCTTTCAATTATGATGCCACGTGGCAGTTTCATGGAGAGGATGAAGGCACCATTGCACGCCACGTCAGCAATGTTCAATTCTTTTATATATATTAACTAGCTGATTAACCCGGGAAGGTCCCTGGGTTGAAAAATTTAATATGATTTAATAAAAAATGATAAAAGAAGAAAACTCAAATCACGAAAAGCGTAAATAACTTAAACATAATCAATCTTAGTTAAAAAAACATTTATTTAAAAAGTTAAAAAAATAAAAAGAATAAACCATATTAAACATAATACAATATTAAAAGGATAACCTTCAACGTATAATCATCTTCACGTATTTTAAAATATGTTACAATTTGACTTTGACTTATATAGATGTAGAATTCATGATGGGGGTTGAAAAATATAACACTTCTAATAATATTAATACTAATAGTAATAATTATTACTCTTGTAATTAAATAAATAAAAAATAACCTTGTTATAAGGTGACACCATGTGTTGTAGTGTTGCGTGATTCGTTCTCCTAACTTCTCTTGATGAAGTATTCCTATCCATCTTTAGAAGAGTAAAATTCCAATGATAGCATGGCGATTGGGCTGAATTTCAACATCGTAGATAAGAACCTAGTTTAAAAGAAAAAACATGATTAATGAATAACCTGGATACTTTGTGTTTTTTTTTTCTGTATGAACATAACCCCACAAAAAATAGTCGTTTTTTTCTCTGTTTTTTATATAGCACTATGGTACTCGTTAGAAAGATAATAAAACGCTCGTTAATTTGGTGTAATTTTTTTATTTAAAAAATCTCGAATATAAAAGATATTAACGTTTAAAAATTATGGGAGGAACATAAGAGAGAAAATTTTAAATTTGTTTTTAAATCTTTTTTTCCTAAAATAACTCAATTTAATTTTAGTAATTGAGAATTGAGAGATAGAGAGATAAATTTAGGGTTTTATGTTTATCTTTTTTTTTAATTAAAAAGGAAATAATTCAAAAAACATTAAAATCTTTCAATTATGATGCCACGTGGCAGTTTCATGGAGAGGATGAAGGCACCATTGCACGCCACGTCAGCAATGTTCAATTCTTTTATATATATTAATAGATAATAGATAATAGATAATAGATAATAGATTAATAGATAATAGATAATTCTCCAAATAGATGTACGTTGGTGAACCGCGTGTACACGCGGGCAAAAATCTAGTTAACTATAATTTCATTCCCAAACACAATAACCGTACATATTCCTGATCTTTGGTTTTTTCAAAAAAAAAAAAAAAAAATGGCGGTACACACAGCCATAAATCAACAACATGCACTATTTTAAAAATATTTAGGGATTGAAAACATACGTTACTTTTATTTGTCATACGCATTATTTTAATAACTTAGCTTTTAATAAAATGTGTTATGCATTGCTAACATGCGTTATTATATTTTCTAAAATATGATTATGATGATTTCCAGCCGATGCGTTATTATGTGTTCTGCATTGCTTACCAACGACGCTCTTTACAGACATTAGACGCACATTAAAGTTTATACAAAAACTATTTAGACGCACTTTCCCTAATTCTTCCCCAAAACATTACAATGTTTAAACACTATTTGACGCACTTTACCAAACACAATAACTACTGTTTTCAATTATAACAACAATCATCGTCTTAGAGTCTTATTTGTTCTTTTATTGCTATATTTTGAACCATTTTCTTCATGTTTGTCACATATTCGAAACCATAACCTGCTTTTGGTTTCTTAGACGTAGATAAACTATGTGCTGATTATAATGTACAACCAAACTCAGTTACAAACGTTTTTCTCATAATTGAAATTATAATTGTTGAAAATGTGCACCCATATTTTGAATAAAATTGAAAAATTAAATTGTATATGTTGACGCTTATCCCTTTTCATAGGTTACACCATATGTTTTAAGTGATATAATTACCATCGTGCCACCACCTGAATTTTCATCCAGATCAATGACTTTAATTGTTTTGTACACTTTGTTTGTTAACTTATATGTGTGTGTAGGGTTAGGATCAAATACAAAGGACTATTTTTCTAGAAAGGGTTAGAATGATTTGGTCAATTGATCTTAGATTTAAAAGGTGGAGATTAGTTTGATGAAAGAATAAATATTAAATTAGAAAAATGGCATAAAAGGAAAACCATATTTGTTGACTTTCTTCCTCCACATGCAAGGTATATGCCAATTTCCCCAATATTTTAAAACAAGTATAGTTTTTTTACATGATATTCTTTTTTTTTTTTTTTTAAATTTCACCATATTAACGAGTGTTTTTTTATTTTTAATATGAGTACCACATTGCTATATTAAAATTGAAAAAAATAATAATAAGTGATAACAGATGTAATTCGTTGATGTTGTGTCGATGATTTTGGCGGGTATAGCAGTAACTTTCATTAGGTAATTTGTTACTTTGTTTGATTTAGATTAAGACTATGGCTAGCTTATGATTTTTATTATATGGCTGGAGTTCCTGATTTTGGCAGGTATAACACTAACTTTCATTAGGTAATGAAAGTTATTATATGGCTGGAGTTCTTAATTTCACTTAAGTTCATGTGTAGCGCTGGGGGGTTATGGGGCTTTATTGATATTAAGATATTAAAAAATATAGAAGAGGAGTTATAGGGTTTTATGGAAAAAGAGGGTGTAGTGAGAAGGAGAGTTATGGGGCATTATAAAATGATTGAACAATAATTGGTTAATTATTTTTTTTCTTATTTAAATAATAATATTAATAAAAGTAAAAATAATAATAACAATAAAAAAAATATAGGCCGAAAAATTATTAAATTAATAAAATAATAAAAAAATATATTTAATATTAAAAAATAATATTTCCCCCCATTTCAAACGTTTGAATTTGAAACGGTTTCCCCCATTTCAAACGTTTGAATTTCAATTTTTCCCCCCAAACGTTTGAATTTCAAACGTTTTTCCCCCAACCGTTTTAATTTCTACCCCTATAAATACAAGGCCAAAACTCAATCTCAGTTACAACTCCTCCTCCTCCTCAAACCAATGAAAGAAATGGGTGGCGGTTATGCTTACGAAGCTGCCGGACCGTCTAATCTCAGGACGTACTCTCGCCGGGGCCGGCCCCGGCGACTACCGTTTTCGTCTCCTCCTCCTGCACAACCGACCTTCTCTCCTCATCCTCCTCCTCCACAACGTTGGTTTTATCCTTCTCCTCCTGCACAACCAACAATTTCATCTCCTCCTCCCCCCCTCCTCCTCCTCCTCCTCACACTCAAGTAGATGAGGATTTAACTGAGGAGGAGTTGGTGTGGGTCCTGGATTATACCATGGCTGAGCGGGAATTCAACCGTTTAAGGTTGACGGCACCCACACCCCGGTGTAGCGAGATTACACCCACCCCCCACCACCACGTTACACCCACCCCCACCACCAGGTTACACTCACCCCTCCATTACTAGGTTACACCCACCCCTCACTACCATGCTACACCCTCCCCTCCTCCTCGTGAGCCATATGAGGAGGAGTTAGAAGCAGCTAGAGACATTATGGAAGAAGAACGCTTCTCCTACTACTCGGGACCAACTTCTTCTCCTTGCCGCATCCCATCGGATGCGAGGTCAGATGGTCACGATAGCGACCGTTCTGTGTCACCTCCACCGTATATGCTGCAGGACTGGGACAATTACTCCCCGTAGAGGGGGGTTTAGGTTTTAATATTATGTGTTTGTGTAATGTGTTTTTATGTAACGTATTAATAAGTAGTTTAGGACTAGGTAATTTAGGATTATGTGTAATAAGTAATTTAGGATTTGTGTAATGTGTTTTATGTAACATATTAATATGTTTATGTATTATGTGTTTATATATTAAGGTGTTTATGTAATGGTTTACAAAATAAAACACTACACATTAAAACTTTAAAGCATAACATTAAACATTACTACCAAAGCATAAGAAAATAAAGCCTAAACATTAAACATTAAAGCAGAAACATTAAACATTAAACATAGTAAAAACGCATCATAGACCACGACAAAAGATTGGTGATGTGGAAGTCGCTGTCGTAGCGTTGACGATAAGCGTCGTGTGTAAGTTGAATTGCCATCTGTTCGCTAACGTCAGGGTGCGCCTGCATCGTCGCTTCATAGACTGTGTGCCATCTCCTACAGTTATTTTGTATGGCAAACCACTTACTGGCGATCTGATTGACAGTACGGTTGTTCGTTTCGGTAATTCGGTTGAACTCCTCTAATACATTGCGCCAAAAATGCTCCCTATTGTTTGGCGGGTTCTCCTTAGTGTTAATCCACGCCCTCACCAACTCGAGTTGATCTTGATTAGTCCACGCTGTCATTGGTTTGTTTTTGGGTTTGTATTTGGGTTTGTTTGGTAGAAAAAGTGTATGTCTTTGTGTTGTTTGTGTGTGTTGTTTGTGTATGTTGTATGTGTATATATATATATATAAGAGAGTTTGTAAAATAAAAAAATAAAATAAAGAAAAGAACCGTTGTCAAATGGTCAAATACAAAAATCAAAGCAAACTCAATTCCAAAACGCCCGTTATAGATATGACGCCTTAAACACAAAACACCCTATAGCGCCTGGGGGCGGTGTTCCCTGGCGCCATAGGGTAACAAAACGCCCCATAACTAACCACTACACATGCCCTAATTTTAAGTTATTATATGGCTAGCTTATGATTTTTATTATTGCACATTTGAATAATACCAAAGTTGCCATAAGTGACGTCATGGTCACCTTCAACTCTCTTGACACTTGGTCTATATATTTTTAACGTTAGGATTTCTATAGCTGTAATTTTTTTTTAAATAAAAATTATATTGTCAAACCTAGCAAGAATATCAATTGGAACTTTTTGACTCAAGATTTCTGTAACGTTTAATTGAATTTCAAGATTTCTTGATATTCATTTGGCTATCAGAAAATAATGGTCTCAAATGGTGGGTTTTATTTCTTTCGTTGCTTGAAAGTAATGATCTTCAATGGTACGCAGATGCCGGTAGAAGTTGTGGTTTAAGGTGTCGTGCCAGTTGATCAATGTTAGGGCCAGTTTGTTTCAAGCTCTCTCTCCCTCTCCCTCCAAAATAAATAAATATTAATTAGAATCATTGGAGGAGCATAAATCATCAAACAACATTTTCCATTAAAAATACATCTCTAATGTCTACGTGATAAAAAAAAAAAAATATCATCGGGGCCAACCATTACTCATGGTTTGATATACATGTGATATGATGAATTTTTAAGGGTAGGGATTTTAAGAGAACCATATGGTAATTGAAAACTGAGAGAACCATTCTGAACCATACATTTCTTCAAGACATTTTTTTTCATTTATACATATGTGTATATTGTCAAACATATATGTATGATACCTAATTTTTAAACTCTAGCATGTATAGACACGTGTCTACATTAAAATAACATGCTCTTACCCACAATCTTTTTTTTCCATACATGTATATGAAATCATTTCTACACATTTGCACATGTATGTACATTACTAAACATGTATGTACATATATGTACAACACTAGTTTTTGTAGGTTTAGACACGTAGAGAAAGTTAATTTGATGACACATATTTCGTACGAACCACGAGAAAGTCATCTAAAACCATTCAAATTCAAAATTTCGTTTTACATTTATCTTTAATAGTAAAATACAATCTAAAAAACACAATTTACGCGTAAAATTCAAACGTATACGAAAATAAATTGTTTTTACACATGTGTAAATTTACTGTTTATATATGTGTAAACTGTTTCATTTACACATGTATAAAAAGTTAATTTGAAAGTGTTTTTGCGAGAAAAGATAAATTATTTGGAAAGAAAATTCATTTATTAATGTTGTATTTTGATTATAATGAGGTTTGTATTTAAAAAAATTTGATTTTGATTGATTTTTTTACTTGTTTTCACGGTTCTCACGATATTTAGCGTTCTCAAGATAACCCTTCCCTAGACACGTATATACATATATGTACAAAGGCAAAAAATTGCCATAGAGAATGTGTGGCCCAGAGTGGTTTTCTCAGTTCTCAATTTGGTCAATAGTTCTCAAATGAAGCAAATCCGAATTTTTAATTAGTATATTGTTTATCATATTAAAAGAATAAAAAAAACAATGATATCTATTACCCTCTCCGTCCCAATTTAAATGTCATAGTTCAAAAAACACACATTTAAAAAAATATTTTGTTTGTATGTGGTAAAATGACAATAATATCCTTAAAAGTGGTGATTGTGTTTTGTCTTTTATGGGCAAAACTGAAAATTACATTTCTATTTTTGGAAAGAGACATTTAAATTGGGACAAACAAAAAAGAAAAGTATGACATTTAAATTGGGACGGAGGGAGTACATAATATATTGCAAGTTGATTCAAGTGATTAAGAAAAATTCGCATAACGTTTATATTATTTTGCAATAACAATTTTTTGAAACTTGATATGACGTGATGATTTTGATAAATAAATAATCCACCATGAAAGCTCCAAAAAGTGAAAAAACACAATCCTGAAAAATAATGATAAACAATAAAGTTAAAGGTAAACACAATATTGTATTTATATGCAATCATGCAAATCCTTAAAAATGCAATTCACAGAAGAGAAATCATCAACCATGGAAGCTCTAAGAACTGTCTCAACTATTACTCCACCTTCACTTACGAGAGCCCACTTTTCCAAACCCATTTTCAGTATTTCATTTGCTCACAACTTAACCCAATTTCCAAAATCCAAATCCACTAAGTTCAATGTCATTTCTCCATCTGTTTCAACACCACAAGCAGCCCCACCTGAAGAAGAAACCGAAACCGAAACTGGAAGCCTTTATGAAGAAGAAAAATTCGACTGGTTTTCTCACTGGTATGCACTCATGCCTGTGTGTGATTTGGACAAGAGGGCTCCCCGTGGGATAAAGGTGTTGGGCCTTGATGTTGTGGTGTGGTGGGATAAAAACCAGAATGAATGGAGGGTGTTCGATGATCGCTGTCCGCACAGATTGGCTCCACTTTCAGAAGGAAGGATTGATCAATGGGGTCGGTTGCAGTGTGTGTACCATGGCTGGTGCTTTGGTGGCTCTGGTGACTGCAAATTAATCCCTCAAGCTCCCCTTGATGGTCCTCCGGTAAATTCGATCACCTGTGATCTTCATACATTCTTATATCAAACCATTACTTATAGAATTGTCCAAATATATACCTACAGGTTCATTCTTTCCCGAAAGCGTGTGTTGGTGTTTATCCAAGCACCGTGCAATATGGAATTGTTTGGTTTTGGCCTAACACTGATCCACAGTACAAAGATATCCTCACCAAGAAAAAACCACCATACATCCCTGAACTTGAACATCCTTCATATGCGTTTCAAACGTACTACAGAGATATACCATATGGGTATGAAGTACTAATTGAAAATCTCATGGACCCTTCTCATGTTCAATATGCACATCGTGGGATAATTTCGGCAAAGGAGACAAGATAAGTATTTATGCAATCAAATAAAAATGTCTTGTTCTTCAATATCACGCGACTAACACATGTTTCATGCACTGTTAAGGTTGATCGAGAAGGAGGCACACCTATTGATATGAAAATACAATATTCACACAAAGATGGTTTTGCTACAACCAACCAGCAAGATTGCACATGGTGCTTCGTTTCACCGTATATGTTTAAAATTAATCTCCAAAATTACACACAGGTATACAAATAACTTTGTATATACGCCGCATGTATAAACTTAACTTCATAGACATCACTTCAATTTTCTTTTTTTTTATTTGATTAACTCAGGGTAAACTAGGACAAAAGGCACCTGAAGAGGACGTCTTAGTCTTCTTTTGTATTCCAGTGAGCCCGGGTAATAGCAGACTAATAACTGTTATTCCTAGACACTTGTGGGTAGATGTATTTTATTCAAAATGGAGGAACCATATGATCCAGAATTTGATAGTTGATTCGGATTTGTATCTTCTTCGCGTTCAGGTAAACCTTGATTGTTATTCAAATTAAAATTATAGTATTTAAATGTCTGAAAGATTATGCATCTTTTAGGAGGAGAAATTACTGGAGGCAGGGCCTTTAAATTGGAATAAAGTCAGTTTTGTGCCAGCCAAAGCAGATGGTAATGTGGTGCTATTTCGAAAGTGGCTAAAGAAATATGCAGGTGGTCAATTTGATTGGGGAACCAAGTTTAATGGAGCTCTTCCACACATCCCTCCTAAAGAACAATTCTTCGACAGGTTATTCACAAAAACTTTAGGAGCGGTAAGGTTTATTTTCTTTTTAATTGATTTGTTTGTTTAGGTACTGGAGCCATGTGGTGAATTGTAGTACTTGCAATGGTGCATATAAGCGTTTTAAGGCACTGGAGATCTCTCTTCAGGTGTTTTCAGTTGCTTCAACGACTATTATGGCCGCAACCAAACCAGGGATGATATCGGTTGCGGCAAGAAGCACACTTGCAGTGGCTGCCATTTTGAGTTTCGGGGGATCACTATGGTTGTCACGTTTCATTTACAAAACATTCCATTTTCATGACTATAATCATGCCTTCAAATGAGGGGTCATTTTTAGCGATCGCGTTCTAATATCTTCCTTGTCGTTTGTTGTTGTTTGCTAATACTTTTGTTGTGTGTTTCTTCCCTACGTATATAATTATGCATAATATATTAAAAATGCTAATCCCGTGCATACCTTCTAATTTTGTCATTGTAGTACTCAAGCTCCAATTAACTTACCTAATTAAAGTATCTTAACTTAAAAAAGATAAGAATGATTTTGTGCTTTTGATTTAAATGAATCAATGGATGAAAATAAAAAGGTGAATATATACGTTGGATTTGCAAATGAGAATGGGAAAAGGCAAAACAAATATATCCTACAATTGTTGAGTTCCACCCCGTTTTTTAAACATCTATAACTTTTTCATACGACATTATTTAAAAAAATACACCATTAAAACAAGTTTTTTTTATCCTCTTTCATTTTCATACCCTATTGCTATATATATATTTTAAAATTTTTGCTGGGTTGATAACTTACGTTTTTATCAAGTAACTTGCGTTTTTTTATCAGATATAACTTGCATCTTTTTTATCGGGTATAATTTGTGTTTATCATGTATAACTTGCATTTTAGCATGTATGACTTGCGTTTTATCATTTATAACTTGCGTTTTGTCAGGTATATATACGTTGCGTTTCTAAAACGCAGTATACCCTCAATAAAATGCAAGTTATCAACCCATCAATTTTTTTAAAGTATAACAATAAAGTATGCAAATGAAAGAGGATAAAAAATTTATTTTTATTCTCCTTCTAACTTCTCTCATTCTCTCTCTTACTTCTCTCTATAATTTTATTAAAAATAAATAAATATTAATTAGAATCCTTGGAGGATCATAAATCATCAAAAACCATTTTCCATTAAAAATACATATGTGATGTCCACATGACAAGAAAGTGTCTTCGGGAGGCAACCATTACTCATGGTTTGATATACATGTGATATGATGAATTTTTAATTAGTATATTATTTTTCACACTAAAAGAATAATAAAAACAATGATATCTATTTCATAATTTATTGCAAGTTGATTCAAGTAATTAAGAAAAATTCATATAACGATTATATTATTTTGCAATAGCAATTTTTTGATACTTGATACCACGTGATGATTTTGATAAATAAATCATCCACCATGAAAGTTCCAAAAAGTGAAAAAAAAAAAAAAAAAATCCTGAAAAATAATGATAAACAATAAAGTTAAAGATAAACCTGAAGACAGCTTACCAATAATGCTGGTAAACACAATATTGTATTTATATGCAATACTGCAAATCCTTAATAATGCAATTTACTGAAGAGAAATACATCATCCACCATGGAAGCTCTAAGAACTGTCTCCACTGTTGCTCCACATTCACTTACGAGAGCCCACTTTTCCAAACCCATTTTAAGTCTTTCATTTGCTTACAATTTAACACAATTTCCAAAATCCAAATCGACTAAGTTAAATGTCATTTCTCCATCTGTTTCAACACCACAAGCAACCCCACCTGAAGAAGAAACCGAAACCGGAAGCCTTTATGAAGAAGAAAAATTCGACTGGTTTTCTCACTGGTATGCACTCATGCCTGTGTGTGATTTGGACAAGAGAGCTCCCCGTGGGATGAAGGTGTTGGGTCTGGATGTTGTGGTGTGGTGGGATAAGAACCAGAATGAATGGAGGGTGTTCGATGATCGCTGTCCGCACAGATTGGCTCCACTTTCAGAAGGAAGGATTGATCAATGGGGTCGGTTGCAGTGTGTGTACCATGGCTGGTGCTTTGGTGGCTCTGGTGACTGCAAATTAATCCCTCAAGCTCCCCTTGATGGTCCTCCGGTAAATTCGATCACCTGTGATCTTCATACATTCTTATATATAACGTCTTTACTGATAGAATTGTCCAAATATATACCTACAGGTTCATTCTTTCCCGAAAGCGTGTGTTGGTGTTTATCCAAGCACCGTGCAATATGGAATTGTTTGGTTTTGGCCTAACACTGATCCGCAGTACAAAGATATCATCACAAAGAAGAAACCACCATACATCCCTGAACTTGCACATCCTTCATATGCCTTCCAAACTTACTACAGAGATATACCATATGGGTATGAAGTACTAATTGAAAATCTCATGGACCCTTCTCATGTTCAGTATTCACATCGTGGGATAATGCCTGCAAAGGAGCCTAGATAAGTATTTATGCAATTAAATAAGTTTCTCCTGTTTTTATTAGGGGAAATGGAATTAAAGAATCCCAACTTTAAGGGATTGGAAGGCGATAATCACAACTTGAAAGTTGTAAACTAGCAGTCCCAGCTTAGTCTTGTATTTTATTCCAATAGGCCAAAACTAACTAAGGTTAACCGAGTTAGTATCTACTAACAGTGGCGGATCTAGAAATTAATTTCAGTTGTAACGTTTTTCATTTTTTTTTATTTTAGTAGTAATGTTTACCAAATATCGTAAAAAAACAATTTTTCCACTAATTTTCCACCATGCGCGCGAAGTTGATTAGCAACGGACGCGGCACCTAGCTTCAAGCTAGGTCCGCCCCTATCTGCTGATGTGGCATCTGAGGTGGCAAAATAGGTCTAGTTGGCAAAAAACGTGAGCCCACTAGTTTGTGATGTGTCTTTTTTTAATCTATATTTTATGTACACACATATTATATATACACACATATATCTTCATCATCTTCACCACAACCACCTGCCACCAACGTCAACCACCGCCATCTCCGACGAAACCCACCACCACTCTACACCACCATCACTAACACCACCAAACCCCTCTTTCTACCCACTCCTCTGTTTTCTCTCTCCTTTGTCCTCTTATAACACCATCGAAACCCTATCACAAACACCATCGTAACCCTCTGTTTTTCCTCTGCTCTGTTTTCCACCACTTTACACCACGATCCCTATCTTCTGTCCTCTTGCAACACCACTGAAACCCTCTGTTTTCCTTCTCCAGTGTTTTCCACCACTCTACACCACCATCCCTCTCCTCTGTCCTCTCTTCTTTTTCCCTCTCCCCATCACAAACACCACCGAAACCCTAGAACATGAATAAACAAAAATTGGGCTATAAAATTTGGGGATTATGCAATTAAGGTTTCTAATGGTTCGGGTTGTGAAGATGTTGGAGGTTTCAAGTGGTGGTTGTATGGTGGTGGTTGCGAGGGGAAAAAGCCCTAATTGTTTGCTTCTGACTTAGTGGGTTGCAATGAGGGGAAAAAGCCCTAATTCCATTTCCCCTTTTGATTATTGCCCGACTAACACAAGTTTCTTACACTGTTAAGGTTGATCGAGAAGGAGGTGCACCTATTGATATGAAAATAGAATATTCACACAAAGATGGTTTTACTACAACCAACCAGCAAGATTGCACATGGTGCTTCGTTTCACCGTATATCTTTAAAATTATTATCCAAAATTACACACAGGTATAAAAATAACTTTGTATGCCGCATGTATAAACTTAATTTCATAGCCATAACTTCATTTTTTTTAATTTGATAAACTCAGGGTAAACTAGGACAAAAGGCACCTGAAAAGGACGTTTTAGTTTTCTTTTGTATTCCAGTTAGCCCAGGTTTTAGCAGACTAATAACTGTTATTCCTAGACACTTATAGGTAGATGTATTTTATTCAAAATGGAGGAACCATATGATCCAGAATTTGATTTTTGATTCGGATTTGTATCTTCTTCGCATTCAGGTAAACATTAATTGTTATTCAAATTAAAATTATAGTATATAAATGTCTGAAAGATTATGCATCTTTTAGGAGGAGAAATTATTGGAGGTAGGGCCTTTAAATTGGCATAAAGTCAGTTTTGTGCCAACCAAAGCAGATGGTAATGTGGTACTATTTCGAAAGTGGCTAAAGAAATACGCGGGTGGTCAATTTGATTGGGGAACCAAGTTTAATGGAACTCTTCCACCCATTCCTCATAGAGAACAATTCTTTGACAGGTTATTCACAAAAACTTAAGCAGCGGTAAGGTTTATCTGCTTTTTAATTGATTTGTTGTTTAGGTACTGGAGCCATGTGGTGAATTGCAGTACTTGCAATGGTGCATATCAACGTTTTAAGGCACTGGAGATCTCTCTTCAGGTGTTTTCAGTTGCTTCAATGGCTATTATGGCTGCAACCAACCCAGGGATGATATCGGTTGCCGCAAGAAGCACACTTGCAGTGGCTGCCATTTTGTGTTTCGGGGGATCACTATGGTTGTCACGTTTCATTTACAAATCATTCCATTTCCATGACTATAATCATGCCTTTAAATGAGGGTCATATTTAGCAATCTTGTTGTAATATCTTCGTTGTCATTTGTTGTTGTTTGCTAATACTTCCGTTGTCTGTTTCTTCCCTACGTATATAATTATGTATTTTTATATTAAAAATGTTGATCTCCTGCATACCTTCTAATTCTGTTATTCTAGTACTCAAGCTCCAATTACTTACCTAATTCTTATTTCATCTATCTATATAATAATTGAGGTGAGATTGGGTTGAATGGAGGCCTTAGAAAGAGCATGAAGGATCCAACTAAATAAATGGAGCTCCGAAAATTTATTATATAAACCGTTTTCTTTTATTTTTTTTCATTCTCTAAACCCTAGATTCATTTTATCTCTCTGCCTCTTCCTATCTTCCATCCTCTCGATCGCCACCCCAAATCCGTCAAAAGTGACCTCCTCTCACGTCACACAACCACCGTTTTTTTCTTATCATATAATCCTTTTTTTTCCCTTTCTCAAACTTCTTCTATAAACACCAAAAAGAATCAGGCGGATCAGGAAGCGGTGGCAAACGGCAAGTTGAACTAATCCAATGAAAAGCTCCAGATTCGACATTCCGAAGGTTGGCAACGGCTAGGGTTTCTTCGCAGAGGGTGACCTATTGGTAAATCTTCTTAATCTACAGCTTACTTTTGCCCTAATTTATTGTATGTTATATCCTGGACATGTATATCTTATCTTTGCTTTCTTAGTCTTTCACATTGATTTTTATTAGTTTCATTTGTTGGTGTTTTACCTCTTACTATGGTGTTACTTTCGTTTGTTGATTTTTATTAGTTTAGATGGTTAAATATTATGTATTCGGATTTTGATTTTGATTTTTTGAGATTTGATGAAGTATTGTTACACTTCATTACTCGCAAATTTGTTATAAGTTTTTAGATTGGTAGTTATTATATATGTGTTTGTATATATAGAAGTCTTATTTTTGATATTTTTCGGGTTAAGGACGTGTAGGTCAAACATTTACAAATTATCGGATCTAATAATGTGTATGATTCTCCTTCAACATGTAGTTTCATAATGAAGTTGTGTGCACGAGTTCTCCAATTACTGTTCACCAGATTGTCAAAGATGATGATAGAAGAAATTCCTAAATATTGTCGTTCTTAAATTCTAGATGGAGGTAATATAAAGGTTCTGATTTTGCATCTTGCCTATTTACATGATTATTTGCTACATAAAAGGTTCTGTTCAGTTTTTGTTACCAGAATGGTTGATTTTTTTATTATGTTTTTGTTTGTATGTGAATTTATGAAGTGATGTAAAAATTCATACGTTGTTACAATTGTTTTAAGGTGTAGGTTATTGTTTGTTTTATAAATTTGTATTAGAAATAATTACATTGTATTGTGAGTCAGATTTTGATTTTGTTATGACACCAGGTAGTGTAATTGTTAAATTAGATTTTAGGTTTTACTTATATTTGTCAAGGGTTCTAACTTTACTTGGAATGTTATTTATTGAAAGTTACGTAATATATGTGTCTAGGGATGATGTATCTAAACATCTTACTGAACCTGAGTTGTATCAGCAGGCACAAGCATGATGGATTTGGATCAGTAAGCATTATATGATGAATTTGACTGCAAATTTTTTGCTTTAGAAGGTAATATTTATGTTTCTCTAAATACATGAATTAACTTAATTTTTTCACTTAGATGCATCTAATCAATTATTTCATCAAATATGTCACAGGATGGTGTCAATGTTGATGTTACCGACAATGCTTCATTATTTGCTGTCACGGATGATTCTGTTTTTCAGGTTCGTATCTTTTGATATCAAGTTAAAGTTATGCAGTGAATTAGGGTTCCTGTTTCCTATATTGGAGCAGTACGCTTTCAATATTATATATTAGCTATACAAAAACTTAGGTTCAGTAAGAATTTGATTGATTAAGTTGCTGGCAATATAATACTTTACTGATTAGTATGTGACCGGAAACGAAAGGATAGAGGGAAGTTTTATTTTGATTATGGGGTAAGTGTTCATAATACATTTTGATGTGGTTCGTTTGATTCAAAATTGAAAGCTAATGTCCTCCCTTATTGACAATAACTATAGCTAGATTATAGGTTGGAATGGGGTATTGCATTTAGGTAGCCTGAGATTGCCTAAATAGTAACAATTTTATGACACGCGTTTTGTAATGCTTGCGCACATACACAAGTCTACTGGTGGTGTGTCCTCATACATGCATTTATTTAGATTATGCTTTTGTATAATTATGTCGATTATATATCAAGATCTGTTTTTGTGTTTATTACGAGATCTGTTTCAAGAGCTTATTGTTAAGAAATGATGTGTTTGATATGTGTTTTACAAAATAGATCTTGACATATAATTACAACTGATATGTGTGTTTTACTAAACTGGTTTTAGAATCCATTATCGGAAAACATATATATTAATATCTCCTTTTGTTTTTCTTCAACCCTCATATTTATTTTAACATTCAAAGCAGCGGCGCTCCAACGATTCAAGCCCTAATCTCCGATCGAAAGGTATTATACATGTTTTGAGATGGCTTGCAATCATTTGTATATAATTTTTTATTTCATCGATAACGGAATTTTATATGATTGTTAATTGATCTGTTTAGGTTTAAAGAGTTTTTTGTATGATCGTTAACTGATTGTTATAATTTAGTTTTGATTCTATACTACCGAACCTTATTCGGATGATTGATTATATTTATTATAACTGGGATTTTGCTGATAGGTTGTAGGTATGTGGATGTATGTTTAGGTGTAGTTTGTTAATTGAATTGTTTTGATAATGAAAGCTCTATATCTTTGTTGCTATAACAAATGTTCGTTTTTGTTCAGTTTCTATCTATGTGGACCACCTCTTACTATTTTTATGCGTTTCTGGATCAAAAATCACTTCTGATTGTAGTCGAATATATTCAATGTGACGGCACTATTATTCGTTGTTCTCGTATCAAGGTATGATATGCAATGTGAGGCCCCCTCTTTACTATTTTTATGTGTTTCGACAAAATTCACATCTTATTTTGTTTTTTAAGTTCATTACTTTGTTTATTTTTTTTTTCTTTTTAAGTCGATCAGGTGGTTGATAATCTTTAGACAGCCAATTTGTTATTTGATCAGAAGATTGGTGTTCAAATAATTCAGAATGCTCTAATGGTATACTTTCATGTTTAACAAGTTGCCTATTTTCGTAATTGTTTTGCAGGTCCCTCATGTTAGCTGTACTAACTACCTGCTCATTGAAATTTTTGAAGATTGAATTGTATGGCTCTTTTATACTCTTACTTGATTGAATTACTTTTTAATTTTTTTTTATTTTGATGACAATAAGGTTTTGATCATATTTAACATGCATATGATTCCTTTATTTTCTATTTTTACACAGGTGAGTTCTCTGCCTTTGCTGGTGTGGTAGAACACAACTGAGAGGGTAATGATTTATACTGGGAAATGATGGAGAGTGTGACAAATGCTTTTTTGTCAGGTAAATGTTTTAGAAGGTCTGGCTTTTGCTTATTTTATTTGAGTGGGATTACAATTGATGCTTTAATTTGATTCCAGCCAATCCATCTGATAAAATGCGTGTATTAAAAACCTTTTTTTTGTTTGTTTGTATTCAAACATAAATCAGTAGGATAATCTCGTCCATCAATTTATCTTTTTTTTTTTTGCTGATTATGTATTTTTTTTTAAATACCATTGCTAAATTTGAAATGAAACAAATGTAGTGATAGATGGTAAGCATACAAGCACATAGAGTGAGTTATAAGACTGTATGCTCATGCCTGGTAAAAGGTTAGAGAAGGTATACTACAATAATATCTTTTAATTTTTTTGGTTCTGCAAAAGCTTAAGTAATCCACTGTTTGGTTATTAGGATAGTAGTGACTGAGAATATGAGATATAAAGAAACTCATGGTTTTTCTTATTTGGTAAATGATAGCCATTAGCCCATAGAAAGATTATTTGTTTTAGATGGATCTAACCTTCTGTTGATTTCTGTCGAGAATATATTAGTGCACCTATAGTATGGTCATGGAACAAGCACTTACTTTTTAGAGCTTGATAAGGTGATATAGATCTAATGGGCAGGAAAAGTGGGGGCTTGAACTTGCAGAATGGGGAGTCAACTTAAGTTTGGCTGTCACAAGAATAAGGCAGTCACAAATAGGTTTGGCAATGGATAGAGGTAACAACAATTCAGTAGATGAATGCATAGTGGATAATTGGATTGAAGCTCATTGTATTGGTGAAAATATAAAAAGTGTAGGGAAAGGAATGGCCAACTTATTCAAGGGCTGCACGGCACACTTTGGTTAAAAAAATCTATAGTTCTTTTAAGCTTTTGTGGTTAATGGAGTATTCTTTAACTGACATATCATGGCATTTTCTTTTACCTAGAGAGAGTTTATATGAAGACAATTAGACAAGGAGTTAGATCAAATATTGAAAAGAATTAATGAGTGAGTTAATTTTAGGGCTAATGGGACAATGATTGAATAATAAACTCGTAATTTTGTTGTGTGTTTTAGTAATTATGCGTTTTTGTTATTATATCGTATTTCCCGACCGATCCGACCCAGACCGAAATCATTAACGTTTGGTTATGAGAATTCTGGCTGTAAAAAAAAGGTGAACCCACTAAGAAAAAATCTTGAATCCGCCACTGGGGTCATGTATGCGTATGCGAATTCTTTGTTGTTTTGTATATACATCCAAGCTTTACCTGTGTGCTTGTGAGTTGTTTAACATTTCACACCTTATAATGTATGCTATTTTTTGGAAGATTATGATAGTTTGCTGCTGATGTTATAATTTTCCTATTAACTCGATTGGTTTGGAAACAAAAAAAGCATAGGTTTTATACCAATAAATAAGGATGTAAGAGAGCCAATATGATGCAACTATGCAATTTATTTGTGATATCTATATACGATTCAAAGAGAAAGAAGTATCTATGACATCTGTTTGTTGTGATATTTAGATAAGTAAAACATGATATTTTTCCTTGTAATATATATACTTATAAAAGGTTTTAATAATATGCGTTGATTTATTTGTATAGTGAGCAAAGACTTAAATAAAGCTATGTGGTGTGTCTATTGGTGGAAGAGTAGTTCCCTTACAGTCAAGTATTAAAGATTAGATCTACACATAGTAATTGTTTTTCCTCAAAATTTTTAGTTTAAGTTTAAAATTTAGGCTGATATGTCACTATGTCAAAAGGTCAAAATTTGGTTTTTTATAGCATATATTCAGTTAGATTGTGGAGTCAACTTTAGGTGACCAGCACAGAGTTTGTGTGAAGAAACTAATGGGTCAAAATCGGATTTTGATGTAACGTAGATTTGTCTTTGACATGGAGAGTACCATCACTTAAAGAAACTGTTTCAATTGTCTGGTTGCAGGAAAGAACTCAACTCCAACGAAAATTGCAGGTATACCATATATGTGTAGACACTAATTTTATGGAAAGCCTATTGCCTATGTGGTTTCTTTACATGAAAATTTTTTTTAATTGTTAAATGCGGCAAAATAAGTAGTCTAGATGGATATGTATTGCTTAACACAGAAAGGGAACAATTCGATTTATCGCGCCTGAATAACTAACATTCAATGTGCAAGTCCAACGGCGAGCCGCAAACCCCCGCCCCCCCCCCCCCCCCCCCCCCCACAACATCCCATGTCTGGGATGTTTTTAAAACAAGTCTATGAACTCCATATAATCTCCGTGTATGAGTGTTAGCTTTGTTCAATGGTAATTCTTTAACTATATGTTCCTATAAGTTTTAGGAGTGGGTGATTTTATTTTGCTTAGTATTACATATGCGTGCTGCTATTGTTGCTTTGGAAGGTGTCAACAAGTGCTCATCTATCGGTACATTACTAACTTGTGTTTGTCAATTAGTTTACGACTACTTTTCTTCATATCAATTCCATTCAGTTATGTTGTATTTTTTTAATTGAAATTGGGAAATAGCTAAAGAGTTTGATGAAATGTTAATTCTGTGATTTTAGCTATGAATGGGTCGAAAGCATATGGAAGAAGTTCTAACCAAATAAAATTTTGGTCCTTTTTTCTATAGCGTGCTTGAACTAATATATGTTTTTATTTTTATTTTTTGATCAACTCTTCATAAATTATTTTTCTAACATGCATAATTTCCTTTTCAACTTTCAGTCATTGGGATGAATATCTTACAAGGATTCCATAAACAAAACGTAAATAGTGGATGTAATTTATGCCTATTTAGTTTTTACTCATATACTTTACTAATCTTGCTTTCAGTTTGTTTTGCAGGCCTTTCTAAGTCAAGCTATAATTTGACAAACATTCTAACTTACACAATATATCAGGTAATTATTAAAAATGTTAATGATGACTATCAGTTGCATTTCTACTTCTGACGCCAACTATAGAATATTGTACAACTGAGACATGTTTTTTTAATGCAACATAGGTATCCAAGAAGCAATGGTTTGTTGGTTTGTGGTGTTTGTGATACTTTCTTACTGGATTTTTGCTAAGTTTTTTTTTTTTTTTTTTTTTTTTTTTTTTTTTTTTTTTTTTTTTGTAAATACAAGACTTTTGTCTCTCAATGTGTGTTTGTTGCTAATGATGTATTTAGTTGATCGAATAATGCTCCTTTTAATTATACATGGGTCACTTTAGATAATGTTCCTTCCAATAAACGGGTCAAATAAGGTAATAGTCGGTTAAAATGTTGTTTTAGTGGTGTAGGTTCATGTTTGTTTGCTTATAAATTGGTCGATTTGGGTAATGTTCAACTTTTCCAATGGGTCAAAGGGTAAAATTCGCCAGTAGCGTGTTTATGGTGGTTTGATTAGAGTGATGTGCCTTTTACTTATACATAGGCCATAGGTGAATTGGGGCGATCTTCCTTTTTCTTAACGGGTCGATTTGGGTAATGTTTGCCTTTTCAAATGTATCAAATAGAATAAAATGTGCTCAAAGCTTTTTTAGCGGGTCGATCTGGGTAATGCTCATCTTCTCAGACGTGTCAAATTAAATTGTGAAATATGGATGGTAGTTAGTTTCTTATTTTTATTTTTTTTCTTATTGTTGAAGATGCTCTAAGTCTATTTTTAACACATACCATTTAAGTCGTTTTATTCAGGAATACAATTTATTAGCCTAATAATATTGCTTTAATATAATGCTTGATCTATCTAAATTTTTGTGCAAAACAGAATGCTTACATTTATTTTCCACTAGGAACCTTTAAATGCCATGAAATTAGGAGAAACCTATTCGTTGTTGAATTTTGATTTTGGTAAGACTGAATGGTTATTTGAGTTACAAGTCTTATTATCCTTACCATCTTTTTAATGATGTAGGACCATTTTCTGAATAATAATTCAGTTCAAGTCAGTCTAATTGTAGAGAGTTATAAGTCGGTGATTCAGATAATAATGATTCACAAAGATGGTAGCGTTACGAACCAAGCAGCAAATGTTATGTACAAAGAAATATTTGGAGATTTATGAATAAATTTAATCGTAGCAAACGCTCATGTGATGGTTGCCACATTAGTCAAATTGGTTACGACTACTAGAGGCAAAATCCGTAAGGCCAAGGATGAATTCTGGGATTAGATCAAGAAATATTTGTTATTCACAATGTTGACCTATCAGTTTACGAACCAAGAAATATTTGGTCGATGTATCAATCATTGCGTTACATTAAAATAAATTATGTGAAATCAAAGTTTAGTTGGTCGATATATCAATCATTGCGTTATATTAAAAGCCTTATATGATATTTTTGCACTTAACCAGAATCCATACAAATTGTATAACCTAACAAAAATAAGTAAAACAACTTGCAAACTACAATATTGTTAACATTGTTAACCGACTTTCATTTTGATATTACGACTTTCCTTTAATCAATTGTCACTAAACGATAATCATCATCTTGATTTCAATAAGTGTGCTAATTTTAATATGTCAATAATAATTTGTATATAATGGGTAAGGCAATTTCAGATGCAAATTATTTTCATGTCATTGATTTGAATGATTGATTATGATTTTGATGTTATTTATTAAGAATTTTAATTGTTAAGTACTATATTTACACAGTTTAAATAATGACGTTTTTTGGCGGCATTTTGTAACCTGTCAAAAGTTGCCTAAAATGTATGTACAATGGGTCCTTTTGGCTACATGTTGAAATGGGTTTGGGGTTGATCCTTTTGGTGTCTATTTTTTTAATAAAATATAGGAAATTTATATTACAGCATGTGACATTGGACCCATTTTCTTATTAGTTGTTTTTTAGCTATGTAATCGGTTTGAACCATTGGAAAGATAACATGTAAAATTTAAGCTACCCATTCAAGTAAGTGGGTTAAGGATTGTTTCTTGATTTACTTATCACCGTATCCATATATTTACAACAACTATATTTTATGTAGAACACAAATATGGAATACAATGGTGGAGGTTTTCATAAATTATTGGAAATGAGCTGCACTCCGATGATCATGATGACAATGATAACAATTTTGAAGGTGAAAAATCAGCTATCAATAAGCAAGACTTGGAAGATTTTGATTGAAGTAATGAAAATGGACCATTGGTTGAAGTTCGTTAAGCCCAACTAATTGATAAGTGTTCTATGTTTAAGCTTAGTTATGATTAGAATATAGATATTACCCAAATGATGTAATGTGTAATATTGGTTGAAGTTCGTTAAGCCCCAACTAAATGATAAGTGTTATATGCTTAAGCTTAGTTATGATTATAATATAGATATTACCCAAATGACGTAATGTGTGATATTGTGATAGTATGATATGTAGTTTGCAGTTGTCAAATTAAACTTTAGTTACTCGATATATCCATCATTTTGTTACATTAAACTGTTAGATGACATTTTGCATTTAACATCAAAATTCATACATATTGCATCATCAAACATTTAGTAACCAAATCAAATTGCATAATACAATTCTTATTTTCCTACTTTTTTTTCATTTTACTTTCGGGTGAACCGTGGGTCCCCACGGGACTCTAACCTAGTATATATTATGACTAGGTAAGCAGCCGGTCTATAACATATGTTGAATAAATTTAATTTTATATTAAGTAATAATAATATTATATCTTTAAAAACTCTTGTAATTCATAGGCTGAAAAAATTCATGTACTACACATGTTTAATAAATTTAACTTTTGTTCACTTTAATAATAGGCTAGATAATATGTAATACATAGAGTTGGATCAATAAAATAGTACATACTTTTTAATAAGAGAAAAAAATAATAATTGAGAAAATAAATAAGAAATGAATGAAAAACTATGATTTAATAGAATAAGAAACGAAAAAAATGATTAATATTATTGTTTAATATTTAATGAGAGAAGAAGGAGAAAAATATGATTTAAAATTATTACTTAATAGGAGATAAAGATAAAAAAATGAGTAGGCAAATAATAATAATAACAATAACAATAATAATACTAATAATAATAATAATAATAATAATAATAATAATAATAATAATAATAATAATCTATAATGCATTATAAAGGAGGAGTGATGTACAAGATAGTAATTTTGTATATCATCCAACTATTATAGCAACATGTACAAGTAAATTAAGCTTATTCACAAGGGTATAATTGGAACTTTTGGTAACATTAAGACACTTGCAAGGATATCTATGTAATTTTACTATGATCTCCTACCTCACATCCTCAAAACATATTACATCCCTACCCTCACATTTATATTATTAGATTAGATAGTTAGATTGAAACGCCTGTTCTTCTTGCCCTCCCTGTCCCTTCTTACCCTTCCATCCATGCCCTTATCCATGCTAATCGACCCCCTTTCAATTCTCCCATTCAATTTCTGTAATTACATACATTCGTTTCAGACTCTTCCTCTTCTTCCCCCTAAATCTAATTACTATTTCCTTTCTTCCCCCTTTCAATGCAGAATCTTGGAGACCCTTTGTTGGGGACACATAATTCGATCACAAACATTTTTGTGAAGGGTGTACAAAAGGGTTGAGAGAGAGAGAGAGAGAGAGAGAGAGAGAGAGAGAGAGAGCTAAACGAAGATAGTGAACGGTAGTCCCAGATGTGTGATGAACCTGAATCCTATAATCATTCTTCGAGTTCAAAACCTGGTAAGAATCGTATCACATTGTGATTAACTGTTATTACCCCTAATCAATCTTCTGAATGATTTCATCATTCAGTATTTCACCCCTTTCACATTTCTTGGTTCTTTAATTGCAGTTATTTGTTGGGTCATTCGGATTCTTATGCCTAATTTCCCCCTGCTTACATATTCATTGTGCAGAATTTGCCGCATTTATTTCTCACCAATTGGTGTTAAACGGTATGTGTTTTTCTTGCCCTTATTTCTCGCCAATACATGCCCTTACTTAATTTGCCGCATTTATTTCTCGCCAATTGTGCAGAATTTGCCACATTTATTTCTCGCCAATTGTGCAGAATTTGCCGCATTTATTTCTCGCCAATACATGCCCTTACTTAATTTTGTATTGTGCCGATTAGGGCTCTGTTTTCCTTTTTTATTTTTCTTCCCTACCTGGGATTTAGTCTTTCAATTGGTGGATCTGGTCAAAATTTTGTGTTACAATTGGGGCATAGTTAGAGGGGCAAAGCTATCTTTAATAGTTGAACCAGAGCTACAAAGGTACATAGTTCTTCCTAAAGGTGACAAATTTTGTCTTCCTTTTTTATCTAATGAATACTTATAAGATTATAGAAACTATAATGTCCAAATAATAATCTAGTTTTGTGAATAAAATGAGTATTGATGGTTTAAATCATTTGAGATGGGTGATAAATGACCGTGTGACATGGTCAACCATTTGACCCGTTTTCTTATTGCTTATGTTTCATAAACTTGCTTTATAGCATTGGCTTGAAGCAGTAACTCTTTACGTTCTTAATTACTTGAAGTTGAAGTTTCTTTTTAGAATTTGATTTTAGTGATATAATACCACTTCTTTACGAAACAGATTGATCCCCGATATCGCTACGGATACAATCTTCATATTTATTATGTCAAATGGCTTCATTGCCAAACAGATTTTAGTGATATAAAACCACTTGAAGAATGATTTTTTGGTATGCGTTAAATTGGGTTGGATTGCTCTTCTTTATATGTCTTTTCTTGGATAAGAAACCTTAATATGGCAACAGGCACGGAAGCTTTTAGCAAAATTTAAAAAAGTTAGCCATGCAGACCATTAGTTTGGTGGAAAGTATAACACAAATTAACTCGTTTACCAATAAATGGGTTGAATGGATAAAAGGTTAAAAACCCGGGATGGGTCGTACTTCGTAATATGCACCATAATTAAATATGATATTACTCGGAACACCCGCTGCAACGCGCGAGCATTCCTACTAGTAATTAAAAAAACCTTACATGTCTCCAAAGATTGTAATTTATTATATTCTAAAAGTAATAAATAAAATTATTATTGGTTAATGAATACCATCAAGACCATGGAAGTAATTATTCTTTTAGTGTGATTATAATTATCCTGATCATGTGGCCTAGTGGTAAAAGGGTCGGTTCTCTTTTTGGGGGAGCCGGGTACGATTCCTACGGGAGACATGTGATGGATACCACCACCCTTGTGGTGGGGTAGGTGGTTGAGAAGTGATGGAGAGACCCTTGACCCTTGTGGTCATGGGTTCGACTCCTGATCCCTCCAGGTTTTACCGGTTCACTACCGTCATGCCTTCGGGCGGGTTTGTGGGCCGGATTTTCCCTGGAACAGGAGACGGGTGGGCCGAAGGGCTCTGTCTGTACGGACTAGAGGCCGTCTGGGGCCCCTTTCAGCCATTGGGGGCCGCGTACAGAGTACCCGGCAATACTTTAGTTGATCGTTCAAAAAAAAAAAGTGTGATTATAATTATTCTTTTTGTGTGAATATTTAATTATCAATAAAAGGTTTTAGGAAATGAAAGACCCGTGGACATGAAGTTAATCCATTTATCCAACACTAAATTATCAATGTCATAGTATTTTATTGTTGTTGCTAATACCGGTACTAATTACCCAACTCTAGATAATCGAAATTAAAAATATTGTTTAGGGATTGTCGGTACCACAATGAATCGAGTCGATATCTATCAAATTCTTGCGATATCGCAATAGGGAATCTCACTACATATTATATAATTGTATTTTTAATAACTAGAAATTCACCCCTTGCTTCGCGGCGGATCAAGGCTCTTTCAAATTGAGTGATATTACACACCGGAGCATATAACATGTGAAACGAAAACAGGTTACATTTAGGCATGATTTAAATATCCAATATATATCAATAGTACTATGTAAGTCCCGAATCCTTCCTAGATATCAAAAGTAATATATAACACGAAAATCAATTGTATTGTTGCTTCACCTTGCACACAATCTCTAGGATTGTTTAGTACAAGGTGGTGGCTATAGTATTACAAAATGTGAAGTCTAACTCTAAAATGAACTAGAACAAAACATTATATAGGGTCCACTAAGGCCTTGGCCCACATGGTCTAACCCAAGCCCAATAACTAAACTAAGCCCAATAATAATAAACTTGTTTGATAAAGACAAGCGTAAACCTAGGAATTGATTTTACTTAGTTTTAGTTTTGTAAATTTGTTATTTAAATTTTCAATTTTAAGCACAAATTTAGGGGGATATATACCCTAAGAAAAATATAAAAACATTAAAAATTTAGAAAATGAGATTTCATGGTGTGAAAAAGAAGAAATGATAGTACATCAGCTGTTGAATTATCACACTTTAAAATCGAAAAGAAAATTAAATCGAGTGTGATCGCAGCTCCATTATATGATTTTATGGTCTTAAATCTTGTGTTGATAGATTGCCAAAGTCTGAGATTTCAAGTCTTTAAATTGTTGATACATCTGGGGATGTCCTGGCTGCCCTTCTGCTGCATCAAGATATATGCTGACCTAGGCACAGTCAGGACGTCTTAAAAGAGCAATAAGGAAATGCCAAAACCCATATTCTCAAAGAGAATTCAAGCTAAAGGCATAAATCAAAAGCCTAAAGCAATGATCATACCGAAAACTTGGTATTTTCCCTAACCCTGGTCGAGAATCCTTTGGTCTCTCTGTTGCATCCAGATATATGCAGACCTGATCACCAATGATCTTGACCTTGTAAAGCATACAAATGTCAGCAATGTACTCATCTGTTATGAAGAAGCTTTGTACATACCTTGATCGCGGGGGTATGTCATGATGTGGGACACACAATTATTTTAGTATAATACACGTTAAGAAATAAGAAAAACAAAGGACTTGAGGACGTGTGTGTATGTTTGTTTATGTGGTAAACTATGCTGGTAATCATCTTGGACTGCATTATGACACTTTAATAAGTTTATCAGAACAAATATACTAATTGTGTGTTATATTTTGACAAAGCTGATATAATCTTCTTGCACATGATTCTCACAAAAAAAAAAAAAAAAAAAAACTGTATTGTAAATAGTTTGAGTTTCATTTTACTTTGTTTTCTTTTATAAAAATTGACCATTCTTGAATATATGACTGATTCTTAAAGGGAATTTAGGTTTTGAGAATTTAAAATGAAAGTACACGCATGTAATTGGTGTATACTAGACACTTTGTGGAATAAATTGTTTGCTCACAAAATTATGAGAATCTGCAAAATTTGATACAAATCAAGAAAAAAGGGTTGATGAAGATAGAAAGAGTTCCCGTTGCTGACTAGCATGAATCACCTAAATGACAAGATGTACCCGATTCAGAAGAACCTGAAGTGAATCATCTTTTGACAATGAAAGTACAACTGAAGGAGTACCTGAAAAGTAGCTTGAAAGACAAGAGTGAGAAAGAAAAGAGTTAATGAGAATCCTCCTCTCACATTCTCTTTTAGCAAGATGTTCAAGCAAAAGCTGATGATAATCAAGTTGTAAGCTACCTCCAAGAGAAGACGAAAGAACCCAAGATTGGAAGATCAAGAACTGAAGTTTCTTCCTACTAATCCATGATAAAGATAGCATAAACCTAGGGGGATATTGTAAGGCCCAGAAATTGTATAGGTTTACGCTTGTCTTTATTAAGCAAGTTTATTATTATTGGGCTTAGTTTCGTTATTGGGCTTGGGTTAGGCCATGTGGGCCAAGGCTTTAGTGGACCCTATATAATGTTATGTTTAGTTCATTTTAGGGTTAAACATTAATAATTCACATTTTGTAATACTAGAGCCACCACCTTGTAACAGACAATCCTAGAGATTGTGTGCAAGGTGAAGCAGTAATACTATTGATTTTTGTGTTATATATCTTTTGTTCTTCACCATTCAATTGGTTTTCCGCATCCTTTGAGTGGTTTGAGTGATATCTAGGAAGGATCTTGGACTTACATACTAACTTACAAATTTTGTTATCATCGAATTCGGATAATAACAATACAAAATCGTCCGCGAATGGGGTACAAACAAACAGATGGTGAACACCCATCTCAAAAACATCGCCAAATATAAATATCTGTTAGGACACGTCACCAATCCTCTTATGGTCTATATCGCCACCTATTAACTTCAATCGCAAACTACATTTTATATGAGTATTGAGTTAAGGACATACTATAATTCATCTTGTATTGTTGTCAGCTTTGGTCAAGATATGTTTAAGTCTTAATATTATAATATTATAGCACATGTCAAACACTTGTTTTACCAAAGAAAACACCACACATGTTAAAGTGGGGAATATTCCAGAACCTATGATGACGCGTGGGGCTCGTTTTGTTAACAATATATATGTTTTCACAATAAAACGATCGGAAATCACGAAATTATACACTTTACAAAGTACACATAAAATACGTAGTAATTGTCACGTACACAAATAATGACCCAAAAATACAATACACACGGGTCCACAAGTCGGGTGAACAACTTGTATGGTAAACAAAAAGAACGTACAACTTACTATGTCCTTGATAATTATAGGATACCGGTTTTCAGGACAATAGCTATTCTATTTTCTGCTTCACTAGACTATATCTGCCGTTATCAGGTGAGTTTCACGGCCTCTTTTTACTGTTTTACATTTTTTTGGTGATAAACATGCTACATTTCTACTACATCACATTTTGGGTAATATTTTATCAGGACTACAATGTGAAACATGGGATATTCGGTTCATGAGCTCAACAGTCCTCGTACTTACATTTACACTGTAACCATTGGCTAACAGTAGCCATGGAACACTTAAATAGATATATTGGGTTGACACCCCCACTCTTGGTTAGTCACTCTAACCGGTTACATACAATAGAGTGTTAGTATTATACTATATATACGTTGTCTTTATTGTACAATGCGCGAGGCACAACAGTTAAGAGGTTTGGTTACGGGACTCGTGGTTTGCACAGTAATCATTAGCTTAGATAGCTATGAACTCACCGACATTATGTTGACAAACGTTTTATGCATGTTTTTCAGGTAATTGATCATGGAGGACGGGAATTTGAGAGAGGGATTTGAGTGCCCATCCTGTGGTATCATCACCTTCACCGGTCAAGATTTAATAACAATGGTCATGTTATGTTTTTGACATTTGGTCCAGTGTTTTCAGACAATATTACATTTATCTTAACTATGTAAGACTTAAATTTTCATTGGATGATATCTATTCTATTTACATCTTATGTGTTGCTCGAACCTTGTGCTTGAAAACCTTTCAAATCACATCCCCGTGTTTCTGCCTTGGCGGGGTGTGACAGTTTAGTCTAAAGATTCAAAACAAAGGTAAGTTGAATTAAAGATTAAAATCAATCAAAGGAAGCTCAAATTTGATATCCTTAGGATTTAAGAGAAAAATATATCTCTAACTCGGATACTTTGCTCAAGGAATACACCTCGAAAATCATCCCCCGTATCTTCCACATGTTTGTTTGATTGTTGTTGTCTAAGTTTCGTCCACCTATTGAGTGATGGTTTCTGTGAGGTGTTGTATAGCGCATGTTGATAGAACATCGAGTGAACGCAAAGTGATGATTTAGATTCCGTTACTAGTGAAAGTTGCATATGCGATGAGAATAGAGTGTAACGACACCGCCTTTCTCCTTGTACTACCGTGTATTATCCATTGCATCTTTATTGAAACACAAAAAAAAACCTTAAATAATTTAAAACAAATTGTAACTTTTTTAATATTTACCTAACTAAATAAGGATGCTCCACTCTTCCAGATTGTTATACTAAACTCAAAGAAACTGCATTTAGACATAGTTTTCAAATAAGAATTCATTCTGTTGGTATAGAATACAAGTATTGATAAGAAAACAAGAATGATCAAACTCAAAGGCTTTTCTTTATTGATTTGAATGTGAATCCTGCCTAAGAAATTAAGGTTGCACTTATATAGGCTGCATTACAATGTTAATAAACTGAAAATATCTAAACAACCACATCATACTAATTTAAACTAATAACGATAATCAAGCAATTGAGAAGCCTAGAAATCTGCATGATCAAATAAGGCCACGGGCATCAGAGTATTGAATCATATGTCAATACTCCCTTGATTCAAACTCTTGCACTCCTATCTTAAACCTGAAGTGGATAAACTTTTCAGCTCAACATGCTTTGCTTTACCATGCTGCCGAGGATTCTTTGACAAGTTTATTGCTGATTGACTGTCACACATAATAGTTGTAACTTTCTTTTGACATATGCCTGAATCTTCTAGGATTCGACTAATCCAAATTCTTTGACATGCTGAACATGTGGCTGCTATATTCTTAGCGTTAGTACTTGATAGAGCCATAGTGCCTTGCTTCTTATAACTCCAGGATACTGAACCATTACCGATTGCAAACACATGACCACTCACACTTTTTCAATCATCTACACAAGCTGCCCAGTCACTGTCAGTAATCCAAGCAGCTCAACCTAGTCACTTTTCTTGTACCAAATACCAAAGTGTGTAGTTCCAGCAATGTATCTGAGGACTCTTTTGGCAGCTCCAGCATGCACCTTTGATGGAGCTTGCATAAACCTTGAGATAACACCAACTGAATAGGCAAGATCGGGTCTTGTATGGGTCAAACATATAAGACCACCAACAATACTCTTGTATTTAGTTTCATCCACCTTGTCCTTTCCATCTCCAGTCTGAAACTTCTCATAGAGACTCTTGGGCACTTTTTCAATCTTACAGTCTTTCATTACAAATTTAGACAATAGATTCAGTGCATAGTGCTTCTGGGATATGAAAATGCCTTAAGGGCTTTGAATGACTTCAATTACCAGAAAGTATTGTAGTAGACCTAAATCTATCATCTCAAATTCAGTCTTCATGTTAACCTTGAATTCTTTAATCATCTCATCACTAGAATTAACACATATAATATCATTTACATAGAGACAAACATAAATGATATTAGATGCGTGATGTTTAACATACAAAGTTGGTTCATTCAAGCTCTTCTTATACCCATGCTTACTAAAATACCCATCTATCTTTTCAAACTATTTTCTTGGAGCCTACTTTACACCATATAAGGCTTTATGCAGCTTACAAACCTTGAACTCTTGATCTTTCACCTAAAATCCTTCTGGTTGCTCTACATAAATATCTTCTTCTAGTTCACCATTTTGAAAGGCTAACTTAATATCCATTTGATGGATTAGCCAACCCTTTTGAGCTGCAACTGCTAGAACTATTCGTATGGTTTCAAACCTTGCCACAGGGGCAAATGTCTCCTCATAATCCACTCCATATTTTTGAGAGTATCATTTGGCAACCAATCAAGCTTTGTGCTTAATTATCTGACCATCTGCTCAAATCTTGGTCTTAAATCACCACTTAAGACCAACAATGTTCTATCCTTCAGGTAATTTCATAAGCTGCCATGTATTATTCTTGTTGATTTCTTCTATTTCTTCTATCATTGCCACCTGCCATTCCTTCTTTCTTGCAGCATCTACATAAGTTACAGGATCTACCATAGTCAAAGCAAATTGATAAGTTAAGTAGTTTGAGGGCACCCTTTCAATTTCTTAAGTGTTGGCATATAAGTATGCCACAGTTCTGACTCTCAAAGGAGCAGATGAAGATGATCCTGCACTTGAACTTTCATTGACTTGACTTGAAGCTCCTTGTGAAGGAGTGGAGACAGGAGACATTGGGGACTCCATATCTGCTGAGCTACCAGCTTCATGATCTTCCTTAATAGCAAACTCTTCGAGGAAAGGAACTGCATAGATCCTTTCAAACACCTGCTTATCTAACCTGTGTATCTCCTGCTAATTTCAACTTTGATAGTCAATGATGGTTGTGTCTCCATGCCTTCTGGTTTCAAATTTCTTTGTGACTGGAATGAACAATATGGTAGGAAGTTCCATTTGATGAGTAGCCTATGAAGATCATCTTATTTGATCTGTCATTTAGCTTCCTTCTTCCAATACCCATGACATGCCTATATACAATATATGTCACAACCCGGCCACATGGGGCCTGGACGAAATTAAAGTTTGGTACAACATTCACGCAAATGCAAGCAACAACGGAAGCGGTATAGAAATAACTAATTTTATTAACATAATTTATACAATTTCATTAACTAAACTTGTCCGTGATCGTACTTGCGTGGTAATATCTATGGTTACTTGATCGTCTTCTGGTTTGTCCAATGGTTGTGACTCCGAGTTGCAATCATACATTCTTCATATCTTCAATGCTAGTACTTGAACACATGCTTAAAATGGTTTTGGGTCAACAATAATGTTGGTGAGTTCGTGTGTTTAGTTACATAGGCCCCCAAAAGTATTTTATCAAACCAGTTTCCGTTTTTATCATTTCAAAAACAAGTTTACGAGTTCTCACAACTCAAGTCATGGTTATGGTGTTACAATCCTACAAGCTGGCCACTCAACCCTTGGCACCTAGCCCATGCCTAACCATGCAAAGATGTAACAACAAAGTCTATGCCCGTTACTGTCATAGCTTCCCAACCTATGTCCTGCCTCATAGGTTCCCCAATGGCAAAATATATGCCGCAATGACCCGTCGGTCTCAGTGGGGGGTTTCCGGGTCTAGGTCGGACCACTGTGCGTGGGGGATTCCCTAAGTAGTACTACTCATATATTAAGTCGGCTATGTCCTAGAGTTAATGAGTGTCTGGTTTGGTCCCGCAGGTAATCACGCTCTGAAAAACTAACACCCATAACGTATAAACAATTGGAAGCATGCGTCACCACAAAACAGTTATAAAAGTAAAAAGAAGGGAGTTCACGAAGCTCACTTGTTTGCATAGCTCAATTATAAAAACCGGTGCTCAGTACCGTATACTGACATCCTCCTGGTTGGGCCCTATGTCGACATACATTATTATTAGTCTTTGGTTTCATTCGTAATGGTTACGTGTGGGGACGAGCACGAACGTATGGTTTGTTATTTATGTAGGTTTCCTTTTATATCCTTTGTCCAAAGTTTATGTCCGAGACTTAGTTGACGAGTCTATATCCTAAGTGTCACATGTTCAAATTAGTATCCGAAAGTCCGAGGCATTAGTCATAATGTTTACAAGACTCTATGCGTCAAGTGTTCAAGTCCAAGTGTCCGCTCGAGTCGTAGGCGTCTATGTCTCATTCTTTCATTCTAAGTCTAAAGTGTTCAATCTAAATAGTGTCTTAAGTTCTTATTGTCCAATGCATCGAGTCTTAAGGTCTCTAATATTAATAGTTCGCCTCTAGCTAATTTGTCCAAGTCTTAAGTCCCACTGAGGCGATTGTTCAAGTTATCTAAGTCACTTTACCATATGTCACTTTTTATTCCAATTATGTCCAAGACTCATTGTTTATCCTAACTTATGTCGATTACTACCAATATCAAGTTCCAAGCCGCAATGCTAAGGTTCTTAGTGTCAAGTTCAAATGTCCAATCTTTTGATGTCGGGTCTGTAACAATTATTCAAAGTCCTAAGTAACCTAATCCATATTACTAGTTCGAAGGTCCATGTTATCAAGTGTTTAACCCAATCTTTTCAATACTTATTAGTATGCACGTATATATGTTCGCCTTATGTCAGGTTCATTATGATACTCGTCAATGTCCCACACGCGATATAAATACACTATAAGTAATCATAGTTAATTAAGTTCGTCAAGTCTTAGGAGTCGGTTATACCTTTTGTTCGTTTTGTCCGATTGACTGATTGGTTGACCTGGTCAACCTTGTTGACCTTGGTTAACCCAGAATCTAAACACTCCCAATCCTCAGTCCCTTGACTCCCTGACCCAACCCCCGACATCAAGAACCAACCGCCATCACCGCCTGTGACCACCCTAACCATCACCAGTCACCACCGTGACCCCCACCACCATCACCAACCATTACTGACCCTCTGTAGCTCCCACACACCATCACCACAGTCATCCTCACCATTATCCCCAGCCAATCTCCCTGACCCGAAGTCCACACCCGCCACTGTTGGCCGCCTCAATAATCACCAACACCATCTTAATTACCATAACCAATCACCATAATATGTAGAAAAGAGGGGTTTTTACCTTGAGACCAGATTTGACTCCTCTTGTAATAATAATAATAATACTCAAGGTGGGGGTGTAGTGATCGTGAGGGTGTAGTTGTGGAGGTGAAGGTGCGGTTGCTGGAGCACCACCGCCGGTGGTAGCAGGAGCCTCTCTGGCTCCTCCTTTGATCTCTACCTCTCTCACTTCTGCTCTCTCCCTGGATGGTTGATGGTGGAGTGGTGTTGTTGGAGACCCGACAGCCGGAGCTCCGCCATAAGCGGCGGCGGGATCCCCTGGCTCCTCCTTCTCTCTCTCTAGCTCACACTCTTTCTCTCTCTCTATGTTTGGGTGTAATGTGAAAATGAGGTGCACAAATGTAATGTGTGTGTGTTTTATAAAGTTTAAAAGGGTGGGTGTCATCAAGAGGGGAGGACATGTGTCCTCTCCCTTGGTGACTCACCCAGTCCGCTCGGGTGCGGGTTTATGTTCGTTATCGCGTATTAACTCGGTCTCGAACATGTATTATAATAATATCATATATATTATTTGGTTCGGTTTTTAGTTCCGCACATTATCGACTAAATTAATATTTATTTTAGCTAACTTTTTATTATAACACGGTATTAGAACGCGAAAAATTTTTAGGAGTCTGTGCCGGGTTGTTACAATATAACCATGAACTTTCAAATTAGTAACATCAGGTTTTTCATTAGGCCATACTTGATAAGGGGTCCTTCCATCAATTGCTGTGGTTAGTGATCTATTGATCAAATACACAGATGTTGCCATAGCTTCTGCCCATAGATAGTTGGGTAGACATCTTTCTTTGAGTATACTCCTTGCCATGCCCATATCTGTCCAGTTCTTTCTCTCTAGCACTCAATTATGTTGGGGGCTATGAGGTTCTGATAATTCTATCCATAGTTGCAAAAGTCATCCGTTGTGACCGATTACTCGGCGAGTACTGGCTACAGGGTGGGTCACCGAGTATAGCCGAGTTGGCCGAATATTCCGAGTACTCCCCGCATAGGCCGATTCGACCCCTGAGTACTCGCCCGACTAGGCTGAGTACTCGTAACTCCCCAGTCGGCCGAGTTGGTAGCGCCTAGTGAGTTCTGCAACCTTGATTCTATCTATATGCCATTAGACTCATAAAGAGAGTTAAATTCTTTAGAACAGAACTCACCCCCTATCAGTTCTAAAAACCTTAATTGAGAAGTCACTTTGTTTCTCAACTAAGGCTTTAAAAACTTTGAATCTATCAAATGTATTAGACTTCTTTGACTGGAAATAGACCCAATACATGTGAGAAACATTATTAATGAGCAAGAAATAGAATAGACTATGACCCAAACTTGGTACTTGCATTGGACCACACAAATCAACATGTACCAGTTCCAATTTCTTTGTTGCTCTCCATGAAGAGTGCTTAAATGGCTGTCTGATTTGTTTGCCCAATATACAACCTTCACAAACACTTGCTCCTTTAACATTAGGCATACTTGTAACAATTTTCTTTTCATACAACCTTCTTAAATTTTCCAAGTGAATGTGTCCCTACCTTTTGTGCCACAACTAGATAGTTGCAGCCTGGTTGGGAGTGCTTATTTCAGCTTTGAAAACATCAAAGACAAACATATTGTTGCTGGAAACAGGTATCTGTATCCCTTCAAGCTCTTCATTATTGATTATACATTTACCATTCTCAAAATTCAGACCATATCCTTTCCTCATAAGTTGTTCTACACTCAGCAGATTGTATTCCAAAGTAGGTGCAAAATAAATATCAGTTAAAAATTTATAAGTACTTGGACCTATGTGAATATCCCTTCAAGCTCTTATTGCCATGTTGCACCTCTAATTTGAAGCTCTCATGCAATTCAGTGAAACTAGATTTGGTTCCAGTCATGTGGTTAGAGCATCCGGAATCTAAGAACCACAGATTGTTGAATTCAACTGGGGATGTAGTCTTAGTCATTAATGAGAATGGTGCCTCATAATGAGGAATCATTTCCATAAACAGGTGCTGATCTTCAGTATTTTTTATCTTGATCAGCAGTTTCAGCAACCAAGTTCACCTGTGCATTATCATTATACCAACAATCTTTAGACAAGTGACCATATTTCTTACATGTGTGGCATTGAGGCACTTTGCTTTTGCTAAATGACCTTCCTGTTCCTCTTCCTATAAAGCCACCACTTCCTCTTCCTCTTCCTCTAGATTCAAAGGATATATTGTCTTAAACAACTTGCAAGGCATGTTCTTCAGTGTTTTCAATCTTAGTCTTTTAGTTTAAGTATTGTTCTGTTTTGTTTAGTGCTCTGTGTAGGTAATTAAGTTGCATGCATCATACACATCATTCGGGCAAAACTTCATCATTAATTTACGATCCGGAAATTAAGAAGACAACTAGAAGAAACAGAGTAGTTCATCAAAGTAGACCAACACAAGTCATGAGCCATCACAGCAACTAAGATGACTAATCTCCAACTAACCAACCTAGCCCGATCCCACTACAACAAGACCCACTAGGCAATATGCCCCCATCACCATTTCAAATAGTACTACCTCCACAACCACTACCATTCCAACAATTTAACCTAGATCCAAATGCCGGTAGTTCTCGACAATTGTAGCGAGGTCGTCAAGAACTTGACGAGTGGGAGGAACACTATGAAAATTATTAAGCTTTCGAGGCCCCACAAAAACAACCCAATCGACCATTACACCTAAATCAACAACCATAACAAAACCAAAACCTAAGATCTCACAGTACTAGAGCAGCAGGTTCAGCATATGTAGATGACAGTATGTAGGGTACAACGGGCACTTTTAATGGAAGGGTTGCTGATTGGTATGGAGGAGTTGATGATGATGGGTATTATATGAACCATGAGAAGTTTGATTATGATAAGTATGATGAATTTGTTCCGCAATATTAGCAGAGAAATCAGAGAGGATTTGATCACAGGGGACAAAATTAAGGCCAAAGAGGGGGTCTTCGGAATCAACCACGAAACCAAGTAAAGGGAAATGGTTAGAGGCAGTACGTGGATGGAGTTCCTAGGGTAAATTACAAGCCTCCCGTACAAGGAGTTGGGAGCCACTTTATACCTATTGCTACAGAACATACTTCACCTATAGTACCACCACATCAGAACGGAATGAGCTTTGAGGTGAGACCACAATATTTGAACCATCTTCCGACTTTCTATGGCAAAGCAACAGAGGAACCATATCTGAATATTACAGAGTTTGTGAGTATTTGCAACACTATCGGGGGACACGAGTTTAGTCAGGACGAGGTGAGGTTAATGATGTTCCGGTTCACACTCAAGGATCAAGCTAGGATATGGTATCATTCATTGCCTCCTGGTAGCATTTACGCATAGTAGTAACTTCAGCAACAATTGTTGGAAGAATACTACATCATGACTCGTACCACTGAGGCCCAGGAGGCTATTAGAACCTTCCAACAACAGTCGTGTGAACCATTTCAGGAAGCTTTCACTAGGTTCAAGGAGTTACTAAGTAAATGCCCACACCATGATATGCCTATGTGGGAGCTAATTAAGCCATTCTATGACGGTTTACTACCTGAAGATGTTAGGGATCTGAATGCCAACAATAATAGTACGTTTTTGACTAACCATGAGGATGTGGATTGGGAATACATGGAGAGGTTAGCAGTGACATCAAAGAGGCAAGCTCATGCTAGTAGGAAAAGCCAAATAGGTGTAGCTAGGAGTGTTAATTCAGAGTCTGAAAAGAGAATATCAAGCTTAGAATGACAGATTGCATAGCTGACAGCCAATAGAAGTGCAGGAGGAGGGGATGGAGCAAAGGCAGCTAGTTCTTTTTCCGTTTGCTCCATTTGTGATGACTTGGGACACATGGATGTTGATTTTCTTATTCAGCAAGGAAAGACTGATGAAGTAAATCAAGTTTATGGATAGCGAAAGCCATATGATATGAATTCTAATTCATATTACCAAGGTTTGCGAAATCACCCTAATTTAGTTATAGTAATACTTCTAACCAGTTGAATCCTCCTTCATAGGTACCTAATCAAAGAAATCAGAGAGGATATTCAAGCCAAGGGAACTACAACAATCAAAGAAGTTATCAACAAGGATCGGGAAACAATCAAGAGAGTTCTCAAGACAACTGGAGAAGTGAAGGCAATCAACAAGGTGGATCTTCAGGACAGGATGGATTAGTGAAAGAAATCAGGAAGGACAACGAAATTTGAGACAAGGAGTACAAGGCAGTTGCAAAGAAAGTTGGTCAGCTTGCTGAAGAGTTGTCCACTATGCGTTAAGATCCAAGTAAGTTACCGAGCACCACCCTAGTGAATCCTTCACATTAATCATCTAGCTCGAGGAATGGCAAGAATGCAGAGATTAACTAGGTAAGTATTTTTCGCTCAAGTAAAGTTTATGATAATAAAGTAGTTGCTCCACCACCATTTGTAGAAGGTGTGGTGGAAGATGTTAGTGATGATGACGAGGGGGAATCTGTTAAAGCACATGTTAACCCTAAAAAGACTAAAAGAGTAACTTTTTCTGAATCACCAAATAGGGTATTAGAAAAGAACATCGAGGCTAAGGAAAACGATGTGGAAGTTTTTACCATCCCGTTTCCTGCAACTTTGGTCCCACCAGAAACAAAGATAAAAAGAAGAACCCCAAAACAGGTGGAGATGTGGGAAATTTTTAAGCAAGTAAAAATCAACTTACCTTGGATGCCATTAAACATATTCCCACCTATGCTAAGTATCTGAAGGAGTTATGTATCCAAAAACGGCAAAACAAAGTTCCAAAGAAGATTGATTTTTCAGAAAGTGTGAGTGCCGTTTTATCGGGTATACTTCCTCCTAAGCTTAGGGATCCAGGACAGGAACTCCTTTGATACCCATTCAAGTGGGTGAGTTTAGAATAGACCGAGCTTTACTAGATCTCGGAGCTCATGTTAGCATCTTACGGAGAAGTTTATACGACTAGTATGATTTTGGGCCCCTATAGAAAGCCGACACCATTGTGGTGTTGGTTGATTTGAACTTGAAACTTCCCCGGGGAATAGTGTATGATGTCATTTTCAAAGGCGAGGATTTTTACTACCCAGTTGATTTTTTAGTGTTGGATTGTGTTGCTTCAGACACAACTAAACAACCTAATGTGATACTTGGTAGACTGTTTTTAGCAACTGTAAATGCTTTAATTGATTGTAGAAACGGGATAGTTGACATTTCATTTCGAAATAGAAAAGTTGGGTTGAGTGTTTTTTTCCCATACATCTAATTGTTTGGTTAGTGATGAATGCATTATGGCAGACATTATTGATACGTGTCACCTCATGTAAGTGAGGAGGATGCAACAGAGACATGTTTTGTTTGTGACAGGAAAGATGCTAAATACAGGGAAGTTTTAAAAGAGATGGAGAACGAGTTGGAGGTGATGGCAGTCAAAGAAGGTAAACCCACTTTGACACATCAGGTGGAAAGCCTACCCGAGCACATTGACACACAACTAAGGCCATCATTGGAGTCACCTCCATAGTTGGAGTTGAAGGAACTACCAAAGCATCTGAAATATGCTTTTGTAGGAGATAATAAAACTCTCCATGTTATTATTGCATCTAACTTGTCTGATGTACAGGAGAAAGCATTGATGGTAGCATTGCGGACTTGAAGGGAACCAGTCCATCCATTATGATGCATAGGATCATTACTGAAGACGGTGCAAAGCCAGCTAGAGATGCTTAGAGAAGGTTGAACCCTAATATGCAGAAAGTTGTGAAAAAGGAGGTCTTGAAGTGGCTCGATGTAGGTATTGTCTACCCTATTTCAGATAGTGAATGGGTGAGCCCGATACAGACAGTGCCCAAGAAATCAGGTATATAGATTGTTACAGGTGAGGACGGTGAGCAAATTGCTACCCGGCCCGTGACCGAGTGGCATATTTGCATTGATTATAGGAAGTTGAATGGTATAACTTTCAAATATCACTTTCCATTACCTTTTGTTGATCAGATAGTTGAAAACTCATAGGTTAGAAATTTTACTACTTTCTAGATGGATATTCAGGATATAACCAGATTGCTATACATCCCGAGGATCAACAAAAGACTACGTTCATATGTCCATATGGTACTTTCGCATTCAGGTGGATGCCATTCGGTCTATGTAATGCCCCGGCCACCTTTCAAAGTTTTGTAAAGATGTGTTGAAACAAATCTTGATTTAATTTGGGAGAAGAGCCATTTTATGGTTTAGGAAGCGAATGTGTTGGGACATATAATCTCACGTAGTGTAATTGAGGTGGACCATGCAAAAATTCAAGTAATTTCGACTTTACCTCCACCTACAAATGTTAAAGGCGTCCATTCCTTTCTTGGACACATTAGGTTTTATAGATAGTTCATAGAAGGGTTTTCTGTTATTACTAAACTACTATGTAACCTTTTATTTAAAGATGTCCTTTTTTTTGATGATGAATGTTTGAAAGCTTTTACCACCTTAAAAGAAAAATTAATTGAGGCTCCTGTTTTACTATCACCAGATTGGTCCATCATTTTTGAAATAATGTGTGATGCTAGTGATTATGCGGTTGGGGCGGTTTTTAGACAACGGGTGGATAAAAAGCTAGTGGCTATTTACTATGCAAGCAAAACTCTTTATGATGCTAAGTTAAACTATACCACCACCGAGAAAGAGTTGCTTCCAGTTGTTTATGCATTGGATAAATTTAGATCTTATCTGTGGGGTAGTAAAGTCATTGTTTATTCTGTCCATAGTGTTGTTAAGTACCTCATGGAAAAGAAGGACGCTAAGCCAAGGTTGATTCGTTGGATTATACTGTAGCAAGAATTCGTCCTTGAGATTCGTGACAAGAAGGGGAGTGAGAACGTCGCAGCCGACCATTTGTCATGAGTGGTGCATGAAAAAATAGCACCGGAAGTGGAAATTAATTACATGTTTCCAAATAAGCAATTATTATCTAGTTCCACTAACCCTGGTATGATGATTTTGGTAATTATGTAGTTACAGGATCCAGTCCAGAGCACTGGTCAAAGAGGAAAAAGTAGCATTTTTTGGCCCAACCAAAGTATTACATATGGGATGACCCATATCTTTTCAAAGTTGTAGCAGACCAGATCATTCGAAGATGTGTAACGGATGATGAAATTCAACGTGTTTTGGGAATGTTGCATATATCAACTTGTGGTGGCCATTTCATTGGTCAAAAGACGGGCCACAAAGTGCTTTCATGCGGTCTTTGCTGGCCCACTATTTTCAATGATGCCTTTGAATTTGCTAAGAATTGTTAGAAATGTCAACAGATAGGTAACATCTCAAAAAGGAATGAGAAGCCTATGCAGCCGATTCTAGTTGTCGACATCTTTGATTTTTGGGGAATCGACTTTATTGGCATGTTCCCGAATTTATTCAGTAACTTGTACATCTTAGTGGCACTGGATTATGTATCCAAATGGATTTAGGCCATTGCCACCTAGACGAATGATCACAAAGTGGTGTGCAAGTTTGTCCAAAGTAACTTCTTTACTTGCTTTGGAATTCCTCGTGTGATCATTAGTGATGGGGGGTCTCATTTTAAAAACTTTTACCTTGGCAAACTTCTCAAAAATTATGGTTTAGACCACCGCATTGCGAAACCGTATCACCATCAAACGAGTGGGCAAGTCGAGGTGTCCAACAGGTAAATCAAAGAAATTTTACAGAAAACTGTTCGACCCGACCGCAAGGACTGGTCCACTAAATTGGATGACACTTTGTGGGCGTATCACACTTCTTACAAAACACCACCTGGAACCACACCTTATCGGTTAGTCTACGGGAAGGTCAACATGGATTATGATGTTGCAGGAAAGGCAAGGAAGTTGGCATTGGGAGAGCTAGAAGAGCTGAGAGATGAGGCTTATGAGAGTGCAACAGCATACAAAGACAAAGTTAAGAAGGTGCATGTAAGTCCCGAAAAATATAAATCAGATATCAAGTAACTATCAATCGATGGCGGAATCAAAGATGATAGTGATTCAAGAAACAAACATTATATGATTGAATGATAATACTCAACTAGCATACGATTTCAAGGAATCGTCTGATACTAGAGAGAGTTTTCTTAGAAAATGTAAACCGCTAGTTACAAATTTACCACAAAACAACTTTAAATATGTGGAAGGTTTCTCAAATGGGCCAACATGGCCTTAGCCCTTCCACAGCCCAACCCACTAGTTAAAGCCCAACATACTAACTAAGAACTAATAACTGAGAACTAATTAGTTCTCGACCTAAACATCTTAAATAACCGAGAACCCAAGTGTTCTCGGTCCTAAATAGTAAAACACCTATATGGATCACCAATATGTATTTGATAGCGCCAGTCTCACTAATATGGACCCAACAGTGCATGATGTAAAGATCAGGTTGAAGAACATAGAGGTAGGTTATAAAGTCTGGTTGTACAATTCGAGGTTGAAGTTGTTCCCTGGAAAACTGAAGAGAAAATGGACTAGACCTTACTTGGTCACACGTGTTGGGAACTATGGAGATGTGGAGATTAAGGATTTTGATGATCATTTGAGGCAGGTGGTGAATAGGCATCGGTTGAAACCGTGCATTGAGCGGAATGACGTTAATGGATCGGACAAATAATCAGAGAGCTTTGCTTTAAGCACTATGACCCTTGATTCAGAATCAACATATGATGTGCCAAGAAATTGTCATGTTTTCCACACATAATTATCACCTATCTTATACTCGAAATTATGCTTTTTATCTCTGTTTTATCATGATTTATATCTTTTGTTGATAATTGCAGGATTAGAGGTCAGGAGGTGAAAAGAAGTGGAAACCAGCACAAAACAACACTAACAGACGAAGAATTGAAGACTTTGAAGCTCTGCCAGATGTGGCACGGCCGTGCTTTCGACCGTAAACTATCCCGGGTCAACAAGTCAACATTTCAAAGTCAACAAAGGCCAAAAGTCAGCTTCCAGACAGTGCACGGGCGTGCCACATCATCAAGCATGGCCGTGCCTTTTGAAACGTGTTCCCCAAGGCTTAAACTGACCAAAATTGACAAGATGGTTACACGTACTGGGTTGCATGGGCGTGCTCAAGACATAAGCACGGGCATGCTTGCCCTAAGTACAGACATCTTCTGCATAAAGGACTCTGCAACAGTACCTGCTGTTGAGCATGGGCGTGCCAGGACGTGAGCATGAGCATTCTTAAGCTGATTTGCCTATAAATAGAGGCCTCCACCCCACATTTTGAAGCATCCCTTCACCCATCCATTCCACCCAAATCTCTCTCACATTTCTGCCATATTGGTGGGGGGGGGGGGGGGTCTAGTAAGTGACCTTTGGAGCCTGAGATCACTCCATAAACACTACTTGAGTGAGAGCGTGAGAGAGATCACTGCAAATAATCCAAAAACACTCTTTAATCAATAAAACAACCACTACCATGTGTTCTTTAAACACCCAAACTAGAGTGCAAGTTGTAATGCCAATGATTGGCTAGGATATTAGAATGTTGCTAGGGTGAAGACTTCTTTGGTATGAATTATATAGCTTTTATGTGTTGAGTGGTGTTTGTGTTCTTGTCTAATTCTTTTTACTTAAAACTTTGTTTGATGAATTAACTAACAAATCACTTAGTATTTGGGCTTGTGGGTGTCTTGATAGGAAGTGGGAGGACTTATGAGTGTACCCATGGTGTGTAACAACCCATGCACTCGTAAGCTAACCTAATCCCGCGAGTAGTGATTAGCCCATTTGTGGGTAGAAATGCACACACTTAGTGGCTTAATCCTCTACTACAAAATATCTCACTTAGGGTCGGTACGGTCTTTATACTCGGTCCTGGTGATAAGCCAAGACTTGATTTTGTGACTTAGCTTCATTGTCTATGTGAAAGCTTTGGCACATGTCAAGAATTGGTGAACCCGTGTTGAAAGAAAACAGTCTTTGTTTTCTTTCATTATTGTATTGCCACACAATCAATAATATACCAATCTGAAAGATTAATTAATTTAAGTAGGAGATGCACGTGTTCTGGTTAGTCACGACTCACCTATGATATCAAGTGGTAGCTTGTTCGGTCATGCTCCGGCCACTGGCAAGTTGCCCATAAAAGTTTTGAGTAATTAGTTGTCTATATCGCAACACTGGGAGGTGGGTACTTTGGGGTTGGGACGTCACAATTTTAAGTCATCTTCCCCTCATTGTTGAGAGGTGAGCTTACCAGGTCAGGAGACCCTCAATTTAACAACAAGAACACAACTAGTTTTGCGAAAACGACCAGCTCTGGAGAATGCACCTTGCAACTTTAAGTTAAGCATAAGTGCGCAACTCGAATAAACCTCCTTTTTGGTAATTGATTTCTACTTTGGTCATTCTCGTTCCCTTTCTCTTTTTTCTATCTTTTACTTTTATTAAAAAGCAACTTAAGGCTGGGTAGGGGAAGTCGTGTCTTACGGTTCGATACTCGGTACTTGCTAGAGTCTATTCTACACTCGATAGGTACACCTGCCTATCGTGTGGGTTTAGAACGATAAAAAAATATCATTTTATTTTATAAATTTAAAACTTGAATAAGTGTCCTAATTTAAAAGTCCCAATTTAATTTTCTTTTTCATTGAGTCCTGACCTTTCCTTCGGGAAATTGTCAATATTAAGAAAAAGACGTTTAAGTGACTTAATCCACACGAAATCAGCATATAAGGTACAAGTCTGGCTAAAGACTAAAAAACTTAGCGCTATCGGGAGGCAGCCCGGAATTTTTGTACATAATATTGTATTTGTCTCTTTATGTTTTAACCACTTGCAAAGCTTGCTGAAATACGCTCGGTGTCTCACAAAAGTGTGGGGAAGTTTGCACCGCATACGTACGTTTTGTTTTTTAACCCGAATCGAAGTCGTGGGCAACTTTACCTTTTTTTAAGCAGGGTGGAGTGGGCGAGTAGAGACATTGAAAAAGGTTTTCGCAAGTAATTTTTTTCGAAGAATGGTCTATTGTAGGCTACGGGTCCCAACCGTAACCTACGGTTGGGAGAATGGTGTTATAGGCCGAAAAGGGGAACCTTGACCTACAGTTCAATACCGTAGGCTACGGTTAGCTTCAGCAAATCAAAAAGGGACCGAAACTTGGAACCTTAACTTGCGGTCTTATACCGTAGGATACGACGACTTTAGGCAAACTCAATATAGGCCGGGTTTAATCATGAATTGGGTACAATTTTAAAATTAAAACATCAAATGGATCGGACCCCACTTCTTTTTTACCCTATCTAAACATAAATCTCGGCCATAAACATCCAATTATCATCACCTACTCTTATCTTCTTCCCCAATTCTTCCATTACCCTAAAATTTCAATTCTTCATAACTTCATCAATCCTTCACCAAATCAAGTGTTTTTTTTAGTCTAACCTCATTAATTTTTCTATATCTATAAAAACCCTAATATATATTTTGTTAATTCGATCCGGTTTGTGAGATTTAGGGAGTTTTAAGTGACGATTTTGTGGATTTTCTTGGGTTATTCTTGCAAGACTCATTTTTTTCTTCTTATTATGTGTTATCATCAATCTAAGGTACGTTTCTACCCTCCTTTGCTATGTTCATTATTTGTTATTGTGCTATTGATTGTTACATGATGAACTAGTAGGTTTTTGGAAGGATGGTAGGTTAAAGGAACAAACTTTTGTGTGAAACCCTTAGCTGTGGAGTATGATTGGGGTTGATTAGGTGTATTATTATGAGGTTGCTACTAATCATCACTAAATATGAAGTTTTCAATATAAATGGGTAAAACAATGAACTTTGGATAATACATTGTAACAAAAAAGATCATGGAATTGGTATCTTTCAAAGATTTAAATGCTTTTTCATTATATTTGAATGACAATGGTGATTCATATGCAATAGACATTGCAATAAACAAGTGTAGGAAAGATTGTTGGGAAAGCACACTTGTTTATGAGTTGAATGATATATACTAACTTGAGTTGTTTGTTTAGTTGTGTGTGTAGAATGACAAAGTCGAATTTATTTGGCGAAAAAGGCAAAGGAAATGAACCTGAATCCTCATCAGCTGTCCAATCGGGTGCATCTAAAAAGCGGAAAATTACGGGGTTCGTAATTAGAGACACCCCAAGGCAAGAAGAGGAGGATGCAGGGTTTCATCAACCAAGAAACCCCAATACTGATATTCCATATGTGCCTAATTGGCCATTTGGTCCCATATCCAAGCAACCAGAACAAAATCAGCCCGAGTTATTCTATTGGAAGATGGGTGATTTGCATTCTATCAAGGAGAATATGTGTTTTGAAAAGGAGGTATTGAAAAATGACTTTCGGAAGTGGTGGTGGATTTTAAAGGTGAGAAGAATGGGAGAGTGTACATTAATAGTGTCATGCAATGGTTAAGCACCCTGAAGCGGGATGATGGTAGGAATCCCCAAGAAGCACTACCTTAACGGGGATAGTTGAAGGGAACCCCTGAGAAAGATTGCAAAGTTTGATTCAAAAGGGTACAATTGGTATCAATATGTCGAGGTGAACGATTACTGGAATCATCCTACCAGTTTAGTAAATGAGACTACAATGTATACCAAGCTGTTTGATCTAAGAAAGGGGGTAGAGTTTAAAAGAGACAATCTAAAGCCGATTGTGAAGGTGCTACTACAATTTGTTGTGAATAATGTAGCACTCATAACGGGGGATAAGGTGTCGGTCCGGAAGTGGGAAATCCCGATTCTGTATGCCATTATGACAGGGCAACTAAGACTGTCTTTTTGTCTGTTGGTTATTATGCACGTCTGGCAGGCATGGAATCAAAAGGGGAAGAAGTTAATCCCACACATCAGGTTATTGAGTGCATTATTGGAAAAGCACGACGCATTCGCAATTCCGGATCCATTATATGAGAAACCACATACTATTGTTTCTATTGAGGAGCTAGGTGGTGAGAAATGGAAGTACAAGAAGACAAATTTATGGCATAAGTTGAAAATGGCACTGTGTGAACAGGTGAAGGTTTTGTAGTGGGGGAAGGAACCACCTCGGCACTTGGTGAGATGACAGAGGGAAGCTGGGGTGAGAGTAGAAGAGGGGCCGAGTCATCCTCAAAGCTTGTGGCAACAATAGCAGTGCTCTTCCTCTTCTCGGAAGGATGTGCTTTAGGCTTTGGAGGAGGGATGGTCATCTTGGAGCTAGTAAGAGAAGTGATATTGACAGCCTTGGAGACCTCTTGGTTGAGATGATAAAAATAATATTAATGACTATTATCTGAATATAACATCCAAAGGATGTAGAAGGTAACTTACAAGACATAGTTTTGGCTTGGCTTGTGGATAGGCATTCTTCGATTTCAAAAGTCTTTGCTGGTAAAGGTTAATCTCTAACTTATTTAACCCAGATGAAAAAATCGTCCAAGGGAGGAGCATGCTTAACAAAAGAAGCACCTGTAAAACGAAATTTTGTCTAAATATCAGTTACATCCTCAGGATATATTTATAAAAATTATTTTTTAATGCTTTTACCACTTTCAACCCAAATTTAGGGATGTCATCTACATATGGGCTGGAATCCCTTCTAACAAAGAAAAACTTAGACTTCCAAGACCTTTCAGACTTAATGACATTATGCAGAAACGACTAGTGGACTTAGTAGAAATGTGTATGGATCTTCATCTAATTCGTTGACTGGTGTCACAATTAGGGATGAAGATATGTAGGCCAAGGTGATGAGTATGCAGCTGCGCGAGTACAGTGATTGGAATTTCTATTAGCAAAGCATTTATGACTAAAACTCTAGGATGGATGAACCTCGCAATAGGCAGCATTTGGAACTGATGGAACATAATAGGATGGTTGAGAGGATTCATCATATGGCCTCACAGTTGGAGTTGGACATGCGGGCGTATGATGAAAATCAGTACATGAGGCACATTGATTACTATGCTGGCTCTATATGGGGAGAATCCACCTTATGTGGATTACAACACATTGCCACCGTAAGAACTAGGCATGTCGAGGCTCCCATCACCCCAGGTTCATGGGTCGATGTGGTTGCCATAGGAGTATTTGGCGCCTCATTATCAGAGCTCCTATCCTTATCGACCACCTCCGTACGAGTATCCCCAATAGCTATAGCAACCACAACAGTCATCTTCATCATCTTAGCAGCAAGAAGATCGGGGTTTGGGATGCATCTTCGATATGACTGAGTTCTTTGGGTACCTGGGGGAGTATTATGGTGGACCACATGGCCCATTTTACAGATGAGCACCCCATATCTATCACGTTATATGTTTTTCCCTACTTTGTATAGTTTGTATTTTGTCTTTTATTTGCTTGTGTGCTTGTTTTTAGCATGTTTTGGTGTTTGGTTACTTTTAGGTATTAGTCTAGTGATTGAGGTTGAACATGTTGAGTGGTGAAGGACTAAAAAGCATCAAAAACACCATACATTGGAGACAATGTATCCCAAGTGTGGGGATGGGTGACCCTAGGATAGTTAGGGGGGGGGGGATACTTACATATTTGTGAGAAAATTGAGAAATCTTAAAATTTTGGGAAGAAAAACATGAATGGAAATTTTTTTATTCTTGCAAGATGTCACCTTTTTCACTTGATCAGGCATGAAAGCCATATTTTCAGTCGCTAACGAGTCCTTTGTCGAGTATAAAAAATGAGACCTTTGATCATGCTTATCCCTTTAATTTTTATGAGAGTTTTTCTGACAAGTGTTTTTATATAAATTGAAACGAGATGCCTAACTAGGGGTAACATGCTTGTAGGAATTGCATATGCTACATGTCGGCAACCCATATCCCTACTTTATGAGAATTTGAACCTGCTAGATTGATAGATGTTGATATATATATATATATATATATCATTCGTTGAGAGTAGGCCAAATGTTTCCTTGTTGCATAATTTGTATAATTTGATAAATGATGAGGTTGTAGACAGAACTTGCACATAGATGAGAAAGGCAAATTAGGAATCCTATTGTTATGTTTGAAACCATGTGATTTTGCTATGTTGACCCGTTTACCAAAATCACCCTTAGTAACCCATGTTGTTCCAATACCCTTTCGTTAGTTAAACAACCTATAAAGTTTCCCAAATTGACCCGTTAGAGTTTGTGTAATAAATTGATGACATCCATTGTGTTTGTGTTATGTTTATGTGTTTGAGTTATGTTAAGTTGTGACCAAAAAAAAAAAGAGAAAAAAAAATGAGAGAAAAAAATGGAAGTGTGTGTTATGGGTCAAATATGCCCAAAGTTGTGTGATTATTGTGATATTGTTTCTAGTGAATAAGGATAGTCATTCATTTGTGTTTAAACCTTTGTTATTGAACCAATTGTTAGCCAAATCGTTCCTACCTTTACCCTAAGCCCAATACCCGTAAGACCTTTTGATGTGTGTGTAGTTTACAACTTTTATGTGATTGTTATACAAACCTATGATAACAGGGTTGCATTCTTAGTGTCACATTCTTCCCTTATTTTTGGAATTTCGTCTGTGAAATCGAGGTGCCTTACTGGTTTTAGCAGTCTTTGGAAAAAGAGCGGGATACTTACGTCTCATCTGGTCTTCATGTCCCCATGTAAATTTGGGTCCGCATTTTGCATTCTATCTGACTTTGACAAGTTTGGTTCAACTCTTCTCAATTTCTGGTCTTTCTAATCAGTCACTTCGATTGGCTCCTCAATGAAGTGGAGTTGATCATCGATGTGAATCTCTTCGGGAGGAATGATCAAAGACTCATCAGATAAAAACTTCTTAAGATTGGATACGTGGAGTGTGTCATGAACACCACTGAGATCTTTAGGTAACTTGAGCTTGTATGCCACGGGTCCAATCCTAGCAAGCATTTGGAACAGACCTATGTATCGGAGATTGAGTTTCCCACGTTTACCAAACCGCGGTACACCCTTTCATGGTGAAACTTTTAAGAGTAACCTATCGCCAACCTAAAATTCGAGCGGTTTGAGAAGGTGATCAACATAGCTCTTTTGATGATCTTGAGCAGCTTTCAAATGATCACAGATTCGAAAGATCTTGTTGGTTGTTTCTTGAATTAGCTCGGGTCCAGTCAAATATTTGTCTCCAACTTCTGCCCAACACAAAAGAGATCTGCACTTACATCCATATAAGGCTTCAAACGAGACAGCCTTGATGCTAGTGTGATAGTTGTTGTTGTAGGAGAATTTAACCAGAGGTAGATGAGAGTCCCAATTTCCACCAAAATCGATTACGCAAGCATGGAACATTTCCTCCACGATTTGGATTGTCCCTTGCTCTGGCCATTAGATTATGGGTGATAGGCTGTGCTCATATCCAAACGAGATCCTAGTGCATCCGTTAGTGTTTTCCAGAATCGGGAAGTGAATCGACTGTCACAGTAAAAAATGATTAAGATAGGCATATATGCCTAGTCATAATCTCCTTGATATACAACTTGGCAAGTTTCTCCAACTTGTCAGTCTCCTTGATCGGCAAAAAATTTGCAGACTAGGTCAATCAGTCAACAATTACCCAAATCGGGTCATAACCATTGGACTCTTGGGTAACTTGGTGATGACATCCATGGAGATATGTTCCAATTTCCAAATGGTAATTTCGGGTTGCTAATGTACACCAGATGGCTTCTGATACTCGGCTTTGACCTTTGAACAGGTAAGGCATCGACTACCATATGTTGCGATTTCACCCTTAAGGTTGGGCCACCAATATAATTCCTTCACGTCTTTGTACATCTTGTCGGCTCCAGGGTGAACTGAGTACTTAGACTGGTGCGCCTCCTCAAGAACTAAATTGCGTAATCCTCCAAAACGTGGTACCCAGATTCGATTTGCAAACTACACCATGCCGTCAGATCTTGGTTCCAAAAGATCAACCATCTTGAACAAAGACTCATCCTTCAGATTCTCACCGTTAAGAGCTTCTTGTTGAGCTTCGCGAATATGAGTAGTGAGATTTATGAGAAACGTTAAACCAAGTGCGCTACACGCATGGTTTTGACTCGTTCCTTCCGGCTCAAGGCATCTGCCACAACGTTGGCCTTTCCCGTGTGGTATTTAATCTCATAATTATAGTTGTTTAGCAGTTCAACCCATCTGCACTGCCTCATGTTCAGATCCTTCTGGTTGAAGATGCGCTGCAAGCTTGTATGCGTATAGGATCGGCTAATCAACAAAGATTATGATCAAACAAGTTCAATTCAGGTGCAGAATCCCTGAATTGATCACAAAATGATAATAAAACTAGCAAAACACACAAATCATCATAAACACAATCATTTCATTCAATAACATAATCAATTACCCTTTGAAAAGCTTGTTTATAATGATATAACTTGATTACAGACTCAATAAAAACCCTAGGGAGAGACACACACTGGGAGGGAAACACAATGACCAAAAGCTAAACATTCAAAAATGAGTTTTCCTTATATAGACCTGCACATTCGCCCAAATAGCTTGGTCGAATGTGCAGGTTCGACCGTTCATCTAGGGCGAACTTGGACACATATATATACAAATCTACATTCGACCTCCCAGTTCCTCCTTCGACCGTCTGTTCTTCATTCAACCATTCTAAAATCCACCTTCGACCAGCCGATATCAACAAAACATAATAAGATCCGCAATTCAATAGCATTAGTCGCAATACGTGTATCTACAAACCCCCCCTCGACTATTGCTTGAATTGCTTCAGCCTTCGCTCTTCATCCATAGTCTTGTTTATCAATTTGATACGCAATAACGTCTTTTGTTCCTTCGTCATCACTGGTTCATGAGTTTGTTTCAGTTTCTTCTTTTCAACATTCTGAATCTTAACAAACTTCCCCAGCTTCTTGTCAAAATCACAACCCGCATTGACATCCCACGCAAAACATAAGAATACCACACGTTGTTATTTGGATGCCTGTTCACTGTCTTTCTCTTCACAATAAATCGGATTATAATATAGCATGATGATATCCTCGTGCAAGCAAATGATCAGCCACATTGGGTCAAAGATATGAATCTTCTTAAAATCCTTTGCACCATCCTTCAGAACAATAATAGCCTCTGCTGTCTTCCAGTCATAATACCACCACATAAAATCTTTTGAAAAGTGTTGTGGAATCTGCATCAAAGGAATATGCTTCAACACTTTTGGTGGTTTATACTTCAAAGTCACCTTGTGTAACCCCGTTATCTCATCCTTCTCCTTCTTATGAACTATCCTCTTAGGATACTGTGGGGTAAACACGTCCCATTTCGTCCTGCTCTCCCTCGCCATGCGATCTGCAAAGTACCCAACTAGATGGTTGTTTACTGATGCACCTGACATTTCATATCTGCAGATATCGCGAACAACCCAGTACGGTAGTGTCTTAATATCGTGGAATCTGTTGAAATACAGAATTCCTTTCTCCCATTTCACTGCGACACATTTAAGTTGTCTCAAGTACTTCCAACCGAGAGCTTTCCCTTTAAACAGTTCATTGTGGAATTTGTAAAAGCTACCTTGAACTTCAGTCTTTGGACGGTTAGCTTCTTTTTCTTTCAGCTTCCTCAACAATTCTTTTAAATCGTCAGATTGTTCAACATTTGGCTTTTGACAATCTGAATCTTTAAACACTTCCTCAACGAACTTCTTACTCTTTTCACGAGCAAGTTTCTCAGCCTGGCTCAACAATTCATCAGAAAATTCAGGAAATCCAGAATTTTTATCATTCTTAAGGTATTCTGGAAATTCCTCACTAGGTATCTGAGTGATTACCTGCCTCTTTCTCAGGTATATTAGGTATCTGATTCTCACTCATCAACTCCTCCAGAGATTTACCAACTTGTTTTGCCAGTCCTTCTAATATCTCTTTCGATACGGCTGCAGAAACTTCCTCGTCTTCTAGATCAGGATCATTATACTCCAACTCAAAACGCATATCGTTTGACTCAAATATTACTGGAAACCTACCAGTCATCTCTATCAGTCAACATCTGGCAATATAATTTCTTATCTTCTTCAGATAAGGCTCTTAATTTCTCCTTCCAGAAGATATTATCATCGTCAGTAGTGCCACCAGGAGCTTTCAAACTAGATTCTCCTGTGTCTTTTCCTGATCCTCTCTTTTCACACTTATACTTATCAGGATTGTCATCATCATCATCATCACTATCAAAACTAGCAGAGCTATTACCATCACCTGAACCACCATCATCACCATCATCTGTCTTCTTCTTTTTAGGAGCATAACCGGCATCCTCATTCAACTCATCATCATCATCTTCTTCTTCATGTGATGGTTCAAAATCAACTTGCTCCTCGTCACGTTCTTTATCTTCTTCACCAGCTTGTAGTTGTGGAGATTTAGAGTACAATTCCTTTATCAGATTATTCATACTCTTGTTGTCTGCTCTCAACTTCTTGTTCTCCTCTTTCATAGTGATGTACCTTCTGGTGTTTCTCTGCTCATGTAATAACAACTTCTTGTGTGAGCGATGGATTTTATCTAAAACAGGATTATACGATCATACAAGTCACAAATCTAGGTGCGGAAACCCTAGATCTGAACAAATTGATAAGATACAAATCACGACACAATCAAGATCATTTTCAATATCATTTTCATAGATTAACTTTCAATCAATAAGCATTTACAACTGTTTATGTTAATCTAGAATCACACAGATAATCTCTCAAAAACTCTCCTAAACCTGATCTGAACCTGGACACAAATGACAACTCTCTTACATAATCAAAAACTCAAAAACTATATATAGGCCCTGCACATTCGCCCCTTACAGATGGTCGAATGTGAGCATTTTCCACATTCGCCCACTGCAAGTGGTCGAATGTGTTCTTCAGTCCATGTCCATTCTACCTTCGTCCAGTTCAAATTCACCTTCGCCCATTCTTTTCTTTCTTCGCCCAGATTAGTCTACATTCGCCCCATACCAGTCACCTTCGGCTATCCATTAACATATGTTAATTATAGTATATCCAATCCTTAGTCGCAAAAACGCATCAACAAACTCCCCCTCGACTATTGATTGGATAGTTTTCTTTGATAGTCCATCGTCTTGTTCATCAGCTTGATTCTGAGCTGCTTCTTCTGCTCAGAAGTCATTGGCGGCTCGAATGTTTTCTTCACAGGCTTTGACACATTAGCAATCTTCACAGTCTTGCCAAGTTTACCCTCCAAGTTGCTTCCTGCATTTATATCGTATGCAAAACAAACTCCCACAACTTGAGTATACTTTCTCGCTTGAGCAAAGTCGTTAGGTTCATAGTAGATCGGATTGTAGAACAACATGATGATGTCTTCGAAAGTGCAATTGATCAGCCACATAGGATCAAATACATGAACATGCTTGTATTTATCCTTTCCATCCCTCAACACAATCACTGCTTCTGCCTTCCTCCAATCGTAATACCAAAATATGAAATCAGCACTAAAATGCTGTGGCATTGGCATCAACGGTATCTTTCTCATCACATTTGGTGCTTTATATATCAACGTCACACGCTTCATATTGGTTTGTGGATCAATATCCCTATGCTCTTTTCTACGGGGATATTGAGGCTTAAACCTGTTCCATCTTGTACGACTCTCCCAAACCAATTTGTCTGCGCACCAACCGACATGCGATCCATTTACCTCGGCTCCTGACATTTGAAATCTGCATAAGTCTCTCACCGCCCAGTACGGTAGAGTAAGCAAGTCACAGAATCTGTTGAAATACAGAATTCCGGTTTCCCATTTCGCAGCAATACACTTCAGTCTGCCTAAGTAAGTCCACCCGAGAGCTCTGCCTTTGAATTTGGCATTATGAAATCGATAGAAATTACCTTGAGCTTCAGGCTTAGGTCGGTTCTCATCCATCTCCTTCAACTTCTTCAGATAATTCTTCAACTCATCAGACTGGTTAGAAGAATCTTTCTTTTCATTACCAAACATCTTCTCAACAAACTCTTCGCTTCTTTTCTTTGCTTTCTGTTTCGCTGACTTATTTGGTATCTCTGTGAAGTCAGGAAATACTTCATTCTCATCTTCTTTTCTGAAATACTGGGGAAACTCTTCATGAGTAATATCTTCAATTTCAACTTCATTGTTTTCTGGAGTCTGCACATCATCTGAATGACTTCCCATATCCTTTTCAGGAATATCAGGAATCGATTCATCCATCATAAACTCCTCAAACGTCTTTCCTACCCTCTGTGCGAGACCATCTAGTATTTCTTTCGCCACAGATGCAGGTAGTTCCCCTTCTTCAAGATCTGGATCTTCATATTCCAGCTCATATCTCAAATCATCAGTCTGGAATATTTCAGCGAAGCATCCTGTGAACTCAATGGTCCACTCTCTCTTCTCTAACATATTCTTGTATATCTGTTTAGCATCATCAGACAAAGATCTCACCTTTTCGTTCCAGAAGATACTTTCATCCGAATCAACATTCCCACCTTTCTTCTTGGAACTCGATTCTCCAGTATCTTTCTTCTTCTGCGGTGTTCTCTTCTCATAACTATACTTAGAAGTATCATCTCCTCCATCATGATCACTTCCACTGCTAAACTCATCACCTTTCTTTTTCCCTGTACCTTCAGCATCATCATCATCATCATTGTTGTCATCATCATCATCATTGTCATCATCACTTTTATCCGATCCATCATCATCCTCATCATCATCATCTTCTTTCTCAGAATCAGAATATTCATAATCAACTTTCTGTTCATCTTCTTCTTCATCTTCTTCACCCTCTTTCAACTGGGGTGCTCTGCTATACAGCTCTTCAATTAAACCACAAAGGCGTTTGTTTTCCTTCTTCAATTCTTTGTTATCAGCCTTGATCAGTTTGATCTTGTTCTTGTTTCTATCACATCTTCTTTCAAGCTTCTCATTCTTTGCTTCTAACATTTGAATCTTATCATTTATCTCATCCTGATTCGATTTTGAAGCAACTACAATCTGGAGCATCTTCTCCTCATTCTGCTTGAACTTAGTGATCTCAGCTTGTTGAGCAATCAACATCTTCATCATGTCCTCCATCTTCTTATTAACCTGTTTCATAACATCATCATCTACAGTCACTTTCTTTGACTTTGATCTGGAGGACTCAACTTCAACAACTTTCTCCTTTTGAGGCTTCCTAAACATATCGAGCACTTTATCCATATCGATATTGAACTGATCGATTGGTAAAGTCTCTGCCTCTTTCCCTTTCTTCTGCTTCTTGGCAACTGGTGAAGATAGCTTAGAAGGTGTTCCAGCATCAGGTAATCTCTTTCCTTTCAACAACTGAGCCAACTCCTTCTCTCTCAGTTCTTTCACACTAGACTTCTTTGCCATAGTCTTTTGTTTCTTTGTCTTCTTTGGCAAATTCACAACTACTGTATCTCCAACACTCAGCTCAGCTAAATCAACACCTAAACCTTCATCTTCAACTGATTTCTTTCGTCTCTCAGCTTCTTCAATCGACTGATTCAAGGATTCAGACTCACCAACCATAGTGGCCTTACGTTTGGTGGTCCTCACGTTCTCTTCATCAGAATCCCACTGTTCATCAACCTCAGTCTCTTCCGAATCTACAGACTCTTCATCCACCAAACCCGATCCTTTCTTTGCCGTCGATTTCTTTCTAGCAGCCTGTTGCTTGGTGCTTCCCTGATCAATAGCCTTTCCCTTGCCCTTCCCTTTGGCTCCAGGATTGACTACTTGACGTTTCCGCTTAGTGCTTGAATCAGCATACACTAAGGGATCATCGTTATCTGAGTCACTCTCATCATGTCTTGCTTTGTTCTTGCCAGGATCAGTATAATCCGGACGAGCCAAAGCCCCAAACAACCTCCTGTTAGGTGGCTTCTCACTGTCAGCTACACCTTTGTAACCTTTCATCCTCATCAAGGTTCTAATATTCATGTGATCTTGACCTAGAATCATTGTCGGATCCTTCTTCAGCATTGGATACTTATAGTCAAAGATCATCATTAGAAACCTCGGATACAACATGAACTTCTTAAACTTTATACCCTTCAGCATCTCCAGCATGTGGTCAAGAATCATCCCAGACACATTAAATGGTTTGTTGAGTGTCAACGCAACCATTAATGAGCTCAAACTCCTTCTCATCACGTCATAACCACCACTCACACAACCAAAGACATGAATCAGAACATGTGCAAAGTACTTGTACTGCACTCCCAACTTCCCTTTATACATTGATCCGTCAGTGATTGGACCTTTGTATTTCATCCTTAAGAAGCACGCCTTCTGTTCTGTCCAAGATAACTCCCTGGGATCCTCACTGTCTTCGAGCTTAATCTGTAACGCCTCCCGAATGTCAGCTTCAGTCAAGAACATCTCCATCTCCTGAATCTTGCTCTTGATGATCGTCTGATTCTCCCAGTAGTCATACTTAGCGTTCTGGTAAAAATCTTCAATTATGTCTTTATAAATGATGGTTGGTGTGGCTAGAGCATGTACAATCCTGCTCCTCTTCAGAAAATCAATAATCCCAGTAAACTCCGTGTTCTTCTCCACGTCTCCTAGATACGCGCAACAGTTGTGCGATCGTTCGAAAGGCCAATTGCTCGGAGTAGATGTTTCAGCTACGGGGACTGGATCTTGGACTGTGATCTCTGCTGGAATCTCAACATTCACTGCTGGTGATTCAATATTCTCGGTTTGTTCAGCCATCTGCACATGAAAATCAATAAAACGCGTCAAAACACAAAAACGACAAAAATATAAAATTCTGGTCAAAAACTAATCTGCACGTTCGCCCGTTTAGAAGTGGCCGAATGTGAGATTTGGTGGTCGAAAGTGAAAGTATATGGACGAAAGTGAATATGATTTTGATAAAAAGTCACATTCGTCCGTTTTGTTATACATTCGTCCAAACCATTCCACTTTCGCCCGTTTTAAAACACCCGAATGTGAAAAATCTATCCCCAAAATTTAAAATTTTGCCATTTTTAGATTTAACCTGTAATTTTAATCCTAAAACGTACTAACATGTCCGACTAACAATCGTCTATTACCAATTTTATCAATTAATCATTTTACATAGGTTTTCAAGTGGAATTAGGGTTCTATGTGTTCAATCGATCAAAACTATCATCTAAACATGTTTTAATCCTAATTCCTTCAATAATCTCCCCCTAAAACCTATGTTAAATGATCGGCTATCAAAATCAAACAAGAAACAACATCAAAAATCCCTAGAACAGAAACCCTAGGTCCCGTTCTTTTATCAGTCAATTCTGATTTGTTATGTCGTCCATTACCTGCAAAATTAGGCTTAAAATGATGAGCAATGATCAGGGAACAAATCAAGGAAACATATAATGCACGAGCAACAAGGTCTGGTTAGGATGCAATTTTTGAAAAAATTTGTGAATGAGGAGTTCGAAGGTGACAGGTTTATTTATAGGTGTCCACATTCGCCCGTATGAAATGGTCGAATGTGGGTTAATTCCACATTCGCCCCTAGTTAAAGACCCGAATGTGAAACTGCTCCACCTTCGCCCCTATTTAAAGACCCGAAGGTGGATTGTGTACCCGGAAGTGGAAATTTCACCCGGAAGTGGAAATTCCACATTCGTCCATTTGCATACCGGTCGAATGAAATGATTTTTCCACATTCGACCCATTTAAGGGGCGAATGTGAAATGGAAAAATCTGAAAATTTCGCCAAATCACGAATTCGAATCCCGTTCAACATTTTTCAATCCGTTAAACTTCCAAAACTCAAATTTTCACATTTTGAATATTACAAAGTCCAGATTGTGTTATCAAATCTCAGAAATTGACCATCAAGCATCCCCGGATATCAAAAATAAAGCAGAAATGCAAATCTTTTGGATTTTCTGAAATTTTTATCAAAACACACCTAAAATCTTTTTGGATTTTGTAACTTTTTGACAATAAAAGTAAAATGCGACAAAGTAAAATGCATCAAAGTAAATGAAAACAGTAAACATTTTGTGATTTCCGGTAAGAGGATCGTATCAGTTTTCTGAGAAATCTGAACACAGCGTTGATCTGGTTCAATATTATCATTAGAAACAATATGTGACACTGCAATTGCTGATATTGTTGTCCACATAAGCTCACATGCAAACAATTACGCAATGCTTTAAAATGATACGAATTAGATGTATTAGACTAACACATTGTGGTTCCCACACACACGACATACTCCCGTATCAAGAAGTAATCTGCACAAAGACTCATTGTAAAGCGTGATTATGCTTTCGTCGTCTGTAATTGTACAAGATATAATGCATAGAGGTATACAGGTCAGCAAATTAATGCAGCAAAGTAACATATGCACCATACCAGGTTGAGGACTGATATTAATCATGATTTGCATCAATGATCAATACGATATTATAGATAATCTTTGATCATCATATAACATGGAAAGTACCTCAATTCGGTAACTTTAGGTTTTGGCATAAAGCTCTTTTATAAAGACATCCTGACTGATCTAGGTCCGTAATGACTTACAGCAGAAGATCAGATAGGCTATCCCCAGACAACTAATAACATAACGACCCTAAACCTCCGAGTTTTGTACAAACACCCTATCAAACGAAATTACGGTACTAAGACCATATGCCCATGAGGTGTTCATCCACAAACGCGTAGTTTGTTATGTTTGTATCACTAATGCACGCAATATATAGTCTACGAAGCCTATCAGCATATCACACGTAATCAACATACGTCGCATTAAACTATACAATTCTTTAGCCTGTGTCAGATCCCCACTGATGTACTATCATTTCCTCTTTTTATCCAGGAAATCATTTTGGATTTTTCTAATTTTTAGGTATTTTGAAAATTTTTCAATGTTTTTGGTTTTTCTGATAAAATGACTCCCCCTAAAATAAAGAACATATTTTTTGGGTTTTTAATTTTTCTGAAAAACAAAACAAAAATTTGGAAGAAACAATCCACTTGAAAGCATCAACTTCTTTGAGGATTAAACAACCCCCTCGAAAGCATCAACTTCTTTGAGGATTATGATAGTAAAGAGAAATTCCCAATTAGCAAAGAGAAATTCCCAATTAGCAAAAATTTAAAACTAAAACTAAAAACTAAAAATGATAAACCGAGGAGCCGATTAGTCCTGTTTTTCCTTTATATTGTTTACTTTCAAAAGATATTCAAATCGGGATCTGTCAAAAGCTTTTGTAAACAAATCTGCACGTTGGTAGTCAGTATGGATTTTGACCATGTCAATCAATTCCTTAGCGTAACAATCACGAATAAAATGATATTTAATCCGGATATGTTTCGCTTTAGAATGATTTTCAGTATTTTTAGTTAATGCAATTGCGGATTCGTTGTCACAGTGTATAGGGGTTTTAAGAAACTGCAAACCGTAATCGACCATCTGTTGTTGGATCCAAAGCACTTGCGAACAGCAACTCGAGGCTGAAATGTACTCGGCTTCACATGTAGACAGTGCGACGGAAGTTTGTTTCTTGCATTGCCAGGTAATTAACCTGCTTCCTAAAAACTGGCAACCGGCTGTTGTTGATTTGATGTCTTTGTCACAGCCGCCCCAATCTGCATCACTAAAAGCAATAAAATCAAAATCATCATCATTAGGGTACCAAAGTCCTTTTGATGGACAACCCTTCAGATATCGAAGGATACGCTTGACCGCCGTCAGATGACTTTGTTTCGGCTTCGATTGGTAGCGAGCACAGAGACACGTTGCATACATAATATCTGGTCGAGACGCTGTCAAATACATCAGAGATCCGATGATTGCTCTGTATGTAAATGGATCTGTCAGCTCCCCCTTAGCGTCCACTCCAATCCCGTGATTGGGTTGAATCGGGGTATCCATCGGCTTAGAGTCCTCCATCTGGAATCGGCTCAAGATGTCGGCTACATATTTCGTCTGGTGAATGAAGATCCCGTCGGGTCTTTGATCCACCTGTAAGCCGAGGAAAAACTGCATTTCTCCCATAGCGCTCATTTCGAACTTCTCCTGCATAACAGTTTCAAATTCCCTGCACAAGAGTTCGTTAGTTGAACCAAATATAATATCATCAACGTAAATCTGTACTAGAAGCAAGTCATCTCCCGTCTTCTTCGTAAAGAGGGTGCAATCGACGAGGCCGCGCTTGAATCCTTTGGAGATGAGGTATGTACTTAGCTCCTCGTACCACTGTCTTGGAGCCTGGTGCAAACCATATAAAGCTTTGTTCAGCACGTAGACCTTGTCCCGGTGGATTGGGTCCTCAAAGCCTGGTGGTTGCCCGACATAAACCTCCTCCTTGACTTTTCCGTACAAAAATGCGCTCTTGACGTCCATTTGATAGACTTTGAATTTCTTATACGAAGCAAACGCTAGGAACATCCGAATAGCTTCCATTCGTGCTACTGGTGCATAGATTTCATTGTAATCAATTCCTTCAATTTGATGGAAACCCTGCACAACCAATCTGGCTTTGTTCCTTACAATAACTCCATGATCATCCTTTTTGCACTTAAACACCCACTTAGTGCCAATCTTCTTTCTTCCCGGCGGCAAATCTGTGAGCGTCCAGACTCCTAATATAGAAAATGCGCTCTCCACCACGTATTTCTTCTTCTCTGATACCACTTTGTGAGCGATGGATTTTATCTAAAACAGGATTATACGATCATACAAGTCACAAATCTAGGTGCGGAAACCCTAGATCTGAACAAATTGATAAGATACAAATCACGACACAATCAAGATCATTTTCAATATCATTTTCATAGATTAACTTTCAATCAATAAGCATTTACAACTGTTTATGTTAATCTAGAATCACACAGATAATCTCTCAAAAACTCTCCTAAACCTGATCTGAACCTGGACACAAATGACAACTCTCTTACATAATCAAAAACTCAAAAACTATATATAGGCCCTGCACATTCGCCCCTTACAGATGGTCGAATGTGAGCATTTTCCACATTCGCCCACTGCAAGTGGTCGAATGTGTTCTTCAGTCCATGTCCATTCTACCTTCGTCCAGTTCAAATTCACCTTCGCCCATTCTTTTCTTTCTTCGCCCAGATTAGTCTACATTCGCCCCATACCAGTCACCTTCGGCTATCCATTAACATATGTTAATTATAGTATATCCAATCCTTAGTCGCAAAAACGCATCAACAAACTCCCCCTCGACTATTGATTGGATAGTTTTCTTTGATAGTCCATCGTCTTGTTCATCAGCTTGATTCTGAGCTGCTTCTTCTGCTCAGAAGTCATTGGCGGCTCGAATGTTTTCTTCACAGGCTTTGACACATTAGCAATCTTCACAGTCTTGCCAAGTTTACCCTCCAAGTTGCTTCCTGCATTTATATCGTATGCAAAACAAACTCCCACAACTTGAGTATACTTTCTCGCTTGAGCAAAGTCGTTAGGTTCATAGTAGATCGGATTGTAGAACAACATGATGATGTCTTCGAAAGTGCAATTGATCAGCCACATATGATCAAATACATGAACATGCTTGTATTTATCCTTTCCATCCCTCAACACAATCACTGCTTCTGCCTTCCTCCAATCGTAATACCAAAATATGAAATCAGCACTAAAATGCTGTGGCATTGGCATCAACGGTATCTTTCTCATCACATTTGGTGCTTTATATATCAACGTCACACGCTTCATATTGGTTTGTGGATCAATATCCCTATGCTCTTTTCTACGGGGATATTGAGGCTTAAACCTGTTCCATCTTGTACGACTCTCCCAAACCAATTTGTCTGCGCACCAACCGACATGCGATCCATTTACCTCGGCTCCTGACATTTGAAATCTGCATAAGTCTCTCACCGCCCAGTACGGTAGAGTAAGCAAGTCACAGAATCTGTTGAAATACAGAATTCCGGTTTCCCATTTCGCAGCAATACACTTCAGTCTGCCTAAGTAAGTCCACCCGAGAGCTCTGCCTTTGAATTTGGCATTATGAAATCGATAGAAATTACCTTGAGCTTCAGGCTTAGGTCGGTTCTCATCCATCTCCTTCAACTTCTTCAGATAATTCTTCAACTCATCAGACTGGTTAGAAGAATCTTTCTTTTCATTACCAAACATCTTCTCAACAAACTCTTCGCTTCTTTTCTTTGCTTTCTGTTTCGCTGACTTATTTGGTATCTCTGTGAAGTCAGGAAATACTTCATTCTCATCTTCTTTTCTGAAATACTGGGGAAACTCTTCATGAGTAATATCTTCAATTTCAACTTCATTGTTTTCTGGAGTCTGCACATCATCTGAATGACTTCCCATATCCTTTTCAGGAATATCAGGAATCGATTCATCCATCATAAACTCCTCAAACGTCTTTCCTACCCTCTGTGCGAGACCATCTAGTATTTCTTTCGCCACAGATGCAGGTAGTTCCCCTTCTTCAAGATCTGGATCTTCATATTCCAGCTCATATCTCAAATCATCAGTCTGGAATATTTCAGCGAAGCATCCTGTGAACTCAATGGTCCACTCTCTCTTCTCTAACATATTCTTGTATATCTGTTTAGCATCATCAGACAAAGATCTCACCTTTTCGTTCCAGAAGATACTTTCATCCGAATCAACATTCCCACCTTTCTTCTTGGAACTCGATTCTCCAGTATCTTTCTTCTTCTGCGGTGTTCTCTTCTCATAACTATACTTAGAAGTATCATCTCCTCCATCATGATCACTTCCACTGCTAAACTCATCACCTTTCTTTTTCCCTGTACCTTCAGCATCATCATCATCATCATTGTTGTCATCATCATCATCATTGTCATCATCACTTTTATCCGATCCATCATCATCCTCATCATCATCATCTTCTTTCTCAGAATCAGAATATTCATAATCAACTTTCTGTTCATCTTCTTCTTCATCTTCTTCACCCTCTTTCAACTGGGGTGCTCTGCTATACAGCTCTTCAATTAAACCACAAAGGCGTTTGTTTTCCTTCTTCAATTCTTTGTTATCAGCCTTGATCAGTTTGATCTTGTTCTTGTTTCTATCACATCTTCTTTCAAGCTTCTCATTCTTTGCTTCTAACATTTGAATCTTATCATTTATCTCATCCTGATTCGATTTTGAAGCAACTACAATCTGGAGCATCTTCTCCTCATTCTGCTTGAACTTAGTGATCTCAGCTTGTTGAGCAATCAACATCTTCATCATGTCCTCCATCTTCTTATTAACCTGTTTCATAACATCATCATCTACAGTCACTTTCTTTGACTTTGATCTGGAGGACTCAACTTCAACAACTTTCTCCTTTTGAGGCTTCCTAAACATATCGAGCACTTTATCCATATCGATATTGAACTGATCGATTGGTAAAGTCTCTGCCTCTTTCCCTTTCTTCTGCTTCTTGGCAACTGGTGAAGATAGCTTAGAAGGTGTTCCAGCATCAGGTAATCTCTTTCCTTTCAACAACTGAGCCAACTCCTTCTCTCTCAGTTCTTTCACACTAGACTTCTTTGCCATAGTCTTTTGTTTCTTTGTCTTCTTTGGCAAATTCACAACTACTGTATCTCCAACACTCAGCTCAGCTAAATCAACACCTAAACCTTCATCTTCAACTGATTTCTTTCGTCTCTCAGCTTCTTCAATCGACTGATTCAAGGATTCAGACTCACCAACCATAGTGGCCTTACGTTTGGTGGTCCTCACGTTCTCTTCATCAGAATCCCACTGTTCATCAACCTCAGTCTCTTCCGAATCTACAGACTCTTCATCCACCAAACCCGATCCTTTCTTTGCCGTCGATTTCTTTCTAGCAGCCTGTTGCTTGGTGCTTCCCTGATCAATAGCCTTTCCCTTGCCCTTCCCTTTGGCTCCAGGATTGACTACTTGACGTTTCCGCTTAGTGCTTGAATCAGCATACACTAAGGGATCATCGTTATCTGAGTCACTCTCATCATGTCTTGCTTTGTTCTTGCCAGGATCAGTATAATCCGGACGAGCCAAAGCCCCAAACAACCTCCTGTTAGGTGGCTTCTCACTGTCAGCTACACCTTTGTAACCTTTCATCCTCATCAAGGTTCTAATATTCATGTGATCTTGACCTAGAATCATTGTCGGATCCTTCTTCAGCATTGGATACTTATAGTCAAAGATCATCATTAGAAACCTCGGATACAACATGAACTTCTTAAACTTTATACCCTTCAGCATCTCCAGCATGTGGTCAAGAATCATCCCAGACACATTAAATGGTTTGTTGAGTGTCAACGCAACCATTAATGAGCTCAAACTCCTTCTCATCACGTCATAACCACCACTCACACAACCAAAGACATGAATCAGAACATGTGCAAAGTACTTGTACTGCACTCCCAACTTCCCTTTATACATTGATCCGTCAGTGATTGGACCTTTGTATTTCATCCTTAAGAAGCACGCCTTCTGTTCTGTCCAAGATAACTCCCTGGGATCCTCACTGTCTTCGAGCTTAATCTGTAACGCCTCCCGAATGTCAGCTTCAGTCAAGAACATCTCCATCTCCTGAATCTTGCTCTTGATGATCGTCTGATTCTCCCAGTAGTCATACTTAGCGTTCTGGTAAAAATCTTCAATTATGTCTTTATAAATGATGGTTGGTGTGGCTAGAGCATGTACAATCCTGCTCCTCTTCAGAAAATCAATAATCCCAGTAAACTCCGTGTTCTTCTCCACGTCTCCTAGATACGCGCAACAGTTGTGCGATCGTTCGAAAGGCCAATTGCTCGGAGTAGATGTTTCAGCTACGGGGACTGGATCTTGGACTGTGATCTCTGCTGGAATCTCAACATTCACTGCTGGTGATTCAATATTCTCGGTTTGTTCAGCCATCTGCACATGAAAATCAATAAAACGCGTCAAAACACAAAAACGACAAAAATATAAAATTCTGGTCAAAAACTAATCTGCACGTTCGCCCGTTTAGAAGTGGCCGAATGTGAGATTTGGTGGTCGAAAGTGAAAGTATATGGACGAAAGTGAATATGATTTTGATAAAAAGTCACATTCGTCCGTTTTGTTATACATTCGTCCAAACCATTCCACTTTCGCCCGTTTTAAAACACCCGAATGTGAAAAATCTATCCCCAAAATTTAAAATTTTGCCATTTTTAGATTTAACCTGTAATTTTAATCCTAAAACGTACTAACATGTCCGACTAACAATCAATTCCTTCAATTTGATGGAAACCCTGCACAACCAATCTGGCTTTGTTCCTTACAATAACTCCATGATCATCCTTTTTGCACTTAAACACCCACTTAGTGCCAATCTTCTTTCTTCCCGGCGGCAAATCTGTGAGCGTCCAGACTCCTAATATAGAAAATGCGCTCTCCACCACGTATTTCTTCTTCTCTGATACCACTTTGTGAGCGATGGATTTTATCTAAAACAGGATTATACGATCATACAAGTCACAAATCTAGGTGCGGAAACCCTAGATCTGAACAAATTGATAAGATACAAATCACGACACAATCAAGATCATTTTCAATATCATTTTCATAGATTAACTTTCAATCAATAAGCATTTACAACTGTTTATGTTAATCTAGAATCACACAGATAATCTCTCAAAAACTCTCCTAAACCTGATCTGAACCTGGACACAAATGACAACTCTCTTACATAATCAAAAACTCAAAAACTATATATAGGCCCTGCACATTCGCCCCTTACAGATGGTCGAATGTGAGCATTTTCCACATTCGCCCACTGCAAGTGGTCGAATGTGTTCTTCAGTCCATGTCCATTCTACCTTCGTCCAGTTCAAATTCACCTTCGCCCATTCTTTTCTTTCTTCGCCCAGATTAGTCTACATTCGCCCCATACCAGTCACCTTCGGCTATCCATTAACATATGTTAATTATAGTATATCCAATCCTTAGTCGCAAAAACGCATCAACATCTTGTTCTCTTTCCGAAGTCGTTTAATCTTTGCTTCCAGAGCTTCTTGATTTTCATGTGAAGATTCGACAATATCGAACATCTTTCTGTCATTATTCCTCAACTGTTCGATCTCTGCTTGTTGCTGATTAAGGATCTTCATCATATCTGTAAGCCTCTGGTTTACTGCAGTCATCACATCACTATCTATAGTAACCTTTGGTGTTGAAGCTTCAGCAACTGGAATCTTTCCTTTCTTCAGCTTTTTCAAAACTCTATCCAAAGCATCATTGAACGCATCAGTTGGCAGTTCAGTATGCTCAGCAGCAAATGATGTCTTCTGTTTCTTTGCTGCTGGGGATGTAATGGGTGATTTAGAGCTAGATGCTGCAGGCAGTTTCTTTCCTGCAATCAAGTTCTCAATGTCTTTAGCTCTTTTCTCCATCGGCTTTACAACTTTTTCTTTCTTCTTATATAAAGGCTTCTTCTGTTTCTCTCCAGCCTTTGGCGATCCTCCAACCAATGCAATAGGACTTTTTGTCCTCTGCTCTTCTAAAGACTTGTTTAGACTTTCAGACTCACCAGCCACAGTGGCCTTGGGCGTGGTGCTCTTAACAATCTCATTATCTGAATCTCATCTCTCTTCAACCTGAGTTTCTTCTGAATCCATTGATTCTTCATCCACCAAGTGTGTGCCTTTCTTCGCAACACTCTTCTTCCTCCTAGAAACTTTCTTTGGTGGTTCTACATCATCCTGTTTCTCTTTCCCTTTTCCACTCTTTGCGCCAACATTCACTACTTGCCGTTTTCTCTTTGCATCAGGATCAACAGGGCATAAAGGATTGTCTTCATCAGAATCACTGTTAGCATGCCTAACTTTATCAGTACCTGGATCTTCATATCCTGGATTGATCAAGTGACCAAACAAATTCTTCAGTGGTGGTCTCTCATTCATTGGCACGCCTTTATAACCCTTCATTCTTACTAGCGTGTTTAGATTCATGTGATCCTGTATGTAACACCCCAACCGATGGCGGAAACATCGAGGTGTCACGTAGTGACGATTGTTCAATAGCTCATGGACTAAAGTGCAAATTTGAATACATTGATTTAAATAATTTATTACATTGAAATGAAATACAACGATTCTAACTGCCAACTAAATTGAAATACAATGAAACAAAATCTAAATATAAATCCGAAAGCTTAAAAAATGCATCTCAAAACAACCTGAAACATGTACGAAAACGTTTTGGTCAATACAAAATGTATTGGTGAGCATACCCTGTTTGTATACATATAGTAGAAAAGTGTTTCACAATTCATGTGTTGTATACTGTTTGCAATTATGTAATAAGTAATATCCGTTCAAAATCAACCCTAGATAAGTATCAAGAATCAAGAATCAAAAACATTTTTAGTAATATGAATCACAAGACAATGACCAAGGTCTCTCAACAGAGTCACAAGGGGTATATACCATAGTACTATTCATTGAAATGCCAGGCCCTCAAAGGTTAATGATTTTGACAAGTCATAGACACACAAATTAACATAAAGCAAACACACAGGAGAATTGCTATTTTAGTAAGAAGTAATAGAAACTTGATAATAAGTACATGAATCACCCCAAAAATAGTAAACAGTAAAAAGGGGAAGATATACTCACAGTTTGCGAAAGCGATCAAATCCACTTAAGCGGTCGTGAGCTAAGTAATGGGAATTCCGAGGAATTCAACCTATAATGTATATAACTACTAATAAGGAAATGTCTAAAAGTCTAAAGTATCTAGGGTCTAAGGCATTAGGGTTTACTAAGTCGATTTGGGGAATTAGAGTTTTTATGGTAAGTCGCGTTTACGTAAAAGTTGTATATCATAAGTAATATATGAAAGGTTGTAAATGTGATTTAAGTAATATAATTATTACCTATTGAATATTTAGATAAAAAAATATGTTTAAATAATTAAGACAAAATAATTTAGTTAATTACTTTAACTAATTATTGTAAATAAATACAATAATCATAAATATTGAAATAAATAGTTATGAGTTACTCAAAGATCCATCAATGATAACAAAGATTTTTAATCATAAGACATTTTTATTTTATAAGAAAAATATTTGTAAAATAGATGTTGTAATAGTATAAATAAATAAACGTGTAATTATAGCGTAATTGATAAATAAGACTAATAATACAAGACATGATCCAAAAATGCTATTTTTGTAGAAATTGGACTCTTTCTGATGTAAACTAACAACAATAATTTTCCCATAATTTTTATAAACTTATTTATATTTAAAACTGATTTAATGCGATTAAATCATGTTTAAATGATTAAAAAATAGGAAAATCAATAAAAATAAAAGTTTTCTGAACCAAATATTTTTATTTTAGTTCATGATGATTAGAAATAATTTATGACAAATTTTGAGATAAAAACCATTAAAAATGAATTTTTAATCAATTAAATATGATTAAAACAAATTAAATAATAAAAATTACGAAAATAAAATATTTTCCAGAAATAAAAATTATGACAATTTTCTAGAAGGTGTCAGGGAGCTACTCCTAAATTTTTATAATTTTTGGAGCAAAAATGAATTTATTATGAATATTTTGATTTTAAATGGATTTTAATTAATTAAAATGAAGAATTACTAAATGAAATGTAAAAGGTAAAAAAAATCAGAAATAAAACTGATTTGTGTGGGTTTCGAACCCCTGCCCTTTGATTTAGAATGCATGTGACTTAACCACTAAACCAAGTACCATGTTTGTTGATTTTACTCAACCCAAAATTTATTTATCTGATAATGAATACTCATCTTCTTCCCCATTTCTTACTTAGAACCCTAACCCTCATCTTAAAATCAATAAGCCGATTCAGAACAGTTTACCCATCAGTTTCATAGGGCTATTGATCGGCTATGATTCATAAACAAAACGGCATAAAATAATTGCACTTACAACAATGTTTTGATGCTTGAAAGCGAGGGTTATTTGGCGCAATACCTGCGCCGATTTGTAGGAGGCTCGGGTCACGTTTCAGATGCTTTTCGTGTGGGTTTAGATCAGGTATATGTGCAGAACGTGAAGAGGATAATCAATATATAGTGTTACTCGAAAACTCCAATCGTTTGGACTAGATTAAAAGGTTCGACGGTTACAAACTAAACCCAAATAAATCATGACTAAAAACTGATTTTAAATGCGTTAAGTATAACTGAAACGTTCAATGATTGATGAAGAAACGCCTTGGGGAAGCATTTACTCGAGTTTTAAAGGTCAAAACGGGCAAATACGGACTCGCCGGAGCAAGGTCGCCGGCGGCGATAACATGATCGGAAAAGAAAATGTGCAGGAGGGAAGAAATAGTTTGTTTTAAAACTTTTGCAATGTGGCAGAAATGGTCCCTCATGATTAACTAGGTTAATTTTTATTATAACTTGTTAACTTTTTCCTACACAAAACTTAACCGGGTTAAACTAATTTAACTAAAAAGTTTCATAAAACTTTATAAACTTAAAATTTTTATAATATCCATTGCGTGGACTTTTCAAGATACGTACTGGATAAAAACTTATACCCGATCCATTATGAATATAAATGATAATTTTTTTTCGCTCTAAAATTAAATTTAAAAACTACGAAACTTATAGGGACTTTAATGGAAATAATTAAAGGACTAATATTGTCAATTAGATGAAAGTCGAGGGTGACGGTTGTCACACTGTACGACTATCTGAGTTGGATCTCTTCTCAAGTTCTTGTACTTCTCATCAAATATCATCTGCAGGAATCTCGGATATAACAGAAACTTCTTGTTCTTTAAACCTCTGAGTGGTTCTAGCATATGTTCAAGTATCATTCTAGATACATTGAAAGGTTTATTCAAGATTAGGGAAACCATCAAAGAGCTAATACTCTTTCTCATAACATCATAACCTCCACTCACTGATCCAAACACATGTAACATAACGTGTGCAAGATATTAGAACTGCGGACATAGCTTCCCTTTGTGTAATGAACCATCAGTAATCGGTCCATTGTACTTCATTCGTAGGAAACACTTTCGCTGCTCAATCCATGAAAGACTCTTGGATCAGTCTTCCTATCTCTCAGCTTTAATGCCTGTCTAATGTCATCTTTAGAAATGATTACTAACTCCCCCTGAATCGTACTAACGATAGCAGATTCGTTATCCCAGAAATCCATTCTGGCATTCGTCCAGAATTCTTATTGATGATCTCTGTATATGATGGCAGGAGTAGCAGTAGCAACAATCACCCGGCTTCTCTTCAAGAAATCAACAATACCGGTGAACTCTGTGTGCTTCTTCAAATCGCCTAAATAAGCACAGCAATTGTGTGCTTCTTCAAACGGCAACTCTTCAGCTTTGTTTTTCTCAGCCGCCTTTTCTGAAGATCCTGTGGGAACATCAGTACCCTGCTGTTCAGACATGATTAGACTGCAAAAGAAATCAAGAAAACACGTTAAAAACTGACAAAATAACCAAAATAAGAAATTTTTGATTGTGAAATTCTACATTCGACCATTCGAAGGTGGTGTCACAGCATTTTCACACTCATAATATAATCGTAAGACAGCCTCTTCAACCAAGCTATAGATTGAATGATTCAAAGAAATCCTTGTAATCAAACATCCAGTCTGGACTGCTAACCTGTACATTCTGAGTATACCGCTGAACTTCAACGTTAGCCCACTCCTCGACTTGACGAGTTCGTTTGTTGAATACCCATTTGAGCGGGGTTGCGTACCCAACAAAGAATCCTTCTTCAGCCTTTGGTGTGAACTTCTCAGATGGATTAAGCATTGTACACGGAGCTCCAAACGGTTCTAGATACTCTAAGTTCGGCTTCCGTCAATTCAACAACTCATAAGAAGTTTTTCCAAACTTCTTCACCATTAAAACACGATTGAGAGTATAACAAGCTGCGTAAATGGCTTCATTCCAGAACATTACTGGAAGATTGGAATCCGCAAGCATTGTTCTTGCCGCTTCAATTAGAATCCTGTTTTTGCGTTCTGCGACACCGTTCTGTTAAGGGGTATACGGAGAACTGTATTCATGATGAATTCCTTTGTCTTCATAAAGAGCATCCATTTGTGCATTTTTGAACTCCGTCCCATTATCACTCCTAATTTTCTTGATCTTTAGACCATAGATATTTTCCAATCGAGTGAACAGAACCTTCAGATTATTAAACGTGTCACTCTTATTATGCAAGCACATAACCCATGAAAATCTGGAATAGTCATCTGTAACCACAAGACAGTACAATTCACCAGCCTGACTTTTACGCTTGATTGGTCCGAACAGATCCATGTGCAAACGCTCAAGTGGTAGTTCAACGAAATTGACTTTCTTTGGTTTATGGGACTGCTTGTGCTGCTTTCCTTTCTTGAAACTCACACACTTGTCATTAAAATGAAAATGTTTAACATTCACGCCTTCGACAAGTTCATTATTCACCAAATGATTCATCTTTCTAAGGTGAATGTGTCCCATCCTCCTATGCCACATGATTGATTCTTTTTCAGTAGCCTTGGAGAGGAAACACGTGACTTGGCCTTGTGTAGTCATAGCTTTTGACATGTCGAGAATGTACAGATTGTTCACTCTCGGCGCTTTTAGCATAACCCACTCTTTTGGTAGAACGAATCCTGGCTTGAGTATATAGCAAGATTTGTCATCAAAGAATACCGAAAACTGCTTATCACATATTTGACTAACACTGAGCAGATTATAATCAATTTGCTTCACGTATAAAATCTTCTCAAAACGCTACGTATCCTCCTTTATTCCCAGCAAACGCTACGTATCCTCCATTGATATTTCTGATGTCAAACAGTAGCGATAAATCCTCTGTCATGTGACCAGAAGCTCCAATGTCAACAATCCAAAGACTGCTCACATGGCCAGCTGAAGCTCCCTGCACATATAAAGTAAAAAGATTAGATTTTTCAGGGGGGGGGGGGAAGCCTGCTTGGTCTTGGGTCTTTGAACATAGAGTTTCAAAGATTCTTTCTCGCACATAGATTGATTTGAATTGATCTTTTTCTGATCAATTAAATCTTTTTCAGTTTCAGATTTCACATTCTCTTGTGAAGATGAAGCACCTTGAGAACCCTTTGGTGACCAATACTGTTCCGAACGTTTCAAGATCTGGATCTGAGATTTTGGGGTCTCAGTCGGTTTCTTTACTTCGTCCTTAAAGGAAACTTTCTTGGTTACCTTCTCTGATTTAACAGAGACATGTCCAACTGTTGATTTGACTGTAGGTTCTGCAGGTGCCTTTTGTTTGTCAACAGTTGTGTTTACCACAGGTTTCTTAAGCGGTTTTTCTATGGCTATCCAGTTACGACGGTTATATGTCATCTGACGTTTTTCCTTCTTTTGAATCTGTTTTGATTATAAAACGGTGCAGGTTGACGAACAAGTCGTCTTTGTGGATAACAATGAATATCGACTGGACTCTGGTAGTTTTGCTTCATTTCAACAATTTAACACCAAATTCAAATGTTCAATGAAAAACAGAAAGTTTTGATCAAAATTGGGTCCAAATCAGCTGTAATATTATCAATTTTGTGGTTGTTTGATCCTTATGGCTCTGATACCACTTTGTATGCGTATAGGATCGGCTAATCAACAAAGATTATGATCAAACAAGTTCAATTCAGGTGCGGAATCCCTGAATTGATCACAAAATGATAATAAAACTAGGAAAACACACAAATCATTATAAACACAATCATTTCATTCAATAACACAATCAATTACACTTTGAAAAGCTTGTTTATAATGATATAACTTGATTACAGACTCAATAAAAACCCTAGGGAGAGACACACACTGGGAGGGAAACACAATGACCAAAAGTTAAACATTCAAAAATGAGTTTGCCTTATATAGACCTGCACATTCGCCCAAATAGCATGGTCGAATGTGTAGGTTCGACCGTTCATCTAGGGCGAACTTGGACACATATATATACAAATCTACATTCGACCTCCCAGTTCCTCCTTCGACCGTCTGTTCTTCATTCGACCATTCTGAAATCCACCTTCGACCAGCCGATATCAACAAAACATAATAAGATCCGCAATTCAATAGCATTAGTCGCAATACGTGTATCTACAAAGCTCTTGTAAACAATGAAGATGGTGCACTTAGTATCATAAATACAGTGCCTTCAGATCTTGAGGGCAAAGATTTATCGCACCGAACTCCAAGTCATAGGTGGTGTAATTCTTCTCGTGGACCTTGAGTTGACGAGATGCGTAGGCGATAACCTTGTTCCTCTGCATGAGTACACATCCAAGACCTTGATGTGAAGCATCACAGTAAACCACAAAATCATCAGTGCCTTTAGGAAGAGAGAGAATCGGAACACTACACATCTTGTTCTTCAAAACCTAGAACACTTCCTCTTGTTTGACTCCCCAATCAATCTTTTTGTCTTTTTGTGTCAAGACTATAAGTGGTTAGGCAATCTTAGCGAAATTCTTGATGAACCGATGGTAATAACCAGCTAAACCAAAAAATTGTCATACTTCAATCCTGGTAGGGTCGACTTGAATACCTTTTTTGTTCACAACATGACCAAGAAAATGAACTTCTCGGATCCAAATCTCGCATTTTGAGAACTTGGCAAACAATTTCTCATTCTTGAGCAACTCCAATATTAACTTAAGATGATATTGATGCTCGTCCTTTGTTCGCGAGTAAATAAAGCTGTAATCAATGAAAACAATCACAAACTTGTCCAAGTAAGGCTTCCAAACGCGATTCATAAGATTCATGAAGATAACCGGTGCATTCGTCAAACCGAAAGGCATAACCAAAAACTCATAGTGTCTATACCGGGTCCTGAAAGCAGTCTCCGGTATGTCATCCTCCTGGATTCGCAACTGATGATACCCCGAATGCATGTCAATCTTCTAGTAGTAGCCGGAACCTTGCAACTGATGAAACAGGTTGTCAATCCATGGTAGTGGGTACTTGTTCTTGATGGTCAACCTGTTCAACTCCCGATAATTAATGCACATGTAGAAACTACCGTCCTTCTTCTTCACAAACAGAACCGACACTCCTGATATCTCACATAATTAACATATAAAACAGGCAGAATCAGTCTCATAATAGGGTAAATTTTGGCTTAAATTACTGATATTGGGTTCTTAATTCGTTCCTATTTGTATTTCTCAGGAAACTGGAGCTCCAATCCGGAAACAGGGGATTTTCAGGCGAAAACTAGAGATTCCTGAGGATACGAGACTTGCAGCGTGTCCCTGTATGTTTGAAGACCATCTCGGGACATAAACAGTGATAAAACCAGTACGGGAGTGACCTAGCACGCCCATGCACACTTACACGGAGGCCCTGCACACTAGAAGACTACGCAACAAACTTGGGGAAAAAGAAAACTTGCTGAAGAAATTGGCATGCCTGTGCTCATATACTCGGCACGCCCATTCTCAGACAAAAAGTACAGACAAGATAGAATTGCAGCAACAAAATGTATGTGTGACAGCAAGCACACCCATGCCACCCTATGGCACGACCGTGCTTGCCTTGGAAACTCTATAAATAGCAAGCTAACCCCCACCATTTGAGCATCCTATTTCACATAGACTTGAGCCTTCTTGGGTCGACTTCCAAGAGTCTTGCAGAGATCTTGGGGTCCTTTGGGAGGCCTTAGGGCCCTCCTAACATACTCACCAATGTTAGGCCTCGTCCTACTTTGATCATCTTGGCCAAGCATGGGATCGTAGAGTAGCTTATGCAATAAACGCTGAGGGTCGTGATGATCATACCAGATGACTGAGTGATCTTCTTGGTAAATGGCGGATTCCCTACGGGTGCACCAGTGATCTTCGGATTGCACACCTTTAGGATTATGTTCAACCTTTTTCAAGGGTTTTATTCAGCTCGGGAGGATATTGGTTGGGTTTATTAAGTCATCAAACAGCAAACCAACCTTATATTTACCATGCCTATAAATATTAAAGTGTTATAAAGATAAATAAAACAAAAATTCTATTTCTAGGTCTCATCAGTACAAAACCATTAACCAATGGGGATACACGTCGCTTGAGTTGATTTTAAGAGAGATCCTTCGGTCTTCATGATCGTTAACCTACTTAGGGGATACGCTGTTACCAGGACTGACTCTATGGAGAGATCCTTCATTACGGAACGCAAGAGCTAAGGGAGGTGTACGGTGTTCCACGACGGAAGTGAAGCCTCCATTTCAAGAAGAAGATAAGTCTGGGGACCAGAGATTTGACCGCGGTTTGAGGAGCCTACTATATGCAAGGCCCTGGTGGAGTACCTTCGTGCGGACACACATTGGGAGGTTGTGTATTCTACTCAGTAGTGGCCCCGCTTCTCTATCAAGGAGTCAATACTTCAAGATCACTCTCGTCCTCCTCACAAATAATTAATCTAAATTATTAATTTTAATAGTAAACTTAACTACTTATACGGAGGGCCTCGAGATGTGCATATTAGTTTACTCTACTATTTTATCTTTTTATTTTATCAAATCCAAAACCTTTTTAAAACTATTTCTTTTAAGAATAGCTCTGTTTTATTTTCTTTTAAAACCCGATCAGTTGTCAGATGAAAGGTTGAGTATGTGAAAGTGCGTTCTTTGGAATACGATACTCGGTATTTGCCCTAGCAAACTATACTAAACACGTCAGGTTCTCTGCCTATGTGTTTGTTTTAGTTTCTGGGTGACTATCATTTACTTTATAAATTTAAAACTTGTAAAAAGTGTTTAGTAAAATCAGTCATTTTCCCCCAAACCAATGTTTTGGAGTCAACACATCAAGTTTTTGGCACCGGGGAAATTGACATCTTTTTAAACTACTAAAACCAAATGCATCAACTCCCCACGGAGAAAAACTAAGCCAAATGAAGCCTTTGTCTAACAATTCGTGAAGCTGGTTAGACAACTCTTGCATCTCGGATGGTTCCAAATGATATGGAGTATGAGCTACTAGGGCGGCTCCTGGGACTAGGTCAATGCGAAACTCGACTTGTCGTGGCGGTGGCAGCCCATGTAAGTCTTCAGGATAGTTTTGCACTACCAGAGTGTCCTCGAGTTTCCGATCTTTAGCTTTTTGTTCAAAGACATGTGCTAGGAATGCGACACAACCCTTACTTAAACATTTATGTGACTTGATGCAAGATATGATTCGAAGAGTAGATCCATCATGATCACCTTAAATCAAGAGGGTTTCACCATTGGACAAGGGGATACAGACCAACTTCTTGTCACAGACAATCTCCGCATGATTGTTGGATAACCAATCCATTTCAATGAAAATATCAAAACTACCCAACTAAATAGGTAGTAGATCAATGCTAAGACTACGATCACCGACACCCAAAACACAATCCATAACAACTTCTTTAGACAAAATTACTTTACCATTGGCCAATTCTATAGTGTAGTGTATAACCAACTTACTTGGTTTTAATCCAAGGGATTTCTTAAAGTAGGTTGATACGAAGCTAAAATCAACGACTGAATAAAAAAGCACCGAAGCGTAATCGTTGTTAAGGATAAACGCACCAGTAACTACAATAGGATCATCGCGTGCTTTGTTGGCTCCAAGCACGAACGCTCGACCACGAGCTTGATCCTTAGCCTTCGGACAATCTTTGCGGAAATGGCCGGTAGCACCACATTCGAAACACTCGTTCTTGGCAGGGGAAGTGTTTGTAGCGTTGGCCTTGCAGTTAGCGGTTTGGTGACCATGACGGTTGCGGTTCTAGCATAGGATACTCTCGTAGGTACCAACATGGTGGTAGTTACACTTACTGTAATAAGGGTGAGGCTCATTGTCCCTAGAACTTGCGAGAGGAGTTCTTGCCCTTCCTGGAACCAGGTCGTTTACACTTGTCCCTAGAACTTTCACCAGCAACTTCAACCTTACGATTCAAAGAGCCCATACGGACAACATCATCGGTGAGACTATGAGCTAGTCAAATCGCACTCTGGATGATAGCGGGTGCATATGCAGTTACCATGCTTCGAATCTTTGGAGACAAGTCCCAAATGTACCGTTCAACCCTCTTGTATTCCGGTGTTACCATGTGGGGTACAAGTCGAGAGAGTTCATGAAAACGGGTGGTGTAAGCAATGATGTTAGCATCAACCATAGCCAAATTGCAGAATTTCGCTTTGAGCTTCTCTATTTCACTCATTGGTTTGTACTTTTCCATGAGTAAAGCTTTTAGTTCGGCCCAAGTAAGATTGTAGGCCGCATCTCTACCAAACTTTTGTACTTGAAGATTCCACCTTGTGAGGGCTTCATCTTGGAAAGTGCAAGTGGAGTATTTCACTTTCTGGTTCTCGAAGCAACCACTGATTTCAAGAAGTGATTCCATTTTCTCAACCCATCGGACGATTCCGACAGCACCTTCTGAACCACGAAAAGTCCATGGTTTGCAGGCCATGAAGGTTTTGTAGGAGCATCCCTGAATCGGGTTTTCAACTTTTGTGTATGCAATAGTAAATATAAACAACACAAACTTTACGCAGGAGTATTAAGTAGAGAATTTAGGCCAAAATTCCTACTGTTATCCATATTGCTTCCCCTTCGGCGACCGATGCCTCCAGAACCGCCGCTGGAATCAGCTCGAGTTGCGTCATGTCGAGTACTTGCCTCAGGAATTACCCTGGCCAACTCAGCATGAGTGGTCGAGAGTGGCTTGCCTTCATTGGTTCTTGTAGATTGTTGAGTTTGCATGTTTCCCATCTAATAAATTACATATCAAAAGTATAAGACACATATTTAACAAATACTGTCATGCAATATAACAACCAAATATAACCATGAACAGTAAGTCAACAGCAACCATAAGATACAAGAATAAATAAGATATATCATGAATCCAAAATATCATAACATTCATTTCATAATTGTAGTTTGTTACATCCATTGTTACAACAGAAAAGATTGGCTTCCAAGACACATAATTTTTAAACCACAACACAAAATAACATACGGTACAATCATGAAATATCCTAATGGGAAGAAGACGAAAAAGCAGCAGCAAGTGTAACACCCAAACCGATGGCGGGTTGTTCAAAATAACATACGGTACAATCATGAAATATCGAGGTGTCACGTAGTGACGATTGTTCAATAGCTCATGGTACTAATGTAAATATTGATATATTGAATAAATAGTTTATTACATTGAAATAAAATACAAAGATACAATGATTCTAAAGTGTCAACTCAAACTGAAATACAATGAAGACAAGCCTAAATATAAATCCAAAAGCTTAAAAGAAACGTCTCAAAATAACCTGAAACATGTACAAAATAATTTTGTCAACACATATAATGTATCGGTGAGCATACCCTGTTTTGAATACATATAGTAATAAAAGTGTTTAGCAATTCTTGTGCGGTACCATTTGCAATTATGTAATAAGTAATATCCGTTCAAAATCAACCCTAAGAATCATGAATCAAGAATCAAGAATAAAACAACCACTTTGAAAACTATTTTTGAGTATAATGAATCACATAACAACGACCAAGGACTTAACTCGAACACGTAAGTCAATAAGGGGATATATACCATAGTACTTTTCATTGAAATGCTAGGCCCTCAAAGGTTAATGATTTTGACAAGTCTTAGACACACAAATTAACATAAAGCAAACACACATGCGAATTGCATTTAGTGAAAGAATAACATTTAGTCATAGTGTACATTAATATCTCCAAAAGAATAAAACATGAAAATGGGAAAGATATACTCACAGTTTGCGAAAGCGATCAACATCCAACTTAAGCTGTGGTGAGTTAAAGAACTGGAGATTCCGAGGAATTCTACCTATAACGTTTAAGAATATTAATAAGGGAATGTCTAAAAATTCTAAGACGTCTAGGTTCTAAGGCATTAGGGTTGCTAAGTCGATTTGGGGAAATATAGTTTTTACGATAAATCGAATCAATAAAAAACTTGTATATCAAAAATAATAGGAAAAAGTTTATAAATGTGGATAGGTAATTTAATTATTATCAATTGAATATTTAGTGAAAAGGTAATTGAAATTATTTTGGTTAAAAGAATTAAATTAATAAATCGGATTCGAAGTATAATGATTAGTGTATTTAAATAAGCATAAATTCAACAAAAATACAATATATGATTCAAAAATTATAATTTTGAGAAAAATGAAAACATTCAGATGAAAAATACTTAGAATAAATTTTCCATAATTTTTCTCAATTTATTTGCATTTAAAACTGATTTAATGAACTTAAATCATGTTTAAATGAATATAAATTATAAATTCAATAAAAATAAAACATTTCTGGATAAATAATTTTTATCTTAGTTCTTGATATTTAGAATAAATTTCCCAAATTTTTTGAGATTATATCATTAAAATTTAATTTTTAATCAATTAAATATGATTAAAACAATTTAAATTAATAAAATTATGAAAATTAAATAATTTTCAGAAAATAAAAATATGATAATTTTCTATGAGGTGTCAAGACTCTACACCTAAATTTTGAAAATTTTTGAGGAAAAAATGAATTTATTATGAATTTTTAATGATTATACATGTTACGCAAATAAATAAATAAATAAATAAATAAAAAAGGGAACCAGCCCTATGTGGGAATCGAACCTGCACCTTCTGTCTTTACACAAACACATATTACCACTACACCACCACTTAGCCTTTTGTTGTTTTTATCTTAAAACAAAATTTATTTATATAATCTTACTCAAAGCATCTTCTACCCCAATTAGACGAAGCCAAGAACCCTACCCCTAGGTTTTTCAATTACCTCGAAAACAAAATGATTAGAGTCTGGAAACTAAGGGTTTTTACTCAAAAATTACCAACAATTAAAACGGCATTTAAAATTCGGAGTTACAATAGAAATGAGACCAAAAAATTGAAGATCTATGACCGGAAAAATGGAACTCCGGTGAAGCTCCGATCGACTGCAGATACCAAGAATTGGGCGCGTTTTTGTGTTGGTTTAAGGGGTGTCGAGCATCAGGAAATGAAAAGGATTGATTGTTTATAATATTATCGTGTTAAACATAGGTTTCAATGATTCGACGGTTACACACTCTCTCGTGATTAATACTCGTTTAAGAACTAGGTTACTCATTTGTTGAAGAATGATTCCGCAGTAATTAAAAAAGTTTGAAAGTGGCTTTTATGTGTAAATGTGGTCTACTGGAATGGAACGCCGGTGACCGGACTTTGTCACCGGATTTGCGACAGAGAAAGGTGGGAGATGCATTTGTTTTTTTTAATCTTTCGTTAATTTCATAAATGGCCCATAGAGTTCTAACTAGGTTAGTTTATTATAGTGTTGGTTAGTTTTTCCTTGTAAAAACTTACCTAGACTAACCAATTTTAAATTGAAACTTTATCTTTTAAACTAAAATAAATAGAACTTTTATAATATCACATGATTATATGATCATGGCACGTTTTATATGTGAACGCATACGTATACAAAACGTACACATACACCGTTTTAAAAGAAGAGTTAAAATAAATAAAATATTAATTGATGAGGACTAAAGGTGAAGCTTCAAAATAGACGAATGGCTAAAATTGACGATTTGCTAATAGATGAAGGTGACGGTTGTCACAGTTTCCCCTACTTTAGAAAATTTCGTCTCGAATTTCTTTCAACTTGATGTTGCTATGAAACAAAAGGCGTTGTAAAATTCAAGTGGGTTTTAAAAAAAAATTGCATCAGTCACCATTGGACATAATTTAAAGTAGTTGTCTAATATCTAAAGTAAAAGTTTCAAATTTTTTTTGACAGTTGACCCAAGGTTAGGAAGTTAAGAGTCTATAATGAGAAAGGTTTTGGGAATGTGTAACGGGTAAGGGAAGATGTACTGATGAAGCATTCTCCCCTACTTTAAAAAGGTTTCTGACTGAACTTTGTTAGGGTATGCAACAAGAATCCAAATAACCGAGAGTATAAGAGCACACAAGGTTTGAGTTTTCTGTGTGGGTGGTCAAAAGAAAGTCTCCATGAAGACGAATTGCAGCTTTTGTAAAAACGTTCTTGTCAAAAACGATAGCCGTTTGTCAACGACCTATTAAAGAGGTCAGACCAACGCTATTAATATAGTCTAATATGCAAAAGATAATAATGGGGTAGATTCTTGGTCAGACTCCTAGTACGCCCCCGCAGTATCTTTCATGCTTATATATAAGGTGTACCGCAGCTAACCCACCACACTTCAGATACTTTGGACTCGTACTGATTATCTACCAATAGCCTATGTAGAATCACACACCACCCCCATGTACCTATAGACCCACGATTGTGTTCCGGACCATAATCACTAATTTACCTTACACTAGGGTGTTATGTTTTTCCCTAACACTACATAAATGATACAAGACATAATGCGTGCAACTAATATCTGTTAAGTAATAGGTACTGCTCAAGTATAAGATGCGGTTAGAGGTCCTTCCCCTTCCGGGTTCACCTGAATAACCATAATAAGAATAAGGTGTAAGTATCAAGCACGGTTAACGGTTCTTCCCCTTTCGGGTGCACTCGAACCAATAACCAGTCAATTTCTGTTCAAATTGTTTGGCTCTAAGCATCGATATTGATAGTGTATGCGCGTAGGATCGTCTAAACAACAAAGATAATGATCAAACAATTTCAATTCAGGTGCGGAATCCGTGAATTGATCACAAAATGATAATAAAAATAGCAAAACACAGAAATCATCATTAACATAATCATTTCATTCATTTAGATAATCAATTACACATCAAAACGTTGTTAATAATGATTAATCACGATTACAGACTCAATAATAACCCTAGGGAGAAACACACACTAGGAGGGAAAGCAAAATGATCAAAAGTTACATTCAAAAAGTTGATTCAGCCTTATATAGACCTGCACATTCGCCTTAATGACTTGGTCAATTGTGCAGGTTCGACCGTTTAAGGTGGGCGAACCAAGACACTTTTATCTACAAAACATCCTTCGACCTCCCAGTTGCACCTTCGACCGTTTAATCTACCTTCGACCATCCATATATCCACGTTCTACCATTTAACCAGAAACAAAACATTTTGTAATTCGCAATCCAATAGAATTAGTCGCAATATGTGCATCTACAAATTCCCCCTCGACTATTTCTTGGATTGCTTAAGTCTTCGCTCTTGGTCCATCGCCTTGTTCATAAGCTTGATACGCAATAACGTCTTTTGTTCTTTAGTCATCACTGGTGCATGAGTTTGTTTCGACTTTTTCTTTTCAACATTCTGAACTTTTACAAACTTCCCCAATTTCTTGTCGAAGTCACACCCAGCATTCACATCCCGTGCAAAGCATAAGAATACCACACTTTGGTATTTGCTTGCCTGTTCACTATCTTTCGCTTCGCAGTAAATTGGATTATAATACAGCATTATGATGTCTTCATGCGAACAGTTGATTAACCACATTGGGTCAAAGATGTGAATCTTCTTGAAGTCCTTTGCACCATCCTTCAAAACAATTGTAGCTTCTGCAGTCTTCCAATCATAATACCACCACATGAAATCCTTTGAAAAGTGTTGTGGAATCTGCATCAGTGGAATATGTTTCAACACTTTCGGTGGTTTATACTTCAAGGTCACCTTGGGCATCCACGTTATATCATCCTTCTCCTTCTTATGAACTATCCTTTTTGGATACTGTGGGGTAAACACGTCCCATTTCGTCCTGCTCTCTCTGGCTATCCTATCTCCAAAGTAACCAACCAGATGGTTGTTCACTGAAGCACCTGACATTTCATGTCTGCAGATATCTCTAACAGCCCAGTATGGTAGTGTCTTGATATCATGGAATCTGTCAAAGTACAGGATTCCTTTTTCCCATTTTACTGTGACACATTTCAGCTGTCTCAAGTACTTCCAGCCAACAGCTTTTCCTTTAAACAAATCATTGTGAAATTTGTATAAGCTACCTTGAACTTCAATCTTGGGACGGTTAGCTTCTTTTTCTTTAAGCTTCCTCAATAGTTCCTTCAAAGCGTTAGATTGTTCAGTGTTTGGCTTTTGACAATCTGGAAACACTTCTTCAACAAACCTCTTACTCTTCTCATGAGCAAGTTTCTCAGCCTGGCTCAACAGTTCATCAGTGAATTCAGGAAATCCAGAATCTTTGTTATTCTTAAAGTATTCAGGATATTCGTCGCTAGTAATATCCTCAATCTCCACTTCTTCAAATACTGGAACGTCTTTGTCATCGGAGTGATTACCTGCTTCTTTCTCAGGTATGTTTGGTATCTGGTTATCACTCATCAACTCCTCCAGAGATTAACCAACCTGTTTTGCCAGTCCTTCCAATATCTCTTTCGACATGGCTGCAGAAACTTCTCCATCTTCTAGATAGGATCGTTGTATTCCAACTCAAAACGCATGTCGTTTGACTCAAATATCTCTGGAAATCTACCAGTTATCTCGATCGTCTAGACTCTGTCTGTCAACATCTGGCGATACATGTTCTTGTCATCATTAGATAAAGATCTGATCTTCTTATTCTAGAAAATATTATCATCGTCAACAGTACCACCAGGAGCTTTCGAACTGGATTCTCCTGTGTTCTTTCCCGATCCTCTCTTTTCACACTTATACTTGTCAGTGTCATTATCATCATCATCACTGTCAGAACTAGCAGAGCTATTACCTTCACCTGAATCATCTCCTGAACCATCATCATCACCATCATCTTTCTTCTTCTTTTTAGGAGCATCACCGACATCCTCATTCAAATCATCATCCTCTTCTTCTTCTTCTTCATCAGATGGTTTAAAATTAACTTCTTCTTCATCACGTTCTTTATCTTCTTCACCAGCTTGTAATTGAGGAGCTTTAGAGTAAAAATCCTTTATCATATTATTCATACTCTTGTTGTCTGCTTTCAGCTTCTTGTTCTCTTCTTTCATAGTAATATACCTTCTGGTGTTTCTCTGTTCATGTTTTAACAACTTCTTGTTCTCTTTCTGAAGTTGTTTAATCTTTGCTTCCAAAGCTTCATGATTCTCATGTGACGATTCAACAACATCTAACATCTTTCTGTCATTGCTTCTCAACTGTTCAATCTCTGTTTGTTGTTGATTAATAATCTTTATCATGTCAGCAAGCTTCTGGTTAACTACAGTCATCACATCACTATCTACAGTAACCTTAGGTGTTGAAGCTTCAGCAACAGGAATCTTTCCTTTCTTCAACTTCTTCAACACTCTATCCAAAGCATCATTGAAAGCATCAGTTGGCAATTCGGTATGTTCAGCAGCAGATGATGTCTTTTGTTTCTTTGCTGCTGGGAATGTGATGGGTGATTTAGAACTAGATGTTGCAGGCAATTTCTTTCCAGCAATCAGATGCTCAATATGTCTAGCTCTTTTCTCCATTGGTTTCACAACTTTCTCTTTCTTCTTGTATAGTGGTTTCTTCTGTTTCTCTCCTGTTTTTGGCGATCCTACAAAATCTTCGGATCCCAATCCCAAATCTTCATCAGTCTCATCCAATGAAATAGGACTTTTTGTCCTTTGCTCTTCCACAGACTTGTTAAGTCTTTCAGACTCACCAGCCACAGTGGCCTTGGGCATGGTGCTCTTTACAGTCTCGTTTTCTGAATCCCATCTTTCATCTTCCTGTGTCTCTTCAGAATCGACAGACACTTCATCAACCAGATGTAAACCCTTTTTGGCTACAATCTTCTTTCTTCTAGAAACCTTCTTTTGTGTGGGTTCAGCATCATCCTGTTTCTCTTTACCTTTTCCAGTCTTGGCACCGACGTTCACTACTTGTCGCTTTCTCTTTGCAACAGGATCAATTGGACATAAAGGATTATCTTCATCTGAATCACTATTAGCATGCCTAACTTCATTCTTTCCTGGATCTACATACCCTGGATTAATCAGATGACCAAACAAGTTCTTGTGAGGTGGTCTTTCATTCAACGGCACACCCTTATAACCATTCATTCTAACAAGCGTGTTCAGGTTCATGTGATCCTGTACAACAATCTGAGTAGGATCTCTTTGCAATTTCTTGTGTTTCTTATCTAATATCATCTGCATGAATCTTGGATATAGCAGAAATTTCTTGTTCTTCAAACCTCTAAGTGGTTCCAGCATGTGTTCAAGTATCATACCAGATACATTGAACGGCTTGTTCAAGATTAGGGCAACCATCAAAGAGCTAATACTCTTTCTCATAACATCATACCCTCCACTCATTGATCCAAATACATGTAACATGACGTGAGCGAGATACTTGAACTGAGGGCATAACTTCCCTTTGTGTAATGAACTATCAGTAATCGGTCCATTGTACTTCATTCGTAAGAAGCACTTTCTCTGTTCAATCCATGATAGTTCTCTTGGATCTGTCTTATCTTGTAGCCTCAGTGCTTCTTTAATATCATCTTCAGAAACAATCACAAGCTCCCCCTGAATCGTAATTACAACAGTAGATTCATTGTTCCAGTAATCCATCTTTGCATTCTTCCAAAACTCTTGTTGATGATCTTTATAAATGATGACGGGGGTAGCAAGAGCAACTATCACACGGCTTCTCTTCAAAAAATCTACAATGCCGGTGAATTCTTGGTGTTTCTTCAAATCTCCCATAAACGCACAGCAATTGTGTGCTGGTTCAAATGGTAAATCTGCTATTTGTTCCTTTCCAGCTGCCTATCCTGAAGATCCAGCAGGAACATCAGCACTTTCCTGTTCAGACATGATTAGACTGCAAAACAAATCAAGAAAACATGTTAAAAACCGACAAAATAATTAAAACTTGAAATTTTTGATTTTAAGATGCTACATTCGACTGTTCTATGGTACGAATGTGAAAATAAAGGTTCGAATGTGGAATTAAAGGTTCGAATGTGAAAATCAGTAGTTAAAATTGTACATTCGACCAAACATTTCCACTTTCGACCGTTTGAACATCTTCCTTCAACCAAAAAGTCACGTTCGACCGTTTGAATTTGGGCGAAAGAAGACTGTTCATCTTCTCAAATTGCAGATTTTGATTTGGATCGTTTTAACATACCATTTTGATTTGAATACTATCTAATATGGCCGATTATTCTTTTCCAATCAACAATTTTGATTATTATCCATTGTTTATGTGTTTTCAATTAAAAACTAGGGTTCGAGTGTTTTAAATCATTAATTGAACAATCTGTGTAATTTTAAACCTTGTTTTTTGTTTATTCTCCCCCTAAAACACTTAAACAATGAAATCTTAACATCAATTGTTATTATTAATGGTTAAAAAACAAGTTTGAATCCGGTTTAGGTTTTGAAGACAAATTCAAAGATTATGAACTGTTCAGTGGATGATAACCTGCAAATGATGAATCAAAATGATCAGCACAACAATACGAACACAATGATAGGATTTTTAATGCACGAGCAACAAGATCACTTTATCGCAGAAATTTGAAATTTTTTGAATATGAGGGTCGAATGTGCAGATCAGGTATATATAGGATCCACATTCGACCAAACGACTAGGGCGAATGCGAAACTTTTTCCACCTTCGACCCTATTTAAGGGTTCGAATGTAGGAAAAGGGATCGAATGTGAAATTAACACATGAACACTCACATTCGACCGTTTGAAAGGATCGAATGAGTAGGAAAATTCCACCTTCAACCCAACAAAGGGGCGAATGAAAAATGGAATATTTGAAATTTTTACCAAATCTCAAAATCGAGTCCCGTTCAAAATATTTTTCAATATTTAAGCATCCGACATTCATTATTTCTCACTTAAAGATGACAAAACTCAAATGGTCCATCAAGTTTTAGAAAATCATCATCACCACCATCAGCTATCAAAAATAAGATAGAAATGTAAAATCTTTTGGATTTTCTAAACTTTTTGTTAAAACACACATAAAATCTTTTTGCGTTTTGTATTTTTGACTAGAAATGTAAAATACTCAAAATGTAAAGATAAAACAGTAAATGTTTTGTGATTTCCGATAAGGGGATCATATCAGTTATTGAGAAATCTGATCACACCGTTGATCTTTTGATTTATTATCATTAAAGACAATGTGTGATCTGGCAACTGCTGATATTGCGATCCACATAAACTCACATACAGACTGTTGTGCAGTGCTTTAGACTAATACTATTATTTATAGTATACACTCAATTGTCTGTGGTTCCCACACACACGACATACTCCCGTATCAAGAAGTAAATGCACAAAGACTCATTGTAACGCGTGATTATGCTTTTGTCATCTGTAATTTACAAGGTATGAGGCACAGAGGTATACAGGTCAGCAAATCAATGCAACAAAGTAACATGTGCACTCTACCAGGTTGAGGGTTGATATCAATCATGATTTGCATCAATGATTGGATACGATGCATTAGATAATCTTTGATTATAGTCATACATTGAAAGTACCTCAATTCGGTAAATTTAGGATTTGGCTTTACAGTTCTTTTATAAAGATACCCTGTCTGATCTAGGTCCGCAATGACATACAACAGAAGATCAGAGAGGCTATCCCTAGATACCTCCGAAATTTGTACAAATAAGCTACCAAACGAAATTACGATACTAAGACCATATGCCCATGACGAGTTCATCTACACAACAATTCGTTTGATATGTATATATTAGGCACGCAGTAATAGGTCTACGAAGCCTATCAACACATCACACAGACTCAAACACATGCCTTATATTACATTACACTTCTTTAGCATGTGTCAGATCCCCACTGATGTACTATCATTTCCCCTATTTCTCCTGGAAATCATTTTGGGTTTTTCTAATTTTTATGGGTTTTTGAATTTTCAATGTTTTTGGTTTTTCTGAAAATAAAATTTACCTAGAAATGTAAAACATATTTTTGGATTTTTGTGTTTTTTTTGAAAAGCAATAAAAACTAAAAACTAAAAAGTGATAAACTGAGGTGGTGATTAGTCTTGTCTTTTTATACAATTAGCTTTTAAAAGATATTCACATCTTGATTTACCAAAAGCTTGGGTAAAAAGATCTGCACGTTGATAGTCATTGTGGATTTTGACCATATCAATCAACTCTTTTGCGTAACAATCACGGATAAAATGATATTTGATCCGGATATGTTTAGTTTTAGAGTGATTTACTAAGTCTTTTGTTAATGCAATTGCGGCTTCATTATCACAGTAAATAGGGGTTTTAAGAAATTGAAAACCGTAGTCCACCATCTGTTGTTGTATCCAGAGAACTTGTGAGCAGCAGCGTGATGCTGAAACGTATTCTTCTTCACATGTGGATAAGGCAACTGCGGTTTGTTTCTAGCATTGCCAGGTCACGTGCCTGCTCCCCATAAACTGGCATCCAGCCGTTGTGGATTTGCTGTCTTTGTCACAGCCACCCCAATCTGCATCACTAAAAGAGATTAGGTCAAAATTATCATCATTAGGGTACCAAAGTCCTCTCGACGGACAACCCTTCATATATCTAAGGATACGCTTGACAGCTGCAAGATGACTCTGTTTCGGCTTCGATTGATAACGTGCACAGAGACATATGGCAAACATTATATCTGGTCTGGAAGCGGTGAGGTACATCAGAGATCCGACGATTGCTCTTTATGTAAAAGGATCAGTTAGCTCCCCCTTAGCATCAACACCAATCCCATGATTAGGTTATATCGGGGTATCCATCGGCTTTGAATCATCCATCTGGAATCGGCTCAAGACTTCAGAAACATATGTCGTCTGGTGAATAAAGATCCCCGTTAGTAGAACCAAAAATAATGTCATCAACATAAATCTGCACTAGAAGCAAGTCACCCCCTGTTCGTCTTGTGAACAGTGTGCAATCTACCAAACCTCGTTTAAATCCATTAGATAGAAGATACGTGCTCAGCTCCTCATACCATTGCCTTGGATCTTGGTGCAACCCGTAAAGAGCTTTGTTCAGAACGTAGACCTTATCCCGGTGAATAGGATCCTCAAAGCCTGGTGGTTGACCTACGTAAACTTCTTCCTTGACCACACCATAAAGAAACGCGCTTTTAACGTCCATTTGATGCACCTTGAATTTCTTATAAGATGCAAACGCCAGAAACATGCGAATAGCTTCTAAGCGTGCAACCGGTGCATAAATCTTGTTGTAATCAATTCCTTCAACTTGATGAAAGCCTTGTACGACCAATCGAGCTTTGTTCCTAACAATTACTCCTCTGTCATCTTTCTTACACTTGAACACCCATTTTGTTCCTATCTTTTCCGTCCTGGAGGAAAATCTGTCCGTGTCCATACTCCAAGTTTCTGAAATTGTAATAACTCCTCTTGCATAGCCTCTACCCAAGTGTCATCCAAAAGAGCGTCCTTGTATGTCCGCGGCTCGACCTGCGAAACATAACAAGCAAAAGACCAGTCATTTTGAAAACCTGATTTCTGAATTTTGGCATATAAAGCAAGAGCGCCGAGGTTTTCTGATGAGTTAGCATTCTTGAATTGTCCTCTCGTCATTACACTACTACCAGGATCACCAATAACCTACTTGATCAGGTGAATTCGATGTATCCAAGATTCCGGATAATCCGGTACTTGCACTCCCATCTGAGTAGTTAAATTCTCTGTCAAATCCAGATCATTACCTGTTGATGCGTTTTGCGACTAATGATTGGATATACAATATTAACATATGTTAGTGATGGCCGAAGGTGAATAGAATGGGGCGAATGTAGATAAGTATGGGCGAAGGAAGAAAAGAATGGGCGAAGGTAAATGATAAAGGGGCGAAGGAAGAATGGACCTGAACAGAAGACACATTCGACCACCTGAAGTGGGCGAATGTGGAAATCTCTCACATTCGACCAGAAGAAACGGGCGAATGTGCAGTGCCTATATATAGTTTTTGTGTTTTTGATAATGTAAGAGAGTTGTCATTTGTGTCCAGGTTCAGATCAGGTTCAGAGGTGTTTTTGAGAGATAGTGTGTGTGTTCTAGATTAACATAAACTCATTGTAAATGCTTTTTGAATGAAAGTTAATCTATGAAATGATATTGAAAATGATCTTGATTGTGTCGTGATTTGTGTTTTATCAATTTGTTCAGAACTAGGGTTTCCGCACCTGGTTTTGTGACTTGTATGATCATATAATCCTGTTTTAGCTAAAATCCAACGCTCACAAAGTGGTATCAGAGCGTTGGTACCGATTTGAACGATCTAACAGTCGTTTGAATCAATCACAACTCGTTTTTCATGTTTTCAGACGTTAAAGTTCAGATTTTGATTGAAAGGTTGAAACCCTAGAAACCTTAGATTCTTAATTGAACCCAAAAACATGTGATTTCACCATGTTTTTGTTAAATCGAAGGTTAGGTTTTCATTTCCGCACCTTTCTGTACAAGTTTCATCATCAAATTCAAAGAATTAGAGTGATTATGGACTGATTTGAAGAAAATATTGAACAAGAACACGATCAGTCTGCACATTCGCCCCTTCATAAAGTCGGGCGGGCGAACGTGGAATTCCACTGGGCGAATGTGGAATTCTACTGGGCGAATGTAGCATGTTTTGGGCGAACCTGGAATTTTGTTATGTGGATTTTCACTTTCGGGTGTCTATTTCACCTTCGGTTCATCGGGCGGGCGAAGGTGGATAAAAAGTGGACGAACGTGAGTGTAAATGGGCGAAAGTGAAAAGGGTCAAGTGTTATTTTACATTCTGGTTACTATTCTACCTTCGGGTCAACAAAAACGGGCGAATGTAGAAGTACCAGGGGCGAATGTAGAATTTAAGGCAATTTTTGAAGATTTTTGGAAGAATGGTGATGAGGTTTACCCAAACTTGTTGATGAATTGATGATGATGAAACAGTTTTAATGTGGGGTAGTCATGAGAATCAACATTATGATAATCAGATTCAAATGACTATTATGGGCCAAAAACCAGAAAATAGACAGATTTTATTCCGCATGAAGAGAACAGTCAACCCAGTTCCTGTATGTTTGAAGGAACTTGTTCTAAAGAGTTGTTATGAAGAAGGAAATCAAGTTTGAGATTTCAATGTTCTGAAAGTAATGAGGTATCCTAGTAGGAGTCATGTGGCACGTAGGTTCAACGAAAGTTTCAAGATTACAGTCCTGAAGGTTTCAAGAGCTGTTGGTAGATATTGTTGGCCCCGCCGAAAACTTCAGTTTCTGAAGCATTTCAAGTCCTTCAATTAGTACTGATAGTTCCTGATGAAAGCTTCTGATTGCTTGTTCCACTCGTCTACGGCTTGTATTCTGTCGAACAGATGAAGTTACTCAAGAACATGATTGATTTATCATACGGGATCTCAAAGAAACTTGGTGAAGCATCAGTCAAGGGGGAGATTGTTGATGTAACAATGTGTCTGATACTTCAACAATTATTGACTGAAGATGCTAGGAATTTTCAAAGAGGAGAATGTGTTGATGTGCAAGAGATTTGTGGATTCGCCAGCAACGTCCAAGGGGGAGATTGTTGATGCACTTTCTGTGGACGTCACTGTCGAATAGACTAGGGTTGAGTCTTAGTAGTGTGTTACATGAGATTGTGGTGATCCATAAGGGCATTTTATGGATCTGACGCATTTGTAATATATAGGACAAAACACTGAGCCAGGTTCGACCTAAACACACTGGGCGAATGTGGAAGTTTTCCACATTCGACCATCACAAATGGGCGAATGTGGAAATACTCCACATTCGACCATCATAAAGGGGCGAACGTGGAACTTGGGTTTTGGACTATAAATAGCAATCTCATGTGTTATTGTTCATTTGGTGATTTGAGTTTGTATTTTGAATGCTCTCAAGGGGGAGGTCATGCCCGACCTCCCTCGGCCCCGAGATAAACGTTTATCCTACTGATGACAGTGTCTGTAACCGTTTCTGTAGTAATACGAATCTGTGATGACGTTGTTATCGTGTATTTCTGTCTCGTCTCGAATCTCCCGTCTGAAACCGAGTTGTTTATGTGTAATCGATCTATGAATTCGGTCCTTAACCGGATTCTCATTACCCACGTTCGATGATGAAGCACCATGTGGATTTGGGTTCACTGGTGGTGTCTCTGTAGCAACATCTTGAACAGCTTCACTTGTAACATCATCGTCATCTTCAGATTCCGATGAAATAAGAGATGTGGAAGCTTCCTGAAATACCTATTCTTGAACTACAGGAGCGTTGGTATCATTAGAAGCTGTTTGAGGATTTACAGTGATCGGACGCACCAACGGTGATGTCACTGCGTTTTCACACTCGTATTATAATCGTAATACAGTCTGAGTATACCGCTGCCCTGTACATTCTGAGTATACCACTACACTTCAACGTTAGCCCACTCCTCGACTTGACGAGTTCGTTTGTTGAAAACCCGTTTGAGCGGGGTTGCATATCCAACAAAGAATCCTTCTTCAGCTTTTGGTGCGAACTTCTCAGATGGATTAAGCATTGTACACGGAGCTCCAAACGGTTCTAGATACTCAAAGTTCGGCTTTCGTCGATTCAACATTTCATAAGAAGTTTTGCCAAAATTCTTCACCGTTAAAACACGATTAAGAGTATAATAAGCTGCGTAAATTGCTTCGTTCCAGAACATTACTGGAAGATTTGAATCCGCAAGCATTGTTCTTGCCGCTTCAATTAGTGTCCTGTTTTTATGTTCTGCGACACCGTTCTGTTGAGGGGTATACGGAGCACTGTATTCATGATGAATTCCTTTGTTTTCACAAAGAGCTTCCATCTGTGCATTCTTAAACTCCGTTCCATTGTCACTCCTAATTTTCTTGATCTTGAGACCATAGACATTTTCCAATCGAATGAACAGAACATTCAAATTATTTAACGTCTCACTCTTATGATACAAGCACATAACCCATGAAAATCTAGAATAGTCATCTGTAACCACAAGACAGTACAATTCACCAGCATCACTTTTACGCTTGACTGGTCCGAACAGATCCATGTGCAAACGCTCAAGTGATAGTTCAACTGAATTGACTTTCTTTGGCTTATGGGATTGTTTGTGCTGCTTTCCTTTCTTGCAACTCACACACTTTTCATTTAAATGAAAATGTTTAACATTCACGCCTGTGACAAGTTCATTCTTCACCAAATGATTCATCCTTCGAAGGTGAATGTGTCCCAACCTCCTATGCCACATGATTAATTCTTTTTCAGTAGCCTTGGAGAGGAAACACGTGACTTGGTCTTGTGTAGTCATGGCTTTTGACATGTCAAGAATGTACATATTGTTCACTCTCGGTGCCTTTAACATCACCCACTCTTTTGGTAAAACGAATCCCAGCTTGAGTATATAGCAAGATTTGTCATCAAAGAATTCCGAAAACTTCTTATCACATATCTGGTTGACACTAAGCAGATTGTAATCTATTTGCTTCACGTACGAAATCTACTCAAAACTTACTATCCCATTGCTTACACTACCCTCCATGGTAATGTATCCACCCTTGTTTCCAGCAAACGCTACATATCCTCCATTAATATTTCTGATATCGAACAGTAGCGATAGATCCCCTGTCATGTGACCAGAAGCTCCACTGTCAACAATCCAAAGACTACTCACAGGGCCAGTTGAAGCTCCCTGCAAATATCAAGTAAAAGATTAGATTTTTCGAGGGACCTAAGCCTGCTTGGTCTTGGGTCTTTGAACTTTGAGTTTTAAAGATTCTTTCTCACAGACAGATTGATTTGAATTGATCTTTTTCTGATCAATTAAATCTTTTTCAGTTTCAGTTTTCACATTCTCATTCACTTGTGAAGATGAAGCACCTTGAGAACCCTTTGGTGACCAATACTGTTCCGAACGTTTCAAGATCCGGATTTGAGATTTTGGGGTCTCAATCGGTTTCTTTACTTCGTCCTTAAAGGAAACTTTCTTGGTTACCTTCTCTGATTTAACAGAGACAGGTCCAACTGTTGGTTTGACAGCAGGTTTTATAGGAACCTTTTTGTTGTCAACAGTTGTGTTCACCACCGGTTTCTTAAGGGGTTTTTCAATTGCTATCTGGTTACGACGGTCATATGTCATCTGACGATTTTCCCTCTTTTGAAAATATCTTCTTTGATTATAAAAAGGTGCAGGTTGAGGGACAAGTCGTCTTTGTGGATAACAATGATTATCGACTGGACTCTGATATGTCTGCTTCATTTCCACCTCGTGCCTTTTGTGCCTAACATACGGGCAGTGAGCAAGTAAATTGTAACACCCCAACCGATGGCGGAAACATCTTGGTGTCACGTAAGAATGAGTATACAGTAGCACATGGTAACCAAATTTTAATTGAAATTAATTTAAAGTGCAAATATTCAAAAATGGAAATACATAATGAGTTTTAAGTGGAAATCTAATACATCACAAAAACCAAACAAGCATAGACTTCAGTTTGCCTTCTCATGAAAATACTCTAGTCTTCATGCATTATTATTTCCTGTTGAGTTGTAAAAATAGGGGGGGGGGGGGGGTCAACTAGAAGTTGGTGAGAATACATAAGCCATGTCAAGCAAATAGTTTAAGTATAAAAGTTTAGCAATTCATATGTCTATCGTAAGTTTAAGTCTACATAAATAAACATGATATGTTGAATCGACATAATCAAACCTCCGACTAGTTTAGGTCCATCCCGTCATCCACGGTTCACCTTAATAATATGTTGGAACGATAACAATCACCCACGCTACCTATGTAGGAGGTACACGTATCCGGGTGGGATTGTCAATCCAATAGATCTATTATTGAGTATCGCCGGCTTGGCCATAGCTAATGATTATGTAATGTTGAAACACGTTGAAACTGTTGTTGTTGTCTAATTCATGAGGCCTTAATGTTTACAACTAGACATGCATGTAGAATTGCTGAAGTATAATGTTGCAAGTATGAAGAACTGCATAAACATGGTTACGTAAACTCACCTTAGTATAGTATTAAGTCTTGAGAAATAGTATGAGTGTAGCCCAAAAGATTGCCAAGTATTACCCTATGTATAAGGTAACAAATAAGTCTAAGTCTATCTAGTCTACAAGTATATTCTAGGGTTTCGATTTGGGGATAAACATTTGTTGGACTAATAATAAAATGTTTTAATAAATAAGAGAAATTTGATAATTAAATAAACGAAACTCTTTTTATAAAATTTGAATTTAAGATGGTCACAATAATGAGTTTAAAGTATAAAATTAATTTTTATAAAATTATTTTCTTAAAAGCAGAATATTAAATCTATTTATTTCAAATTGTCAAAATTTAACTTTAATATTTAAAAATACTAAAATTAAAGATTTATTATATTAAAAATTATATTTCTGTTCCAAATAATCAGAAATAATTTATATAAAATTTGGTGCAAAAATATTGAAAAATGAATTTATTATGATTTAATTATGATTAAAACTAACAAAAATTGATTAAAAATATTAAATAAATGATTTTTCAGAAATAAAAATCATTTCAGAAAAGCTTATTGTTATAAAAACTCAGAATAATTTTTGTGGAAATTTATAAGATCGTTTTGATATTTTTATAGAGTTTTATAAATAAAATAGAATAAATTTGATTTATTTATTTTATATATTAAATAAATAAATTTTTGAAAACTAAAAATTGTATGTTAAACTTTTTCATTAGATAAATACAAAATAATTTTTGTAGAATTTTTAAAAGTATTTTAGTATTTTAAAATGAATTTTTAAAATACCAGTAATATATATTTAAAAACTTGATTGTTTTTAATCAAAACAAAACAAAAAGAAAAAAAAAGATGTGGCTGCTGTGGGTCGAACCCGCGTGGCCGGTTTCAAAGACACCAGGCACAACCACTTGGTCTAGACCAGTGGTTGTGTTTGGTTTCAGTTTGTTTAAAATATATATCATATGAAAAATCGTGTTCTTCCCCAAAATTGTATGAACGTGCCCTAGTTTCTGCAATTGGACACTTCACACAACATTAACCCAATTAACCTTGGGGTTAATGTTGTGTGTATGCCGAACATCAAAACCCACCAAAAAAATGTGTCACACCCTCAAATTTCCACTGCGGGGTTTATACCGCGAGGCGCGTGACATACCAGGATCCCATGCCATAAGACATAAGAACGACTCTAAATGCCCAAACCATTTAGTTCGTATTTGAAAATCATGTTTAACGTTTACCAAAAAGTTCAGTTAAGTTGCGGAAGCGTAATTCAAACATAACCAATTAAGTTCATGCGCAAAACAACGCGCCCAAATTAAAACCGTTAAATGCAAAGTAGAGTATAAGTTTAAATAGTGTTCACAGCCCATGACACAATGATGCATGTCCTATCGTGCTCCGTACCTAGGGACCTGCAAAAGCATGCTATCGTGTGTCAACATAAAGTTGGTGAGTTCACAAAGTAAAGTAACTTGATATGTAAAAGCGCTGGTTTTCAAAACCACGTAAGTAAGTAAGTTATGTTGGTGCCCCGCACCGTGTAACCACTAATTCATCGCATGCCAAGGGTAGCTAACCCATTCTTGATAACTAACCGATTATACCGAACTGCTATGTACGTGTAGCCACATAAGTGTGCCGTATGCCTAACAATCCGCAATGATAATGTTTCGTAGTTATAGTTCACGCCCGCGCTCCCCGAGCCGGTGTGAGGTTTGTAAGACCTAATAGCGCTATCAACTAATTACCCGCTTTCCAACCCTGGCAACTCATTCGGTACGTGAGGACTTACAAAATGATAGAGATGGTTCAGTTTATCAAGGACACAATTGCGAATTAGCAAAGTGACCGACCCTCATAAGGATCCATGGCATCCCAACCCGGGATGTGTAAGTAGTCCCAAACCGGACTAGAAAATATTAAGTAAAGTGTCTCATACCTGAGACGCATGCTTTTGAGAAAAAAGAGTAGTGAAACTCACCTTAGGTCGCAAGTGAAAATCCAAATTCCACGAATAGTAACGTGCTACCGACTCCCTATTACAAATGTCACTAGGTGAGTATACGTGCGTAACCAACACACCATGTAACTCGTTTATCCAAGACTTTTAAAAGTTCGAAACCGTGTAGTGACACCTAATGACTCTACATGCTCAAGTATGTCCTACGTATCCCGTTAGTGATCATAGCAATTATTATCAGTTTAATGCATCAAATACATCTCATACAAGTTTCCACACAAGTACATGTCAATTACACACCACATAGAACTCCAAATAGTCACTTAAAGACCCCGTACACAATCTTTGTTTTTAGGACAGATTGTGCGCTGTGAAAAACGATTTATATAAAATACTTAACGAACGAATTAGAGTCCCAAATTTTTACTGAATTTTATTTGGGATTCACTCGACAATACCTATTTTTTTTTGTCTTAATTCCGAACACAAAAATTATAAAAATTCGTACAACACAGCAGTGTCCAGAAAATTTCCTCAACAGGTCAATTTAGTAGGAAAATTCTTAAAAATTGTGTATTCATCCAAACGAGATGAATCCACTTGGAAAAGCTCTATTTTTCCAGTGTTGACATACTGTAAAAATTTCATAACCTAACTCCTTGTAAATCTCAAGTTATGACCATTTAAAGTTAGCCCAATTTACAAATCCGAAAATCTGATATGACCCCTAATCAATTAAAATTCCAAAAACGACTCATACGGTGTCCAAAATCGATGGTTTTGCCCATTATGAAAAGCTAAGACCTTTTAAATTACAATCATGCAAAGAAATCATCAAAACAATCGATTTACCAACCCGTTACAGCCCCTTAAACACGTTCAAACAAATCTGTCAGAATCTGAAACTTGCATCCCAAGTAATCTACAAACCCTAATTCTTCATAAACATCCCTAATACATGTATAACACCCATAGTACTGATTAAACACCATATTAATCATAGCAAAACACATATATTATCATGTGAAAACCCTAATCATGGCTGCTAATAACAATCATCATCATCAAATCATCAAGAACATTCAAGAACTCCTACACATGCATGTATGCGATTTTATATATATTATTTTTAGGGTTTTTAAAGTTTTTCAATCATTATAATTTATCAAGAATCGTAAGAACGTATACCTTGTGAAAGATTAAACTCCCTAGAGCCTTGAAATCAAACCCGAACTAGCTTGATTAGTGAAAGATTGTTTGATTGCTTGAAAACAAAGAGAGAGGGGGGGGGGGGGGGGTGGGGGGTTTCGCACGGCACCAAGGGGGCAAGGGAGTAGGGTTTTTATCTTTTTCCTTGCCTCCTAATTGTAAATGGGCTTTGCTTGTTCCCCAAGCAATTGGTATTATGGCCCTTCTAGTCCATTAACTTAACCCGTTAACCATGTTCTAGCCCAATACCGGACCCAATATTATTAACCATGCTAAATTATATAAAAACCATTATTTTCATTATTACATAGCATATCATTCATGTTGTGCACGTAATTTGCATAATCTACGCATTACCTTTCAGTTAGGCGATCATTCACAAAAACATGTAATTCACAAAAACATGTAATTCACATAAGCACGTACTTCATGTTCACCAAAATTCACTTGTATTTATTATTGCTATGTATGTCACATAATTCACCAACGTTTGGGATACAGGACTCATGTGTGTGCTTAACAAGGATTTTCCTACGTATAACATATGTTAGCATCTTCTAACATATGTTAAACCTACTTAACTAACCCTAGTTAAGTATCTAGCCATGTATGAACATGTAAGTTAACTAGAGTTCAGTAAAAGTATTTAACCTGAAAATTCGGGGTATCACATCATCCCCAAGTTGAAAAGAATTTCGTCCCGAAATTCAGCAAGTAAACAGTAAAGCCAGCTATAAAAATGTGTGCTTGGTTCCCGGATGTCACATCATCCCCAAGTTGAAAGGAATTTCGCCCCAAAATTCACTTTGAAAGAGCTGCTTTATGTTCCGCGTTGGATCTATGTACGATTTCAGGTTCAGTAAAGAGGTGTGGGTATTTGAGCCGCATCTGATCTTTGCGCTCCCACGTATATTCCGGTCCTAGACGGGAATTCCACCGTACCTTAACAATAGGTATAGTACTTTGTCTGAGTTTCTTGACGCCCTGCTCAAGAATCTCTACTGGTTCTTCCATGAACCGCAGCTGATCATCCACCTGGATCTCCTCCAGTGGTACTACCAGTGTCGTATCAGATAAGCATTTCTTCAAGTTTGAGACGTGGAATACATTGTGTACTCCACTGAGTTCATCTGGTAGATTTAGCTGGTAAGCTACTGGACCAATCCTTTTAACGATCTCGAAAGGTCCGACGTATCTGGGATTTAACTTCCCTCGTTTCCCAAAGCGTATCACTCCTTTCCATGGTGACACCTTTAACAAAACCTTGTCCCCAACCTGGAACTACAAAGGTTTTCGACGTTTGTCAGCATAACTTTTCTGTCGGTCCCGAGCAGCAGCCATCCGGTTTCTAATTTGCACTATCTTCTCAGAAGTTTCGTGCACGAGTTCAGGACCTGTTAGTTGGCTATCCCCAACCTCAGTCCAACAAATAGGAGACCTACACTTGCGCCCGTAAAGTGCCTCGAAAGGCGCACACTGTATCGAAGTGTGGTAACTGTTGTTGTAAGAGAATTCGATTAAGGGCAAGTGCTTATCCCAGTTATTACCAAAGTCCACCACACATGCTCGTAGCAGATCCTCTAATGTTTGGATGGTGCGTTCACTTTGTCCATCCGTCTGTGGGTGATAGGTTGTGCTCATATCAAGACGAGTTCCTAAAGCATCTTGGAGAGTAGTCCAGAAACGAGAAGTGAATCGCCCATCGCGATCAGATATAATGGAAGTAGGCACCCCATGCCTAGAGACTATCTCCTTGATGTATAGGTTCGCCAGCTTTTCTAGCGAATCCGTTTCTTTTATCGCCAGGAAGTGGGCCGATTTGGTTAAACGGTCCACGATAACCCAAATCATGTTATGGCCCGTTGGCGTACTAGGAAGCTTTGTAAGGAAGTCCATGGAAATTCAATCCCATTTCCACATTGGAATCTCTGGTTGTTGGAGTAGGCCTGAAGGTTTTTGGTATTCAATCTTAACCTTCGCACAAGTCAAGCACTTACTAACATAAGTGGCTATCTCGGCTTTCATGTTTGGCCACCAGTACAGAGTCTTAAGATCTTGATACATCTTGTCCGAGCCAGGATGTACCGAATAGCGAGAGGTATGTGCTTCATCGAGCACCAGTTGTCTGAGATCCCCAAATCGTGGTATCCAGACTCGATTCATGAAGTACTGCAGACCGTCTGTTCTCAGTTCTAAGTGCTTATCTGCACCATGTAGGGTCTCAAGCCCGATGTTTTCTTCCTTCAATGCCTCACTCTGGGCTTCACGTATCTTATCAGGAAGGTTAGAGTGAATGGTGAGTTGTAAGGCTCGCACTCTTTTGGGTTTCGATTCCTTTCGACTGAGGGCATCAGCTACTACGTTAGCTTTCCCTGGATGATACTTGATGGCACCGTCATAATCGTTCAAAAGTTCAACCCAACGACGTTGCCGTATGTTTAGTACCTTCTGGTCAATATATGCTGAAGGCTCTTGTGGTCAGTGAAAATTGTGCACTTGGTTCCATAGAGGTAGTGCTTCCAGATTTTGAGAGCGAAAACTACCGCTCCCAATTCCAAATCATGAGTGGGGTAGTTCTTCTCATGGACCTTTAGTTGTCGCGATGCATATGCAATTACCTTATCACGTTGCATCAGTACGCACCCTAAGCCTTGGATAGACGCATCACAATATACTACAAAGTCCTCTGTACCCTCAGGCAACGATAATATCGGTGCACTGCAAAGTTTGGACTTTAGTAGCTGAAAGGCAGTTTCTTGGGCATCTCCCCACTTATACGTAATACCTTTCTGCGTTAGGGCGGTGAGAGGTTGAGCGATCTTAGAAAATCCCTCAATAAACCTGCGATAATATCCCGCGAGACCAAGAAATTGGCGCACTTCAGTAGGGGTCTTAGGAGCCTCCCACTTTTTGATAGCGTCAATCTTGGCTGGGTCCACATGTATTCCTGCCTCGTTGACCACATGCCCAAGGAATTGGACTTCCCGAATCCAAAAATCGCATTTAGAAAATTTTGCATACAGCTGCTCATCCCTCAGTAGTTCCAAGATTAACTGCAAGTGCTGCTCGTGCTCCTCCCTGCTCTTGGAATAGATCAATATGTCATCTATGAACACTATGACGAATTTGTCCAAGTAAGGCTTGCACACACGGTTCATTAGATCCATGAACACCGCAGGTGCATTAGTTAGCCCAAAATGGCATAACCAAAAACTCATAATGTCCATAACGGGTTCGAAACGCCGTTTTCGCCACATCCTCTTCTCGGACTCTCAGCTGATGGTACCCCGACCTCAAATCAATCTTAGAGTAGAAGCTCGACCCTTGCAGTTGGTCGAACAAATCATCAATACGAGGCAAAGGATATCGGTTCTTAATTGTTACCTTGTTCAACTCCCGATAGTCTATGCACATACGAAAGCTCCCATCTTTCTTCTTAACAAACAGAACTGGAGCTCCCCATGGCGAAGAACTGGGTCTAATGAAACCCCTATCCAATAGCTCTTGGAGTTGGGTAGACAGTTCTTGAAGCTCTCCTGGTGCCAAACGGTATGGTGCGCGCGCAACTGACGCTGCTCCAGGTGCAAGGTCAATCTGAAACTCCACTTGACGAACGGGTGGGAGTCCAGGTAGTTCCTCTGGGAAGACATCTTGGAAGTCTCAGACCACTGGGATGTCCTCAATTCTAGTTTCGGTTTCGGCTCGAGTATCAGATATGTTAGCCAAAATGGCTGGACAACCCTTACGAATACACTTCTGGGCCTTTAGATAGGAGATGATGCCTACCATGGTACCACCATGATCACCCTGTATAGACAAAAGTTCTCCACTTGGGAGGGGGAATACGAACAATCTTCTCCTGACAGAGAATTTCAGCGTGTTGCTTGGACAACCAGTCCATGCCACCCACGAGATCAAAGCTTCCAAGGGTGATAGGTAAGAGGTTGATGGCAAACAATTGCTTGTTCAAATCGAGCTTACAGTCACGATGTATATGGGTTACCTCGACAGGCTTCCCATCGGCCAGTTCAATAGAGTATGGGGTATCTAGAAGAGTAGGAACCATCCCTAATCGTTTACTAAGTTTTGATGAAACAAAACTATAGTCCGCACCAGTATCATATAAGATAGAAGCAAGAGTGTCGTTCAGGGAGCACGTACCCATCACGACATTGTTATCAGTCCTAGCTTTCCCCAGGCAAATCACAAATGCTCTTCCCCGAGCCCCGTTGTTGTTGCTACCGTTACGGTTGTTGTTGTTGCAGGACTTATACCTCACACTATCCCACGTTCTCTTGCTATCACCAACAGTAGAAAATGAAACACCATGCTTCAGAAAACTACCATGATCGGCAGTCTCATCTGTGAGTTTGCGAGTCAAGTGAAAGATTTGTAGGTGAGCTGCAGTGGCCAAGCCATGAATCTAAGGGGCCCACCCTTTCGGTATAAAGTTCGATCGATTTGTAAGGTAGGTTAAATAGATTTGAGCCTATAGTGGCTATCTCCTATAGCCTGGTAGTGTAGGCGTCGATCTCAGACCCATCCGTCTTTATATAACAAAATTTCTGGATTTCACCACAGGGTGTTACGTTCTCCTTCCAGGTATCTGTAACTCATCGAGTGTGCATGTAGCCTACATTACAACATCCTGCCTGGGACAAATGCACATGGCAAAGACTTATACTATCGAAGCAATCAGACGGTCTCCTTCAGTTCCGTTGGAGTTATCGATGTTTACAACCAATAAATGGCTTGAAAATACGATGTGCGTTCAAGGTATAAGAAAGTTCAAATGTGGAAGTCAGGGGAAAAGAATGATTTAGCAAAATATATCTTTACTATCTTGGAAAGATGCGAGGGCCTCAACCACCCTATCGTTGATCATAAGAACTCAGTCTTATCTAAGTTAGCAAAGGGAAATGAAAGAAAAGATAGGTAAGAAAAGGTAAGAGCCAATCGTCGCCATGCTCTGTCTAGATAGTAGAGCCTTCATCCTCACTTCCATGTGCTCGTCCTGCTCAGGTTCCCCTTCCATCTCTTATCCTTCCTCTTTTGCGATGTCAGTGTTATATGGTTCTCATCACGTACAATCTCCTTCTCTAGTCCTATGTGAACCAGTTTAGTGGTAAGCTGTACCACTCGTTCCTCCAATCATGGCTATCAGCCATTAGTAGGTTTCATCCTCCCTTGTGATGTTGCATTACATCGCAGGCTTTACGTAACTCCCCAAGGGTGTGTGTAACAAGTCCCGATCTAATGTGTTCCCATGAATCTACCATATACTTATGAGAAAACAAGGATATGCAGTCATACATTCGCCCGCTCATACTAGGCGTAAGGTACTAAGGTAAGAAATAAGTTCTACTTGTGTATTCCAGTCCCGTCTGTGTTACGAATGGAAGTAAGAAGGATCAAGTAACAAGGAACAAAAACTAATTGTCTCCTTGCTAGGTGACAAAAGATAAGTCTCAGCATTCGAATTCCTTTATAGTTGATTTAATGGTACCATGTCATGCGCATCGTGCAGCTTCCCGTGTACGTGCGCCACAACGCTCGCAAGGGCTCCCTCCCTTGTACTTTTGTTGTTTCCTCATCCATGAGGTTTGTTAGAAAACTACTCCCAGTAGTGCGTCACCTGGTGTAACCCTGGGTTCCCACCATTGACGTGTTTAGAATTAGGTCTAGAACTAGGAGATAACATACCTCCTGAAATCATATGTTGTAGGTATGAGTAGCTAAAAGCTAGTTGTGCACTTAAGTTGTGAGTGTACTTATGCTATAATGGTTATAGACTAGACTCAACATGCAGTCCTAGTTCACTATAACCAATGGCTCTGATACCAATTTGTCACACCCTCAAATTTCCACTGCGGGGTTTATACCGCGAAGCGCGTGACATACCAGGATCCCATAGCCATAAGTCATAAGAACGACTCTAAATGCCCAAACCATTTCGTTCGTATTTGAAAATCATGTTTAACGTTTACCAAAAAGTTCAGTTAAGTTGCGGAAGCGTAATTCAAACATAACCAATTAAGTTCATGCGCAAAACAATGCGCCCAAAATAAAACCGTTAAATGCAAAGTAGAGTATAAGTTTAAATAGTGTTCACAGCCCATGACACAATGATGCATGTCCTATCGTGCTCCGTACCTAGGGACCTGCAAAAGCGTGCTATCGTGTGTCAACATAAAGTTGGTGAGTTCACAAAGTAAAGTAACTTGATATGTAAAAGCGCTGGTTTTCAAAACCACGTAAGTAAGTAAGTTATGTTGGTGCCCCGCACCGTGTAACCACTAATTCATCGCATGCCAAGGGTAGCTAACCCATTCATGATAACTAACCGATTATACCGAACTGCTATGTACGTGTAGCCACATAAGTGTGCCGTATGCCTAACATCATTGTCTATCCGCAATGATAATGTTTCGTAGTTATAGTTCACGCCCGCGCTCCCCGAGCCGGTGTGAGGTTTGTAAGACCTAATAGCGCTATCAACTAATAACCCGCTTGCCAACCCTGGCAACTCATTCGGTACGTGAGGACTTACAAAATGATAGAGATGGTTCAGTTTATCAAGGACACAATTGCGAATTAGCAAAGTGACCGACCCTCATAAGGATCCATGGCATCCCAACCCGGGATGTGTAAGTAGTCCCAAACCGGACTAGAAAATATTAAGTAAAGTGTCTCATACCTGAGACGCATGCTTTTGAGAAAAAGAGTAGTGAAACTCACCTTAGGTCGCAAGTGAAAATCCAAATTCCATGAATAGTAACGTGCTACCGACTCCCTATTACAAATGTCACTAGGTGAGTATACGTGCGTAACCAACACACCATGTAACTCGTTTATCCAAGACTTTTAAAAGTTCGAAACCGTGTAGTGACACCTAATGACTCTACATGCTCAAGTATGTCCTACGTATCCCGTTGGTGATCATAGCAATTATTATCAGTTTAATGCATCAAATACATCTCATACAAGTTTCCACACAAGTACATGTCAATTACACACCACATAGAACTCCAAATAGTCACTTAAAGACCTCGTACACAATCTTTGTATTTAGGACAGATTGTGCGCTGTGAAAAACAATTTATTTAAAATACTTAACGAACGAATTAGAGTCCGAAATTTTTACTGAATTTTATTTGGGATTCACTCGACAATACCTATTTTTTTTTGTCTTAATTCCAAACACAAAAATTATAAAAATTCGTACAACACAGCAGTGTCCAGAAAATTTCCTCAACAAGTCAGTTTAGTAGGAAAATTCTTAAAAATTGTGTATTCATCCAAACGAGAGGAATCCACTTGGAAAAGCTCTATGTTTCCAGTATTGACATACTGTAAAAATTTCATAACCTAACTCCTTGTAAATCTCAAGTTATGACCATTTAAAGTTAGCCCAATTTACAAATCCGAAAATCTGATATGACCCCTAATCAATTAAAATTCCAAAAACGACTCATACGGTGTCCAAAATCGATGGTTTTGCCCATTATGAAAAGCTAAGACCTTGAAAATTACAATCATGCAAAGAAATCATCAAAACAATCGATTTACCAACCCGTTACAGCCCCTTAAACAAGTTCAAACAAATCTGTCAGAATCTGAAACTTGCATCCCAAGTAATCTACAAACCCTAATTCTTCATAAACATCCCTAATACATGTATAACACCCATAGTACTGATTAAACACCATATTAATCATAGCAAAACACATATATTATCATGTGAAAACCCTAATCATGGCTGCTAATAACAATCATCATCATCAAATCATCAAGAACATTCAAGAACTCCTACACATGCATGTATGCGATTTTATATATATTATTTTTAGGGTTTTTAAAGTTTTTCAATCATTATAATTTATCAAGAATCGTAAGAACGTATACCTTGTGAAAGATTAAACTCCCTAGAGCCTTGAAATCAAACCCGAACTAGCTTGATTAGTGAAAGATTGCTTGATTGCTTGAAAACAAAGAGAGAGGGGGGGGGGGGGGGGGGTGGGGGGTTTCGCACGGCACCAAGGGGGCAAGGGAGTAGGGTTTTTATCTTTTTCCTTGCCTCCTAATTGTAAATGGGCTTTGCTTGTTCCCCAAGCAATTGGTATTATGGCCCTTCTAGTCCATTAACTTAACCCGTTAACCATGTTCTAGCCCAATACCGGACCCAATATTATTAACCATGCTAAATTATATAAAAACCATTATTTTCATTATTACATAGCATATCATTCATGTTGTGCACGTAATTTGCATAATCTACGCATTACCTTTCAGTTAGGCGATCATTCACAAAAACATGTAATTCACATAAGCACGTACTTCATGTTCACCAAAATTCACTTGTATATATTATTGCTATGTATGTCACATAATTCACCAACGTTTGGGATACAGGACTCATGTGTGTGCTTAACAAGGATTTTCCTACGTATAACATATGTTAGCATCTTCTAACATATGCTAAACCTACTTAACTAACCCTAGTTAAGTATCTAGCCATGTATGAACATGTAAGTTAACTAGAGTTCAGTAAAAGTATTTAACCTGAAAATGCGGGGTATCACATCATCCCCAAGTTGAAAAGAATTTCGTCCCGAAATTCAGCAAGTAAACAGTAAAGCCAGCTATAAAAATGTGTGCTTGGTTCCCGGATGTCACAAAATGTTACTTACAGACCTTTTCTGCAAAGCACTTGATGGTAGCCATTTCAAGTTTTGTGTTTTCCAAATCATTGATATAGTTGTTAATGGCTAATTGTGTCAAAGATAAAGTCTTTTTAAGTTCTGAAATGTCTTTCTTGTAACCATCAAGCACTCTGTTAAACTCTCGTGCCTCTTTCTGATACGATTGACAGTTGATCTTAGCACTCTCAAGCTGAACCCTGAGTTGCTTATTACCCTCTGACAATCGATCGCATGCACCACAATACCTCTCACTATTCATATCAAGATTAGATTCAAAACTTACCTGCTTTGGAGGCTCTGTCATTGCCATCAGTGCAAAGTGTGCTTCCTTACCAGCAAAGAATTTAGAATAGTTGATTCTGGTACAAGCATCATCCACCATGCACGATTTGCGTGTCATCAGAAAATCAGCTTCAGCAAGCAGTTGGTCGATATCAACATCTAGTGAGTTAACACTAGCTTCAGAATCAGAATCACTCTCCACATCAGAATAAGCTGAATCATACTGTTCTGGCACATCAGTAACAGAATCAAGAATCAAACTCGACTTCTTCTCTACACAATCATCACTTTTGTCACTCAACTCCTCGATTTTCACCTTAGACATCTTCTCAGTCACCAATTCTTCTTCAACACATACCGGCTCATCCAAATCCATTTTCTGTGCAACACACACCACATTACCAGTGGTAATCTCCTCAACACCCAACTGCATACCCGTCCAATCAAATCCCTCATCTTTCTGTATCACCAATGCTTGGTTATGGTTATCTGATTGAGTTTGAGTGTTTGGTGTAGAAATAGGAATGATTGTTCGGTTTGGATTTTGTGGTGTTTGGTTTTGGTTCTGGTTTTGTGTAGTGGTTTGTCTAACAGTGTTGTTTTGTGAAGTGTTTTGTCGGTTTTGGTAGGTATTTTGTGGTTGAAAGCTTGAAATATTTGGGCTTTGATAAGATACCTGATTTTGGGTTTGACGGTTTTGGTAGTTGGTGTTGAAAGGATTTATGTTCTCTTGCTGTGCTGGCTGTGTGCATTCCGTCTTGAAGTGACCTTTCCCACCACAATTAAAACATGTCACTTTGGCTTTATTAAAACCATATGTAGTATTTGGAGAAGTAGAAAGATCAGTTCTGCCAGTTTTCTCAATGAATTCAGTAGCTCTCCTCATAACACTAGCAAATGCCCACTGGATATCAATGAGCTCCATCTCTTCTTTATCAATTTGTGCATAGTCTTCACTGGTTAAGTTGTTGTTACCAATTTGACTAGCAACCAGCCCGATATAAGAAGCTACCATAGCAAACACCAATGCTACATGTTGCTGTGCAATCTTAACTGTAACATTGTTCAAGTTCGAAGTTTCCAGCACAATTGAACTCTGATTAGGTTGAGTTTGGTTCATCTGGGTTTGATTTATTTGAGGAATAAAGGATTGTTGTTGAGGTTGGTTTAGACTTGCAGAATAACAAGCAGCTTGTTGCAACGGTGAAAATGGTGGAATGTAAGTAGTAGTAGGGTATGATGATGGGGTATTAGATGAAGTTTGAGCAAAGTAATTAATGGGGGCTTTGGGTGGTTCAACATGGCTAGAAACACACGCAATGTGTGCAACAACATTAGAAATGGAACTTCAACTAGCAAGAGATGAAGATGTACTACCATGGTATAGCTCTGGATTCTGAGGAACTTGAGCTCTCTTTGCCTTTCTCTTTTCTTCCATCTCTTTGTTTTCTAGCTTCTGGATAAACTCGTTGATGGTCCAGTATTGGTACGCATCTTTCTCCTTAAGTACGATGTGTTGATTCCAGTATGGTGGCAATGCATCAGCAAACTTGTCCACCAGCTCCGACATTGGTATGTTAATCTCATAGCTTGAAAGCTCAGTCAATAAGTGACAGTACCTTGGAATCAACTCCTTCAGCGTCTCGTTTCCCATATAGCTGAAGTTCTCAAACTCTTTTCTTAGTTCCTCCATTCTCAATTTTCTCGTCTTCTCATTCCCATCATGATGATTTCTTAACATGTCCCACAACTGTTTAGAAGTGGTGCAAGATCCAAATTGATGTAAGAGATCAATATTAATGGTTTGGGACAGTTGGGAAAACACCTTCTTTTCCACCGCAAATTTATTTTTCTCATCCTCAGCAAGACTTTCCAATGGAATTGGCTCACCCGTGTTCTCCAAGATCGGAGCAACATAGCCCTTAGCAATCATTTGCCAAGCTTTCGTTCCTTCTAATCCCATTACCTCAAGATGAATCTTGAACTTGGTCTTCCATGTGTTGTAGTCTACCATTTCCATCAACTTTGGTGGACCACTACCACTACCCGAACATAAGTCTTGAATAAGAGTCGAAATCGCGTTGGTAGTCTGAGAGTGTACCGCCGCTGCTGCTACTCCCTAGTAATCAGCCATCGGTTGTGGTTGAGGTTGTGCAACTTGTTAGGGCATAGAACTAGTCATCGCCATATAGTTAATCGGTTGGGATGGTTGACTAGACTTTTGAGCAGCTACTGACGAAGGATCCATGGTTGTCTGCTGTTGTGGTGTTGTATTAGGTCGTGGTGTTGTAGGAAAATTCCGCATATCGATCTGTGAATGATAAAACACGAAACGATTAGAAAAATTTCACAACAGTTTCTACGTTCGACCTTTTTGAATGATCGCGTGGTCGAATGTACAAATTAGTCCACATTCGACCGTTTGATAAAGTACGAATGTAGAAAATAACAGACTCAGTTCACTTTTGACTGGTTTAGCCCATTTTCGACCACTCCATTGGTCTAATGTACCAATTAAGGTCGAATGAACAACAACACACTAAAACTTTCTAGGCTCGAGCAAATAACACTCCACGTTCGACCAAATCTCCCTAGGTTCGACCCTTCATTTTGAAAAACGGTTATTCTTTGAAAATCAGTTACTTTGATCAAAGTTTTTCAAATATTGACGAAATTTGATGATCTTATGCAGGTTTTGCTTCGGATTGGATTTGGAACAAGTTTAACAAAGAGAATTTTGAGTTTTATCCATGAAAACAAGTTCAAATCAATAAATTTAACACCAAATTCAGTTGTTCAATGAAAACAGAAAGTTTTGATCAAAATTGGGTCCAAATGGCTCTGATACCACTTTGTATGCGCGTAGGATCGTCTAAACACCAAAGATAATGATCAAACAATTTCAATTCAGGTACGGAATCCCTGAATTGATAACAAAATGATAATAAAACTAGCAAAACACATAAATCATCATTAAGGTGGGCGAACCAAAACACATCTATCTACAAAACTTCCTTCAACGTTTGAGGAGTACTCCGACCCGAGTCGCATGTGGGCACTGGCTTAGACCTCATGCGAGTTATCAATTAGTATGTTCATTGACCATGATGATGAACAAAAACAATGAAAAAGTATAACAGCGTTTTGGTCAAAATAGGAAAGTATGCGTACAAAATATGCGTTCAAAATATGCATTCAAAATATACAATTATATTATAAAATTTCGATAGAAAGAATAATATAACATAAATCGAGTAAATCGCGATTACACAAAATAAGAGTAAACGAGTTGCATTAATGCTCAACATCAGTGATGTAAGAATAACTGCTAATAAATAGTGCGAGAATAATCATAAATAGGATAATGCGCGGACATAAGTATAAATATAATAATGTAAGAATAAATTAATGAAATTCATTGCCAATGAGAGTGCGCAGAACAGACGTATAGTCTAATGACATGTGGGTTTAAATTTTGTAGTTTTACATATATGCACTATACGATAAAAGACAAATGGCAACATCTCGATGAGGATATATCCAATATTTTGTTAGACCAAAAGTTTTGCGACTAAGAGAGTGTAAGTGTAAAAAGAGAAAGTTTCGTTTATAAAAACGTAGTTTACTCGTACTTTGTGATATAGTTGAAATAATAGTAGTAATTCATGAGAATAACTTTTTAGAAATCGAAGAATGTTTTAGATTCAAAACAGGTTCACATGAAAAGACTTCGTAAGTACACACTTTCACGTGTTTACGAGAAGTCGAGTTGAAAATTGTTATAAGGCATATTATGTTGGGTCTACTAACCTGGAGAAGAACAGATGATTGAAAAGCCAAAACAAGCTACATATGATCCAAAATAAAATCAGCATTTACAAATTACTTCTCCCAAAAGACTGTTGACTCTAACATCTGCTATACCCCAACAACTGCTGATCACAAAGGACTGATGAAGAAACAACTGCTGATCAAAGTACTGAAGACTCAAGGTCTGTTGGAGCCAACAAAGCTTAGGCTCCAACAGATGATCCAAGCCATTAGAGGTTTACATATCAGCTGTTTAGATATCAGAGGTTTCCTATGTAACAGTGTTTGTTTTGTCAGATGTTTTATGTTGTTATTCAGTTAGATGTCACTGTCTTAGGTGACATCAACCATAGGTCATCAGTGGTTTAGATTGTCTATAAATAGAACAGTGCATGTACTGTTCTATTGATCACTCAAAACATTCTCTTAGACAAACTTACGCAGAGTGATCAGGCTGAGGGGGAGTACTTGTACAATTGTTTGTAATCATTAGATTTATGAAAGCTTTAGATTCTAAAACAATTATTCTCCTTGTATTGATTCATAGTTTATCATTCTGCTGTACTTTCCATTTATAGATTAACTTCTTTCATCTCTCATTTAGTTAAACAATCAAAACAAATCAAACTGAGGTCCTAACAATTGGTATCAGAGCTTGGTCAATTAAATTCGATCTAACCAATCAATTTAATATAAACAGATCAGCTCACAATGATTGATATCGTTTGTTTGTCGGATTGAAAACAAAGTAATAGTTTATTTACGTTCAACGGTTTTATAAACAGACTTTGTTTTACAAACAATCAGAGAATGGCTTCAATCAATCACGATCCAGAAAACACTGGCACGAACAACAAGCCACCGATGCTTGTCAAATCTGAATACAATTTCTGGAAATGTCGGATGAGCCATGTTCTAGCTCAACAGAACACTGGGTGCTGGAAGTCGGTTATCTTCGGACCACATGTTCTGATGGTGCCGAGTACCGAAGATCCCAAGGTTCAAGAGCCAAAGAAACTTGAAAAGTACTCCGAGCAGGATTTTTAGAAAATTGAGTTAGATGCTAAGGCCTTCAGTATTATGGCCATGGCTCTACCCAATGATATCTAGGCTGGGCTATTACGCTGTAACAGTGCAAAGGAGTTGTGGGATGCTTTGAAAGAACAATTTGGTGGGACTGAGGAGGTTATTGAAAACAACCGTGAAATACTTAACCAACAATATGAAACATTCAGTCATGTTAAGGGAGAGTCATTAACTCAACAATTTGAGAGGTTTAACTGTCTCATTAGTGAACTAAAACTGGTGGGTCTAAGTTATCCTAATTCAACTTTGAACCATAGGTTTTTAAGATCATTACCAGACAAATGGGACACTATTGCTATAGTTATGAGAAACTCAATTGGATTCAATTACCTATCTCTGACCCAGCTTCATGGTAAGCTCCTGACTTATGACAAAGGGCTTAACCAGAAAAAGAAGCTTTAGGACTCTGGAAAAGTGTCTGATGATTTTGCTTTTCGTAATACAACACTTTTGGGTTAGGATGAGGTGCCTCGTAATAGTAAGGATCAGAGTTATGATCATTTCATTGACATAACTTCAGGTTTCAACTTTGGTTTTAACTCTGATTCTTATTCACCCAACTATGCTTTTGCAGCAAGTGGTGGTGATATCCAGGCATCTGAAAACATATCCTTTGAGTATGATGACCTTAAATACTTTGACCCCGATGATTTGGACGAAATGGACATTATGCACCAGTTGGCTCTGCTCAGTGTTAGAACAAATAACTTCTACAAGAAAACTGGCAGAAGATTTCCAGGATTGGCTGGAAGGTCAAAGGTGGGGTTGGATAAATCAAAGATTAAGTGTTATAAATGTCATACACTTGGTCATTTTGTTATGGAATGTAGGAGTCAACATGGTACACCTATGATTACCTATCCAAATCAAAGGCCACAAACCAACACTTATCAAGTTTCCCATAATACCCTTGGACCAAATGTGCAAAACACTGCTCATTTTGCACAGTCCTCAACCACTGTTCCTGTCCAGTATGTCCAAACCACTGTTCCTCAGATCCACTATGTTCAAACACCTGTTGCTAAGGCACATGTGCCAATGATTTCTACTCCACCCTCTGCCCCTGCAGAGACCAGTCAACATAGTTTTTTCACACAAGGCTTTGTTGATTGGAGCAGTTTACCAGATGAGCTAACAAATGAGAATTTTTCTCTTGTTGCCAAAGCTGAAAATGAACTAGAAAATTTTTGTTTAATGGCTATGGACACAATTGTGGAAGAGGTTGAATCTGAGGATGTGGTGACTGAATCTAAAACTATGACTAATGATATTGTTGATGCAGTAGTTCTAGATGAAAAGGCTGAAGAAGAGGTTGTGAATCTCTCAGATCCTTGGGGTGATGATTGTGAGTGCAAGTGTGATTGTGCATTGATGGCTACTGCTAAGGTATCTCTTCAAATCTTAAAAGATTTGTGTTCAAACAAATGTGTAATAGCATTTGCTAACATTAAAGAGGTGAATGAAAACCTTAGAAAGAAAATTTTAGATGATGAAGTTCAATTTGAAAAACTTTCAAAAGAGTTAAAATCAAAATTGACTGAAAAAGAATCTGAAATCAGCACTTTAAAACATGAAGCAACTATAACCAAAGACCAGCTTCAAACTATGATGACTAAATATCATAGTTGTATAAAGGAGCTTGAGTCCACCCAAGTTGAATGCGAAAAATTGGTGGAATCATGTAAAGGTTTTGAGATGCTCCTCAACAAACAAACCAAAAGTCATGTGAAGTTTGTCTTTGGTTTTGAAACCACTGCCCCAACTTTTCAAAACACTGACAAAAGGGAACAAAAGTTAGTTGAGGTTGTTCCAACTAATTTGGAGGGTCAAGAAATTAAAATCACTGAACCTAATGGCAAGAAAACCATTCTTGAAAAACCTAAGGGTTCCTCTTCATTCATTGAACTTGAAAAGTATGAATTTAAACTTACTTGGTCTGATGAGTGTGGTACTCTTGAAAACTTCAAACTAGTTGATTTCAAAACCCCTGATGGTAAGAAAGCACCACAGGAAAAGGTCATTCCCTTGAAAGACCTTCCAACAGATGTTCAAACATCTGTTGAAAAGAAGGTTTAAAAAGGGAAAAAGAAAGAGAATGCTGAACATTTGTTTTGTGATTTCTGTGAAAAGAAGAATCATATTACTAAAAACTGTTTTCTTCTAGAAGCATATGATATCAACAAAGGAACAAGTGTGTGTGATTCTATGAACACATGCTCAATATGTGGTAAAAAGAATCACAAAACCAAAGGGTGTCTTTATCTCAAAAATTTTGATGTTAAAATACAAGTGTATAAGACTAAAACTCTAGCAAGTCAAGTGGTGAGTACTCCAAAAGGAAAGCCCAAACAGACTTATGTACCAGCCCAAACATCTATTATCAATAGTCTTGAAACATCTGCTCCCAAGGATGTCCAAGTAACAGATGCTCCACCCTCAAACAAGTACCCAAGAGGATATGGACAACCACCTTGTCATAGTCTGTCACATGTTTATGAAGGACCCAAGACACCTTCAAAACCAAGACTGAACAGAAATCCCTATGGTTACTATCATCTGACTGGAAATGGTCAAACATCTGTTGCACCATGTGTTGACATACAAACACTGGCAAATGGTCAGCAACACTTGTTGAACTTGGTTCAAAAACTGGTTCAAACCACTGATCGTCTTCCTAAGTTTGAGGCTGAAAAGAATGTGGATCCATCCAAAGCCAACTTGGCTTTGGACACTCACCAAAACTAATCCATTACTGATGTGTACGGAGCTTTTGCTTGCTTAGATAGTCTATGGTATGTAGATAGTGGAGGCTCCAGGCACATGATAGGATGCAAAGCCCTACTTATGGACTTCTTAGCTCATGGAGGGGGTGATATATCTTTTGGTAATGATTATAAAGGTAAAGTGTTGGGCTCTGGGACTATTCAGGCTGGGAAACTCAAGTTTGAAAATGTCAATCTTATTGATAATCTTAAATTTAATATTCTTAGTGTCTCACAAATGAGTGAAAAAGGCTATGGGTCATTCTTCTCTAAGAAAACTTGTAAGATTATTGGGCCAGAAGTGGTTAAAAAGATTGATACCATCATAGCTAAGAGCAAAGCACATCTTGTTGCGCATAGGAGTGGCAATGTGTATGTAGTTGATATGTTGAAGGATAATCCTATGGCAAATGTCTGTCTGTTTTTTGCTGCCTCCACTAAAGAGACAGAATTGTGGCATAGGAGACTAGGTCACACCAACCTTTAAACAATCAACTCTCACTCCAAACAAAGCCTTGTAAGAGGTCTTCCATCAAAAGAATTCAAATGTGATGAGCATTGTGTTTCCTGCTTAAAAGGAAAGCAACATAAAAGCTCTTACAAATCCATTGATGAGTCCAAAACAAGTCAATGTCTTCAATTGTTGCACATGGACTTGTTTGGCCCAGTTAAAATCATGAGTCTAAGAAGAAAGAGATTTTTTCTTGTTATAGTTGATGATTTTTCTAGGTTTACATGGACTTACTTTTTACACTCTAAGGATGAGACTACAGGTATTTTGAAGTACTTTGTCACCAAAGTTGAGAAACAATATGACTTGCTAGTAAAAGTCTTTAGAAGTGATAATGAAACAGAGTTTAAAAATAAGGAGTTGGATGATTTCTGTGTGCCAAAAGGAATTGTGAGGCAGTATAGCATTCCAAGAACACCAGAACAAAATGGGGTGGTTGAAAGGAAAAACAGAACTCTCATTGAGGCTACAAGAACTATGCTAGCAGATTCTGGTGTGCCACTGTCCTTCTGGGCAGATTCTGAAAACATTGCTTGCTATGTTCAAAACAGAGTTTTAATCAACCCAAGAAATCAAAAGACTGCTTATGAAATTTTGTTCAAAATCAAACCACTGATATCATTTTTCAAAATCTTTGGCTGCCTATGTTTCATTTTAAATCTTAAAGATTCCATTTCAAAATTTTTCAGCCAAAGTAGATTGTGGGTATTTTATAGGATATTCTTCTACTGCCAAGGCCTATAAAGTGTTTAACATAAGGACTAGGACAATAGAAGAAACTCTGAACATAAAGTTCAATGAACTTTCATCCTTAAAAATCCTAACAAATCCTGCTAAACTATTTGATTTTGACAAATTCAAATTTGAAGATATTACTGCTAAAGCTAACAGTGCAGGTATTACAATTCTCCACAACAAGATTACAGAATTGATGTTGTGATCCCAAGTCACTACAAAGTCACTTCTGCATCAGGGGAAACAGATGTTCAAAACACCTATCAAAACTCTGCCACATCTGTGTCAACCACTGTTGACTAGTCTTACCCTCAAACCACTGCCTCATCAAGTTCAACCACTGTTTCAAAATCTGTTGACAAAAGTCAGTCCAACTTTACACCACTTGGACCCATTCCCTCACTTCCATTTCATACATCTGTTGGTATTATAGATGTACAAACAGATGTTACACCAACAGAGTCACCAAACCTCTATCCATCACCTCAAAATGCCATCATACCATATCAGGGAGATTTAATCTACCTAAAAGCTCATCCACCAGACCAAATCATTGGCAACATCAGAGATGGAGCTTCCGTGCTTCCTTGGTCTCCAAGTGAAGCAGCTGCAATATGGCACATTCATTCATCAAAACAAGTTTGTCAAAAACTTACTAACCAGATTTGAGATGAATGACTGTAAGCCATGTAGTACACCCATGAGCAGAGCCAAGCTACTCACTATTGATGACAAGGATGAACTGGTTGATTAGACACATTATAGATGCATGATTGGGACTGTATTGTACTTAACTGCATCCAGGCCAGACATTATGTTTGCCACTTGTGTCTGTGCAAGATCCCAGGTTTCACCTAGAAAGTCAAACCTTATTGCTGTGAAAAGGATATTCAGATACCTAAAAGGTTCTCCCACACTTGGTATTTGGTGTCCTGCTAATGGAAACATTGAGCTTTCAGGTTAATCAGATAGTGATTTTGCTGGCTGCCACACAACAAGGAGGTCCTGCTAGGGAATGCCTTAGTCTCATGGCAAAGCAAAAAGTAAGAAGTTGTTTCCACCTCAACAGCAGAGTCTGAATACATTGCTGCTGCAAGCTATACAGCCCAACTCATGTGGCTTCAAAATCAACTACTGGATTTTGGTATACCTGCACTAAAGATTCCACTCATGCTGGGCAGTCAAGCTGCTGAAAATATCATCAAAAATCCACACAACAAGGAGGTCCTGCTAGGGAATGCCTTAGTCTCATGGCAAAGCAAAAAGTAAGAAGTTGTTTCCACCTCAACAGCAGAGTCTTAATACATTGCTGCTGCAAGCTATACAGCCCAACTCATGTGGCTTCAAAATCAACTACTGGATTTTGGTATACCTGCACTAAAGATTCCACTCATGCTGGGCAGTCAAGCTGCTGAAAAATATCATCAAAAATCCAGTCTCTCATTCCACCACAAAGCATATTAACATCAGACATCACTTTGTCAGAGATAGCTATGAAAAAGGTTTGATTTCTCTGCACCATGTTCCAACAGAGGATCAGCTGGTAGATGTGTTGACAAAAGCTTTAGACACATCTACCTTTGAAAAAACTGATCTCTCAGATTGGCATGCTAAACGTGGATTAACAACAAAAATGTTTTCTTAAATAAAAACACTAAAATGTTTCAGAAAATCAAAATCCATCCTTATTAATAGCTTTTGGGTTGAAAAATCTGTTAAGGATAAAACAACCACTGTTTCATCCATTCTATCATCTGTTGGTTGAAAAATCTGTTTCAAACATCTGATCAGATTAAACAACCACTGCTTGGTTGAGATATCTGTTTTCAAAAGTCTGATCAGATAAAACAACTGTTTTCCACAATATATATATATATATATATATAATACAAAAAAAACTCAACAGCTGTTTGCATCAGTCCTTTGGCAACAGCTGTATGACACATAGGCTCCATCAGTTGTTTGCCAGGGCTGCTCTCAAAAGCAGAGCTTTGGCCACATCAGCAGTTTCAGCAGAGACTATAAAAACCCTGTTTTCCCACAACAGTTGTTACACTGTCTCATTGTATTCAAAACACTGGAACCGCCTTCCTCAACCTCTAACCCTCATTCTAATTCCTTCCATCCTCACACTCGAAATCCATTACAATGGATCTTCAAGCAAAAGCTCCTCACAATTACCTCCCATATCTGGTTAAAATAGATAAAAACCTTCCATTCCACTCCACCATCGACGTCTTCCTTAAATCAAAATAGTTTTCAATCCTAACCGCTGATGCACCCATATACATTGATACTCTCCAAGAATTCTGGTTAAATGCTGAGGTTCTACTTCACGAAAAAAAGCCTACAATCATTATCTCAAAAATTGGAGAAACAAATATCACCATAACCCCCCAACTGCTATCCACAACCTTATCACTAAACGAATTGGCAAGTATGGATTCTTTCCCTAAGACTGAAATTCACACTGAGTTTCTAGAAAGGGGTTATGATACTAAAATGACTCGAGCAACAATTTATAAAAAGTTTTTGTAGATGCATTATTGCGACTAATGCTTTGGATTGACGAAATAAGTGTTTTTGTGTAATTACGGAATGTCGAAAGTGGAATTGAACAGGTCGAAGGTAGATATGGTTTGGTCGAATGAAGCGTTTCTGGACAGAAGATTTGGTTCGAGCTTATTTTGGGTCGAAGGTGCTCATTCGACCTCATCGTGAGGTCGAATGTAGAACACTATATAAGCTTGAGTTTTTGTCAATGTTATAACTTTTGCCATTTTGAGTCTTGTGTCAAGTCTAGAAACTCTCTCTAGGTTCTAAACTTTCTGAAAGGTTATTATTAACTTGTAAACATAATTGTAAAGATCATTATCAAGTTATTAATGAAGATGTTGATTGAAAAGTTACTTTTACGTGTTTGATTCGATTCGTATCATATTGTAAACAAACTAAGGATTCCGCACCTAGCTTTGTTAGACTTGTATGATCACATAAACGTTTTTACTAAAACCGATCCTCATCAACAAAGTGGTATCAGAGCCTACAATATCATACAACTACAATTTGATATGTTTTGAACTGGTTTTGATCCAAAATTGTTCAAATCTTTATGTTTTTGACAAAAACTTTGAGTTTAATTGGTAATTGATTGATTTGGATAAGATTTCATGGATAAAATCAAAAGTTTCACTTGTTAAAGTTGATCTACATCAAAATCCGAACAAAACCTGATAAAGATCATCAAAATTGATAAACTTTTGAAAAAATTGGATCAAAATAACTGTTTTTCAAAGAATAATTGTTTTTTAAATGAATCAGGTCGAACCAGAGAGAGTTTAGGTCGAACGTGTGAGTTTTTGGTCGAACCTAGGTTATTTTAGGTCGAATCTGGGATTTTTAGGTCGAACCAAGACTTTGTTTGTGTGTTGTTTGTACATTTGACCTGTTGTTGCTCCTTCGACCAACCGGGAGGTCGAACGAAGATTGTTAGAGGTCGAACGGGTATTCAACAAACGAACTCGTTAGGTAGAGGAGTTGGCTAACGTTGAAGTTCAACGATATACTCAGAATATACAGGGAAGCGATCCAAATTGGATGTTTGATTACAAAGACTTCTTTGAATCATTCAATCTAGATAACTTGGTTGAAGAGGCTATTACGAGTGTGAAAACGCAGTGACTTCACCGTTAGTGCATCCGATCACCGTAACTCCTCCAACAGCTTCTAATGATACAAATGTTCTGCTAATGAAGAGGAAGTGTTCCAAGAAGCTTCGACTACTCTTAATTCATCAGAATCAGAAGATGATGATGATGTCACAAGTGAAGCTATTTTAGATCATGCAATGGAAGAACCACCAGTGAACCCTAATCTTGATGTTGCTTCATCTTCAAATATGGGTAATGATCTGGATGCAGCAGAAAATCTAACTACTCAAACTGGAGTTCAAGTTCCTGATTATCCGGAATCTCGGATACATCAGATTCATCCACTTGAGCAAGTTATTGGTGATCTAAGAAGTGGTGTCATGACTAGAGGACAGCTTCGTCGTGCCACATCACATGATAATCTAGGAGCCCTAGCCCTTTATGCTAAAATTCAAAAATATGGTTGTTAGAATGATTGGTCCTTTGCTTGTTATGTTTCGTAGGTTAAGCCGCAGACATACAAAGACGCTCTATTGGTTGATGCTTGGGTTGAAGCGATGCAAGAGGAATTGTGGCAGTTTCAGAAACTGGGAGTCTGGACACTTACAGATTTACCTCCAGGAAGAAAGAAGATTGGAACAAAATGGGTGTCTAAGTCTAAAAAGGATGATCGAGGCGTTATCGTAAGAAACAAAGCTCGATTGGTCATTCAAGGTTTTAGTCAAACTGAGGGTATCGACTACAACGAAGTTTATGCACCTGTGGCACGTATAGAAGCTATTTGAATGTTTCTAGCATTTGCCTCATACAAGAAATTTAAGGTGTATCAAATGGATGTGAAGAGTGCGTTTTTGTACGGTGTGGTCAAGGAAAAGGTTTACGTTGGTCAACCACCATGCTTTGAAGATCCTATCCACTGGGATAAGGTTTATGTTCTAAACAAGGCACTTTACGGGTTGCACCAAGCTCAACGCCAATGGTATGAGGAGCTGAGTACGTACCTACTTTCCAAAGGATTCAAATGAGGTTTGGTCGACTGTACCCTGTTCACGAAAAGAACAGAGGGTGACTTGCTTCTCGTTCAGATATATGTTGACGATATTATCTTTGGTTCAACTAACAAACTTTTGTGCATAGAATTTGAAACAGTAATGCATGGGAAGTTCGAGATGAGTGCAATGGGAGAAATGCAGTTTTTCCTAGGCTTGCAGGTGAACCAATTGCCAGCGGGCATTTTCATCCATTTGACGAAATACGTATCTGACGTCTTGAGCCGATTCCAGATGGAAGATTCCAAGCCTGTTGATACCCCAATACAACCTAATCACAAGATTGGAGTTGATGCTAAGGGGGAGCTCATTAATCCATTCACTTATCGAGCCATTGTCGGATCGTTGATGTACCTTACTGCATCTCGTCCAGACATTATGTTCGCAACATGTCTCTGTGCACGATTTCAATCAAAGCCGAAACAGAGTCATCTTAGAGCCGTCAAACGAATCCTTAGATACATGAAGGGTTGTCCGTCGAGAGGATTATGGTACCCTAATGATGATAATTTTTACTTTGTTGCTTTCAGTGATGCATATTTCGGTGGCTGTGACAAAGATAGTTAATCCACAACAGCTGGATCCTAATTCTTTGGGATCAGGCTTGTGACCTGGCAGTGTAAGAAGCAGACGGCAGTCGCTCTATCTACTTGAGAAACAGAATATGTAGCAGCCTCTAGTTGTTGCTCACAGGTTCTGTGGATTCAACAGCAGATGAGAGATTATCGTTTGCAATATCTTAAAACCCCAATTTATTGTGATAATGAAGCTTCCATCGCGCTCACGAAAGACATGAACAATCACTCTAAAGCTAAACATATCCAGATTAAGTATCACTTTATTCGTGACTGTTATGCTAAAGGATTGATTGACATGGTCAAAATCCACACTGATTATCAACGTGCTAATCTTTTTACCAAATCTTTTGATAGATCGAGATTCGAATTTTTATTAAAAGCTAATGGGGTAAAAGAGAAACAAGACTGATCTTCACCTCGGTTTAACACTTTATTTTTAGTTTTTATTGTTTTTCAGAAAAATCAAAAATCCAAAAATATGTTTTACATTTTAGGGGGAGTCTTTAGATTTTCAGAAAAACCAAACACATTGAAAAATCCAAAAAGCTATAAAAAACAGAAAAACCCAAAATGATTTTCCAGGATTAAAAGAGGAAATGATAGTACATCAGTGGGGATCTGATACATACTAAAGATTTGAAATGTTATATAAGGCGTGTGTTGAGTCTGTGTGATGTGCTTGTAGGCTTCGTAGACCTATTACTGCGTGTTGGATACATACATATCAAACGAATTGTTTTGTGGATGAATACCTCATGGGAATATGGTCTTAGTACCGTAATTTCGTTTGATAGGCTTTTTATTCAAAATTCAGAGGTTTCGAGTCGTTATGTTATTAGTTATCTAGGGATAGCCTATCTGATTTTCTGTTGTAAGGTTTTACGGACCTAGATCAGACAGGGTATCTTTATAAAAGAGCTTTAGTGCCATAACCGAAAGTTACCGAATTGAGGAACATTCAATGTATGACGATAATCAAAGATTATCTAATGCATCGTATCTAATCATTGACGCAAATCGTGATTGATATAAGCCCTTAACCTGGTAGAGTGCATAAGTTACTTTGTAGCATTAAATTGCTAACATGTAAACCTTTGTGCCTCAATACCTTGTAAATTACTGTAGATGCATATTGTGCGACTAATTCTTTGGATTGCATTTAACACATGTTTTTGTTATCAGTCGTTTGGTCGAAGGTGATATTCCATGGTCGAATGTGGTTTCTGAACGGTCGAAGGAAGCTTAAAGGGTCGAAGGAGAACAAGAGGTCGAAGATAGTATATAATTTAATGTATAGCTTGGTTCGACCACCTTGTTTGGTCGAACCTGCACATTCGACCAACCCAAATGGGCGAATGTGCAGGCCTATATAAGGTCAAGTTCATTTTTGCAATGTAACTTTTGGTCATTTTGTTTTCCCTCCAGTTTGTGTTCTCCCTAGGGTTTTGTGTCAAATCTGTACACGTCATTAATCATTATAAACATCTTTTTAACGTGTAATTGAATGTGTTATTGAATGAAATGAAAGCTTTAATGATGATTTTTGTGTTTTGTTGATATTATTATCATTTTGTAACTAATTTAGGGATTCCGCACCTAAATTAGTAGACTTGTTTGATCAAACCAATAGTTTTTGTCAAATTGATCCTTCTACAAAGTGGTATCAGAGCCATATGGATCAAACAACTACTATTTGATAATATTACAGCTGATTTGGACCCAATTTTGATAAAAACTTTCTGTTTTTCATTGATAAACTGATTTTGGTGATAAATTGATTGATTAGAACTTGTTTCATGGATAAAACTCATAATTCTCTTTGTTAAACTTGTTCCAAATCAAATCCAAGGCAAAACCTGATTGGAATCATCAAATTTCATCAACTTTTGAAAAATTTGATCAAAATTAACTGATTTTCAAAGAATAACCGTTTTTGAATCATGCAGGGTCGAACCTAGGGAGACTGGTCGAAAGAGTGTTCTATTTGGTCGAACCAAGGTTTATTTGGTCGAACGTGGAGTGTTAGTTGGTCGAATCTAGAGTTTATCAGAGTTTATTTGTTCATTCGACCATATTAGGTTCATTCGACCAAACGGGTGGTCGAAAGTGGGTGTAAACGGTCGAAAGTGATTTGAGTTGGTTATTTTCTACATTCGAACCTTGACAAACGGTCGAACGTGAACTATTTTGTACATTCGACCACACAATCGTACCAAAGGGTCGAACGTAGAGTCTGTTATAAAAATTTTCTAATCTTTTCGTCTTTAATCATTTTCAGATTGATATATGGAATTTTCCTACTACACCACGACCTAACACGACACCACAACAGCAGACAACCATGGATCCTTGGTCGGTAGCTGCTCAAAAGTCTAGTCAACCATCGCAACCGATTAACTACATGGCGATGACTAGTACTATTCCCCAACATGTTGCACAACCACAACCACAACCGATGGCTGATTATTGGGGAGTAGCAGCAGCAGCGATACACTCTCAGACTACAAATGATATTTCAACTCTTATTCAAGACTTATATTCGGGGAGTGGAAGCCGTCCACCAAAGCTTATGGAGATGGTCGATTACAACACATGGAAGACCAAGTTCCAGATACATCTTGAGGGAATGGGATTAGAGGGAACGGAAGCTTGGCAGATTATTGCGAAGGGCTATGTTGCTCCGATCTTGGAGAACACGGGTGAGCCAATTCCATTGGAGAATCTTGCAGATGATGAAAAGAAGAAATTTTATATTGAGAAGAAAACGTTTTCTCAACTGTCACAGGCCATCAATACTGATCTGTTACATCAGTTCGGGTCTTGCACCACATCTAAACAGTTGTGGGACATGATAAAGAATCGGCATGATGGAAATGAGAAGACGAGGAAGTTGAGGATGGAGGAACTTAGGAAAGAGTTTGAGAACTTCAGCTACATGGGGAATGAGACGCTGAAGGAGCTGATTCCGAGGTATTGTCATTTACTGACCAAGCTTTCTAGTTATGAGATAAGCATACCTATGTCAGAGTTGGTGGACAAGTTTGCCGATGCGTTGCCACCATACTGGAATCAGCATATAGAGGTATTGAAGGAAAAGGATGCGTACCAATATTGGACCATTAACGAGTTTATTCAGAAACTAGAGAATAAGGAGATGGAAGAAAAGAAGAAGGCGAAAAGAGCACAAATTCCTCAGAATCCAGAATTGTATCATGGTGGTACATCTTCTTCTCTTTCTAGTTCAAGTTCTAGTTCAAATGTTGCTCCACACATCGCGTGCGTTTCTAACCATGTTGAACCAACCAAAACACCTATCAATTATCTTGCTCAAACATCATCAAATACCCCATCATCATATCCTACTACAACTTATATCCCACCATTCTCACCCATGCAACAAGCAGCTGCTTGTTATTCTACTAACCTAAACCAACCTCAACAACAAACATACACCCCTCAAATGAACCCGTTGCAAATCAACCAAAGTCAAACAAATCAGAGCCCGATTGTGCTGGAGACATCGAACTTAAACAATGTTACTGTTGAGATTGCTCAACAACACGTAGCATTGGTGTCAGCTATGGTAGAATCTTATAATGGGCTTGTTGCGAGTCAAATTGGTAATAACAACTTGACCAATGAAGACTACGCACAGATTGATAAAGAAGAGATGGAGCTCATGGATATCCAATGGGCATTTAGAAGTATTATGAGGAGAGCTACTGATTTCATCTAGAAAACTGGAAGAACTGATCTTTCTACTTCCCCTAACACCACATATGGCTTCAACAAAGCCAAAGTGACTTGTTTTAATTGTGGTGAGAAAGGTCATTTTAAGAGAGAATGTACACAACCGGCACAGCAGGGGAATAGAAATCCTTTCAACTCTAACTACCAAAACCGTCAAACCCAAAATCAGGTATCTTACCAAAGTCCTAATATTTCAAGCTTTCAACCACAAAATAACTACCAAAACCGCCAAAATACCCCACAAAATAACACTGTTAGACAAAACATAACACAAAACCAAAACCAAAACCAAAACCAAACACCACAAGATTCAAACCGAACAATCATTCCTATTTCTACACCAAACACACAAACTCAAACAGATAATCAAAACCAAGCTTTGGTGATACAGAAAGACGAAGGATTTGATTGGACAGGGATGCAGTTAGGTGTTGAGGAGATTACAACTGGGAATGTGGCGTGTGTTGCACAGCAAATGAATTTGGATGAGCCGGTAGAGGTTGAAGAGGAATTAGTGACTGAAAAGATATATGAGGTGAGAATCGAGGAGTTGAATGAAGAGAGTGATGATTGTGGAGAGAAGAAATCTGGGTTGATTCTTTATTCGGTTTCTGATATGCCAGAGCAGTATGATTCAGCTTATTTTGATGAGGAGAGTGAGTCTGATTCTGAATCTAGTGTTAACTCACTGGATGATGATATTGACCAATTGCTTGCTGAAGCTGACTTTTTGATGACCCGGAAATCATGCATGGTGGATGATGCATGTACCAGGATTGATTATTCAAAGTTTTTCGCTGGGAAGGAAGCACACTTTGCATTGATGGCCATGACAGAACCTCCAAAGCAGGTAAGTACTGAATCTACTTCAAATTCAACTTGTGTTAAACATTGTGATGCTTGTGATAAATTGACAGAGGAGAATAAGCAACTCAAGGTTCATCTTGAGAGTGCTAAAATCAACTGTCAATCCTATCAAAAAGAAGCAAAAGAGTTTAACAGAGTACTTGATGGTTATAAGAAAGATGTTTCAGAACTGAAAAAAACTTTATCCTTGAAACAAATGGCCATAAATAATTATATCAATGATTTAGAAAACACAAAACTTGAAATGGCCACCATCAAGTGCTTGGCAGAAAAAGTGAACAAGAAACTTGAGAGTTATATGCATATTGCTTGTGTTGTTGATCATATAATAGAAGAGCCTTCACAGTCTAGTAGTGCCAACTACAAAGCTGTCCCAGCTCCGGTGTTGTTTGAAAACCATAATTTGCACTCAATAGCACCGGAGAGCTCAGTTAAATCTGACTTTACATCGGATGACGAGTCAAACACCTTGAGTGTGAGAGACCCTAATTCTGATGTTAGACCTGTATTGGGAAATGATGAAGGAGTAGTTGTTGTAAAAGATGATTCTGATTCAGATGATGAACAATCTAAGAAGGTTCCTGAAAAGTTGTGTGATATTCCTAATGAAAATCACATAATTACTAATGAACCTGTTTCACCATCTCAGATTGTGCATCCCATGGCTAACGCTCATAGAAAGAATCAACCAGTTAAGCCTGTTGAGAAGAAAAATGAAAAGAAAAATGAATGTTGTGATAAACCTTATAAAATTTTCTATCGGATGGAAGGATCCGATAAGATAATTTCTGATGAAGAATATCCAATAAAATTTGCCAACTATTCAAAAATTGAGAAAATTTGGCAGGAGAGTACCATTTGGTTCCCAAAGCATGAGCGAACAAATGATGTGTAACATCCCAACCGATGGGGGAAACATCGGGATGTCACGTATTGATGATTGTTCAGTAGCTCATGGTAAATAATAAGTTTCAATAAATGATTTAAATAAATTACATACAATTGTTCTAAGAATTTGTACATCAAAACAACAAATACTAGCTACGCATCTTCAAGTATTAACTCTAATCTTCGAGCAAGCTATAACCTGAAACATGTTAAATTTGAAAATATTTTGGGTCAACAAAAGTTGGTGAGAATTACATAGGTTTTGATAATCGAATAAAAATGTTGTACAATTCAAGTGTCATGGCACGTCTAGTCCATATGTGAAAACATACTAGAAGTAAATCGAGTGCATAATCAACCCTTGTGACTGTTGTATTGTGGTACATCCCATACGCTCATGGTTCACTCGATTATGTTATGCGATAACAATCACCCACGCTACCTTTGTAGGAGGCACGTATCCGGGTGGGATTGTCAGTCCAATAGATCTATCATTGTATACCGTCGCTGATCAATGTTAATGATTATGCTAGAATTGTGCTTACCCTAGTCATGTTCAAGACATAATGCAACATAGAAAAACACATAGACACTTTGATGATTGAATTGCATATAGAATGTTGTAACATGTTTCACCCCAAAAACGGTGATAAATAGAAAAGGGGCTATGTAAAACTCACCTTAGCAAAATGTTATATCTCTTGAAAAATAGAATAGTGTGTTTGCCCAAACAATGCCAAGTATTACTCTATAATCAAGATAATAAATATCTCTAAGTCTATCTAGTCTACAAATATATTCTAGGGCTTCGAATTGGGGATAAATGCTCGTTTGATTAATAAATAAAATGTTTGAATAATAAGAGAAATTTAATAAATAAATAAACAAAAGTCTTTTTGTAAATTTTATATTAAAGATGGTCACAATAATGAGTTTAAAGTATAAAAATAATTTTTATAAAATTATTTTCTTAAAAATAGAATATTAAATCTATTTATTTCAAATTGTCAAAATTTAACTTTAATATTTAAAAATACTAAAATTAAAGAATTATTAGATTAAAAATTATATTTTTGTTCCAAATAATCAGAAATAATTTATATAAAATTTGGATGCAAAAATATTGAAAAATGAATTTATTATGATTTATTTATGATTAAAACTAACAAAAATTGATTAAAAATATTAAATAAATGATTTTTCAGAAATAAAAATCATTTCAGAAAAGTTTATTGTTATAAAAACTCAGAATAATTTTTGTGGAAATTTATAAGATCGTTTTGATATTTTTATAGAATCTTATAAATAAAATAGAATAAACTTGATTTATTTATTATATATATTAAATAAATAAATTTTTGAAAACAAAAAAATTGTATGTTAAACTTTTTCACTAGATTAACATAATATAATTTTTGTAGAATTTATAAAAGAGTTTAAGTATTTTAAAATGAATTTTTAAAAATATAAAGGAATATATATATATATATATATATATATATATATATATATATATATATATATATACTAGCAGGGTACCCGCGCGATGCGGCGGGAAACACAGACACTTTCAAGGGTGTGCATGGTTCGGTTCAATTCGCTTATTAATCCCAACCTACCAAAAGTCATAGGTTAATTGATCTTATTAGGTGGTCTATGAAAACGTTTTGGTTTGGAATGGTTGTGGTTTCGAATGATGTGGCATGCTGATGTGACAAGTCTGGATTTTGGACCAGTTTAGCATTGTGTATGCTCGTATCCTTCTTATAGGATAGAAATAGAGCAAAAGGCTGGAATTTGAATTAGTAGCTTGGTGAATCTTCATCCATTTGTATACATGTAACATTGTTTTGGTTGTTTTGAGGGTCGGTTTCTAGCTCATTGCTAGGCCCCTCTTTGTTTTGGACCAGTTCAGCATTGTGTATGCTCTCTCTCTATTGAAACTATCATAGGTGTCGCAAGAATTGTTAAGTTGTTTATCTAATTTATTAGACGATATATGAACATGTGTATAGGCGTAAACTGTATGTTGTAAAAAACAAAAGACCACAATATCAATATGTATATTATGCCTAAAACCTATTGGTATTCGGAAGATAAATCTTTACCATAATATTCATTATATAATATTCATCATATGAATTATGTCTAAGCATATTTAATGTAAAATGTATAAGAGGAAATTACTTTTTGGTTCCATGTGAAAACCTTTCTAGTTAAATGATCCAAATTAAATAGCCCTTAGTGAGAGTTTACAATCATCAAATAAACTGATGAACCATAATCATTCAGGAACGTAAAAACTTTGTAGCAGCCTTATATCCATTGACCGCAAAATTCATCAAGTGGAAGACTTTTTTTAGTTGCCCAGCCATATTCAATACTCTCATTTATAACTCTCTTTAACACGGCTAGTGGGTTGAACAAGATTATACGCAGAAGTCGAATACCAAAGAGTACCTGGCCAAGAGGTTCTCCATGTCGCTTGGGGAAAGTTCCCAAACTCCATAAACATGTGTAGTTAAAAAATTAGACAAACAAATTATGTTGTTAAAAAAATACTATCATATTCAAAAGGGCAGCCGTTAACAATGATCTTTCAAGCTATAGTAGACATAGTATACACCAGCTCAAACATAAATCCTGTCTAGTACTGACCCATTTATAAAAATGCCACTTAAAATATGCAAAACAGAAAATAGACGAATAAAAATTTTCATAATATATATATATATATATTCCAGCCTAGTTCCATTATTCAGTCTGTGGGCGCCTGGCGCCCCACTCTAACTCATCCTTTGAATCTGGTAACACCTTTTCTCTCATCCGCTTAATGTTGAAGCTTAGCATCATGAAGAAGACTTTGGGCTCTAGCATAATAAAGATCCGCATCACATGAGATCGAGAAAGGCTTCCCTCCACCCCGAGACTTCAAAACCCGCTTAAGGTTCAACCTAGCAACAAGTGGGCTAATAAGGGTCCACTTAAAACAAACATTACCTTGATCGGTCTAGAGTTAGATGAATACATGGTCTTACGATATGAACAGAATCGGCATAACAAATCGTACATTACAACAAATATCCATAGGTGGTTTACTTGACAACTCTTGGAACAATATACCCTCATTTGGAGCACCAAAATTAACTTAGACGGTTTCCCCCAATCTTTGAATTTATTAATTTCCGCCAATCAAAAGAAATATTACAAAAAGGTATGAAACAATGAACAACATACAAAGATAAACATGTACAAGTAATCTCATCATCCAAATGTGCTTTAATTTTTAGCACCGGAAGAACAATAATGAGAATACACACCATATACAACATTTGACCATCTCACCATAAACAACATTTGACCATCTCCCACATCATATGTGTACAAAATGTATTTGATCAATTAAATTGATCCCTGCATATGCAATATTTATAAGATAATTAAATAAACTCATTAAATTTATCCCTGCTTGTTGGCCAAAATCACATCATCCTATTAAATATATAAAAACTTGAAAATAGTACCTCTTGTCCACAAGTGAGCACATGGATCTTTGGGTTCAGAACTGATCCATTCACCTCAAACATTGTTAATTCTTCCACAAACTACAATAATCATAAGGGTATGAAGCTACCAATTAAATAAATTCTTTAGTGTAACACTTTTGGATGAAGAACAAGAAATAGGATACAAGTACAAAACTAAATCCAAAACATCAATTAAAAAACTATATAATTATATTAAGCTGCAAAAAAGAACCCAACTAAAATTAAATAGTTTAAACACATGTTAACAACGCATAACCCAATTTGAGAAGATCCGATCATGCTCTGCTGACTCGTATAACTTCCTAAGTGATGTATATCATAAACCCCATTTTATTTAACCAATGCGTCACCTTAACTTAAGATCTTACGGCCAGATCTTGTAATACAAGGACATGTACTAAGAAAGATTGTAGTTCATGGCTTATACATACCTCTAAGGAACCGATAGAAGCTTCTGATTTACTGTTTACAATGGATTCACACAAAATCGGCTAAATCTGAAACTCCGTTTGTGGGTGTAGTCGCTTGGAGACTAACACATAGCCCTACAGACATCAAACTTAAATACAGGAAGAAAACTTCTAAAATCTAGCAAAAATCCCTGTGTTTCATATCGTTGAAGATGAAGGTTGGGGAGGAGATCGGAGTTAGAGAGACAAAATGAGAGTGATAAAGAGAAAGCAGGCAATATTTGTGAATAAAAGAGTGATAGGGTTTTCTTTAGAGATTTTGATATGTAGCTTTATGGGTTTCTTGCAGACCTAGGGAACCACCAGCAAATTTGAATTTTGAATCAAAAACATTGCTGGGCATTCAAGTTAGGGATTCAAAAATTTTCATGGTGAGATTTGTGAGTTGTACCACAAGCATTAAGAGTTGTAAAACCTCTAAATTGTGCATCAAAATTCAAAATTAAGAGTTTTTGTAAAATGACCATTTTACCCTTCCTATATGCTTATTAATATAGTATAGATATGTTGAATAAAAAAAAATGTTGTTGATGCCGTGGTTCGAACCCGGGCCCTTGGCCGGTTCGTGTGTTTTAAATCACAAGCCTAGACCATTTGGTCTAGACCCTGAGATCGATTAGTTTCTGATTATTATAATTATATACTATATAAGAAAATGATTTATAATTGTTTAAAAAGAAAAGGTCAAAAACCGTGTTACGCGGGACTCGAACCCGCGCGTATGGTGTAACCAACATCAGACACAACCACCTAATCTAGATTAGGGGTTGTGTTTGATTCTAGTTTTATTAAAATATAACATCATGTACTGGAATGTGATTATCCCCAAAAATGAACGATTCGAGCCCTAGATTTCCAATTGTTCAAATTACACAACAATAACCCAATTAATCTTAGGGTTATTGTTGTGTGTATGCCGAAGATCAAAACCCACATGAAAAAGAACACTTACAATAACGAATCGTGTTCGATTTGTTGGTCAAACAGAAAAGTCAACCTCGTACAAGAAACATAGAAAGAAAGATTTTATGTAGAAATTGGAGGTATGAAGATGATAATCGGCGAGTTGTGATGGGTTAGGGATGTCCAATTTATAGTGACAAGATCTGGATCATTGAATTGGAATGTTTGACCGTGCATTCATGGTGTGCCGCGTAATTAAGTAAGATTGGGGACGAATTAAAGGTAATTGATCGTGTATATGACGTGTAATAGACCGGAAATCACGATGTCATGCCAATCCAGGATCAATACGCGTTCAAAATGGTTTGATTATGGTAATTGTTGTCACAGTTGACTTTCCAAGTCAACTGTGAAGAGCTAAATCACGTGATATAACAATTATAGGTTGGAATTGAAACAAGATTTGTGTGTAGCTAAGTTGGTGGGGTTGTTGGTGTTAGAGACCCGGCTTGGGCGCGTGTTCGATTCCCGGCCCAAGCATAAATTTTTTTGACATTAAAAACATTATATATCTGTATATTATATATTAATAATATAGTATTAAGGTTCCAAATACACACAATAATAAATAATAATAACAATGAAACTTGACGTTTTATTTAAATTATTCGTAACGTATAACTATTAAATACGAAATGTTACAGTCTCCCCTACTTTTAGGAACTTCGTCCCGAAGTTAAAAGAAAAACACAAGGATGAGGGTGATTGGGTAGAATTTGGGGCAACTGTGATTTGGAAATTCTTTTATTGGTAATAGGATAGTGGTTTCGGGTCGGGTAGGTGTGAGCTTTAAGAGTTGAATTAGGTTCGTCTGACATCGCAAGGAGAGTAAAAATCTAGCAAAGTATTAAGTTTTAGGAGTCCTAAAAGAAAATGAGTTGATTGACTATAGAAGGACTAAATGAACTACCAGGTAACTAGAGTTTACAATTGGTCGACTACCGAAAACCTTGATAAAATTTCACACTACCTTAACGTACCTGTAAATTCATGATTACGTTCCGGACCGCAATCACCAATTTACCTTACATTAGGCTTCTGTGTCTTTCCATGACTCTACCGATTGTTGAGCAGGTTCGATAGCCTCCACCAGTCGTTGAGCAGGTTGTAGGGCCCCTCCCGACTGTTGGAAAGACATGATGACCTCTACCAATCGTGGAGTAGGCTGTTTGGTAGCCGACTAACTGTTGTACAAGTAAGCAAGTATAACGAGTATGGTTTAGACATAGCAATTAGTTCACATTCAAACAAGCATGCATTCAGGTGTTATGATAATACTAGAGTTTATTACTTGAATCAATACATAGAATTAAAAAAAGCAGACATCATTCAAATGGTGGGGCTTGCTGTTAAGTAGCTGGAGGGTCCCTAGCGGGATTATTTGGAGCAGCAAGGGCGTTTGTAGCAGGAATTCGACAAGCATCCGCAAGATGCCCATACCTTTGACAATTGGTACACTGACGGCAGGGCACTTGGGTTGGGTGGTGATACTGGCAGGTGTCACACTTAGGTTGGTTCCTGTTGTATCGTTTCTTGTTGGGTGGGACAGTAGCGTCTATTGCAAAATTTCTTACCTTGCACTTTCCGTTGGTTGAGGCCTCAGTTTTGATTTCAACGGCAGGTTGGGTAGTATCCTTCGCAACAGTTTTCTTTTCCGAGTCAGGATTCCTGCCTTCACGTGGTTATCTGTTAGGGTGGCCGCCAAACGTTTTGCTTCCTCCAAAGTAGCAGGGTTCCTTCCCCACACCTTGTCTTGAATCTGCATCGGTAAGCCACCAATGTATTTTTCGATCACAATAGGCAAGGGGGTGACCTTGTGTGGTAGCAGTAGACTAAGTTCGTGAAAATGGGTATTGTAGGCAAGGTTTTCTCCACTATCTTTAGCAAGATCATGAAACTCATCTTCCAGCTTCTTGATTTCATTACGAGGGCATAACTCTGCTTCATAATGTCTTTAGCTTGATCCCAAGTTAAGGCCAGTGCAGCTTCAGCTCCGCGGGTGCGCTTTTCTTCATTCCACCAAGTGAGTGCTCGTTTGTGAAGAACACTCATGGCATAACGGACCTTTAAGTTATCGGGACACTCACTGTTGATGAAGGTATTCTCAATACCCTAGAACCATTGTAGGAGTCCTGTAGCTCCTTCTTCTCCACTGAACTTAGGGGGATTACAAGAATTAAAGTGCTTAAGAGTGCAGGCTGGGAGACCATTCCCGTTTCCGTTGTGGTTTCCATTACCGTTCCCGTTTCCATGACCGTTTCCATTGTCGTTTCCGTTCATCTGGGTGACTTGAGCCAGTAAGTTAGGAACCAGAGTCGCGATTTGCTGTGCCATTTGTTGAGAAATGATTGCAGCCAGTTGGGCATCGACACCATTGTTGTTGTTGTTGTGGTTAGCATCGTGGTTGTTGCTATTCACTTCATCTTGATTGTCACCACTGTTAAGGCGAGTGCTGCGACGTGGAGGCATGATCTGTAAGAGATACAATGAAATGAATGAGGGTATATAAGGAATGTAATCATTTATTCATTAATTAAAACGAATAAACGAAAACGTTGACTTATCAAAGATTCTAGATTCTAATAACATATGAAGACATGCTTTAGCCTATAAGTGAACACTCATCCCGAGAATTCCCAGGTAGGCATCCGGGTCCCTCGTCTGATTGGGATATATGCGCAATGCCAGCCTAGACTGAAGACTCAGAATACAGGCGTTCACCCTTCCAGATTGCACGTGTTCGTTATTAAAATCTAGAACTTTGACGAGATCTCAAGGTGGTTCAGGCTAAACCTGAGGATTTGTCCTACTAGTCTAAGAGTAGATCTTGTGATAGAGAGCAATCTTCTTATAGGGATAATAAGTAGGAAGGAGATAGAGAATAGCAAGTAAAAGAAGCAAGTACTGGTTAAATCCTATGGTTATAGACTAGATTATTTTTCTAATAACCTAATTCCCTATAACCATGGCTCTGATACCAATCTGTAAGACCCCAACCGATGGCGAAAACATCGGGATGTCACGTATTGATGATTGTTCAGTAGCTCATGGTAAATAATAAGTTTCAATAAATGATTTAAATAAATTACATACAATTGTTCTAAGAATTTGTACATCAAAACAACAAATACTAGCTACGCATCTTCAAGTATTAACTCTAATCTTCGAGCAAGCTATAACCTGAAACATGTTAAATTTGAAAATATTTTCGGTCAACAAAAGTTGGTGAGAATTACATAGGTTTTGATAATCGAATAAAAATGTTGTACAATTCAAGTGTCATGGCAAGTCTAGTCCATATGTGAAAACATACTAGAAGTAAATCGAGTGCATAATCAACCCTTGTGACTGTTGTATTGTGGTACATCCCATACGCTCATGGTTCACTCGATTATGTTATGCTATCACAATCACCCACGCTACCTTTGTAGGAGGCACGTATCCGGGTGGGATTGTCAGTTCAATAGATCTATCATTGTATACCGTCGCTGATCAATGTTAATGATTATGCTAGAATTGTGCTTACCCTAGTCATGTTCAAGACATAATGCAACATAGAAAAACACATAGACACTTTGATGATTGAATTGCATATAGAATGTTGAAACATGTTTCACCCCAAAAACGGTGATAAATAGAAAAGGGCTATGTAAAACTCACCTTAGCAAAATGTTATATCTCTTGAAAACTAGAATAGTGTGTTTGCCCAAACAATGCCAAGTATTACCCTATAATCAAGGTAATAAATATCTCTAAGTCTATCTAGTCTACAAATATATTCTAGGGCTTCGAATTGGGGATAAATGCTCGTTTGATTAATAAATAAAATGTTTGAATAATAAGAGAAATTTAATAAATAAATAAACATAAGTCTTTTTGTAAATTTTATATTAAAGATGGTCACAATAATGAGTTTAAAGTATAAAAATAATTTTTATAAAATTATTTTCTTAAAAATAGAATATTAAATCTATTTATTTCAAATTGTCAAAATTTAACTTTAATATTTAAAAATACTAAAATTAAAGAATTATTAGATTAAAAATTATATTTTTGTTCCAAATAATCAGAAATAATTTATATAAAATTTGGATGCAAAAATATTGAAAAATGAATTTATTATGATTTATTTATGATTAAAACTAACAAAAATTGATTAAAAATATTAAACAAATGATTTTTCAGAAATAAAAATCATTTCAGAATAGTTTATTGTTATAAAAACTCAGAATAATTTTTGTGGAAATTTATAAGATCGTTTTGATATATTTATAGAATTTTATAAATAAAATAGAATAAACTTGATTTATTTATTATATATATTAAATAAATAAATTTTTGAAAACGAAAAAATTGTATGTTAAACTTTTTCACTAGATTAACATAATATAATTTTTGTAGAATTTATAAAAGAGTTTAAGTATTTTAAAATGAATTTTTAAAAATATAAAGAAATATATATATATATATATGTTGAATAAAAAAAAATGTTGTTGATGCCGTGGTTCGAACCCGGGCCCTTGGCCGGTTCGTGTGTTTTAAATCACAAGCCTAGACCATTTGGTCTAGACCCTGAGATCGATTAGTTTCTGATTATTATAATTATATACTATATAAGAAAATGATTTATAATTGTTTAAAAAGAAAAGGTCAAAAATCGTGTTACGCGGGACTCGAACCCGCGCGTATGGTGTAACCAACATCAGACACAACCACCTAATCTAGATCAGGGGTTGTGTTTGATTCTAGTTTTATTAAAATATAACATCATGTACTGGAATGTGATTATCCCCAAAAATGAACGATTCGAGCCCTAGATTTCCAATTGTTCAAATTACACAACAATAACCCAATTAATCTTAGGGTTATTGTTGTGTGTATGCCGAAGATCAAAACCCACATGAAAAAGAACACTTACAATAACGAATCGTGTTCGATTTGTTGGTCAAACAGAAAAGTCAACCTCGTACAAGAAACATAGAAAGAAAGATTTTATGTAGAAATTGGAGGTATGAAGATGATAATCGGCGAGTTGTGATGGGTTAGGGACAAGTGGCACAAGTGGCACGAGGTGGAAATGAAGCAGAAGTATGAAATTCCAGTCGATAATCATTGTTATCCACAAAGACGATTTGTCCCTCAACCAGCACCTTTTTAAAATCAAAGCAGATATTTTCAAAAGAGAGAAAATCGTCTGATGACATATGATCGTCGTAACTGGATAGCTACTGAAAAATCTCTTAAGAAACCAATGGTGAACACAACTATTGACAAGAAAAAGGTTCCTGTTAAACCTGCTGTCAAACCAACAGTTGGACCTGTCTCTGTTAAATCAGAGAAGGTAACCAAGAAAGTTTCGTTCAAAGACGAAGTAAAGACACCGGTTGAGACCCAAAAATCTCAAATCCGGATCTTGAAACGATCTGAACAATCTTTGTCACCAAAGGGTTCTCAAGGTGCTTCAACTTCACAACAAAATGTGAATTCAGAGAATGAAAAAGATTTGAGTGATCAGAAAAAGATCAATTCAAATCAAACTGTTTGTGAAAAATCTGAATCTTTGAAACAAAATGTTCAAAGACCCAAGACCAAACAGGCTTGGGTCCCCCGAAAGAACTAATCTTTTTACTTGATATGTGCAGGGAGCTTTAGCTGGCCCTGTGAGCAGTCTTTGGATTGTTGACAGTGGAGCTTCTGTTCACATGATAGGGGATCTTTCGTTACTATTCGATATCAGAAATATCAATGGAGGTTATGTAGCATTTGCTGGTAACAAGGGAGGGTACATTACCATTGAGGGTAGTGTTAGTAATGGAATAGTGAGTTTTGAGAAGATATCTTATGCGAAGCAAATCGATTACAATCTGCTCAGTGTCAGTCAGATATGTGATAAGCAGTTTTCTGTATTCTTTGATGACAAATCTTGCTATATACTCAAGCCGGGATTCGAGTTACCAAAAGAGTGGGTGATGTTAAAGGCACCAAGAGTGAACAACTTGTACATTCTTGACATGTCTAAAGCAATGACTACAAAAGGCCAAGTCACGTGTTTTCTCTCCAAGGTTACTGAAAAGGAATCAATCATGTGGCATAGGAGGATGGGTCACATTCACCTACGAAAGACGAATCAATTGGTAAAGAATGAACTTGTCACAGGCGTAAATGTTAAACATTTTCACTTAAATGACAACTGTGTGAGTTGCAAGAAGGGTAAGCAGCACAAGCAATCCCATAAGCCAAAGAAAGTCAATTCTGTTGAATTGCCACTTGAACGTTTGCATATGGATCTGTTCAGACCGGTCAAGCGTAAAAGTCATGCTGGAGAATTGTATTTTCTTGTGGTTACTAATGATTTTTCAAGATTTTCATGGGTTATGTGCTTACACCATAAGAGCGACACGTTTGATAATCTGAAAGTTCTGTTCACTCGATTGGAAAATATCTATGGTCTCAAGATCAAGAGAATTAGGAGTGATAATGGGACGGAGTATAAGAATGCACAGATGGACGATCTTTTTGAAAACAAAGGAATTCATCATGAATACAGTGCTCCGTATATCCCACAACAGAACGGTGTCGCCGAATGCAAAAACAGAACTCTAATAGAAACGGCGAGAACAATGCTTGCGGACTCAAATCTTCCAGCAATGTTCTGGAACAAAGCAATCTACGCAGCTTGTTATACTCTTAATCGTGTTTTAACGGTGAAGAAGTTTGGCAAAACTTCTTATGAGCTGTTGAATCGTCGAAAGCCGAATTTAGAGTATCTAGAACCGTTTGGAGCTCCTTGTACTATGCTTAATCCATCTGAGAAGTTCGCACCGAAGGCTGAAGAAGGATACTTTGTTGGATATGCAACCCCGCTCAAACGGGTATTCAACAAACGAACTCGTCAAGTCGAGGAGTAGGCTAACGTTGAATTGCAGCGGTATACTCAGAATGTACAGGGAAACGGTCCAGACTGGATGTTTGATTACAAAGAATTCTTTAAATCATTCAATCTAGATAGCTTGGTTGAAGAGGTTGTATTACGTTTATATTACGAGGTTGAAAACGCAGTGACATCACCGTTGGTGCGTCCGATCACCGTGAACCCCCAAGCAGCTTCTAATGATACCAATGCTCCTGTAATTGAAGAAGAGGAATTCCAAGAAGCTTCCACAATTCTTAATTCATCGAAATCTGAAGATGACGACGATGATGTTACAAGTGAAGCTATTTTAGATCATGCTACAGCGACACCAGCAGTGAACCCAAATCCAAATGGTGCTTCATCATAGAATGTGGGTAATGATCTGGTTTATGCAGAGAACTTAACTACTCATACGGGAGTCCAAGTACCAGATTATCCGGAATCTTGGATACATCGAATTCACCCGATCGAGCAGGTTATTGTTGATCTTGGTAGCAGTGTGATGACGAGAGGTCAACTGAGGAATGCTAACTCACCGGAAAACCTTGGCAATCTTGCTTTATGTGCCAAAATTAGAAAAACAGGTTTTCAAAATGATTGGTCTTTTGCTTGTTATGTTTCGCAGGTTGAGCCGCGGACTTACAAGGACGCTCTTTTGGATGACGCTTGGGTAGAGGCTATGCAAGAGGAGTTATTACAGTTTCAGAAACTTGGTGTATGGACACTGACAGATTTGCCCCTAGGACGAAAGAAGATTGGAACTAAATGGGTATTCAAATGCAAGAAGGATGATAGAGGAGTGATCGTAAGGAACAAAGCTCGTTTGGTTGTACAAGGATTTCATCAAGTTGAAGGAATTAATTACAACGAGATTTATGCACCTGTTGCACGCTTAGAAGCTATCCGAATGTTTATGGCGTTTGCATCATAAAAGAAATTTAAGGTGTATCAAATGGATGTTAAGAGCGCGTTTCTTTATGGTGTGGTTAAGGAGGAAGTTTACGTAGGTCAACCACCAGGCTTTGAAGATCCTATTCACCGGGATAAGGTCTACGTTTTGAACAAAGCTCTCTATGGATTGCACCAGGCTCCAAGGCAATGGTATGAGGAGATGAGCACGTATCTTCTTTCCAAAGGATTCAAACGAAGTTTGGTAGATTGCACACTGTTCACTAAACGAACAGGCGATGACTTGCTTCGAGTCCAGATTTATGTTGACGATATTATATTTGGTTCTACTAACGAACTTCTTTGCAGAGAATTTGAGCGTGTTATGCAGGAAAAGTTCGAGATGAGCGCGATGGGAGAGATGCAGTTTTTCCTAGGCTTGCAGGTGGAACAAAGACCAACAGGGATCTTTATTCACCAGACGAAATACGTTTCTGAAGTCTTGAGCCGATTCCAGATGGATGATTCGAAGCCGATGGATACCCCAATACAACCTAATCACGGGATTGGAGTTGACGCTAAGGGGGAGTTAACTGATCCATTTACATACAGAGCAATCGTTGGATCTCTGATGTATATCACTGCCTCCAGACCAGACATAATGTTTGCCACATGTCTCTGTGCACGTTATCAGTCGAACCCAAAACAGAGTCATCTTGCAGCTGTCAAACGTATCCTTAGATATCTGAAGGGTTGTCCATCGAGAGGACTATGGTACCCTAATGATGATAATTTTGACCTAATCGCTTTTAGTGATGCAGATTGGGGTGGTTGTGATAAGGACAACAAATCCACAACGGCTGGATGCTAGTTTATGGGGAGCAAGCTCGTGACCAGGCAGTGCAAGAAACAGACCGCAGTTGCATTATCCACATGTGAAGCAGAATACGTCTCAGCATCAAGCTGCTGCTCACAGGTTCTTTGGATACAACAACAGATGGTGGACTACGGTTTGCAATTTCTTAAAACCCCTATTTACTGTGATAATAAAGCCACAATTGCATTAACAAAAGACTTAGTAAATCACTCAAAGGCTAAACATATCCGGATCAAATACCATTTTATCCATTGTTACGCTAAAGAGTTGATCGATATGGTCAAAATCCACACTGATTATCAACGTGCAGATCTTTTTACCAAAGCTTTTGATAAATCAAGATTTGATTATCTTTTGAAAGCTAACGGTATTAAAGAAAAACAAGACTGATCACCACCTCAGTTTATCGCTTTTTAGTTTAGTTTTTATTGCTTTTCAGAAAAATACAAAAATCCAAAAATATGTTTTAAACTTTTAGATAGAATTTATTTTCAGAAAAACCTTCAAAATCCGTAAAAGTTAGAAAACCCAAAATGATTTTCTAGAGAAAAAGGGGAAATGATAGTACATCAATGGGGATCTGACATATTCTAAAGAAATGTAATGCAATATAGGGCGTGTGTCTGAATCTGTGTGATGCGCTGATAGGCTTTGTAGACCTAATACTGCGTGCCTGATACATACATATCAAACGAATTGTTGTGTGGATGAACTTCTCATGGGCATATGCTCTTAGTACCGTAATTTCGTTTGATAGGGTATTTGTACAAAACTCAGAGGTTTCGGATCGTTATGTTATTAGTTGTCTAGGGATAGCCTCTCTGATCTTCTGCTGTAAGTCATTACGGACCTAGATCAGATAGGGTGTCTTTATAAAAGAGCTGTAATGCCAAATCCTAAAGTTACCGAATTGAGGAACTTTCCATGTATTATGATAATCAAAGATTATCTATTACATCGTATCAAATCATTGATGCAAATCATGATTAATATCAGCCCTCAACCTGGTAGATTGCACATGTTACTTTGTTGCATTGATTTGCTGACCTGTATACCTTTGTGCCTCATACCTTGTAAATTACAGACGACGAAAGCATAATCACGCTTTACAATGAGTCTTTGTGCATTTACTTCTTGATACGGGAGTATGTCATGTGTGTGGGAACCACAGACAATTGAATTTATATTATAAATAATAGTATCAGTATAAAGCACTACACAAAAGTCTGCATGAGAGTTTATGTGGATCACAATATCAGCAGTTGCCAGATCACACATTGTCTTTAATGATAATCAATCAAAAAGATCAACGGTGTGATTAGATTTCTCAATAACTGATATGATCCTTTTACCGGAAATTACAAAAACATTTACTGCTTTATCTTTATATTTCCGCATTTTATATTTCTCATCAAAAATGCAAAACTCAAAAATATTTTAGGTGTATTTTAACATAAAGTTTAGAAAATCCAAAAAGATTTTACAATCCTATCTTATTTTTGATAGCTGATGGTGGTTGATGATGATTTTCTAAAACTTGATGGACCATTTGAGCTTTGTAATCTTTATATGAGAAATAATGACTGTTGGATGCTTAAAATTTGAAAAATATTTTGAAGACTCGATTTTGAGATTTGGTAAAATTTTCAAAAATTCCATGTTTCATTCGCCCCTTCGTTGGGTCGAAGGTGGAATTTTGTCTGCTCATTCGTATGTTTTAAACGGTAGAATGTGAGAGTTCATGTGAAAATTTCACATTCGGACCCTTTTTCTACATTCAAACCTTTCAATAGGGTCGAAGGTGGAAAAAGCTTCACATTCGACCTAGTCAAACGGTCGAATGTGGAGCCTATATAACCCATTCTCTGCTCATTCAACCTCATTCAAAATTTTTCAAAAATTTCTGAGATAAGGTCATCTTGTTGCTCGTGATTTCTAGTTTATATCATTGTCTTCTTCGTGATTCACTGATCATTTTAACTTGATAATTGAACGATTTTTTGAATGGGATTCATTGCTTATGTGTTTTAGGGGGAGAATGTCCAAAAACTTATGGTTAAACATCATTAGATTGGATAATTGATCTTTCAAATGTTTCGAACCCTAGTTTTTGTCTAAAAACACATAATCAATGGTTGTTTAATGAAATTGATGTTTGAAATTGCTTAATCGGTAGTGTTAGATGCTAGTCAAATCAAAATGGCAGTTTAAAATGAAAATCTGAAATTCAAAGGAGATGAACAGTCTCCTTCGCCCCATTACAAACGGTCGAATGTGACTATTTGGGCGAAGATGAATGTTTAAGTGGTCGAACCTGGAACAAATGGTCGAATGAAAAATTTTTCAAAATGTTTTCACATTCGAACCTTTGTAATTCCACATTCGTACCTATAATTTCTCATTCGTACCAACGAACCGGTCGAATGTAAAAATTGAAAATCAAAATTTTTCAAGTTTTGTTTATTTTGTCCATTTTTAACATGTTTGTTTGATTTGTTTTGCAGTCTAACGATGTCTGAACAGGGAAGTGCTAGTGTTCCTGCTGGATCAGCACACAATTGCTGTGCGTATCTAGGCGATGTGAAGAAGCATACAGAATTCGATGGGATTATAGAGTTTTTGAAGAGGAGTCGGGTTATTGACGTTATTGCTACACCAGCTATCATATACAGAGATCACCAATAGGAGTTTTGGACGAATGCGAAGATGGACTTTTGGGAAGGTGAATCGTCACTTGTTAGTAAGATTCATGGGGAGTTGGTGATTTTCTCTGAGAACGATATCAGAGAGGTGTTGAAGCTGGAGGATGAGAAGACAGATCCCAGAGAATTGTCATGGACTGATCAAAGGAAATGCTTCCTACGGATGAAGTATAATGGACCTATCACTGACGGTTCATTACATAAAGGGAAGTTATGTCCTCAGTTTAAATATCATGCTCATGTTATGATTCACGTGTTCGGATCAACAAGTGGTGGATATGATTTAATGAGGAAGAGCATCAGTTTGTTGATGGTGGCTCTTATATTGAACAAACCGTTCAATGTGTCTGGTATGCTGTTAGAACATATGTTAGAACCTTTGAGAGGATTAAAGAGCAGGAAGTTTTTAATGTATCCTAGATTTCTTCAAATGATCTTTGATATGAAGTATAAGAATTTGAAGAGAGATCCTACAAAGATAATTGTTCAGGATCACATGAATCTGAATACGCTTGCTAGGATGAAGGGTTATAAGGGTGTGGCGATGAATGAAAGACCACCGATGAAGAATCTTTTTGGTCATTTGATCAATAAAGATTATAAAGACCCAGGTCGTGATAAGGTGAGACATGATAGCAGTAGATCAGATGAAGACAATCCATTACATCCAGTAGACCCAGATGCTAAGAGAAAGCGTCAAGTGGTTAATGTTGGTGCGAAGAGTGGAAAGGGTAAAGAAAAAGAAAATGAAGCTGAACCAGCTAAGAAGAAAGTTTCGAGAAGAAAGAAGAGTATGTCGAAGAAAGGGTTGGACTTAGTAGATGAGGTGTCTGTGGATTCTGAAGAGACACAAGAGAATGAGAGATGGGACTCGGATAGTGAGACAGTAAAGAGCACCACGCCCAAGGCCACTGTGGCTGGTGAGTCTGTCAGTCTTAACAAGTCGTTGGAGGAACAAAGTACTAAAAGCCCTATTCGTTTGGATGAAACTGATGAGGGTTTAGGCTTGGGATAAGAAGGTTTTCCTGAATCGCCAAAGCAAGGTGAGAGACAAAAGAAACCACAGTTTAAGAAGAAAGAAAAAGTTTTGAGGCCAGTGGAGAAGAGAGCTAGAAACATTGAAACATTGATTGCTGGTAAGAAACTGTCACCAGCATCTAGCTCGAAATCACTGATCACATCTCCAGCTGCTAAGAAGCAAAAGACAGCTTCAGAGACTGTTTAAGAGACTGAATTACCGGTTGATGAGTTTAATGATGCACTACATAGAGTGCTGAAGAAGATAAAGAAAGGAAAGTTACCTGCTGCTGAAGCTTCTACACCCAAGGTCACAGTAGATAATGATGTTATGAATTTTGTTAACCAGAAGCTTGTTGACATGATGAAAATAATCAATCAGCAACAAGCAGAGATAGAACAATTGAGAAACAATGATAAGAAGATGTTAGACGTGGTAGAAACATCTCATGAGAATCAGGAAGCTCTTGAAGCCAAGATTAAACAACTTCGAAAAGAAAACAAGAAGTTGTTAAAGCATGAACAGAGAAACACCGGGAGATTTATTGCTTTAAAAGAGGAGAATAAGAAGCTGAAAGAGAGTAACAAGAACATGGATAATTTGATTAAAGACTTGTACTCTAGAGCTCCTTAATTGCAAGCTGGTGAAGAGGATAAGGAGCGTGATGAAGAAGAAGTTGATTTCGAACCATCTGATAATCAAGAAGAAGAAGATGAGGAGTTAGATGATGATGCTGGTAATGCTTCTCAGAAGAAAAAGAAAGATGATGGTGATGATGATGGTTCAAATGATTATTCAGGTGAAGGTAACAACTCTGTGAGTTCAGATAGTGATGATGATGATGATGATGATACAGACAAATATAAGTGTGAAAAGAGAGGATCTGGAAAAGGTGCAGGAGAATCCAGCTCAAAGGCTCCTAGAGGAACTGTTGATGATGATAGTGTCTTTTGGAATGAGAAGATAAGATCTTTATCAGAAGATGATAAGAATATGTATCGCCAGATGTTGACATACAGAGTCTGGACGATAGAAATGACTGGCAGATTTCCTGAGATATTTGAATCTAGTGACATGAGATTTGAGTTGGAGTATAACGATCTTGATTTGGAAGATGGAGAAGTTTCTGCGGCTATGTCAAAAGAGATCTTAGAAGGACTGGAAAAACAAGTTGGGAAGACTTTAGAAGAGTTGTTGATTGATAATCAGATTCCTAACTTACCTGAGAGAGAAGCAGGAAATCATTCAGATGATAGAGATGTGCCAGTGTTTGAGGAGGTTGAGATTGAAGACATAACGAGTGAAGAATATCCAGAATACTACAAGAAAAATAAAGATTATGGATTTCATGAATTCACTGATGAATTGTTGAAAGAGGCCGAGAAACTTCCTCATGAAAAGAGTAAGAGATTTGTTGAAGAAGTATTTCCAGATTGTGATAAGCCGAACACTGAACAATCTGACGCTTTGAAGGAATTGTTGAGGAAACTGAAGAAGAGAAGCTAATCGTCCAAAGACAAAGATTCAGGGTAGCTTCTACAAGTTACATAACGAGTTGTTCAAAGGCAAAGCGTTGGGATGGAAGTTTGTGAAACAGTTGAAGTGTGTAGCTGTTAAATGGGAGAAAGGAATATTGTATTTTGAAAGATTCCATGATCTGAAGACACTTCCATACTGGGCAATTCGTGATGTTTGTAGGCATGAGATGACTGGGTCTGTGAATGATCATGTTGCTTATTTTGCTGATCGTATATCTAGAGAAAGCAGAACGAGATGGAATCTATTTACTCCTCAGTATCCTAAACGGATTGTTCATAAGAAGGATATTGATGCTATAACTGGTATGCCCAAGGTGACGTTAAAGTACAAACCACCTAAAGTGTTGAAACACATTCCTTTGATGCAGATCCCTCAACACTTTTCTAAGGATTTCATTTGGTGGTACTATGATTGAAGACTGCAGAGGCTGTTATTGTATTGAAGGATGGTGTGAAAGACTTCAAGAAGATTCATATATTTGATCCTGTGTGGTTGATCAATTGTTCACATGAGGATATTATAATGCTATATTATAATACGATATATTGCGAAGCAAAGGATTATGATCAAGCAAGCAAATATCAACGTGTGGTATTCTTATGCTTTGCTTATGATATCAATGCTGGATGTGATTTCGATAAGAAATTGGGTAAGTTTGTGAAGGTTCAAGATGTTCCGGAAGTCAAGAAGAAGAAACCAAAACAAGCTTTTGAACCGGTGATGACTAAAGAACAGAAGAAGTTATTGAACATTAAGCTGATGAACAAGAGGATGGACGAAGAACGTCGACTCAAACAATCCACGCAATAGTTGAGGGGGAGTTTGTAGATGCATATTGTGCGACTAATGCTTTGGATTGCATTTAACACATGTTTTTGTTATCAGTCGTTTGGTCGAAGGTGATATTCCATGGTCGAATGTGGTTTCTGAACGGTCGAAGGAAGCTTAAAGGGTCGAAGGAGAATAGGAGGTCGAAGGTAGTATAGAATTTAATGTATAGCTTGGTTCGACCACCTTGTTTGGTCGAACCTGCACATTTGACCAACCCAAATGGGCGAATGTGCAGGCCTATATAAGGTCAAGTTCATTTTTGCGATGTAACTTTTGGTCATTTTGTTTTCCCTCCAGTTTGTGTTCTCCCTAGGGTTTTGTGTCAAATTTGTACACGTCATTTAATCATTATAAACAACTTTTTAACGTGTAATTGAATGTGTTATTGAATGAAATGAAAGCTTTAATGATGATTTTTGTGTTTTGTTGATATTATTATCATTTTGTAACTGATTCAGGGATTCCGCACCTGAATTAGTAGACTTGTTTGATCAAACCAATAGTTTTTGTCAAATCGATCCTTCTACAATTACAGATAACGAAAACATAATCACGCGTTACAATGAGTCTTTGTGCAAAATTTCCTTGATACGGGAGTATGTCATGTGTGTGCGAACCACAGACAATGTTGTTTATAATATACATAGACGTATCAAGCACTGCATAACAGTCTGCATGAAAGCTTATGTGGATAACAATATCAGCAATTGCCAGTTCACACATTGTCTTTTAAACACCAAAGATCAACGGTGTGATCAGATTTCTCAAAAACTGATATGATCCTCTTACCAGAAATCACAAAACATTTACTGCTTTGTGTTTACATTTCAGCATTTTACATTTTATTGTCAAAATATCAAAAACTCAAAAAGATTTTAGGTGTGTTTTAACAAAAATTTCAGAAAATTCAAAACATTTTACATTTCTGATTTATTTTTGATAACCGATGGTGATTGATAGTGATTTATCTGAGGTTTGACAAACCATTTAAGTTTTGTGATCTTTGAATGCAAAATGATGAATGCTTTGAAAGAGTTTAAACGGGATTCGATTTTGAGATTTGGTAAAAATTTCAGTTTTCCATTTGTTCATTTGCCCCTTCGATGGGTCGAAGGTACAAATGTGGTTACATTCGAACCTATTAAAAAGGTCGAAAGAGAGTGTTCTTCTGAAATCTTTCATTCGAGCCCTTTAGTTTTCATTTGAACCCTTTCAGGTGGGTCGAAGGAAGCAAAAGTTTCTCCTACGAACCCCAAAATAGGTCGAAGGTACACTCCTATATATATCTGTTGCCTCATTCGAACCCTCATTATAAAATTTTTTTCAAAATTCTATTTAAGGGGGGAATTGTTGATTTTGTTATATAGCCTTTACCATTGTGTTCCTAAGCTTCTTGTGATCATTTTAACACCAATATTGCAGGTATTCCATGGATAAACAAATCAGAATCCTTTGTTTTGTGTTCGAAACCCTTGGATCGAATTTAGACATAATCTGTGTTGTTTTTTATGCAATTGATGATTGCAAATCACTTATCATCAGTTTTAGGGGGAGAAATGACTAAAAACTATATTAATAACTTAGTAATTAGGTTAATCGATTGTTTAAACCTAGTTTAACCTAGTATTTGATTAAAAACTAATGATAACTGATTGATTAATGAAATTAATGGTTACGTTTTGTTAATCGGTTATATTAAATGCTATTCGAACAAAAAAAATTGACGTTTAGATGGATTGAATTGGATTATGAAAATTCTGAACAAAGAACAGTTTCATTCGATCGAATTTGAAGAGTCGAATGTAGCTGAATTAGGTCGAAGGAAGAGTTCTTGGTCGAATGAACAATTTTTCAAAATAATTCCGCATTCGAACAAAAATCCTACATTCGAACCTCAATGATTCTTCATTCGAACCCTCGATGGGGTCGAAGGAATATCTTTTTGACCAAATTTTAAATTTTGTCCAATTTTGATGAATTTTCACATTTTTGTTTTGCAGATTATGGCTGAACAACAACAAAATCCGGAGAAACAGACTGCAAAACCAGAGAAACCGACAGATTTCTGTACGTACATAGGCGAGGTGAAACAACATGAAGCCTTCGCAGGGATTGTAGATTTTCTTAGACATTGCAGAGTTCTGTACGCTATTGCTACTCCAATCTCTATCTACAGAGATTATCAAGTGGAATTCTGGGAGAATGCTGTGATAGACTTCTGGGAGAACAAAACGACGATCAGAAGCAAAATACGAGGCGAATTAGTGCTTGTTTCTGAACAAGATATCCGAGAAGCACTTATTCTGCATGATTCTCCAACAGAACAAAGAAAGTTATCATGGATTGAGCAGAGGAAATGTTTTCTCAGAATGAAATACAACGGTCCTATCACTGATGGTCTATTACACAAGGCGAAGCTATGTCCACAATTCAAGTATTTGGCACATGTGGTTCTACATGTTTTCGGACCAGTTCGTGGTAGATACGATGTGATGAGAAGCATTATAAGTTCGTTATTGGTTGCGTTGATTCTGAACAAACCATTTAACATGTAAGGGATGATATTTGATCACATGCTAGAAGTATTGAAAGGGTTGAAGTTTGACAAATTTCTTATGTTTCTGCAGATGATCTTTGACAAGAAATATCCTACTCTGAGGAAAGATCCAACACAAGTTCTGGTTCAGCACCATATGAATTTGAGTACGCTTAGCAGGATGAAAGTGTATAAGGGTATTCCAGAGAACGAGAGACCACCTCATAAGAATCTATTTGGTCACTTGATCAATCCAGGTTATAAAGATCCAGGTGAGAACAAGGCAAGAAATGATGGTAGTGATTCTGATCCTGATAATCCATTACATGCTATTGATCCTGAAACCAAGAGGAAAAGACAGGTTATCAACAAGGGTGCTAAGTCTGGTTACGGTAAAATAAAAGTTGTTGAAGAAACCGCACCACCCACACCTAAGAGACATAAAACCATGGCTAAGAAGAAAAAGTCTGGTAAAACTAAAACATTGTTGGTTGATAGGGAGTCTGCCGATTCTGTGGAGACTCAAGATGATGAAGTTTGGGATTCAGGAGATGAAACTGTCACGATCACCAAGCCCAAGGCCACTAAGGCTGGTGAGATTGAAAGTCTGAATAAGACTCTTGAAGAACAGAGATAGAAGAGTCCAATAGTTGTTGAAGAAGACGAAATGGGACTGGAGAATTTAGATTTTGTTGGATCTCCAGTGGCTGGTGAAAAGATTCTTAAGCCGAAGTTTAAGTCAATGGCTAAGAAATCTAATCCAAAACAGAAGAGAGACATGGAGATAGAGATTCTCGTTGCAGGGAAGAAAGTTCCTGAGATTAGTAGTTCGAAAGCTGCTACACCCGTGACATCTCCGGTAGCAAAGAAATCAAAGAAATCTACTACAGAAACGACAGTTTATCCTACTGCAGATTTTGAAGCTACTTTGGAGAGTGTGTTGAACAAGTTCAAGAAGAAGAAATCTCCGTTTGCTGAGGCTTCTACACCCCAGGTTACTGTGTCAGGTGATGTGATGAACGCAGTTAACTAGAAGCTTGCTGAGATGATGAAAGTAATTAATCAGCAACAACAGGAGATAGAGCAATTGAGAAAGAATGATAAGAAAATATTAGATGTTGTTGTCTCTTCACAAGAAGGTCAAGAAGCATTGGAAGTTAAGATCAAACAACTTCAAGAAGAAAATCAAACATTGTTACTGCATGAACAGAGAAACACAAGAAGATACATTGCTTTGAGACTTGAAAACAAAAAGATGAAAACAGAAAATAAGAGCATGAAAAAGCTTATTGATGATTTATATTTTAAAGCTCCACAATTGAAAGCTGGAGAAGAAGATAAAGAACCTAAAGAAGAACAAGTTGATTTTGAACCATCCGAGTATGAAGATGATGAAGAAGAGGATGATGAGGATTTGGATCGGGATGCCGGTGATGCTCCTAAGAAAAAGAAAGATGATGACAATGATGGTTCTAGAGAAGGTTATGGAGAAGGTTCTGATGATGACAGTTCTGCTGGTGATGATGATGATACAGATAAGTATCGGTATGAGAAGAGAGAATCCGGTAAAGATGCAAGTGAATCATGCTCAAAGAAAGCACCTGGTGAAAATACTGATGATGATAGTATTTTCTGGACTGACAAGATAAGAGCTTTATCAGATGATGATAAGAAGTTGTATCATCAGATGTTGACAAAGAAAGTATGGACAATTGAGCTAATTGGAAAGTTTCCAGAGATTTTTGAGTCTGATGATATGAGATATGAATTAGATTATAATGATCCTGATCTAGAGGATGGTGAAGTTTCTGTAGCCGTAGCCAAGGAAATTCTAGAAGGTTTGGCAAAACAGGTTGGTAAATCTCTTGAAGAGTTGATGAGTGATAATCAAATTCCAAACATTCCTGAAAGAGAAGCTGGAAATCACTCCGATGATAGAGATACTTCTGTGTTTGAAGATATAGAGATTGAGGATATTACTAGTGAAGAATATCCTAAGTACTTCAAAGATAAACATGATTATGCGTTTCCTGAATTTACTAATGAGGTATTAGAACAGGCTGAGAAACTTGCACAAAAGAAGAGCAAAACATTCGTTAGTGAAGTTTTTAAGAATGCAGAGAATCAGCAACCAAATGTTGAACAATCTGATAATCTGAAGAGTTTATTAAGGAAGCAAAAAGAAAAAGAAGCTAACCGACCCATAACTGAAGTTCAGGGTGGTTTCTACAAGTATCACAACGAATTGTTTAAAGAAAAAGCTCTTGGTTGGAAATATAAGAGACAGTTAAGGTGTGTTGCTGTGAAGTGGGAAAAGGGAATTCTGTATTTCAACAAATTCCATGATATTAAGGCACTACCTTACTGGGCTGTGCAAGATATCTGCCGACATACTTTGACTGGAGCAACTATGAACAATGATGTAGTTGGCTATTTCGCAGATCGTATGGCTAGAGAGAGCAGAACTAGATGGGATGTGTTCACGCCGCAGTATCCTAAAAGGATAGTTCATAAAGAGATTGATCAGATAACTGGGCTGAACAAGGTGATGTTAAAGTACAAACCACCGACTATGTTGAAGCATATTTCGTTGATGCCTATTCCACAACACATTAGCAAAGTCTTTATGTGGTGGTATTATGATTGGAAGACCACAGAAGCTGTTATCTTACTGAAAGACAATAGGGATGAGTTTAAGAAGATTTATATTTTTGACCCTATGTGGTTGATTAATTGTTCGCATGAGGATATCATAATGCTGTATTACAACCCGATATACTGTGAGGAGAAGGATAGCAAACAAGCACTGAAATACCAACATGTGGTATGCTTGTGTTTCGCATGGGATGTCAATGCATGGTGTGATTATGATAAGAAACTGGGAAAGTTTGTGAAGATTCAGAAAGTGAAGAAGAAAACAAAACCAACTTTCGAGCCAGTTATGACGAAGGTGCAGAAGACGAACTTGCGCATCAAGCTTATGAACAAGACACTGGATTATCAACGTCAACAACAATGCAAGCAATAGTCGAGGGGTAGTTTGTAGATGCAAAATTGCGACTAATGCTTTGGATTGACGAAATAAGTGTTTTGTGTAATTACGGAAGGTCGGAGGTGGAATTGAACGGGTCGAAGGTAGATATGGTTTGGTCGAATGAAGAGTTTCTGGATAGAAGATTTGGTTCGAGCTTATTTTGGGTCGAAGGTGCTCATTCGACCTCATCGTGAGGTCGAATGTAGAACACTATATAAGCTTGAGTTTTTGTTAATGTTATAACTTCTGCCATTTTGAGTCTTGTGTCAAGTCTAGAAACTCTCTCTAGGTTCTAAACTTTCTGAAAGATTATTATTAACTTGTAAACACAATTGTAAAGATCATTATCAAGTTATTAATGACGATGTTGATTGAAAAGTTACTTTTACGTGTTTGATTCGATTCGTATCATATTGTAAACAAACTAGGGATTCCGCACCTAGCTTTTTTAGACTTGTATGATCACATAAACGTTTTTACTAAAACCGTTCCTCATCAACAGTTTTTCCCTCCAGTCATGAAATTTTTCTTTCATACACTCCTTATCTGTCTCTCTGCTAAAACCACTTCTTTTAATGAAATCCCATTAAAAGTTTAGTACTTGGGATATGCTGTGTTGTCAGAATCTGACTACAATCTATCCTTGTCTCTGTTTCTGGATTTAGTACAAAATGTGAAGGGAGTCAAGTCTGGGTCAAACATTGCTTTTCTTATATATGTAAGACTTTTAAGTGTGATCCTACAAAAGGTTTTACCAGAAAAGGATTTCAAAAAGGGAGAATTTCTTCAAATGAAGAATCTGACCTAAGAAACTTTTACAAGAATGTTGGGTTCAAACACCCAATAAAAAGTATCAAAAGTCCAAGTTTCTAAAACACAAACAAAGAGTGCCAAGACAACAATTGTTGTCAAAACCTCTGTTGCTTAGCCCACTGCTCCTGGTGATCATGGAACTACATCCAGTGCTGTGAAACCCACACCAGCCACTTCCAAAAAGAAACATCCATCCGAAAAACCCTCCAAGAAAACCAAAAAGGGACCTTTGGAAGATGAGATACCAGAGGTAAACCTTGTTTTAGCACAAAAACTACAAGAAACCACTATTGGTACTACCTCACAACAGTTAGAGATATCTCAACCCAACAAAACGCCTCATGAATCCTCACAAAAGGATCATGTTGTAAGCTAAGGATACACATATCATGAGATATATGAGTCACTTGACCATATGCTCATAATCCCTTCTCCTAGGGCTACTTCTCTTTTCACTCCTCAACCCTCACCATCACATGTCCTTCCAACAATGCAACCATTGTTCGAAGCTATCGATAAAACTCATGATATTCCCAGTTCCTCTCCATCACCTATCACTGAGAGTATACACCAACAGGTGATTGGGCCTGAGAAAAATCAACTAGCTAGCCCACGAACAAAGAAGGTTACACCCCTTGGGTTACATGTAACTCAAGGTGAGTTTTCAAGTGAAGCGGCCACTACTGATGTAGAGACCATTGTCTCACAACAGGACATTGGTTACATACCTAAGACTTCCTTGAAGGCAACAACTGAAGAGGCCACAATCCAAATTTGGTTGGAAGTTCCTAGAACCAAGACAAAGGGGCATCTGGTTCTTATTCTATGGACTCACCTCCTAGGACTGAACCAGTTACAACTACCACTGGTAGGAATCCAGATGATCCTATTAACTTAGGTGATGGGTTAAAATACCAGGAATTGACGAATAGAGTTCAATCCATTGAAACCTCTGTTGCTGAGATCAAGACTGATCTTAAAACTATCATGGAATCTTTGGTTATTCTCACCAAAATTCAACCATCAAAAGAAGAGATTGCTAGTGAGCTATGGAAATCTGTTTCCCCCATTATCATAGCTCATTGAAAACTAGCAGACCAAACACATGAAACATACATGGCTTATATCAGAACTTTGGTAGATGCTAGGTACACAGATACCCAAGCAGACATTAAAGCCATTAAAGACCATATGCTGAAGACTACCGGCTCTACCCCTACCACAATTCTTAGAGATGAAGATGATGATGAATTCATAGCTCATGATGCTAAAAAGGGGGAGAGTGGCAGAGATAGATTGCCAAAGTTAGATTCCTTTGGATTTCCACCCTCACAAAAGGGCCAATCACAAAAGTTTGTTGCCAACAAACCAGGGCCTGCACCAGCACCACAACAACCATCTGCACCAGCACCACAACAACCAAATGTTCAAACCACTGCTAATGTTGAAACAGCCACTGCTGGTAAGGCAAAAGAAGTTGATAATTCTGCAAATGTCATTGCTGAAGAGGCTGCTGAAGCTAAGCAAAAGAAGCTTGATACATTGGAAGTCAAGGCAGGGGCTCTAGTACAAAGGAAGATAGAGCAACAATAAGAAGTTGAGGATGTTGGCTCCTCTAAAAGGAAGAAAATGTTTCAAAAACACACCAGGCAACCACCATCTAAACCTGTTGCTGCTGCTAAAACATCTGCTCCTAGAATATCTGCCACCACCACAACTACCAAACTAACCACTGAACCTACCATCACAACCACTAAACCAACCACTGAACCCACCACCACAACCACCAATACACCATCTATTACCATACCACCCACTTCACCACTGCAATCCCAAACATCTGCTGGTCCTGCACAAGTGCCAACAGATGTTAACACAACCACCGCTGCCCAAACACCACCATCACCACTTATCTTGTACAGAAGGAAGAGAAAATCAACCTTTGTGGTACAAGATGAGAACATACAAACCTCACCACCTCCCACTTCAACATCTAAATCTATACCTATTCAGCCACTCCAATTTCATCCTTTTCACCACACACTTCCCATTTTACTTCCCATAAACCACCGCCATCCATCACACCATTGGCTGCTTAGTATCCTCTTGAGCTTGATCTACTCAAGGGTAAATTCAATCCTTCTACAATACTGGGGATCCATCTAAAAGAACTTTCCATTCTCTCCCAAATTTCCCTATTCCCAGAAACTTAGATCAATATCTGAAATTCAAAACTGAACAGGCTGATTTGATCATCAAGGAGAAATGCAAAGGGAAGGATGACAGGACTGCTCAGGGCATCCATTCAGTAGAGCGTAGCAAACTGAGAGGGATTGAAGATTTTGCTAAGACCCTAAGCAATTCCATGTCTACCATGCCTCTCAGTAGTTATTTGGAAAGGGTAGTAAGGGAGTCTATCCTTGATCAGATCTTGGCAACCATGCCTTACAAAGCAAACAAGAAACAGTTTGCAGGCTGGACCACTCATGCACTTCAAAAAGAACTTCTTAGGATTGAATAAATGGCCAAGAATCCTACTTTGAAAGTCTCTGCCCCTGACTTTTGAAAAGGAAGAGACCCAGCCAGAGCCTTAAAGTTTAAAAGAATGAGAGAAGAGATTATGGCTGCAATGTATGGAGAAATGAGGTCAGTTGCAAGATGGGCTGAGCTGAGGTTGATTGAAACCTACAAGAAACTGGAAGAGAATAGAAAGACTGATCCCACTCTACCTAGATAACCAATCTACTCTGATGCACCAATGGTTAAGAGACCTCAACAGGCCTTTACACTTGACAGCTTACTTGAAACATCTGACCTATCTATTGCTGCCAAAAGACAGTTCAAAAGAAAGAAGGAGATGTCAGAAGAAGATCAGAAGAAGTTTGCTAATACATTTGTAAAAGAGGGTATCTACAACCAAGTTTACTATTTCTCTGATCCCATAACTGATGAACTCATAAAACTCATTGGGAGACCTCCATCACCAAACTCATCTAAAATAAATTTACAGCTCAAGAAATCCTCAGATTCAAAAATTCTAAAATGGAAGGTCAACAAAGACACCCATGAATTGACTTTGCTCAGATCTGATGGAGAGGCTCAGAAGTTGATTGTGGATGATGCATATGGCCTATGTGCAGATGATCTCCAAGGCCTGCTTAACTTAGAGCTAGAAAGAGATGTTAAAGACCTCTTCTTATTGAACTTTGAATGACAGTTCAAAGGACAAATTAGAGAAAGTCTGATGAGGAATAAAGATCAACAATAAAGACTGAGTTTTGGCATCATCTGTTCTAGGGGGAGATTGTTGGGTGTGCTGACTTGGAGAAGAACAGATGATTAGAAAGCCAAAACATGCTACATATGATCCAGAATAAAATCAGCATTTAAAAGTTACTTCTCCCAAAAGACTGTTGACTCTAACATCTGCTGTACCCCAACAATTGCCGAACAACTGTTGATCACAAAGGACTGATGAAGAAACAACCGCTGAAAAAAGTACTGAAGACTCAACTTCTTTTGGAGCCAACATCACTTAGGCTCCAACAGATGATCCAAGCCATTAGAGGTTTACAAATCAGCTGTTTAGATATTAGAGGTTTCCTATGTAACAATGTTTGTTTTATCAGATGTTTTATGTTGTTATTCTGTTAGATGTCACTGTCTTAGGTGACATCAGCCATAGGTCATCATTGGTTTAGATTGTCTATAAATAGAATAGTGCATGTACTGTTCTATTGATCACTCAAAACATTCTCTTAGACAAACTTACACAGAATGATCAGGCTGAGGGGGAGTACTTGTAAAATCGCTTGTAATCATTAGATTTATGAAAGCTTTCGACTCTAAAACAAATATTCTCTTTGTTTTGATTCATAGTTTATCATTCCGCTACACTTTCCATTTATAGATTAACTTCTTTCATCTCTCATTTAGATAAACAATCAAAACAAATCAAACTCAGATCCTAACATATTACCAGACGCAAGATTCTTTTTCCGAAAACATATACGGGATCCGTTATATGAAGAAAAGAAGGTTTACATTTGACTTATAAATAAGCAAAACAAGTTATAAAACGCAATAGGAAACAATTTCATTAAGTATAAATCAAATGTGCTTTCAAAAGACCACTGTTTTTTTAAATGACATGGATAAGAATAACCAACGTATATGATACGAATAGATTCCCAAATATTTTAAAAAAAATTCAATGCTTCAAAATAATGTGAATGGGAAAAACCTAAAAATATAACATTTCTAAAAATAGACTTTAAGTTTTAAAAAGATGATCGAGTCACAACATAGGAAATGCTAAGGTTTGTAAATAACAAGTAGGGTTCGTGCTTCAACTATCCACTAGTAACCTAGCTTCAAAACACAAATCAACGTTGAAAGTTCATGGCGCACAAATTTCTCATGATGCGTTGATTGAGTATATCGACTCGGTATATTTGATATTATGGTAGAAGTTTATGAGTTGAATACATATGGAGAATCTGGTTTGGTTTGGGTTGATTCTCTTTGATAATGTTTAGGAAAATGTGGGTAGGGTATCTATGAGGTTGAGTATGATCCCAAATTCCTCGACAAATTTTGAGAAATAGGATTTTTTTTTTATTTAAACATTTCTTTATTTCTTTATCTTGTAAGTTAAAATTTCGTTAAATTTGAAAATTTCCAATTGATATGAAATGTTTAAGAAAATCCAAGTGTTACCCATTAGGATTGGGTAAACTTGAAACCTTTAGTTGTCAAACTTTTACGAAATTTACACATTGAAAGACCGTTTGTTTGTAAGGATCGTTAAGGCATCTCTTTGGACTCATAGTGTGCTATTGGTTTCAAGGTACAAGGTGTATACAAGGTGTGTATTAATCTGGTGTATAGGTGTGACATCCGTCATTTTTTTATTATCATATATATTTTTATTTCGTACCTCCTATCTTGTACATCGCATTTTATCCTGATCAATAATAATAATAATAATAATAATAATAATAATAATAATAATAATAATAATAATAATAAAAATAATCAGAATTTTTTTAGTGTTCCCTTGATTTAAAATTCTTGAGCCCAACATAACCAAACTAATCCTACCATCCCTTTACCCAACATCCTGAGCCCAACAAGCCCAGAAGCCGGCCCAGCAGTCCCCATTAGTCCGGCCCATCTCCATCCCTTCACCCCCCTTATATGTAAAAAAAAAACAATACTGCTGCTGCCGTGGCTCGAATCGGAGCCGGCCCGCACAGCACACACACGCCAACACCACTGAGCCACACAGACGTTTGGTAATGAATCTGGATCAATAAGAAATTTAAACCTTCTTAGTTGCAGCACAGTTGACTCGTAAAAGTCAAACTGCGAGCCTAGGCTTTCCAAAACAATAATCAATCAACGACTTGACTTCGATTCAATTATGGTATGATCAAAATCACCTCTCAGCGTCCCCTTTCAAACGGGTTTTAGTCTTTTTTTTTAAATATATATAAAACTGATTTCACTAAATGTATATAATTAAATTAATCAGATATCAAACGTTCTCAGGGTCCAGACCAGTTGGTCTGGGCTTGTGATTATAAACACGAACCGGCCAGAGGCCCGGGTTCGATTCTTGGCATCAACAACATTTTTTTTCATATGTATATATCCTCTTATTTTTTTAAAATTAGTTTTAAAATACTAAATCAATTTTATAAATTCTACAAAAATTATTTTATGTTATTCTAGTAGTAGAGTTTATCATACAATTTTTAGTTTTTCAAAAATAATTTATTTAATATATATTATAAATATTACAAGTTTATTCATTTATAATTGTAAAATTTTATAAAAATATCAAAACGACTTTGTAAAATTACACAAAAATTATTCTAAGTTTGTAATCAATAAACATTTCTAAAATAATTTTTATTTCAGAAAAATCATTTATTTAATATTTTTAATCAATTTTTGTTAGTTTTAATTATAAATAAATCATAATAAATTCATTTTCAATGTTTTTGCACCAAAATGTTATATAAATTATTTCTATTCATTTGGAACAGAAATACAATTTTTAATTTAAAAATTCTTTAATTTTAATATTTTTAAATATTAAAGCTATATTTTGACAATTTGAAATAAATAGATTTAATATTCTATTTATAAGAAAATAATTTTATAAAAATTATTTTCATACATAAAACTTTACATTGTGACCACCTTTAATTTAAAATTTACAAAAAGACTTTTGTTTATTTATTTATCAAATCTCTCTTATTTATTAAACATTTTATTTATTAATCGAACGAATACTTATCCCCAATTCGAAACCCTAGAAAATACTTATAGACTAGATAGACTTAGACTTATTTGTTATCATATACATAGGGTGATACTTGGCAACGTTGGATTATACTTATTCAATTTCACAAGACTTACCACCTTGCTAAGGTGAGTATTACTTATCCCCTTTTTCGTTTTCACACTTTTGGGGTGATTCATGCACAAGTATACAAAACATGCAAATTCATTTACACATACATTTTTATTTATTTACAATTCATAATACGTGTCTTGGTTATCTTTGTGCTTATGTTTGAACATGAACGTAGCTTACATACAAAATCATACATCTAGACATAACTTATGTTATGGTGCTCTTTACATATAGACGTAACTTATGTTACGGTGCTCATTTAGACATAACTTATGTTATGGTGCTCTTTTAGACTTGACACGTGTTAGGGTGCTCATTATCAATTTCATCTTACAAACTTTACATTTGATCTTTGTCTTGTTTGGTTACTTGCGTGTTTGCATAATGCCTTGGTGATACTAGACACATGAATTGTACTACTTTTCAAACTTATACTATATGTACAAAGCTAGTTAGTACTCACCAACATCATATGTTTACAAAATTTATTTTCGTGCATGTTTCAGGATAAGCTGCTTGACGATTCATATAGGACTTTGGACTTAGACTAAATAAATCAACTTTCTCAATTTTGTTATGTATTCATTTTCACATGTTTTAAAACAATATTCAATAATCAAATATTTACATTTTAGTACCATGAGCTTTTGAACAATCGTCACTACGTGACACCTCGATGATTCCGCCATCGGTTGGGGTGTTACAGATTGGTATCAGAGCCATGGTTATAGGGAACAAGGTTATTAGATAAAATGGCCTAGACTATAACCGAACTTCAACTTTCATGCATAATATTTCCTGAATTACCCTATCCCTCATTTCCTTCTACTTTCCTTCCTCTATCTTTCCCTTCTTCTCTCTCTCTCCATTCTTCTCATCTTTCATCATGATGCATAGAGATGGTGTCCTATAGGGAGTGGAAAGTTTACATCATCATGGAACGGGAGCAGTACCTTTCATGAAGACACTCTTAGACATAATGCCTACTCTTATTTTGATCCTTCAAAAGTTGTTGAGCTTTAATGAGTGTGATAGAACACGTGCAATCTGGAAGGGTGGAAGCCTGTACACTGGGTTTTCTGGCATAGGCAAGCATAGCGCATAAATCCAATAACGGGCCTGTTATGCTTACCTGGGGATTCCTGGAGTGAGTGTCCACTTATAGGCTAAAGCATGTCTTCTTTGATCACCATTGGGTTCAATTCCTTTGAAAAGTCAACGTTCTTGTTGGGCTTTACAGCTAGACAAGGGCACTCCAAGCATTTTATGCAAGCTTTTCAATAATACTCTCTCGTTTCATACACAATATTCTGTATATCATAATATATTGCTTACAAGTTCATACTTTCATAATCATCTGTACGGTTATACACTTACATTTTCTAATCTCATGATTATTCATTGACTACCTCATAGATGTCTGCTCGCCGCATGCTCCGTGATGCCAGCCAACGCACTGTTCGTGCTTCTGGGCAACGTTCTGATCGTCGCCTCGCATCTTTAGTCGCTGAGCAAATTGTTGCAGTGATCCCAAACCTTGTCAGTGAGATAACCCAGAATAGTAACAGTGCCAACACAGGGAGTACGACTCAACTTCGGTGCACTTTCAAACACTTTGACTCCTGCAACCCCATAAAATTTACTGGAGTGGAGGGTGCTACTGGCCTCCTCCAATGGTTTGAAAGTATGGAGAGCACCTTTGTGAACAGCGAGTGTCCTGATGAACTCCGCGTTCGCTATGCTACTAATGTCCTTCAAAAGGGGGCGCTAACCTGGTGGAATGGCGAAAAGCGCAATCGGGGCGCTGATGTTGCTTTATCTTTGTCTTGGGCTGAGGTTAAGGAACTCATGATCGGCAAATTCTGCCTTAGGAACGAAATCAGGAAACTAGAGGAAGAGTTCCATGGGTTGAAGCAAGACAGTGGTGAGAATCTTGCGTATAATACTCGATATCACGAACTTAGCATACTGGATCCACACATGGTCACCCCGGTCTCTCGAGCAATCGAGAAATATATCGAGGGATTACCTGACCTGATTCAAGACGTTGTCACTGGAGGCAAATCCACTACGGTGGAAGAAGCCATCTAGCTTGCAGCCACTTTGACAGACAAACACGTAAGGAAAGGAAACTTGGTTAGGAAGGGCACCAAGACGACTACTGAGAAAACCACCAATGCTGTTGAACGATCTAAGACTGTTTTAGCAAAGGCCGCCACTACTTCTTCGAACCCTAAAAAGCGAATGGGCGATAATCAGAACCATGTTGTTGATCCTGTGACTCAACCTCCTATCAAGAAAGCCTACACGGGAATCCATCCTCAATGCAACACTTGCAAGTATCATCACCCTGAAAATCTTCCATGTCGTCAATGCACTAGATGTGGAAGGTTTGGACACTTTGACACTACTTGTCGTGTAACGGTTAGGACACAAGATAATTATCAAACAGCTGCTTAGGAACCACTGCCGATTACTAACGGCCGGGCATGTTATAATTGTGGAGACCCTAACCACATGCGACCTAGATGCCCTGAATTGAATAATGTGGCACATGGACAAGCTTTCAATATCAATATCAACGAAGCAAACGGTCAGGGTGACGCTAATCCCACTGGCTAAGCCATGGATGGAATCTTCTTAAGACTCAAGAATCCAATACTTGTGTTTTCATTTTCTTGATCCTATTATCATTTTGTACCCAATTGTGTCGTATTCATAAGCATATAGCATCTAGAAATTTCTTGAATACTATTGTGTACAAACACAGATTGGAAAATTTATCATATTTGGTTATGTTTATTTTAATCGTAGAAGTTTAAGACTCTACCTTACATTTTATTGAAACATTTGGACTTGATTTCCATGAAATTAAACTACTAAAAAAAAACTTGATACTTGAACTCTTCTAAAAACATCATAGTTTGTTATATGAAACTTGATTTTCCCTTAATTCGACTATTCATTAAACATTTAATTATTCATGATGCTCGTAAACATGGCTGGCCAAACATGAACTATTTCTATAGGCCACTAAGATAACACCTTATACTTAATAGTTGTCGTATCTATAAACTTGCTTGCATGCGTGTATTATCAATTTGCATGTTGATCTATGAGAGACAACTACTACATTTATCCACTCAACTAAAACAAGCATTTCACTTAAAGGGCTCCCCGGGTGGGTGGTAGCCCATACTTAAATTTTGTTATGCTTGCAAGTCATTGCAAATCAATGCAATTAACCTCATTATTGCATAGCCTCATTTCATTGAAAACGTCTCATTTTAACCCAACGTGTTTGTTGTGTCATCTTCTTGTGGAACTTATTTGCTTTAATGTGTGTTAGATTAGGATCATAGAAGGACATAAAACCCTAATGTAAGGTAAATTGATGATTCCGGTCCGGAACGTAATCATGAATTTACAGGTGCGTTAAGGTGGTATGAAATTCTATTAGAGTTTTTGGTAGGCGTCCAGTACGTTTTCAAGGTATCAAAGGTGTGGTGGGTTAGCTGCGGTACACCCTATATATAAACACTGATGATGCATTGAAAGTGAGACTGGAAGTCGGACCAAGAACAAACCCTACTTGCTTGGTAGTTCATTTGGTCTTTCTATAGTCAATCAACTCATACATTCATTTTAAGATTCCTAAAACTTGAAGTTTAATGTTTTACTAGATTTTTATTCTCCTTGTTATTTGAGACGAACCTAATCCAATCCTTAACTCACACCTATCAAACCTCTTATCCAAAATCATTCAAATTTTCCAAACCCCGGTTATCTTGATTTCTACCCAAACATCCATAACCTTATATTTCCAATAACTTTGGGACGAAGTTTCTAAAAGTAGGGGATGCTGTGACATCCGTCATTTTTTTTATTATCATATATATTTTTATTTCGTACCTCCTATCTTGTACGTCGCATTTTATCCTTATCTATAATAATAATAATAAAAAAAATAATCAGAATTTTTTTAGTGTTCCCTTGATTTAAAATTCTTGAGCCCAACATAACCAAACTAATCCTACCATCCCTTTACCCAACATCCTGAGCCCAACAAGCATCCAATCAAGGCAGCCCAGAAGCCGGCCCAGCAGTCCCCATTAGTCCGGCCCATCTCCATCCCTTCTCCCCCCTTACATGTAAAAAAAAAAAAACAATACTGCTGCTGCCGTGGCTCGAACCGGAGCCGGCCCACACAGCACACACACGCCAACACCACTAAGCCACACAGACGTTTGGTAATGAATCTGGATCAATAAGAAATTTAAACCTTCTTAGTTGCAGCACAGTTGACTCGTAAAAGTCAAACTGCGAGCCTAGGCTTTCCAAAACAATAATCAATCAACGATTTGACTTCGATTCAATTATGGTATGATCAAAATCACCTCTCAGCGTCCTCCACACGTTAATTTTTCAAATCAAAACCTTCTATTCTTAAGCTATTCACGCGTTCGTATTAATGGTGTGGGTCAAACCTTCCAAATTAAATAATCGGATGTAATAGTATAAATTGAGGCTTCCCATCCAAGCTCAATGTGCCGAAATAGAAACCCCCACATCCAATTTCTTCTAGCAATAGTTTTTTAGCCCAGAATCGTTTACGTTTGACTTTTTCTTGACCAAGCTTTTCGTCTTCACTTCTGGTATGTAATCATCAATTAAGCACATGTTTACATTCATCGTTAATAACCAAGCAATAGCCCTATGATTCCAGGGATTATTGCTTGGTAATTCTAGTGATTAGAAAGCTAGGGCTCGAAAATGTTGAATTGGGGAAGAACACATTTCAAAACATGTTTATATATTAAACAGGTACAAACTATAACAAATCTGATCTATAGATCAGATGGTTATGATGATGGTTTCTCAATGGGCAGTCGCGGGTTCGAGTCCCCTTTCAAACGGGTTTTAATCTTCTTTTTTTAAATATATATAAAACTGATTTCACTAAATGTATATAATTAAATTAATCAGATATCAAACGTTCTCAGGGTCCAGACCAATTGGTCTGGGCTTGTGATTATAAACACGAACCGGCCAGAGGCCCGGGTTCGATTCTTGGCATCAACAACATTTTTTTTCATATATATATATATATATATATATATATATATATATATATCCTCTTATATTTTTAAAATTAGATTTAAAATACTAAAACAACTTTATAAATTCTACAAAATTATTTTATGTTATTCTAGTAGTAGAGTTTATCATACAATTTTTAGTTTTTCAAAAATAATTTATTTAATATATATTATAAATATTACAAGTTTATTCATTTATAATTGTAAAATTTTATAAAAATATCAAAACGACTTTGTAAAATTACACAAAAATTATTCTAAGTTTATAAATCAATAAACATTTCTGAAATAATTTTTATTTCAGAAAAATCGTTTATTTAATATTTTTAATCAATTTTTGTTAGTTTTAATCATAAATAAATCATAATAAATTCATTTTTCAATGTTTTTGCACCAAAATGTTACATAAATTATTTCTATTCATTTGGAACAGAAATACAATTCTTTAATTTTAATATTTTTAAATATTAAAGCTATATTTTGACAATTTGAAATAAATAGATTTAATATTCTATTTATAAGAAAATAATTTTATAAAAATTATTTTCATACTTAAAACTTTACATTGTGACCACCTTTAATTTAAAATTTACAAAAAGACTTTTGTTTATTTATTTATCAAATCTCTCTTATTTATTAAACATTTTATTTATTAATCGAACGAATACTTATCCCCAATTCGAAACCCTAGAAAATACTTAGAGACTAGATAGACTTAGACTTATTTGTTATCATATACATAGGGTGATACTTGGCAACGTTGGATTATACTTATTCAATTCCACAAGACTTACCACCTTGCTAAGGTGAGTATTACTTATCCCCTTTTTCGTTTTCACACTTTTGGGGTGATTCATGCACAAGTATACAAAACTTGCAAATTCATTTACACATACATTTTTATTCATTTACAATTCATAATACGTGTCTTGGTTATCTTTGTGCTTATGTTTGAACATGAACGTAGCTTACATACAAAATCATACATCTAGACATAACTTATGTTATGGTGCTCTTTACATATAGACGTAACTTATGTTACGGTGCTCATTTAGACATAACTTATGTTATGGTGCTCTTTTAGACTTGACACGTGTTAGGGTGCTCATTATCAATTTCATCTTACAAACTTTACATTTGATCTTTGTATTGTTTGGTTACTTGCGTGTTTGCATAATGCCTTGGTGATACTAGACACATGAATTGTACTACTTTTCAAACTTATACTATATGTACATAGCTAGGTAGTACTCACCAACATCATATGTTGACAAAATTTATTTTCGTGCATGTTTCAGGATAAGCTGCTTGACGCTTCATATAGGACTTTGGACTTAGACTAAATAAATCAACTATCTCAATTTTGTTATGTATTCATTTTCACATGTTGTAAAACAATATTCAATAATCAAATATTTACATTTTAGTACCATGAGCTTTTGAACAATCGTCACTACGTGACACCTTGATGATTCCGCCATCGGTTGGGGTGTTACAATAGGCTTCTCTAAAACTGGGTATTCGGGTTTTGTACTTTTGTGAAAGGACAACACAAGAAATAGTTTGAGAGAGTGGTGTATTAGTTTGTGTCGAGTAGATAGGCATTTATGTATGAATTTAGTTTGGCCAATAGAAGCTAACTAGTGATAGTTGGCTACAGCTCAGGAGACTAGGCGTGTTTATGATATTAAATCGGTATGGGGTAAACGAGGATATGTTATGTTGTGAGATTTGTGGACACATAAGAGGATACAAAAAAAATCATAGTTTGGGGCTATATTGTGACATCGATCAAATGAGTTTAAAAACATGATAATATAAAATAGGTTTATTAATAAGTTTGGGAAACCATTTTCATTTTTAACTGTGTAATGACACAACATTCCCAAAATCAGGATGCAGTCGAAGTTAAACATAAAGTTTAAATATTTTAGTCATGGGAAAAATGTTTTAGTAAAAGAGAAGTGATGTTTGATAGAGAAAAAGTCACAATGCATAAGTGAAATAGTGTAAGTTTTAATGCGATAATATAGTGAACAAAAGTTTTAATAATGATGATGAAAAATTCAAAAGCGAATGATCAACGAATAATAGCATATCAACCAATAAGCGATGAAATTTGAGTCTTCAAATGATAAACAAATCATAAATATCAATAACATAAAACATTGGGATTGTTTCCATAGGAAACTTTGACTAACCCAAATATTTGAAATTTCCTAGTGAGTTGTGGAGGCGTACTTTAGCCTAGTAGTGAATGTTCATCCCAAGAGTTCCCAGGTAGGTAAACGGGTCCCTCGTCTGATTGGGCTTTATACGAAATACCAGGCCTAGACAGAAAACTCAGGATACAGGCGCTCACCCTTCTAGATTGTACGTGCCCCATCACTAGTGAATTCCAAAACTTTAGCAAGATTAAAAACGAGGTGTAGGAATAGATCATTTAGATATGGATTTCACTCCTAAGTCAAAGATGTATTTCAAAATTGAAAACCACGGTGGGGAGAAACTAGTCACCAAGTTAAGGATATCACTCCCAGCTTAGTGGTTAAGTTTCTTTTTTGGAGGAAATACTCTTTAAGGTGTGGATGTCACTCCTATCCCAAAGATATATTCCAAAGATGTATACATATAGAGGAGTGAAACTAATCACCAAGGTATGGATGTCACTCCTATCTTGGTGTTATCGTTTCGTTTGTGAAATACGAGTGTCTTCTTCTCCAAGTATGATGCCAAAAAGGATGATGAAAAAGGATAGGAAGTGAAAATGAAATCGGAAACAAATATAAGGATAAAGAGAAATAAGTATATGAGGCAACTTAGTTATAGACTAGGCTAAAGGCATTCTAATAACCTAATTCCCTATAACCACGACTCTGGTACCAATCTGTAACACCCCGACCGATGGCGGAAAATAGTTCATGGTACTAGAGTGTAAATATTTTTATATTGAATAAATAGTTTATTACATTGAAATGAAATACAAAGATACAACGATTCTAAAGTGTCAATTCAAACTGATATACAATGAAGAAAAGCCTAAATATAAATCCAAAAGTTTAAAAGAAATGTCTCAAAATAACCTGAAACATGTACAAAATAATTGTTTCAACACATATAATGCATTGTTGAGCATACCCTGTTTTGAATACATATAGTAATAAAAGTGTTTAGTAATTCATGTGCGGTACCATTTGCAATTATGTAATAAGTAATATTCATTCAAAATCAACCCTAAGACTCAATAATCAAGAATCAATAATAAAACAACCACTTTGAAAACCATTTTTGAGTATAATGAATCACATAACAATGAACAAGGACATAACTCGAACATGTAAGTCAACAAGGGGGTATATACCATAGTACTATTCATTGAAATGCCAGGGCCTCAAAGGTTAATGATTTTGACAAGTCATAGACACACAAATTAACATAAAGCACACACACATGCGAATCGCATTTAGTGAAAGAATAAAATTTAGTCACAGTGTACATGAATAGCCCCAAAAGAGTAAAACATGAAAAAGGGGAAAGATATACTCACAGTTTGGGAAAGCGATCAAAATCCAACTTAAGCTATGGTGAGTTAAAGAACTAGGAATTCCGAGGAATTCTACCTATAACGTTTAAGAATACTAATAAAGGAATGTCTAAAAAGTCTAAGACATCTAAGGTCTAAGGCATTAGGGTTTCTAAGTCGATTTGGGGAAATATAGTTTTTACGATAAATCGATTTAATATAAAACTTGTATATCAAAAATAATACGACAAAGTTTATAAATGTAGATAGGTAATATAATTATTAGCAATTGAATATTTAGTGAAAAATTAATTGAAATTATTTTGGACAAAAGAATTAAATTAATAAATCTGATTTGAAGTATAATGATTAGTGTATTTAAATAAGCATAAATACAACAAAAATACAATATATGATTCAAAAATTATAATTTTTAGAAAAATGAAAACATTCTGATGAAAAATACTTAAAATAAATTTTCCATAATTTTCTCAATTTATTTGCATTTAAAATTGATTTAATGAATTTAAATCATGTTTAAATGATTATAAATTATAAATTCAATTAAAATAAAACTTTTCTAGATAAATAATTTTTATCTTAGTTCCTGATATTTAGAATTAATTTCCCAAAAATTTTGAGATTAAAATCATTAAAAATTATTTTTTAATCAATTAAATATGATTAAAACAATTTAAATTAATAAAATTACAAAAATTAAATAATTTTTAAAAAATAAAAATATGATAATTTTCTATGAGGTGTCAAGAGTCTACACCTAAATTTTGATAATATTTTGGCAAAAAGGAATTTATTATGAATTTTTAATGATTATACATATTATGCAAATAAATAAGGGAACTAGCCCTATGTGGGAATCGAACCTGCACCTTCTATCTTTACACAAACACATATTACCACTACACTACTTAGCCTTTTGTTGTTTTTATCTTAAAACAAAATTTATATATATAATCTTACTCAAAGCATCGTCTTCCCCAATTAGACCAAGCCAAGAAGCCTAACCCTAGGTTTTTCAATTACCTCCAAAATAGAACCATTAGCGATTGGAAACAAGGGCTTTTTACTTGAAAATTACCAAAAATTAAAACGGCATTTAAAATTCAGACTTACAATCGAAATGAGACCGAAAAATTGAAGATTTATGACCGGAAAAATGGAACCTCGGTGAAGCTCTCAGCGACTGCAGATACCACGAATTAGACGCGTTTTTGAGTTGGTTTAAGCGGTGTCGAGCATCAGGAAAAGAAAAGGATCGGTTTTTTATAATATTATCGTGTTAAACACCGGTTTTAATGATTCGACGGTTACACACTTTCTCGTGATTAATACTCGTTTAAGAACTAGTTTAATGCGAATGATGATGCTTGGGACAGTTACTCATCTGTTGAAGAATGATTCCGTAGTAATTAAAAACGCTTAAAAGTGGCTTTATGTGTAAATGTGGTCTGCCAGAATGGAACGCCGGTGACCGGACTTTGTCACCGGATTTGCGATAGGGAAAGGTGGGAGATGCATTTATTTTTGTTTTTTAATCTTTCATTAATTGCATAAATGGCCTCTAGAGTTCTAAATAGATTTGTTTATTATAGTGTTGGTTAGTTTTTCCTTGTTAAAACTTAACTAGACTAACCGATTTTAAATCGAAACTTTATCTTTTAAACTAAAATAAATAGAACTTTTATAATATCACATGATTATATGATCATGGCACGTTTTATATGTCAACACATACGTATACAAAATGTACACATACACCGTTTTAAAAGAAGAGTTAAAATAAATAAAATAATAATTGATGAGGACTAAAGGTGAAGCTTCAAAATAGACGAAGGGCTAAAATTGACGACTTGCTAAAAGATGAGGGTGACGGTGGTCACAGCAAAAGCGGCGACAGACGATTTCATACTCTGGTCAAGCTCTGTCACCCTCTTCCCTTATGCATCCACATATATCTCCGCTTCAACTCGTCCCATCACAGCAGCAAGTCTCCCCTTCTCAGCTTACGTAGCGCGTTCCCCCAGCTCCCGAATTCGTACGCCTATGGTAACTAGGTATGTGTCATGAGATAAGAGAACACGCTGTCTGTGTATAGAGATCGGCCAGATGATCCTCCCAGAGTCATAGCCTAAACATCGCCATCCTCATCTCTATGACCCAGGTAACCTACAAGTGTGTGAAGGTATGGCCATTTACGGGCCAGGGATCTCCTCTTAAACTTGCGAGGTCGCTCGTGCTCACGCACATGTGCCACCTCAGCCGGTTCCTTATGTATCTGGTCAACGGGAAGGTCAGGCTCGCCATGGACCACAGGGTCGGCGAGCTCGACGGGGTAGGGTTGTAATACCCCGCCCCTCTCATCACCAATATTGTCCGCTTTGCCCATCCAGAGCTCACGGATTTGTTTTTGGTTGCCCAAGTGGAGACTTCCCAGGAGGTCACCCATCCTGAAATTTCTCCCACCTGAGCACGCTTAACTGTGGAATTCTCCTCTCATCCACTAACATTAAGCCCCAAAACGCGTTGGTGATTTAAGAGGCAAGACATTACTTATGAACCAAGGATCTCTCCTGGCCACGGCCGATGTGGGATTTTCCTGAGGTGTCACATTCACCCCCTGTTAGAGTCTCATCGTCCCTGATGAGGTGTGCACCCACCATCCCGAACGGCACAGGAGTGGCTCTGATACCATCTGTAACACCCCGCCCCTCTCATCACCAATATTGTCCGCTTTGCCCATCCAGAGCTCACGGATTTGTTTTTGGTTGCCCAAGTGGAGACTTCCCAAGAGGTCACCCATCCTGAAATTTCTCCCACCTGAGCACGCTTAACTGTGGAATTCTCCTCTCATCCACTAACATTAAGCCCCAAAACGCGTTGGTGATTTAAGAGGCAAGACATTACTTATGAACCAAGGATCTCTCCTGGCCACGGCCGATGTGGGATTTTCCTGAGGTGTCACATTCACCCCCTGTTAGAGTCTCATCGTCCCTGATGAGGTGTGTTCCTGGGGTGTCACAAGGGTTAGGAACAGGGATCGCAAGAACAACTGGCTGGCACACGCGCTTTCAAGGAATGCACGCATAGCATCTACCACACAGAAAGTAGCAAAATATGCGAAAGGACGGTGCCTAGTCAGGAGTAAGCTGTGCCATGTGAGGAGCCTCAGCAGGAGCTGGGTCCTCGACTGGGATAGCTTCTGGATGAACGCCTAAGTGTGTGTCCCAATTAATCCAAGATATCACTCAAACCACTCAATGGAGGTGGAATATTTATTAAATGGCGAAGAATAAAAGATATAGAACACAATGAAAACGATTTATTCCTGCTTCACCTTGCATACAATCTCTAGGATTGTCCGGTACAAGGTATTCTCTCTAGAGCCTCTCTAGGCTGCTAGAGAGTTACAAATGAATGTGTTACCCCTAAATGAACTAAATAAAACATTATATAGGGTCCATTGATGTCTTGGCCCACATGGCCTAACCCAAGCCCAATGGCTAAATTATAAACTTGCTTGATAAAGACAAGCGTAAACCTACTCAATTTCAGGGCCTTACACTAAGTCGTCAACGAAAGGTGGGGCGTCATCCTCCACATCATGGTCGGAGACATGGTGGTTAGTAGGCTGGGGATCCACGACCTCATCAGAGTCGGCCATGAGGGTCCTTATCAGGTGTAGCATCCACGAGGTAATCCTCCTCAGAATCAGAAAGCGAAGTGATGTCATTGGTAATGGCCATGATCCTGTCAAATGCATATGTATATGAATGGATATGAATGTCAATAAATGAAATACTATACCAATGTGTAGTAATGGAGATTTTGGGAACTTAAGAAATGCAAGGCGAGGTAAGGTGGTACTTTGTGAAACCGTTTCGAAAATGTTTAGTTTAGTTGTGTAAAGTATCATGCATTGGGAAGATTTGTTCATATATTAAAGTGCCTAGTTTAGTATAATCCTGGATCAAAGTGTATTTTGTCTTCTAATGGCATGCATGCACTATAATGTGTCCCTTCCTTGATGTTGATAGCCGATTGCATGCATGAATACATGGAGTTGGATTTGGCACATGATCATTTGTATTTTGGGCAAAAGATCTTGCATTGGAAGTGGTTTAGAGGATGGTAAGACCTAGATGGGTGTAAGATAGGATGAGTTGGGGTTGTTGTCTTGTAATTACATGCATTAGAATGTTTTTCCTAGTCTTATTCCCTAACCAATCAACTAACTGCAAGTGTGGGGATGTGGGTGTTTGTTTCGTCCGAGAAAAGAGGAAGGGAAGAAAAAGAAGTGAAGTTTGTTATTTCATGGTGACCATAGTTTTATGCTATCATTTTTGTGAAATCCATGAAAAGGACCTATGCATGCATCTCCTAGTTCGCTGTTTCTTGATGTGTGTAGTCGTATGTATGTATATACATATAGTTTGTCTTTTGTTATACCTATATATATATATATATATATATATATAAACACGTATGTTATGTGTTATGGATATGTACATGGTCGGAGACATGGTGGTCCGTTGGTTGGGGATCCACGTCCTCATCAGAGTCATGCATCAGGGTCCTCCTCAGGTGTAGCATCCACGAGGTAATCCTCCTCAGAATCAGAAACAAAGTGATGTCAATGGTAATGGCCATGATCCTGTCAAATGAATATGTATATGAATGGATATGAATGTCAATAAATGAAATACTATACCAATGTGTACTAATAGAGAACTTGGGAACTTGAGAAATGCAAGGCGAGGTAAAGTGGTAATTAGTGAAACCGTTTCAAAACTGTTTTGTTTAGTTATAGTTGACTAAAAAGAATCTTAGTTCGTTATAACCTTCTACCCTGATACCAATCTGTCACACCCTGCTAGGGCTTGAAACACGGGGTGTGATTTGAAAGGTTTTCAAGCACAAGGTTCGAGCAACACATAAGATGTAAATAGAATAGATATTATCCAATGAAAATTTAAGTCTTACATCGTTAAGATAAATGTAATATTGTCTGAAAATACAGGACCAAATGTCAAAAACATAACATGACCATTGTTATTAAACCTTGACTATTGAAGGTAATGATACCACAGGATGTGCACTCGAACCCCTCTCTCAAATTCCCATCCTTCATGATCAATTACCTGAAAACATGCATAAAAGGTTTGTCAACATAATGTCGGTGTGTTCACAGGTTTTAATGTACTATGTAAAGTGTTTGTGAAATTCATGTATGACCAATCAAAGGTAGCTAAGCTATCGATTAATGTGTAAACCATGAGTCCCATAACCAAACCTGTTGATTGTTGTGCCTCCCGCATTTCACAATAAAGACAACGTATATATAGTAGAATAATATCATTCTCTTGTATGTAACCAGTAAGAGCGACTATCCAAGAAAGGGGGTGTCAACCCAATAGATCTATTTAAGTGTTCCATGGCTACTGTTAGCTAATGGTTACAACGTAAATGTAAGTACGAGAACTGTTGAGCTCATGAACCGAATATCTCGTGTTTCACATCGTAGTCATGATAGAATATCACCCAAAATGCGATGTACTAGAAATGTAGCATGTTTATCCCCAAAAAATGTAAAACAGTAAAACGGGGCCGTGAAACTCACCTGATAACGGCAGATATAGTCTAGTGAAGCAGAAAATGGAATAGCTACTATCTTGACAACTGGTATCCTATGATTATCAAGGACATGGTAAGTTGTACGTTCTTGTCGTTTACAATACAAGTTGTTCACCTAAATTGTGGACTATTGTGTATTATAGTTATGGGCCATTGTTTGCATATGTGACAATTAGTACGTATTTTACGTGTACTTTGTAAAGTGTACGATTTCGTGAATTCAGGGTGTTTTATTGTAAAAACGTATCTATTGTTAACAAAATGGGCCTCACACGTCATCATGGGTTATGGAATATTCCCCAATTCAACATGTGTGGTGTTTTCTTTAAAAAAACAAGTGTTTAACATGTACTATAATATTATAATATTACAGTTGGGATTAACACATGTTAGAACCATTTTAACATGTGTTTTGTGATGTCCGAAACCTTATTATAAAACTTTGATCAAAATCCGAACCATGGGTATAAAAGCCGCCTTCAGTAGACTCATTTATGGGTGTAAAAAAATGGTTACAAATGTGTAAATGTATAAAACCATACATAGACGTGTATCACTTTGTATAAAGTGAGGTTTGTTAATGCATATATACATATATGTTTAGTTCTAAAAAGTTGGATTTTTGATAAACTTGCGGCACTATATACACATACACACTTCGGTTATGTGTATGCAACCACATAGGTCGATTTTGGTATGACTCATGTATCGTGTATGTATATGTGCGAGTATATATGTATTAAATTGCGACCAAATTAACACATTATAAGTTTAAATCCCACAATATCGTTTTTAGGTGATTATGGGCCGATAATATGTGAATAGGCATTATCGGTCGGGTGCAATCGGTATGGGCCGATGCTATTAGAGGTTAAATCAAAATGATAGTTAGTTAACATACCGACTATGATGCAAGATGGATCTCCGGATGTTTGTGACCTTCTACTTGATCTTGAACAAAATGAGACTTGCTATAACTCTAGGATCCGAACTTTGGTGTTCTATGTGGTATGGCCGAGAGTTAATAGGAAAGAAAAGGTAGGTGTTTGGTTAGTTTAGGGATCGGCCAAAGGTAGGAAAGAAAAAAAGAAGAAATGTTGTTGATCTTTGGGAGTTTAGGAGTGTTCGTTTGTTAAAGAAATTTGACCTCTAGAACTCTTGATATAGGCCAAAAATGGAGAGGTAATTTTGAATGTTTATGGAGCTTTAAGCAAGACAATTAGTCTAGGCTTTGTGAATGATCAAGTACACTCCTAATTGATGTAAACCATTAACAAATTGAAAGTGACTTGAGCTTGGTTTGAGGTAGTGGTTTCGGCCTATAAAACTATAAAAAGGGAAGAAGGGAAGGGGTGACTTGTGTAAAGGATCATGCATTGGGAAGATTTGTTCAAAAATAAAAGGGCCTAGTTTAGTATAATCATGGATCAAAGTGTAATTTGTCTTCTAATGGCATGTGTTGATGCACTTTATGTGGACGTTACTGTCGAATAGACTAGGGTTGAGTCTTACATTGTATTACATGAGATTGTAGTGATTCATAAGTGCATTTTATGGATCTGATGCATTTGTTAATATAGACCAAAACATAAAGTGTTGGTTCGAACCCTACAAGGGTCGAACCTGCAGGTTCGACCTCATTAAAGGGGTGAACGTGGCTTTATGTTTTGGACTATAAATAACAATCTCATGTGTTGGTTTTCATTCAAGATTTTGAGTTTGTTCTTTGAATGCTCTCAAGGGGGAGGTCATGCCCGACCTCCCCTGGCCCCGAGATAGATGTTTATCCTACTGATGACAGTGTCTGTAACCGTTTCTGATGTAATACAAATCTGTGATGACTTTGTTATCGTATATTTCTATCTCGTCTCGAATCTTCCGTATGAAACCGAGTTGTTTTCACTTAATCGATCCGTGAATTCGGTTTTTAACCGGATTCTCATCATGCATGCACTATAATTTGTCCTTTCCTTGATGTTAATAGCCGATTGCATGCATGAATAGATGGAGTTGGATTTGGCACATGATCATTTGTATTTTGGGCAAAAGATCTTGCATTAGAAGTGCTTTAGAGGATGGTAAGACCTAGATGGATGTAAGATAGGATGAGTTGGGGTTTTTGTCTTGTAGTTACATGCATTAGAATGTTTTTCCTTGTCTTATTCCCTAACCAATCAACTAAGTGCAAGTGTGGTGGTGTAGGTGTTTGTTTTGGGCGAGAAAAGAGGAAAGGAAGAAAAAGAAGTCAAGTTTGTTGTCTCATTGAGGCCATAGTTTTATAACTCTAGGATCCGAACTTTTGTGTTCTATGTGGTATGGCCGAGAGTTAACAGGACAGAAAAGGTAGGTGTTTGGTTGGTTTAGGGATCGGCCAAAGGTAGGGAAAGAGAAAAAGAAGAAATGTTGTTGATCTTTGGGAGTTTAGGAGTGTTCGTTTGTGAAAGAAATTTGACCTCTACATCTCTTTATATAGGCAGAAAATGGAGAGGTAATTTAGAATGTTTACGGAGCTTTAAGAAAGACAACTAGTCTACGCTTTGTGAATGATCAAGTACACTCCTAATTGATGTAAACCTTTGACAAATTGAAATTGACTTGAGCTCGGTTTGAGGTGGTGGTTTCGGCCAATCAAATGGAAGAAGGGAAGGGGTGATTTGTGTAAAGGATCATGCATTGGGAAGATTTGTTCATAAAGAAAAGGGTCTAGTTTAGTATAATCATGGATCAAAGTGTATTTTGTCTTCTAATGGCATGCATGCACTATAATTTGTCCATTCCTTGATGTTGATAGCCGATTGCATGCATGAATACATGGAGTTGGATTTGGCACATCATCATTTGTATTTTGGGCAAAAGATCTTGCATTGGAAGTGGTTTAGAGGATGGTAAGACATAGATGGGTGTAAGATAGGATGAGTTGGGGTTTTTGTCTTGTAATTACATGCATTAGAATGTTTTTCCTTGTCTTATTCCTTAACCAATCAACTAAGTGCAAGTGTGGTGGTGTGGGTGTTTGTTTCGGCCGAGAAAAGAGGAATGGAAGAAAAAGAAGTGAAGTTTGTTATCTCATGGAGGCCATAGTTTTATGCTTTCATTTTTATGAAATCCATGAAAAAGGACCTATGCATGCATCTCCTAGTTTACTGTTTTGTTGGGCTAGATTTAAAGGTTTACGCTAGTCTTTATCAAGCTAGTTTATTATTATTAGCCTAAGTTTAGTCTATTGGGCTTGGGTTAGGCCATGTGGGCCAAGGCTTTAGTGGACCCTATATAATGTTTTGTTTTATTCATTGTTAGGGTTAGACATTCATTAGACTCTCACTTGTAACACAAGAGCCACCACCTTGTACCAGACAATCCTAGAGATTGTGTGCAACGTGAAGCATCAATAATATATTGGTCATCGATTTAAATCTTTTTTTCGTCACATTCAATCTTGTTTTCCGCACTCGATTGTTTGTTTGATACACGTTAGAGAAGATCTTGGACTTACAATTGGTATCAGAGCCTATGTAGTCTTTCAAAGGCTCGGTTCGGTATCATTCGAAGATGGAAAGAAGGATTCTTGCTGCTGGCCTACGCGGGTTACATGTCTAATTTTATCTGGTTAAATATTTTTTTTCTAATCATATTTTTTGGTGGTTTAAAATATTTTGCAGATTTGTTTTGTTAAAAAATTGAAGAACACTAAGAAAAGATCAAAAACAGTACGTTTGATTTTCTTTTGGGCTTCCTAATTGAGTTCGCACGTTTTTCGGAATTGTTAGTTGGAAAGGATTTGGCAGATCTTGAATTAAAAAAAAATATTTTACAATCTTCGGTCAACTCAACAGAGATATTCATCAAGATACAGTCACAATTTTCAATTGGAAGTTATCATCGGAAAACTCAACGTCACCTAGAACGCAGCCAACACTAAAATCAAAATCTTTCTCCGGAAACAAATCAACTGGAAGCATCAAGACAGTCGGAGACCCCAGCTCGGAAACATAAACCACTCGAACTCAGCTCTCAAGAGTCGAACTCAGAAACCAAGGTCAAACTCACCCAGGTCGAACTCAACCATAGCTTGAACCCGGACCCAATTTCACTCGTACCTACTTCTGACCGGAAACCCACCAACACCCGACCACAACTCAACCCGAAACCAGAAAACCCAACCCGAAACCTGACCCATACCCGACCCCCTTGTTCAACCAGACCCACCACCGTCTTCAACCTTACACCACACCCGACCCCTGCTCCATCAACCCATCTCCACCACCACCCGGTCAACCCAAACCCTATCTCCGGAAACCATTCACACCAGGAAACCATCCACACCCGGAAACCATCTGACCGGAAACCCTCCACCCACCTGCATCTGACCGGAACTACATCACCACCACCCGATCTACCACCTGCAAACCCAGACCCAACCCGTCATGATCCACCACCCGGAAACCACCCTCTACCCGGAAACCCACCTGGAAACTCATCAGTTAACCAGAAACACACCATCCTTCATCCAGATCCAACGAGTCACCCTACCTGACCCGGACCCCACCCAAAAACGCAAAACCCACCAACCACCCTAACCCCTTCCTTCTTCCTCATCTGCCTGTGTAGTTGCAGCATCCGCCGCTGCTGCTGCATCTGTTTTAGCCACAACAGAACTCACATCAGATATTTTAAATCGTTGAGCCACTTGAGTCTGCGAATGTGAAGTTGAAAGAGTGAGAAAAAGATAAGGGTTGTTGTGTTGTAATCGAAAAAGCCCAGGAGAGTTTGTGTGTGTTCTTGAGTGTGTTTGCGTTTGGGTTTATTTGAGAGAAGAACATTTAGAGAGCTAAGAGGAATCACCTCTGCTGGTAAGAAATACAGAGGACTTCGTGGAGAGGGATTGAAAGGTGTTGTCTAAACTTGCTTGAAGGTTTTTGTTGTTAATATTGTTAAAGAGAGAAAGAAGAGTAGACAGAGAATTGAAAGAAGAGTAGGTAGATGATGTGAAGAGAGAGAGCATATTTTGTGTTAAAAGAAACAAAACTTGTCTTGGTAGCTAAATTGGTTTCGAGTTGTCATAAGGAAAGAAAGAGAGAGAGAGTGATTAAGGGGGTGTTTGGGATTCATTATTCAAAACAGATTATGCGTTTTGGAAAAGCAGGGGTGGAGCTGCTTATAGATTATTGCGTTTTGGTAGCCTAAAAAACTGATTATCTGCGTTTTCAGAACGCAATCCCAAACATTAAAAACTAATTATCTGCGTTTTCAAAACGCAATAATCTAAAAATCAGATTCAAAGCGCAATCCCAAACACCCTCTAAGTCAGAGATGTTACTGTTGTTGAAGAGACAGAGAGATAGAGCATTGGGAATAAGATTTTAAAAGGGGGAGGTGTAGTAGTTGAGGTGGTCCACAAAACTCATAATAATAATAATAATAATAATAATAATAATAATAATAATAATAATAATAATAATAATAATAGTGATATTATTTGGAGTACACAAGCTCAATTTGGGGGGATTGACCTTACGACATACGGCTGGATTCGGTTGACTACGGTTGGACGTCCGGTGCTCGTCTTTAAAATTTGTGTGAACGTCTAAATTTTTTTGGGGGATCAAGTTTCAAGAAAATTTCAAAATGTCTTGGGGAATCACAGTTAAGAAATCAAAAATGCCTTCTCAAAGTGATTTCTATGGCGAAATGTGCTCTTCCGCTCCTATGGCTTCCGCCACTTCTGCCGCTCCTGCTGCTTCTGTCACACCTGCTGCCCCTATCACATCTGCTGCTCCTGCCGTTTCTGCTACTCCTACCGCTCAAGTTTTCATGGCACAACTGAATGACTATGTGACATCCGCATCTGAGGTACACGCTGACATTTTAGCTGAATCATGTTGTACTTAACGATGCAGGTTAAAAATTAAGGGCTTTAGAGAAGAAACTCTCTCTGCATACAAGCAGCTTGAATACGAGAAAATGGCCACTTGGGACATTAAAAAGAAATTTAATTATTATAAAGAAATGGCCGATCAACAAAAACTCGATATTAAGCGCTTGCACCAGGAGGTGAGTGATCACAAGTGTCGATATTTACACTTCAAACGACTGTCTGATACTTTAACAGCGGAATTGATCGACTTAAAATCTAAATTTGAAAATGCCGATTTTCATTTTAAAAAGTTCGATTGTTCTAGTCCCAAAGTTGAAAAAATGATCAATACCCAGTTAAAGTTCAGACCAAAGGAAGTGAGGAATAAAGGTCTGGGGTTTGTGGAAATTCCATCACCTTTTAATGAAAATTATTCCTCAATTCCCATGTCGGATGAAGAATTGTTGGCCCTGCCTGTTAAAGGATATGGTCCTCCAATAGAAGAGGCAACCAGTCGACCATCGAGGGATCAAGTTAAAATTTCCAAACCTGAATCGGTCCCTATAAAAATCTCTAAACCAAAGAACAAACAACATAAGCAAGAGCAGGCCCCATAAAAAACTTTTGTCAAGTCTCAAGATGCTTCAAAGCAAACCGAGACGTTAAATTTTGAGAAAAATAAAGAAATTGACAGAGTTTTTGATGTGAAGAGAGATGAAGTTCCAGTTTCAAATGACACAACTGAATTGAATAATGTCTTAAAAGAAACCGTTTTTGAAACTAAACCGAAAATTTAGCAAACTGAACCGACCGGCCAATCAGACTCAAATGTGCCCTTTGAATTTGATTTCATGAAAACATTCAAAAAGATTTATGAAGAATACAGGGCACCACATACCGTTGAACCAGCTGCCCCACCAACTTCTGAAAGTGACTTCAAACGTGAATCACCCGAAACAATCGAATCTGAGAAATCAGTATCAGTTGAATCGAGTGAATCCAGTTGTGAGTCCTCAAAAGCAGCTGAGTCAACGGGGGATTCAGTAGAGCCACAACAAGTTTCTGAATCAAGTGGCTCGACTGAATCAAATGTCACACTCTCGACTGAGCCAGAATCTGAAGAATCTGTGTGCTCAAGGCAACTTGAGATTAAACAAGAATATGAGGATCCCTCATCCATGACTGTTGGCACAGGTGTGGTAAAGCCAATAGTGCCTGAATTTAAATGTGTGAACGCTATTGATGCTTCTACTTCATGTGCAGATTTAGTAAAAATAGAGGTTAAGGTTGAGGGGGTGATATTGTTTGCACTAATAATGCAGGTGTTTGTGTGAAACAGTCTAATTTGTCTGCAGATGCTATACCATATGTGCAAAAGACTGTTTCTGAGCTATCTGTTAATGGCACGACCGATAAATATGTGCCACCACATAGAAAAACTACATGTGCTAACTCTCATGTACAGGTTCCTGAGGTTAAACAGAAAGCTCAAGGACAGTCCTCATCAAAAGCACAATCTTGTTCACACGAGTGTTCAAGATGCTCTAAGTAGAGCAGAAACTTTAAGAAGCCTGCAAACAAATCATCCAACAGATCCCATCACTCACATTCATCAGTGGGATCAAACAGACCGGGATATGCTCCTTTTGCAAAGAAGCAGACATGCTACACCTGTGGAAAACCCGATCATATTGCAAGAAACTGCGCACATCGTCCTTATGTGCCCTATTATCGACAACATCAGAGGGTTATGCCTAGGGATAACTACTACTCCAAGCCAATGAAGGTTGATAAACCTAAGGCAAGGAAGAACATGAATCCCAAAGTTAAACTATCTGATGGAGACTGGAATGCTGCAAAGAACAAGCGACAGGTTGTTCAACCACATAAATCAAAACAACCTGAGAAACTGAAAGCTGCTACTCCGAAATAGCAAAACCGTGTGCTAAGCCTAAACAAGTCAGGAAAGCAAAGGCGGCAGCTACACCAGTCCTAAATGAGAAGAAGGACATGTTCCTGAGAGAAGTGTCTTTCATAGATGCTTCAGGAGTGCCCAGGATCGCAATGGCCTGGGTACCAATGTTTAACTAATCTCCTTTCTTAGTGCAGGGACATCCAAGGAGGATTGTCAGCGACCACCGGTATGTTGACAACGGTTGTTCCACGCACATGACAGGTGACATCTCTTTGTAATACTTTTATTTCAAATTCTTAAACAGTGACTATGTGTCTTTAAAGGAGATAATGGAGGTAAAATCAGCTAGAGAGGTACGCTCAAAACCTGCTGCGTTAAAATTTTTGAAATTAATTGGTCTTTAATTCGAGAATGGTTTTAAAAAAAACAAAAAGATTTTTCTCAGTTTTAGGTTGTAAATTTGTTCTTTAAATTTTCAATTTTAAGCACAAATTTAGGGGGATATATATCCTCGGAAAAATACAAAAACAATAGAAAATTCAGAAAATGAGAATTTCATGGTGCGAAAAAGAAGAAATGATAGTACATCAGCTGTTGAACTATCACACCTTAAAATCGAAAAGAAAATTAAATCTGGTGTGATTGCAGCTCCATCATATGATGTACTGGCAGGAAAATTGCACAACGAACTCAGTCCAAAACATGCTAAAGATATAGGACTGCGTAGCTTGTGGGTAACACATCATCGGCGTATGATTTTATGGTCTTAAATCTTGCGTTGATAGATTGCCAAAGTCTGAGATTTCAAGTCTTTAAATTGTTGATACATCTTGGGATGTCCTGGCTGCCCTTCTGCTGCATCCAGATATATGCTGACCTAGGCACAGTCAGGACATCTTAAAAGAGCAATAAGGAAATGCCAAAACCTATATTCTCAAAGAGAATTCAAGCTAAAGGCACATATCAAAAGCCTAAAGCGATGATCATACCGAAACATTTGGTATTTGCCCTAACCCTGGTCAGGAATCCATTGGTCTCTCTGTTGCATCCAGATATATGCAGACCTGATCACCGATGATCTTGACCTTGTAAAATCTACAGATGTCAGCAATTTACTCACTTGTTATGAAGAAGCTTTGTGCATACCTTGATCGCGGGGGTTGCTCTCTGTTGAGTGTGTGATTGGCTTGATTGTTCAACGTCACTTGTCTCGGATATTTCGGGTGTTGTATGCGTAGACGGATAATCCATTGAATTTCTGGAATAGTCCGGGCTTTACTAGACTAGGGATAATCTATTGAATTGATAAAAATGTCTAATATGCAAATGAAATGACATGGTTAAGTAGAAATATGTACGGATCTTGACCTGATTCATTGACTAGTGTCACAATTGAGGATGATGATATACAGGTCAAGGTGATGAGCATGCGGTCGCGCGAGTAGAGTACTTGGGATTTCTATTAGTAAAGCATTTATGACAAAAACTCTAGGATGGATGAAACTTGCAACAGGCAGCATCAGGAGCTGATGGAACATAATAGGATGGTTCAGAGGGTTCGTCATATGGACTCGTAGATTGAGTTAAACATGCGGGCCTATAACGAAAATCAGTACAGGAGGCACATGGATTACTATGCTAGAGCTCCCTATGTGGAGAATCCACCATATGTGGATTACAATACCTTGCCACCGTACGAGCCAAGCATGCCAAGGCTCC